>JARFIW010000089.1:20279955-20919115 GCA_036346225.1 Platerodrilus igneus | reverse complement strand
GGTACACTGAAGTCAAAAGTCACCAGTTTGAGCACTTACTATAATTGCTAATGTGAGAATTGAAATTCGTTTTAAACCTAATTTGGAGTAGAATTTCATCCATTACAGCACCATCTATCGTGGATAAAAAAATTTTCTGGCAAATCGTACGTATTTTTAGCAGTAGCATCCAAATCTACAAATAAAAAACGGGGGTTCCTATTTAAGATTTAAAAGTCCCCCCCCCCCGCTTTACTTACAAGGATGGAAGAATGGGGAATAATTTTAGCACTATTGTACAGGGTAACTTACGGGAAACGAATGTTTTTCAAATGAGCAGCACAAAATTAATTTGCAAGATAGTATTATCTTAATGTTACACAAATAAAAATTATTACATACCATTTCATGAAAATGTTATTTTTTAAAAATTACATCAGTCATGTGGTATCCATCTGATTTAATACAGGTTTCCAGCCTCTGTAGAAAATCATTCAAAACTCGGGTTAACAAGTCTTGATCAATCAAATTCACCTCTTCTGTAATTGTGTCCTTCAAGTCTATTAAATTACGGGGTTTGTGAGCATAAACATGTTCTTTCGAATACCCCCACAAGAAGTAATCATAGTAGGACAAGTCCGGTGACCTTGGCGGCCACGGTACGTCACCAAAACGTGAAATCAGCTTGCCGAGAAACATGTTTCTCACAACTTCCATCGATGTGCGAGCAGTGTACGCTGTGGCACCATCTTGTTGGAAATAAACATCATTCATGTTGAATCCTCGCCTCCGAAGGTCTGGTCTGAGAAATGTAATCAACATGTGAACATAGTGTTGTGATGTCACTGTCACCGTCATGCCAATTTCCTCGAAAAAATACGGCCCGATAACTCCAAACTTGGCTACCACACACCAAACTGTAACTTTCGAAGAGTGGAGAGGTTTTTCATGAATGTTACAGGGATTTTCAGTAGCCCAGTAACGAAAATTTTTTGTGTGTTTACCGAACCTTTCAAATGAAAATGGGCTCCGTCGCTCACTAACAGTATTGCATTACAGTTATCATTAAACAACACTTGCATACGCACTGCAAATTCTTTTCTTTGTTCATAATCCGCCACGTTGAGTTGCTGGACCAACTGCATCTCATACGGATGAAATTTCAAATCAAGTCGTAAAATCCTCCTCACAGAATCACGACTAATGTTTAATTCAAATCAAATCAAATCAAATCACTTTATTGGTTTTATACCAAAAAGGATAGAATTCAGCACTGCTGATTTTAGATTCCACCCTTAGCAATATATGAAAATAATAAATATAAAATACAAAATATACGATTATATACATAATACAATAAACATCTAGGATAGTCTAAAACAGTCGCTGCTCGTGCATGTTAGCGTGCAGATCGACTCGGACTCCTGATTATTGCCGCACTCACACTGCGATGTTTTCAGGCGTCCTTGCTGTTCTTGCAGGGCCTGGCGGTTTTTTCTTTGATATTGTACGTGTTGTTCTGAATGCCTCAACCCACCTTAACAACGTGTTTTGACTTGGAACTGTGCCGTTCCGATCGATTGAAGTGGCGATGAAAAGTCCGTTGTGTGGTTATAACAGACTCACCATTTCGAATAAACGTATCGTACGCAAAAACACGATGCTGCATCGTCCACTGCTCCATTGTAACTGAAATGGTATGCAGCACTCGGATGAATGACTACCCTCCGCCGTCCCACCGCCTACCGAAGGCATGCACTAGCGCCATTTCAAAAACATCAGTTTCCCGTAAGTCACCCTGTGTTTCCTCCGTGGATTCATTAATTTTGATTATGAAAAACTTTTTCGTGGATGCTTATTACTGATATTTTAAAGTTTCAGGTAAAAAGAAATCACCCCGTATAACGAGTTTCCAACAAGTAGTCCTGCCTGCATGGCTGTGAAATCAAACTCGAATGTCAAATCTTTTTTAGAAATACTTTGAAAAGAATATGGTCAACATGTATCAAGTTAAAAACAAAGCGCTTTCGAATATAAACTAGTCATTCTTGATGGTAGATTTCTTTCCTACAAGAAACAACACTGAAGATGACTAGTTTAGAGTCAAAAGCGTTCTGTTTTTAACAATACACGTTGACCATATTTTGTTCAAACCGTTTCTAATTCTTTTGCGTGTACACAGCCAATTCTATATTTAAATCTTTTTTATTCAAAGTCATTGAACTTGAGATTTGTAAAATGAAAACCAATTCCAGAGAAAGGCTAATTTTTAAGTAATTATTTCATTTCAAAATTAAACACAAATTTCTTATGCAAATATTTTTATGAATTATTGTTTCACATTGCAACAAAACATTAAATACGTAAACAACAAATTATTTTGTAGTTCGATAGTCAAAATTTGAAATCTTAATTCAATAAGGGAAAAATAAGAATCGACATTGATGTTTGATTCTACAGCTCCTCGGTACTACAATAATTGTTAAATACCCAATAGATAGTTTTTATACCTAGTTTTTTCCTTCTTAAAGTGTATTGATAGCGGATTATATACAAAAATTTATTTACTTTTGGTTCGTGCTTGTTTGAAGTCGTAACAAACGGTTTTCTTTACAAAAATGTTTTAAAATGCTCATTCTAGTATTTAAAAATCATAAACATATATTAAATATTCATTAAAAAAGTATTAGGTATTAAATGGTGAAACTATGTATAGAACCTTGATGTTTAAGTAATACGTTCAAAATCATTACCTTCAAACCATTCCGGATGATCCTGTTTTTTAGACATAAGCACTTTACTTGTGTCAATTCCTTTTAAAACTTCAGCCAGTTTAAATACCTTATTCTTCATTTTCTCTGTAAAAAATTCCTGAACTTTTTCTCCAGCTGTCAAATATTCCTCGTTAACTTCTCGAATACTTTTGTATAAGATTTCTGCATCAGTTTCAGCTCGTTCGCCCTCTTTAACCCAAATCATTAATGTTTGTGCTTCAAGAGTTTGAAAATATTCATCGTTTTCGATCAGAGTACCATCAGCAGTTTGAAATACTATTTTAGATTCGTTTATAGGAAGTTTAAACTTCTCAAGAGTTTTTTTCTTTAATTCATTTAAATTCTTAACCGCGATTCCTACTCGAAAACGTCGTTCTTTATCAGTTACTTTGAAGCCTTTAACAGTCCCCATTTTAGTTCTGAAATACAATATTTAGATGCAAATTAACACTGTAAGTTCACCTTTAACATTAAAAATCACAGCCTTTCTGTAACAGTATATCAAAATTCCAAGTGACTAGTTCTCTAAACACATCCCCTCAAACCCAAAAGATATAGGCCAATGTCAGGCTGCCCCAGTTCCTTTGTATTTCATTATCACCTTTGTAAACGCGCATGCCGAATATTTAACTTTTCATCCTTTTCAAAGTTTTGTTGTAAAAATTGTAGTGTTAATTCAATTTAACAAATTTATTTTAACACAATTAATAAAAAATTTAAGGTTATGTTTACTTATTGATATAAACAACAACACCCTTGTTCCACTTACACTTTCTATTGTCACTTTAAATCAAAATCAATAAGCATTTTCTATGGAAAATAGATCCATATCACCGGTAACAATTTTCCAACGCTTTCAGATTTCGTCTTATCATAACATGATAAAACTGAAAAATTTAAACAAATCACAATAATGCAAACAACTATTAGGTAACCTAAAAACGTGGTACTACAGAATTGCCGTGTTGTTGCATTAGCTGTAACAATATAAACAAGGATTGTTTAACACGTCTGCAACAGTTACGTCAATCTAAAAGGACATTTAGGGCATCTTACATTTTAAAGGAATAATTTAATTTTACTTCAGTGTATGCTTTATATTTGGGTTACTGTGTCAAGGTCTAGTACACGCGCTTGGCCTTGAAAAGGATTATTGATTTGAATGGGAGATGGGAAGAGAATTAGCACAAATGATGGCTTAAATTTAACTATTTCATTAAATTAAATACCCCTTACCAATAACTTCATTTAGTCAGTCACTAGGCTTGGACATACGTTAGATAAGTGTATTTACTGAAGGCATACAAAGTATAATTAATATTAATTAATTGAACCCTTTGGATTATATAGTAATTAACAAACATAGTATTATTTAATGCTCCATATAAATGGTGTTACTTCTTTTAAAATTCTGGCAATATTTAAATTTTTTCCATTCTTTTTTAAAATATGATTTTTTTAAAACAGTTGGATGTGCAACTGTAATTAAACATTTGAATTTATCTAAAACCAAACTTATATTTATTTCATATTGTAATATGAAGATATTTCACTAGCTTGAAAAATTCTTTAGTTAAGACAGAAACAACTCAATTATTGTTTACTTAATATATTTACAGAATTTATTATTTCGTTAAAACTTCCTGAGAAGGAAACAGAATAGATGTGTTCTGTAGACTAGGTATAGCATTTCTTCTTCTTAAAATACGGATATGCAAATAATCACCATCATGCTTTGTTACATATTATCAAGCTACAAAGATGTCTCACTGTTATTAAACTGCTAATATACAAAAATAAGATGATATTTTATCGTCTAAACCACAGCGAATGATTTTCATGACATAAACCAAGACGTTAAATGACATAACATCTACGATTTTCTAAGGCAGCCTAGAAACGAATGAATTTCTGAAAATAGATATAGATACTTCAATAAGATGTGAAACGAAAACAATTGTAATAGTGATAATGATTTTAACGCAAGAATTGGAATATAAAATATAAAAATAGTGGTGTTATGCAAAATATGGGAACACCAAAATAAAGTGCAATAATACGTTAGATGTTGTATATGTTTAAAAGACATTGCAAATAGATTAATAAGTAAAGCGTGCACTGAATAATAATAATAATAGAATTATAATGATAAAGTCTTTATTTAGATCGTGATTACAATAAATACAACTTAACAATTTGAGGAGAAGTTGACAATGTGTTCACAGACATTGATCGCACACACAACCTTGCTATTACAGATGAAGGATACTATAAAATTGAAACATATATATATATATATATATATATATATATATATATATATATATATATATATATATATATATAAACGTTAGTGATTGATTTCGAAAAATGTAAATTTAAAACATACCTGGCACATGTTACCAATTCTTTCTCCTCGCTCAACAAAAGGACTTTAGAAAATCGGTAGGTGACAGTTTTCAAAGCTGCCTCCAGATTTTAATATACAGAAGACATCTAACATGTGAAGTTTGATTTATATTTTTCCTTTCTATGCGTAGGAATAATTAGTACATGTATTTCCAAGTGAATAACAGAGCTACACACGATCAATTATAAAGGTACACGAGACAAGCGTTAACTAATACTTTATGAAATAAAAGTGCAGTAGACAATTTTCTTCTATACAATTAGCCACTGTAATTTTTAGTATATAAGTTACTATTTAGAATTTTTTATCTCAGATATATATTGCAGATATGAGTTTTTCACATATTCACTTTTATGTGATAAAAAATATTTGCAAATGTAAGTACACCCCTCTGCATATATAAAATATGTGTTGCACGTTTGAACCTTGTCATATCAAATAGTAACAGCTTCATCAGGACAAGGTATGGATAAGTACTTTTGAGCTTGCAAATGTGCATGTCCAATTAAACCAAAAGATGTATGTAGCAAATTAGTGGCTGCAAGAAAAGTTAGTTTTAGGTTAAGCAAACTCACATGCTCTATTTAACAAACTAAAGAACAATAGGATGGTCATCATTTATAAGGCGTATGCCTACATAAACCGTGGCTTTTGTATTGAGTAGAGCCTAGTATGCGAAAAACCCGATCTTTTGAAAAGCATACAGTTTTCGGGCAAGAGTCGCATTTGCCTCAATAGTAATATCAAATGACAAAAAAATCGGCTCTTTTAATTTAGATATCTAGATATCATTGTAGAGAACCGAATCCACAGTATTGTAATTCATGATATGCTATGCTCTATCTGACCATGGTATAAATGGCAGTTAGTTAAGAACCACGATGGATAGCCAGTTGGTTAATCAATAGTGTTAGACAAAATATTATTAGACATTTCATGAGATTTAAGAGACTTTTGTAATGCACAAAATGTATGTAAGTAAAACAATAGTTTTAACAGGATGGTGCAATGATATCATGAGATGCAACCGTAACCTGGTATGCTATTACAGAGAAGGAACTTAATTCTTTGATATTGTTTACCTTTGCAGTCCTAGATGAAATATCTACCTATATTATTTAATTATACAAATCATAAGAATTTGCATCGCTAAATTCATTTTAATGATCACCATTCCATTGCATTTGATGTGGCATAATTCAAATTATATGAAATAAAAACCCCTTAATAGCAAATTATTTGAAACTAGATATATATTTCGACCACTTAGTAGTCTCTATTTTAAAATATTGTGCCGTTAAGTGATTTTATTATATATAATCAAAATTAAAAGTAATTTTTGTCTTAGACGCATAAGTAATTTCCATATATACTGCATATTTGATGTTATTGAAGACTTTCATGACATTTGATACACTATATGTCTTGTGTGTTTGAACCATGCAATTATTAGGTATGATGAAATTGGTGTTTTATCTAATTTTACAAGATACTACATCAGGATATTATATGGTTATTGCATCAGAACATGCGGACTTATGTGACCGATTAACCTAAAAGTATCCCATAAAACGCATTGTTGTCCAACAACTACTTTCTACACTTTAAAGAACTAACAGTTTATGTGTAATGAATAGCGATTATTTTCTAAGTAATTATACATCTGGTTGCGTCTGCGATTTGCTTAAAATTTCTATAGTCCTTTTTCATTTGGTAATTTATAATTGAGACCGCGTTAATATCATGCAAAATTCAAGACCATCAAGATATCTCTTCTCAAATACATAAAATTATTAGCAAATACTTTTGTATAATTTAAAAGCTTCAATAGTTTACAATGTCCTTGTTTAACAAAAATAGTTTTTGTATTTCAAAATTATTCAAAATATCTAAGTACCAAGTAAAGTACAATTGTATGATCAATTTAAGTTGAAGAAAAATAAAGCGTTCTATGTTATGTAGCAGGAATATTTGCAATCTAAAGAGGAGAACCTAAACAACACAAGCAAAACTCATTTTAATGTTACAATATGTTGTTAATGATATTACGTAAACAAAATTAATTTTTTTTTTCATCTAAAAGCAGTAAACCAAAGTTCGACTGGCAAATCAGTTTTAAGGGTTTTTCATTCTTAACAAACATCAATCAAAAGAGTTCTGATTTAAAGCGATTTATTAAAATTGTTATGTTCACTTTCACCATTTAAATATTTGACATCCTTTGAACTAAATTAAGGCAACTGAGTTTACTGCTACTATGAATATTTGCTGCATTTTATCTAGACAACTTCCCAAAATTGGTGTTTGAATGGTTGTCATCGAGATAGTTGTAGTCACTGGATTTTGTAAAATGTAAGAAATTTTGCTTTGTGCCGTTCTGGTGATTACATCATCGCTGTTAGTGCCCTACCATTTAGACGAGCAAATACATGCTTATCCTTGTCCTGGAGGTATTTTCTGTCGTATGTGTTTGCTTGTCTTACTCACATAAGTATAGCAGTTCTATAAATAACATACTTGGTTTTGCTATATTAAACGATGCTAAATCCCTTGGGATTCCTGTCTAATTGCAATACCGTCTTACAATCATCTACTCTGGAAATTGAGCGTCATATATATGATGCGTCAGATATACGTTCTTATACCACTTGAGATATGTACAAAATAAACCATATTCTTCAAAGATTTCATTATAAATTAAACACTGATTCTAACCTTTTGTAGCAATACTTACTGTAAGCGCACATACATAGTACCAGATTCCATTTTCACCTCCTGATAGTGCTTTGTTTGTCGATAATGGTGACCCAAATATATGTATACCAATATTGGAGAGAAAGGCTTGTTAATGACAATTACCTTTAAACCTATGTTGTATACACGTAATGTTGATGTAGTGTGGATTTTTTTGTTAGGAAGTATTTTTATACTCACACACAGTGAGCATCTATGGGATCGTGCTTACAGAGTATTTTACTTGTCTGCAACTGATAGACTGTGATTTAATGACCACTAAAATTGTAATAATGTTAAAGTTCGGTATCTGTGGTACCAGGGTAATGTTTAGTAGTAGTATACACGCTAGCATACTTTGATTGCTATTGTTAAAAGTAATATTGAAAGCTTACAGTAAGAATTTCGCAAAAAAAAATGAAAAGAAAAATTACAACTACTGTTTCCTTATTTATGATTTTATTGGACAGATTAGCACTCCGTCATTCCTGGCATATAGTCATATGTACGCTAATAAATATCTTTATTACAGGTAGGCGAATTATTTTCCTTTGTTCCCCACCTCTAATATTTAACTGTGATCCACTGTTAATGTGCCACGGTGATGTATCGTCACAAAATATATTTCAAATAGCTGTTCTGCGAACTTAGAGTCAATGGTAATTAAAAAATTAGCTTTTACATTTGAAAACTCAGTATCAGAACTTGCAATATGTACTCTCAACCATTATCGAGATTGAATTCAACTAACTACTGCATCTATTCTTAAAATGTATTATGTGAATGTAAAAACAAACATTTTTGATTAATCAAATCCTACACACATTTGTGAAGGAAATGAGGCAGTACGCTGCCATATGTAACAAATACCTCAATTGTCTTATATCAAACAAGTACGCTACACTCTTCTAGCGAAGTAAAAAATAGTGTCCATTTAAATAGCACCTAATAAGAAAATACAATGGTTAAAAATTGTATACATTTTTATTAAAAAACATACAAAACAATAATAATAATAATATTCAATTATTTGGCACATGTATAAATGTATTAAAATATATCTTAATTATTAAGACTAGATCATGTTGAATATTTTTAAATACAAATAATGTATTGTTAATCTTATCTGTTTTTAAATATCTTATATTAAGTAAACAAGTCACTAACCTTGTTCTCATCAGATTTGCAATTTTTACTAAACAACTTAACTATATTGCAGTACGATTTATCAAGTGCCATTTGCATGGGCGTTTTACCTGCATAATTTTTAATATTACAGCTACTGCCATTAGTTAAGAGAATTTCAGCGATCTTAGTGTTATTATTTAAAACAGCATGATGAAGAGCAGTATTACCTTGAGAATCCTGTGCATCAATATCGCAACCACCACATTTTACAAGTTCACGAACAACATTGCTGCAGTGGTTTATGCAGGCTAAATGTAGGGGACTACACAATTTTTTTGTTTTTATGTTTACACTAGCACCAGAATCTAAAAGTATTCTTAAAATATCTGTATTGTCATATAAAGATGCAATATGCAATGCTGAGAAACCATCAGCATTTGAAGCATTTACATTTAAAGGTTTTTCACAGACTGATTTCTCGCAGTTAACAGATTGTTTACTCGTACAACTCTCACAGCTACATAATGGATGGCAAGTTGAAGCAGGTGCCAAATTGCTATTAAAACTCGCCTGAGGCATTGGTATTCCTAAATAATAACACATTAAGGGAGTATCATTATTTTCAATAGCTTTCCATAATAAATCTATTGGTTTATTTTTTTTGTGTGGAATTCCAGAGTTAACCGGTGAGAAATGTAAATGTGTAGTAATGGTTTTGTTACCATTGTCGACCAGCAACAAATTTTTTAACAAATTGTTTTGTGCAACATCTAATACAGTTTGAAAACGTTTATTTTTAATGTTTCTATCAGCACCATACTGTATTAAAGTATTTACAATATTACAAAAGCCCCATTTAGAAGCTAAATGTAAAGGCGTATCTCCAAAATTATTAGTACTATTAATGTCAAGAGATGATTCTTGTTGTTCTGCAAAATATAAAAGTGCTTTAACACAATTTTCATGTCCGTTATTTGATGCTAAATGTAATGGTGTATGTCCTCCACTATTTTTAGGGTTAATAAGTGCACCAGCATGTAATAATAAAAGCAATGCATTTTGATGCCCTTTAAGCGCAGTATAATGAATAGGCATCATTTCTGAATAATCAAAACAATCAAGAAATACATTTTGACTGAGGAAAAATTCTACGATGTTAGCATGTCCGTAAAAGCATGCAACATGCAAGGCCGTTAAACCTTTATCATCGCAGCTATTTAAATTAAATAAAACGTACTCACTACATTTGTGGCAATTACACAATGGATGACATTTTTTTGATTCAATGAATGGTTCACTTTGAAGGTATTTCTTAACAGAATCTAAATTACCAATCTTAATAAAATGAAACAATTGTGTGTTTGATATATCATATGATTGGTGTAACTTTTCACTTTTGATAAACTCAATTGCAGCTTCTAACGTTGTCACAATAAATGAATGTTCGTCAAATATATCTATCATATATTTAAATTGTGTTATGTACGTTAAATTTGCAATCCAGTTATTTATACTAGATTTAATAATAAGAAAAACAAATATTTTTAAAGTTATGTCAGTGGTAACTAACAATTTGGACGATTTGGAAGAAAATGCTCTTAGAGCCCTTCTTAAACAAGACACTTTATCTAAAATAGTAGTATAATTATTAATACTACTAAATTCAAATTTTGCAATTGACATACCCTCAGTATACTCATTCAAGTCCAAGTCCTTCAATTGAATATCAGTGATGTTACGAATTATTTTATTAAAAGCTGCATCGCCTTCAGCAGTGCAATTACAAATCATTGAAAATAATTTTATATATATACAATGTTGAATATATGTTTCTACAGCTAATTTAATTTTAGAGTCACACACTTTAAAGATGTCTTTATACCAAACTGATATAGTGGATTTTAAAACACTTACATTATTTACTACTAATTGAGATTCAACATTTTCAATATATTTATGTATATATTGCACCAAATTTGAATGCTTATCCTGCAATAATCTGATGCACTCTTGTAAATTTAAGAAACAATAGCTATAATCAGGTGTGGATGCCTTCCGACTCAAAGGCTTCTCGATGCAGAACAAATTATATTTAATAAATTTATTAACATAAAATGTCTCTTCAAACAGAATTCTAGTATGTTTTTTGTTTGTGCTTACTAAGCATTTATCCTCCACTGTTACTTCCTGTTGCTTATCGAGAGAGTTAAACTGATTACATGGTAATTTTGAAGTGGGAACCATTATATGTTCCAAAACATCTTCGGTCGTAATAGTCTTAGGATCAAGAGTTCCTAAACGTGGGACACATATAATCCAATTATCTTCAGCAGCTCTTTTGATAATATCGCTATGGTGTTGTTGTATATGTTGGAAGAACGGATTTTGGCTAAGGCTTTCGTCATATGT
The DNA here is from genome assembly GCA_036346225.1 of Platerodrilus igneus. Classification (NCBI taxonomy): domain Eukaryota; kingdom Metazoa; phylum Arthropoda; class Insecta; order Coleoptera; family Lycidae; genus Platerodrilus; species Platerodrilus igneus. The sequence goes on along the minus strand of JARFIW010000089.1, from coordinate 20,907,682 downwards.
CCAATTCATACCTTAACTCCGAGTAACAAACAACTGTATTAAATAGTATAGCATATTATTAAAGAAACTAAATGCATACAATTAAACTACTTAGCAAACAGGAATTTTTAGTAAACAAAATATAAAGGTGAGGTTAAGTTTAGTGATGGGTTGCTAAATTGCAGTCTTACTATTTTTAGCTGCTATTTGTCATTTAGCAGTTTAACAGTTAGAATGTTCCTATAATTAGCAGATAAGTTTGCCCTTGTCTTTACCTTGTCAAATGGGTGAATATTAAACAGCTTATGAATAATATTTTAAGATCATTTAAAAATCAGGAAATAATTTAATATAAAAAAATAAAAATCTTGAATAAAAAAATTATAATTTTCCATTAATATTTAAAACATAATTTTTCCCATTTACTGTAAACCAGTTAACTGATTTCTGATCTAAACTTGATCGATTAGATCCTTCTCATGGCAATTGTCCTGTTTTAGAAAGAATTTGTTCGTAAGAAAACGACATTGCCACGGTGTTATTTATTTTAATTGCACAAAAAGGCTTTCAGCTGGTTCTTTCTTTGTATAATGCTATAAATAAATGATAATTCTTATAATTTATTTAACATAAACCTTTGACCTTGTTTATATACGATATTTAAGGCCTTTGTCTTGGTACTTCAGAAAGTTTAGGAAAATTAACTTTTGACAAGACGCTAATGGTAGTGTTCCGTCAGCTGTTGACATTTGCAATTACCAAAACTTTCAATACTAGAAAATACTTTCGTTCCTGAAACAATACTATGTGTGATCATCTTTAAGAGGAGTGATCAACTTTGTATTGTATTTAAAAGAGTTGTTACAGTTTAACTTCAGGCATTTGAAATTAAACAAAAACAGTAAAAACCTGAAGTGCGCAATAATCCACGAACAAATTTACATTACTTAGTCACATTGTACCAGGCAATTAATGCAGTATACCACAGCTACATTTTATAGATACTCTTTAAAAAAGTTAATTATAAGATTTAATATAATTTTCTAAACAAAAAATAAGAATGTAGTAGTTGTCAATGTCAACAGCTAACCGAATAGTTTGTTGCTATTAGCGTCTTGTAATTTTAGTCTCTCCACCATTTTAAGGATCCTTTTGCACTCAATAGAAGTTCCTTCTAGTATCATTGAACTATTTAGCACGAGTTTACTGCTCAAATGTAACTTCTTAGCAATTTTTTCCATATCGGCATTTAAACTGGACCTGACATCCAGTTTGTCGATTTTTTTGAATAACAAGGTTTGTTAACAAGCTTTTGACTTTTCGGTATTAGCATCGTTAGAAAGGACAGCATACTTAAACCGTGGATCTAATAATGTTGAAATAATTAATGTTGTGCTATTTTCTAAATTTTTTAATTCTTTCCTAGTATCATTTCTTATTTCATCAATTACATTTTTACTTAGTTCCCTAAACTTTATCACGCCTTTTGGGATCACCAAATTTTATTTTAATATTTAGATATAGAGGATTTTTGAATCCAGCATGGAAAAGCTTTTTTCCCATCCTTGAAATAAAGATGTAAATGTGAAATTCATGAATAGAGTTTTTCATAAACCCGAGGATAATCACGTCACGATTTATGGCATATAAATCGCATACGCTCGCGTTCCCAGGCTAAAGGAATGAGATGCAGTCTAAATGTTTCGCCTTGAAAAGCATGGAATGAGTAACTACAGCTCGTGTAGCGATGAATTTTTAAGTAAGAGACTTTACTATCTGTGATTGAAGAAATCAGATATGTGTGCGCGTCAGTTCGAAGAAGTGATCCCCTACGCATCCGTATTTTTCCCGCTAGAAAAAAGTTATCGTATGTTCCGCTAGCGCTTAGATACAATTTGCTTCGCTTCTAAAAATTTTCCACACCCAAAAGAGATCACCCGGAAACGATTCGGACTTAAAGATTAGCACAGAAGGCCCTTGACTTCCAGTAAAAACCAGGTAAATTTCTGGCTTGCTTGTTTGTTAACTTTTCGGCTTTACCAATGACGGCAACCCATGCAATCAAATTTGGTGACGAATAAATTACGTTCAAGGTTATGTATAATTGGCGACTCAAGTAAAACTTAACTTTCCTTTGATTTATCTTATTACTGAAATGAAAGCCGTATTGTAAATAAATAGCAAGTAACATAAGTCGTATATGTAAAAATAATTAATTGTAAGATACCGTAAAATGAATTAAATGCAAACGAAAAATCGATCATTTTAAGATAAATACAAAGCCATTTATTTTACTTATTAATTATTAATACATTTTTGATAAAAAAGCATCTGATTTGCTGTAAATAGCATAAAAGAGTACTAGATTTACGCTTTTAGTTTAAGAAACTACAATCAACGTGTATTAATAATCCGTTTTGCATTAAAAAACAAAGTTTAAGTTAATAGCCCCGTGGATAACAGCAATTCATTTTAAATCGGTATTTAAAAATACGTCAAATTCCTCTAAACTCATTAATAAATAAACATTTTATTTCTAGAAGCGGCCCAATCATTGAAAAAAATCTGCAAAATCCCGGTAATAACTGATAAAAATAATTTATGATTTTAGCATTAGTATGCAACGCCACAATAATAGTATTTATGAGACAAGGACATTTAGATAGCGTCACGGATAACTGGAAGTAGATAATCAGGTACTAAAAAACCTAGATTTTAGACGCTAATTATATTCCGAGAACCCTTACATCATAATGTTCCACATTTTTCTAGTAAGCTTCTGGAAACAGATAAATTTGTATATAAACAAGCGTTTATCAAATATAGGATTCATTCATACATTAGATTTCAAGAAGTTTATTCAGTAATTTGATTCGAGCGCGAAACGTTATTTTAAGTCGCAAGCGGTTGCCATGCGGAAATAGTATACAGTAAGTATATTGTAATTTAATAGTAACGAGGTTGCAAAGAATAAAGAAGCAATGTTTTAAACGCAACTTACAACGAAAAATGAGAATTATTAATTATAAGAAAAAAAGTTCTTCAAGATAACGCTATTTTTAAAGATATTATTAAATAATTGAGAGGAATATTTAACCAGAAATGTACTTTGGTAATTCCTGTTTAAAATGAGAATTTTAATATGGAGAATCTTGTAAACTGATTTGACGTCAATTAAAAATAAGAAAATATCTTATTACGAGGACGTTTTGTGGATTCTGCAAGTATCACTTTTAGAATTATTTTTAACTGATTTATATTTAATGTAAGGCATAATAATAAGTGTTAATCATATAATAATTTTATATAAAGGGTTTTACCAAGAGAATTTGTGATCAAGCTCAAAATACTCTGACTTTTTAATAGATTGTTATGTTTATTTTTCAACATAAACTAAATACTCCTCTTCTCCCTGGTTAAGTCATTACTCGTTTGAATAAATTCCATTTCTATTCTTAAATTCTCCAACAATACCCTATATAATGTACCTTCTAAGAATAAGCCCGCTTTAACATAATTTTAACTCAAATCTATTTTGCTTTTAAAACGAAAATTTATTCGATAAATTTAAATAGTCAATACCTTGTTTTAGGTATCCGTTAATTTGTTAATCATTCAGATACCGTATAATTGCTTTCTCTTGTGTTTCCCATCTAAAGATTTGTCGAAATAATGGATCATACTATTATTTGATAGCGTGTTTTCCAGTTTGCTAATCGCGCTTTGATAACGCGCGGATTGCAGTTCGAACTCGTGTTATTTGAACCAATCTTTAATTTGATTCTGCAGCTTGTGCGTTGAAATATTTTCTACATTACTCGTCCCAATACTTCAAGAGCAGTGCATGTTTTTTTGTTCGACAAGTAAGAGGTATCTTGCGTGTATCGGTGAGTATTTCCGCGCTTACCCATCCTAATCAGATTCTCTTTTTAGCTGGAGGCCAAATTGGTTCTTTTTATGTAGGCCCAAATGTTCTTTGCCGCAGATCAACTGCCGTTGCCTGTAGATTGCTAGTGCCGTTATGGTGACAGGGTAAATAGATCCCGACAACCGTGGCGATGTTGTGCTAAGTATCCAGACACATACAGGTATACAACTTGTTTTCTTTTGTGTATATCAAGGGAATATTCCTTATCAGCGTTTGGTGTAGTTATGTGATAAGAAACGTGACACTGTAGAACTATTGTTTGTTGCTGTGAATCGATATTATCGCTTTACAGGTGTGATGTACCATTGTTAAAAATGTTTGACAAAGGTTCCCACACGGTTTTACTTTTCTACTGATTAGTTTATTTTACAAACGGTATTATATACAATTTAAAAGAATGTTTGACAAAAGCTCTCACACGTTAATTCTTTCCTACTAATCAGTTATTTTACAAAAAGTATTAGGTGAAATTTTAAAAACGCTTGACAAAAGCTCTCACATGTTTATTTTCTACTGATTAGTTTTATTTTGTGTAAAATACGAGATGCGCACTTACTATCTAAAGTACTAAATTGTTCGTATCACATAATTGTTTACTTTGAAATAGCAACGCTTAATTTATTTCATTTGCTTGTTTGTACAGAATCCTTTATTTATTCTTATTGTTAATAGATAGTCGTAGGCGACGTGTTTTTTTTTGTTTTTAGGTGAATACCCCACTCTCCGCTTTTGGTACTTAGGCTAGTATTTACGTTTCTTCCGGCTACGTCTAGGTACGTAGCATAAATTGACGCCCTGGCGCCGGGCTCCGATTTCGTTCCGTGTAACTTGGCCCTGATTTTGTTTTAGTTAACGGTTACTTCGATTTGGTTTTCATTAATTTCTGTTCCGAATTTGTTTTAGTTAATTTTTGCTCCGATTTTCTTTGTTGTTAGTGCCTAAGTTCCTACATTACCCACATTTCTTGGCCAGATACTACTTGTTTTTTGTTTCTTTACGTTAGACCTATTGTTTATTTTTTTTCATTCGGCTCTTTAGTGTTCCTCATATGAAGATCGGTTTTTTTTTTATTTCTTGTGTGGGTTCGATCTTCTTGAATTTTGATTTTGTTCTCTTCCGTGATTGCTAAATATCCTTGGTTAGCTCATGTCAGATTATCGGACTTGTGTTTTTGCCAATAATCCTAGTCCATTGAAAACGCTAGCGCCCAAGATTTTTCTTTTTCTTCCTTCTCTCCATGTACATTTTGTTCTCCCCTTCAAGTCTAGAGTTAGTTTTATCTCCGATTTTTCTTTTATTCTACAGCCTTATTCTAATTTCTATTTTGTTGTTTCTCTTCCATTGGTGTTTCTGAAGTTTATCCGTCGGATATGTTTTAGACGCCCTGTATTCGCAATAATTTTTTTTGGACTTCTATCGAGTTACGGTTAGGCTTTATTTGGTTACTTTCTACCAATTTCTTTCTTGTTCGTATTCAAAATAACTTCTTTTTTGGCTTCTCATCTAGGTCTTCTTGTGTGGGAGTGGAATTTGAATTTTTCTGGTAACCCAAACACTCTTACCGTACTTGATTTTTTTGGGACGAGTCGAAGAGCTCCGACGAACTCAACATGTGTCATAATTGCAGTTATTTGAGTCTGCAATGGACTTGTTCGAGACTAAAGCGTTACTTTGGTATCGTGGTTACCGGCATAGGTTTTCTGACTGGAAGTCGTTGTCCACTTTACCGATCCAACATTTTGAATTTCCGAGATTTTGCGTTTAAGTTTGCTACTACTGAGGAAAATACTTTTGCTTCACATGACCGATTTGTTCAGATTTCTCCTACACCTACGGGTAGATCAGATACTTCTTCAGAACGTTCTACTGTTCTTCCTAATTCTGCTTGTATTCGTCAGGTCACCTGCTTTAATTGCGACAAACCTTATCATGTTTCGACACGTTGTGCTCGTCCTCAAGTACTCCATTGCCATGGTTGCGGATATAAGGGAGTTTCTCGCCGCAACTGTCCAAACTGTCATCCTATTACTAATAGGTCTTCAAATAATACTTCAACTTCTGTTCTCAGCTCTAGGAGCCAAACTTCTTCTGCTTCTCACTCTACGTTCTCTTCTGTCCCTCATCCAGGTCATCCGGCTCCTACTATCAAAACATACCCTTTTTCGGCAAATATAACTTCGAACAAAATTTCTTCGGTTTCTAGTTCTACATTCTATTCTACACCTTCTTCTACTCGCCCTACTTATTCACTCTCACCCCAAACTGCGCATATGTCGAGTTACATTACGGTTAGCCGAGCAAATGGCAGTTTCAGATCATTGAACTCTTACAAATTAATGTCCGGTATATCAGTTTTTACAATACCATAATTATATTAAAGATTTTTATATAATTTATATGTGCGAATTATATAATTCTCGGACTATAAAATAATTTCGAGAACTTTTAAAAGACAAAATATACATACTCTTAACTTTCCATTGGAAAAGAAGGCTACGCAAAAGGTCTCCTAACTCCAATTAATGTCATTTTGAATACAAAATTTACTATGAACTTGGATTAGGTACTTTAGGATATGCTTCTTTTTTGCTTTACGTTAATGCCGCAATAATTCTAAATTTTATGCGTAAAAATTACTGAACAAATCGTAGTTTTTTTTTCATAAAAAATCATTTCAGTATTAGATTTCTTCAATTTGATTGTGTATGATGATCAAACCTAAAAGAATAAATGTTAATTATACCAGAATTTTATAGTGTGGATTGGTACTAATTTATCAAACCATAGGAATTAATCGTACGTTTGCATAAATGCATTAGGCGCTTTTTCGCGACATAAACTAACATACTTAATTATAGACGATTTTTCGCGACATAAACGAACATACTTAATTATGTGCGTATGTGTTAAACTTGCGTTTTGGCGATAAAATTTACTGGAGGGGAAATTGTACGGCACCATTCTATCAGATAAACGAACATACCCTGATCAGTTCCAGGTTATGCTTGTGTATGTTAAACATTTGACTTTTACTGGGTAATTATTCAAAGCAAGGTTAGGAAACTACAATACGTTTTCGCGGTGCCGCACAAGTAAATAGGCGATTTTTCGCGACATAAACTAACATACTTAATTATAGGCGATTTTTCGCGACATAAACGAACATAATTATGTGTGTATGTGTTAAACTTGCGTTTTGGCGATAAAATTTACTGGAGGGGAAATTGTATGGCACCATGCTATCAGATAAACGAACATACCCTGATCCTGTACCAGGTTTTGCTTGTGTATGTTAAACCCTTGACTTTTACCGGGTAATTATATAAAGCGAGGTTAGGAAACTACAATACGTTTTCGCGGTGCCGCACAAGTAAGTATTTTTTAAATAGTGGGGGGACACTTCAACATACCATACTCGAACAATTCAAGTATGTCGCGAAAAATCGCCTAATGTTTTTTAAATAGTGGGGGGATACTTCAACATACCATACTCGAACAATTCAAGTATGTCGCGAAAAATCGCCTATTTTCTCAATGTTATGCAATTTAATAATACTATTAACTATTTCACGGTTACTTTTTATGAAACCGACAACGGTGTGAATTTACTTTTTCTTAACGCAATTCACCGATGACATCAATGTGAACACGTTCGGGTTGGGTAAAAGATTAACGAATGGCCGCCGGTAGTTCTGTTGTGTCGTGTGATTGGACTGATTTGTTTTGGAAAAATTAGGATTGGCCGCTATTTAAATAGAAGAAATTTCAAAATTTGATTACTCTTCTTGTTTACAATTAGAAAAAGTAAATTTCAATAAAAGCAATGTCTGTTTTCTTTGTGAATGCGTAAGTAATACCGTAGGAGCTTGAAGAAAATTGTACAGCCTAAAATTATTATTTGTAGTGGCGAAGCGGTAGAAGTAGAACAAAAAGCAGATCCAGTTACTGCAGATGATTTGTCCCAAACACAAACCGAGGCTCAAACTGCCTTGGTAGAATTTTGGCCAAAGATTTTGGATGAAATCAAAACCAATATTAATGTAGGTTATAATTTTTTAGTGCATACTTTTAAATTTATAGGTATTGTTTTGAAGATGGATTTGAAACAACAAGTTCTTCCTTTAGCAAGAATAAAGAAAATTATGAAACTAGATGAGGAAGTAAAAATGATATCCGCTGAAGCTCCACTTCTTTTTGCAAAAGCTGCTGAAATATTTATCCACGAATTAACACTAAGAGCTTGGATTCATACGGAAGATAACAAAAGAAGAACATTACAGGTATGTATGGTAACGTAGTTATTTCATGCACTATGTAGATATATCCTTGTCGTGAATAGAAGTTAAGGGCAAATCAGATGAATGTCTTGCAACTCATATAAACCATGCAAAGAAAGTGGCATTTTACTATCCAACATAACTAACATAACATAACGGAGTGAAGCTTATTAGTTTAAATATGAAATTGATCATGTTGTACTTTTCTGCAGCTATAGAAAATATGCCAAAGAAATTTCTAAATATTTGTTTCACAAATGGATCACTTTGGACCAAACCTGAAATTTATTAAAAGAATGTTAAACCATATTTCTTAAGATTGAGTTAATGTGAATAATGCATATGAAAGACGCATGAAGACTTAGATCTAAACGGTATCATATCTAGAAACCATGAAATCAAACAAAACTAAACAGTTTGTATATTGCTGAAAATTTAACTATACGTAGAAATTGTATATTTTTAATATTAACTTTTAGAGAAGAATGATTACTTCTTTAAAACAAATTTGTTGAGAAAGCAGAACTAGAATCAACATCTATTATATGTAACTGATTTTTTCAAATTGTATTATATATGTGAAACATCCGTTTTGTGTTAAAAATTAACTTCCACTTTTTTATATCGTTTATATTATCTAAGTTTAAGTACTATTTAATTTCCATTTCAAAATCCTAAAGTTAACTTATCATCTACAACCTATATTTACAATATATATACAAAAATAATAGCATGTATATATTTAATATAGATCAATTTTTGATACAGATTTGTGGTGCGTGAAATTCAACTTCATTGGTTAATGATGTATCTTTGATATTTTCGGAGGCTTTCATTACTGGAGTTATGATTAATAACAACACACGTTTCAGGTTGGATCGTATTATATTAGAAACTAACAAAGTTGATGTTTTAGTCTGCTGTCGTAAAATGCAGCTCAGGACAAGAAGCAGAACATTTTCTTTAAAAGGGCAGACTCGATTTAAACCTAGAGGTGTTTTACGGCAAAGTGGTTAATCCAAGGATGTTACTTCTGAACTGTCCTAATCAAGCCAAATATGTCTTGTGACAAAGTAATGACTATTTTACCACGACATCGTTTGAATTAATTGGGCAGTAAGTTTGCTAGTTCGGAAGTATCTTTCTTGTATTTACTATTTTGCTGCAAGGCATCTTCTAGTCTAATTGGGTGTATGAGCCTGCACATTCTGAAGTAATGCTCATCTTGTCCAGGCAATGCCCCTTTGTTGCAGCAAAATACCGAGCTTGTTACGTTATAATGACAGGATTAAAACCCAAAGCACAGTATAATTGATCCAGTTAATTTTTGGTTGATATCACAACATATTAATCAAGGAGGATCGAGCTTAGTGCCTCTCGCATCCCTATCTAGACATTTTGTATAATATCCTTGTGAAACAAGATGAAGTTAACATTTATTTTAGAAACGGCCATTGGGTCTGATCTTTGTTGTGCCGACTGTTGCCCAAACTTTCTGTCAGGTAAAATAGCATAAAGGCATGAAGTGAGCTAGGTGATGTACTTCACATAGTGTATCTGAGTTTACATAACAGCTTTGTCACGTGTGTCCTGATCAGCTCCAAAAAGGGTAATATGAATGGATAGAAAGCAACTGTGCTCTTTTTTGTCATTGAATTTTATTTTTCTATATTAATTTCGAACTCGTTAAAAATACACATACACACATGCATGCACACACGCACGCTGCATGCACACCCACGCAAATGCGCACATGCACCCCTGCCCGCTCACCCACCCATCCTATTCTGAACTAGCATACATATTCCCTGAAATTCCCTCATTGTGACTATCTGTTTGCAATAGTCTAACCTAGGTCTACTTCTACCTCTCTTTTTCCTATTGAAGGGCTAAAGGGATGAACCAATGATATGGAATTCACCTACCTTTAATGACTGCGATCTTGATTCAACGCTGGTCGATCAATGTAACGAAACTATTAATTGATTGCGGACTGTAGTAATGTTAATTAGCACACGAACCGATTGTACGGCACTAATTACTGCAAAATAACCACGACAACATATTGCGTACATGTGACGCTTGCTACGACTTTCAAAGCACTGGTATTTCTGTCTTTTCTCACCATTTAGTCCCTTTTCTTGTAGGTAGGTAGTGGATGGAACCGGATTATAGGAAGGGGTTAAGTACTGTTAGGTTAAAGGATAAGCGACATTAATTAATATCTATAAGTTTAAGGTAAAACGTGTAAATAGGGTAAATAAGCCTAAACATACCGCCCACCAAAATAAGTGTGAAGCAACTTATTTTAAAAGTAAACGGCAACAAATACTTATACGTATACACTTACGAAAAATACTAAAACTATTTTTACAAAGGAAGAGGACATAGTTTAACAAGTGGTCTTTTGAGAAAACCTTGCATTGTTTTCACACCTGCCACGTGGCTAATGTTGTCTGAACCAACATACAGTTTTTCTATGCGCCCTAATTTCCAATGTAAAGGTGCGACTTGATTGTCATGAATTAAGACTAACGTTCCAATTTTCGCCTCAGAAGTAGGGGTAAACCATTTTGCCTTCTGTTGCAAAGAATGCAGATATTCATTACGCCAACGCTTCCAAAATGATTGTTGGATGCGTTGAATAAGTTGCCAACGATCTAATTTTGATATTTCCAACTCAAGGAGAACTGGATCGGGTATGACAGAAACAGGCTCTATATTCAAAAAATGGGACGGACTTAAAAATGAAAAATCATTCGGATCTGAGCTCATGGGGCACAGAGGCCTTGAATTTAAAATGGCTTCAACCTGAATTAAAACCGTGTTTAATTCCTCGTATGATAATATCTGGTCGCCGATCACTCTTTTTAAATGTGTCTTGACAGACTTAATTCCAGCCTCCCACAACCCTCCAAAATGAGGAGCTGAGGAGGATTGAACACGAATTCAATTCCTTCAGCATGCGCTGATTGAGTCATCAGTTGCGAGATTTCGTTCGATGCTCCAACAAAATTGGTACCGCAATCGGAATAGAGTTTTAGGCATTTACCCGGCGGGCTATAAAGCGTCGTAACGCGGCTATAAAAGCATCCGCCGACAAACTTGACACAAGCTCTAAATGAAGAGCCTTTGTGCTGAAGCAAACAAATAAACAAATGTAAGCCTTTAGTGACCTTACACCTCGATTACGGCTCATGAGAATACAGAAAGGACCTCCAAAATCAACTCCCGTGTGTAGGAAGGCCTTTACAGAGGTAAACCTTGATGCAGGCAAATCACCCATCGGAGGACAATAAGCAATTGGTTTCACTCTAAAACATCGAATACAAGATTTTAAACACTGACGTATGACTCTTTTTGCTGACGAAATCCAATAATTTTGGGTTAGTAAAAATTGTGTGGCTTTAAGACCAGGGTGTAAGTATGTTTTATGGCAGTCCAAGATGATTAATTCTGTTAATCTGTGAGTGCGAGGAAGTACCAATGGAAATTTTGTTTCATATGGTAATTCCGAGTTTCTGAGCCGACCGCCCACCCTCAACAAACCACGCGAGTCGATAAAAGGGGTAAGAGGTCGAAGATGTTTACTAAATACCTTACCCCGTTTAATATTTTCTATATCCTGACCAAATGATCCTTGCTGAATTCTCTTAATCAATAATTCCATAGCGTGTTGCTGAGACACAGACACGTTATCCAAATTCTCACCAACTGCCTGTCTAGCAAATTGTAACTTACGAACAAACTGGTAAACATATGAAACAATTCTACATATTTTTGTAGATTTGAAAATCTCTAGTAATGAATTTAAAAATTATCTGTCACAACAACATTTAATACCAATGTACGTTTCTCCACATCTATTGGAGATGTATCGATTAACTTTGGCATGTGGGTAACCGCCAATTTTCTTCTGGAAGTGACAACCATGGAGGGCCTGTCCACCATAACTGATGATTGACTAAATCTGATGCTAACATCCCTCTCCAGGCGCAGTCTGTGGGGTTATCATGTGACCGAACATGGTTCCAAGATGCAGGAGGAACGCGATCCTGAATATGCGAAATCCGATTACTTATAAAAGTTTTCCAGTTATAAGATGACGATCGAATCCAACACAGAGCGACTGTAGAATCGGACCAAGCAACTATACGATCTAACGACAGACGAGTTTTATATGTATTTTGGACAAATGCCACTACATCAGACAATAACACAGCACCGCACAATTCGAGTCTTGGCAACGATATGCGCTTTGTGGGCGCAAGTCTAGATTTTGCACATACTAAGGCAACCTTTATATCACCCTGTATGTCAACAGTACGAAAGTAAATCACAGTAGCATACCCTGCCTCAGAAGCATCACAGAACGCATTCAGCTGTAGATCTTGAACATCATCAGAAATAATCCACCGAGGAATTTTAAGGTCTGATAATTGCGACATTTGTTGCAAATAAATTTTCCACTTTGAACTTATGGTCAACGGGGGACTGTCATCCCATTCAAATCCTAAAATCCATAACGATTGTATTAAATGCTTGGCCAAAAATACTAAAGGCGCTAATAGCCCTAACGGATCAAAGATCCTTGCTACTTCGGACAACATATTTCTTTTAGTACATGGTCTGTCTATGATATTTGTATCATAGAAGAATTGATCAAGCGACGGTTGCCAACGCAAACCTAATACCTTTTGGGTAACATTGTTAGATTCCTCGAAGGAAACAGCTTGTTGATAACGATAAGATTCTGGTAAATCATCAATGATACTAGCAATGTTACTATTCCATTTTCTCAATGTAAAACCTCCAGCCTCACAAATCTGATTTAATTCAGAAACTAGACGTTTAGCTTCATCAGGTGAACTGCACCCGGTAATCACATCATCGACATAAACATCCGACAACAAAACCTTGGCAGCGTTTGGATATTTAGGTGCTTCAGCATTCGCAAGCTCCTTAATAACACGCATTGCCAAGAACGGCGATGAAGTAACTCCGTAGGTAACAGTATTCAATTGATACTCGACTATTGACTCTGATGACGTTGGTCTCAAAAGTAATTTTGATAAGCCCGATGATTCGAGCAACAAAAATCTGCCTGTACATCTGTTTAATATCGGCAGTTAATACAATGGGATATAAACGAAAATCCAACAACAAAGCAAAAATATCTTTCTGAAGCGGAGGTCCTGGCATCAAATGTTCATTCAATGAACCACCACTGGGACAAACCGCGGATGCGTCAAACACCACTCGAATTTGTGTAGTAGTGCTTTCGGTTTCATAACCGCATGGTGCGGAATATAATATTCCGGAGATGGACTATTGCTACTCATTGAGGCATTTACTGGTGTCATATGCCCACTGTCGGAATAGTCTTGCATAAATTGTTTATACAAAGTGTATAATTCCTGATTCTTTTCCAAGCGACGTTCTAATAATAAAACCGATTAAGTGCGACATCCCGAGACCCAACAAACAACGGTTCAGGACCACTAAACGGCAACGATACAACGAAACGACCTGTTTTGTCTCTCGAATAATTGCTACGAAAGTGTTTTCACAAATTTCCTCTTGTGGGGATAACTTGTGTGTTGGAATGTCTGGAATGTTTTCCAGTTCCCAGAATCTAGTGATCCTAGACTCTAAGGGTTCTACAAATGCACACAATGACGTGCCACTTGTCACTGGAGACACAAATTTGCCTGTCAGTAACCAACCAAATGAAGTGCGAATTGCAACTGGTTCATCAGGTGAACCCGAACGAGTTTCATTACCCAAAGTGCGGGCAAAAATATCTGCTCCCAACAACAAGTCTATATTACCTGGTTTATCAAAAGAGGATCGGCTAAGTCTAAACCTTTATGTGTATCCAATTTTTCGAGGAGATTGGAGCCGTTGGTAACTTTCCACAAATTTCTGGCAATACAAATGCTTGAACTGAATATTCTGGCATTGTGTGTCCAACGGGTTTAATTTTACAAACTACCTTTCTGGTAATATGAGATGACGCTAACCCCAACCCTTCTACCTTTAATGCAACCTTTGATTTATTTAATCCAAGCCGTTGACGGCATTTTTCCGTTATAAAAGATTCCATACTTCCACAATCCAATAATGCTCTTACGATTTGCGCTTGTCCAAATTCATTGCGAATAGAAACTTGAACTGTTGATAACAATGTAGAAGCACTTGACAATTTCGACGAGAACAATGTACTACAATTTGAAGTAGAGGCAACATTTGAAACATCTGCGGCAGCAGGTTTTGTTTCAACAACAGCAGCAGAATTTTCAAAATGAAGGAGGGTATTGTGACCCTTTTTGTGACATTTTTTACATACCGATTTTGAAGGGCATGTTGCAATTTTATGTGTATCTTGAAGACAATTGATACACAAATTTTTATCCTTTGCAGTATTATACCTTTCTTGAGGAACCTTGTCCAAAAAAATTTGACAACGATAAATCTGATGATTACCATTGCAAACCAAACATTTTACCGCGTTTGAAGTTGTAAGTAATGAGGTTTTAACATATGACTTCGGATTAAAAGAAAACGCTTTTCCTTAATGTTTGTATTCAATGTGTGTTTTGAACTTGACTTCGATGGTTCGGACGAAATCATACTACTAATTTCCAAAGCTTTACACTGTTTTTCAAGAAATGATTTCAATTGCTCGTATGTAGGTATTTCTTCATTATTTTCAACCTCAAATGCCTTTAAGAGGTCAGCATCAACCTTTTGCTCAACAAATTAAACAATATTAAATTAAGTAAATCAATTTTTATTTGACGTAAACCTGACAAATTCTCTGTAAAACAATTCAACAAATCCCTAAGTTCTGTATGTGATTTTGCTTTCACCTTAGGACAATTTTCAAGAGCTGACCAATATGTATTGACAATCAAACGACGTGAGTCATAGCGTTGTACTATAACGGAGTATGCAATTTCATAATTGTCATTATTTATTGGTAGATGACGAATTAAATTTCTGGAATCTACATCCAACGCTTCAGTAAGAAATAAAAACTTTTCGATTGGTAATAACTGTGTATTTAAATGAATGAGATTTTTATACAAACTATGAAACGATTCCCAATGCTCTATGCGTCCAGAAAAGCTCCCAATTGCGACCTTTGGAAGTTTTAAATTACTGGTGATATCTATACCAGCGGTATCATACGACGATCTACTTGTAGAAAACGGTTTCGCTTCCTGCTTACTTTCAACCAAACTAACAAATTTTGCCCCAATAACTTTAATTGATATTAAAGTTTTATCCAATTCAATTCTGATTGCTGTAATTTGACTCAAACTGTCCGAATCATCCTCGTCTAACACACACCTTTGTAGGATGCATCAAATTCTTCCTTTATCTCTACAGCTGACTGTACCATCATCGAAGCGATTGCTTGGTTTTCAAGATTATATTCCAACTTTGAAATACTTTCAAACAAATTTTCTATCCTATCCAAACACCCTCTTCCATCTACTATAAGACGGTCCATAAGCATCTGAGTCATTTCAAACAAAATAGCTATTCCCCTAAACACGAGTACCCTTGTCACAAAAATAACAAATCTTAAAGATGTAGACCCAAACTAATGATGAACATGTAACTACTCTACCAATTTTCAGAAACTAGCAATTATGTCGCTAATCCTGAGTGACACTTTAATTTAACGTTAAAATGAGACTTGTGTTGACCACAACCCTTAAGATACCTCGAGGAATAACGGTTCTTTAAGCTCTCACCAAAATAGATTAGTGCAGCTTCAGGTATACAATGCAAGTTCTTAGAACAGGGGTATCGCAATGATGTTTTTCCTATTTGTATACGCTTAATTTAAATTAACTGCCTTTTTAATGCACTTAAATTTTAAGAAGTAACTTTTAAAATGCAACGGCATGCACAAATATTATGAAATAAGCCTAACTGCAATTACTATTAATGTGTAAAACTGACCTGATTACTCTAATTGTTTGATTAGATAATCAATTTTTATATGCAAATATTAATTAATGCGGTCGAAAGGAACCAAAAACGAAGGGCTAAAGGGATGAACCAATGATATGGAATTCACCTACCTTTAATGACTGCGATCTTGATTCAACGCTGGTCGATCAATGTAACGAAACTATTAATTGATTGCGGACTGTAGTAATGTTAATTAGCACACGAACCGATTGTACGGCACTAATTACTGCAAAATAACCACGACAACATATTGCGTACATGTGACGCTTGCTACGACTTTCGAAGCACTGGTATTTCTGTCTTTTCTCACCATTTAGTCCCTTTTCTTGTAGGTAGGTAGTGGATGGAACCGGATTATAGGAAGGGGTTAAGTACTGTTAGGTTAAAGGATAAGCGACATTAATTAATATCTATAAGCTTAAGGTAAAACGTGTAAATAGGGTAAATAAGCCTAAACACCTATCTTTGCTTCTAATATATTCCTCACAATTCCATCATGCGTTAGTATGTGAGCCATCGTCCCATTTCTCTTATTTTTTACTGTTTTCCACATATTTCCTTCTTCCCCTACCATTTCTAGAACCTCTTTGTTCTTAACTTTGTCTGTCCATGATATCTTCATCATACGTCTGTAGCACCACATTTCAAAGGCTTCTATCTTTTTCCTGTTCGCTTCTCCTACCGTCCAAATTTCACAACCGTACAGTGCTGTGCTCCACACATATGCTTTCAGCAATCTTTTCCTTGTTTCTGTTTGTTGTGTTTGAACATAGGATGTGTTGCTTTTTCTTGTTAAATGCAGCATAGCCTTATGCTATCTTTGTTTTATATCTTTTGCACCTTTCCCATGTTGTGTTTTTTTGTTTCTTCAGTAGCAGAAATCATTAACCCCTTTTTTTATTTGTATTCTAGTTTTTGTTTTATTGTTTTCCATATGGCCCTAAACAATTATTATCAATATGAAAAGTTACTTTAGGATTGCAAATAAGTAATTTTAGCGAAATTTTTAAAACTTTTCTTACCTTTAAAAAAAATTGTTACAACTTAGGCACAAGTTGTGATGCATAGTTGGAAAGAGGAAATTGCTATCTAGTCATCTAAAACTCCAGTATGACATCCATTTAAAATACGACAACTGCTACCAAAATCTTGATAACCGCCATCTTGAATTTAATTTTAATATCACTTTCAAGTGTACACAATTGAACTAAAGAACTTTTATAAGAAACATTGTTTTGTATCTTTTATTATAACGCAAATATTTGACTTCAATGAAATCGATGATTTTCAAGTTTTTTAAAATAATTGCTAAACTGCTTGGAGTTTGTAACACTTTGCTCTCCTCCCCTGACCTAATTAAAGAAACAAGGAACGAGTTACCTAATACATATATAATCGAATGCTAACTCTATATCACTTTTTATGGTTCAAAATTGCAATACAAGGGTCCACTTACCTATCCCCTACGGTTGTCAACTATTTCTGATCCAATAGTCTTCACTCTACTTTCCTCAAACGAGTCGGCTACTCTACAGCGGAGAATACATGGACATGCCCCAGGGTGGTTAGGCCTAGAATTCTGAAACCTATACTGGTGAGTTAACTTACCCAAAAGTTTACAAAGTATGTGTACCTAAATGTATTTCAACAAACCTCTTTTAATTGTAACATATATCTTAACATTCGTATCAAGTAATGAATTTAATAATCTTTAATATGGTGATATAACTATTTACATTTACTATATCGGCATACTTGAATGCAATAAAAGCAATATCTCTTACTTCACTAAAGTTCCTTTAAGCCGGATGGTTATATATTGTACTAAGCACTGCAAATTCTACAGTTAAAACAAACTGGCCCCAAATTAAACATAGTCAATAATTCTTGATATGCTACACAAAATTCATAATAATGAGCGGTAACGTAAATAATAATGTCCAAAAATTCCAACCTTAATCTAGCAACTTAACATATTCATGTAAAAGCATAGGTATAACTATATAAAAGTTCATACTTACAACCCCACGTGTATGCATGCATATACACGTCCGTTCTCTCGAACCATTTATTCAAAGATTCACTCAATACCTGTTTCGGGTATGCAATACCCACTGTTGCCCCACTCTCTATACCCTCCAAGGTAACTTATCCTCACCAGGGTTGATAACGCTTAACACGGGTGTTGATAAATTATGTGCTCGAAACTCTTGATATTCCCTTTACTTTTGTACCAACTTGGTTTGGAATTGAGCTTCCAAAATCCGAACTTCTACAATCAATCAATAATGAACCATATAGGTGTGGTTAAGTATCATTTTCTTTGCAGTTAATAAACCTGCACTTTCTATCATTAACCGCCTTACAGCTGAACCATTTCGTTTTTTGATTACACTTAAATTTATTACGATTTACTTTTCCTTTACGAGCTGAACTTATGTGTTCTTTATCCACTACTTAAATTCACTATTCTTCCCGTAATAAGCATATTTCGTATATTTGTTCACTAAACATTACTATAATTTACACGGGCATATAACCAATACTGCTACGCGATCTTGCAGCGTAACCCGTACTAGCTCCGGGCTAGTTATTGTCACATTTACGTGCCTTCTTTCATATCTTTTTGTCTTCGTGTGTCTTGGTGAGTCTTTGTGTGTCGTGTGTGTGAATTTTTCCACTTCCCATATTTATATACCTTTGATCACGTGACTGTTCTAACAAATCACAAATCTTACATATTTCACAATCGTACATCATCCCTACATGTGCTTTTAGGTTAATGGTTTAAATCGACTTTTATTATTACCATTGCTAATTGAAACTACCCTATATTTAAATTTAAGTTATTCTGCAATATTCAACAGTATTTCCTGTTAATATTTTTATAGATATCACGAAAAATTACATTTTATTACACACTTCCGGTTTCGAATTCTCTAGAACAAACTAGCATTTCCTCTGGTGCCTTAATTTAAAATCTTCTAAATTTCACGGGATGTTAGATATCAGCTGAGAGGTTATGTTCATTTAAAGTGTCAATTGTCACCCAAAGTCGAACTAGGATTTGGTAACTATATTAATTTTAAATAGAATTATCTGTGATTGGCCGAGAATGTCATTTAAAATTTGAATTAATTTAAAAATGTTCTTGGGTGTTACAAGTTTCGAAATGTTCTAAACAGAATTTAAATAAGTAGTCCAAAGGACACAACTTTGCCCATTTAAGCATATTTCTACATTAATAATAACGAAGATGCACACGGTATCTTACTCAATATGGAACACACTGTATATACTGGGTGCTTCAAAAAAATGTATACACATTTTGAACTTCCATAGAAAATTTATTTACCGTTCTACAAAGTTAAATTTCAGGAAAATAGAAAGCTGAAAGTCCAATGTAAATGAAACATAAATAACAAATGTTAATACTGTTCAAATTGGTGACCTGCAGCATCAATACAATTCTGAGTACGAGTCACCACAGATTCTCTACATCGTATCGAAACGTCCAATGAGATTTCTCTACACACTGCTTGAATCTCATTCCAAAGAATGTCTAGGTTACGTGGTTTACGTTTGTACATCTCATCTTTTACTGTGCCCCACAAGAAGAAATCCAGTGGTGTAAGGTCTGGAGAGCGTGCTGGAAACTCGATTGGCCCCTGCGTCCTATCCACTGGCCCGACAAATTTTGATCCAGGTAAGCTCAGACGTCCCTGTGATAGTGCGGAGCACCATCTTGTTGAAAATAAAATCATCATTACCGTATAATGCACGAATGGCAGAAAATATGGAATCAGCAAGCATTGTTAGGTAATTAATACCAGTTACAGTGCCTTCAAATCGAAAAAGTCCAATGAGTCCCCTTGAAGACAAACCGCACCACACATTTACACCAGGCAAATTTACAGCTTTTTCAATTGTAATGTGAGGATTTTCTTCACACCAGTAAACACAATTGTGCCTATTGACAGTTCCATTAAGTTTGAATTGGGCTTCATCCGACCAAATGATGCTACCCATAAATCCCGGTTCACGTATCACCATCTCCTGAATCCATTCACAAAATTGCAACCTTCGATCTGGATCGTCGTCATTTAGCTGTTGCACCAGCCTTGGAATGTAAAGACGATACGTGCCTCTCTTCAGAATGCGTAGCACGCTGCTAGCACTTACATCACTTTCACGTGCCCTTGCCTTGAAGATTTGTTAGGAGAGCGTTGAAACAGTTCCAAGACTGTCGTTGATGACTCATCATTTGTAGCTGTTCGAGGCCGACCTGAATGACTTTTATGCACATCACACACTGTTCCATGAACTTCGAATTTGTCTCGTATGCGTGTAATTGTTAATCTTGAAGGTGGTTCTGTATCATACTCCCTTCTCCACTGTCTTTGAACTTCATTTACATTTTCAAACTTCCAGTACCACTTAATAACCTGCTTTCGTTCTTCAAAACTCAAACGTACGTCCGCCATGTTGATATTACAAATTCCAACTGATAATATAACATAGAGGGACGATTATGCTGGCACCTGGCGAAGAAATATAACATTAGCCTTGTGGTGCGGGAAAACTACAATAGTTTAAAGTGTGTATACATTTTTTTGAAGCACCCAGTATATAAGGCGGTCCATCTTAAACAATACAGTCAAATATTTCTTAAATGATAGACATTATGCAAAAATGTTTTGAATAAGAATTACGTGAGTTAAAGAGGGAAAGAAAGTTACAGTATAAGTTTCATTGTAGAGGATGTTGCTAACACTAGGCAAAGATCGACTTTTTTCAAATGAGACATTGTTTTTTTTTATTTATAAATCTGATTCTACTTGTAATGGTAAATAAAAAAGTATTAAGGCTTACATGGACTACAGTTAATAGTTTGTAAGATATCTTTAAATTAATAAGAAAATTGAACTTAGTCTGCATAAATTAAGTTTTGCATTTGTTTTCTAGACAATTGCTTAGTAGACTTTTTGTTTTGCAAATTACATATTGTTGAGTTTGATATTTTGGCAAGTCCCTGGTCACTGATTTGATTGCATTAAGTAGTTAATTTTTATAAATACTCCCTGTATGTTTGTTGTGGTTTGTTTAGCATTCTTCTTAATCTTCTTTGTCAAAATAATAAAAACTTCAAGTTTGACATTTATGACATAAATTGAAGGTGACTTTGATTTATTGATGTTCGAAATATTTGGTTTGAGTACACTAAGTAAAAATTTTTAAAGTTTAAAAGAATGATTGCCTTCAATTTGTGTTACGGCCTGGGACTGACTTTTTTTTAGGTAGCCAATACGCTTAACGTGAAATCAGCTGATTAATTTTTATTGGTGAATTTTATATAAATTCAATAACTTGGGAATTGGAAAACATTTTTTAACATGTTTCTATTTATACAATTGAGAGTATGGTTATTAAAAAAGTGTGCGATTGTATTATTGAAAGGCTTAAGCAGTCGTTTTTTTATATTTATTTTGAAGGGGAAAGTAACAAAAGAAATAACAAATGAAGATCAAATGCCCACAATATCTAGGTAGCATTGCAAGTTTTTCCTGGGTTTTCCTTGCGATATTAACCTGAAATACAGCCTACATACATGATTTCTATTTATACATACAATAACTAATTACATAACTATAAGCATATTAACTGGAAAACCATTATTTCGGTAGCCACAGGTTGCTTAACCCCCTTCACTGAATCTCGGTGAAATAAGGCATAAAATTAGAAAACAATAGAAGGGAAACGAGCTATATACATGCTGTGTGAGAATTTCAGAGAACTATGTAGGCTAGCTCAGAATATAAATAAGTGCAGGTACGTGTCCAACCAGTTTTGAGATGAAGACCTAATGATGATGATGATGAAGCATATTAACAACCCCTGTAAACAGCATTGGTATCTGACAAGTGTAAACCCACAATAGGGTTACCTCACAACCATATACAATCTCCGTTAAACAGTATTGGTATCTGACAAGTGTAAACCCCCCATAGGGTCGCCTTAGATCCATATACAACCTTCATAGAACAACATTGGTATATGACAAGTGTAAACCCGCCATAAGGTCGCCTCAGAACCATGTTAAAATCTACCAAAGAGGTAGCCTAAATCATCATGATTTTCCCCTTCAAAATAAATATAAAAAAACGACTGCTTAAGCCTTTCAATAATACAATCGTACACTTCTTTAATAACCATCCTCTCAATTGTATAAATAGAAACATGTTAAAAAATGTTTTCCAATTCCCAAGTTATTGAATTTATATAAAATTCACCAATAAAAATTAATCAGCTGATTTCAGGTTAAGCGTATTGGCTACCTAAAAAAAGTCGGTCCCAGGACGTAACGCAAATTGAAGGCAATCATTCTTTTAAACTTAAAAATTTTTGCTTAGTGTACTCAAACCAAATATTTCGAACATCAATAAATCAAAGTCACCTTCAATTTATGTCATAAATGTCAAACTTGAAGTTTTTATTATTTTGACAACGATCCTAGGTCATGGATCGAAACGTAAATAAAGATGATTTTAAAAACTATGAGTGGTTTAATTTTTATAATTTTTAAAAATATGGGTGCTTACAATCCAAATGAAATTGTGAATATGTTAATCATTTGGAGAGAGACAAATGCACTATCGATCTATGACAATGTATATCAGGAACGATTTTCTAATAGACGATATTCAAACTGTAAGGATTTGTTCACTTGAGGCACGAACAAGAATTGAAGTTTTCAAGCGCAAACATTAACGACTAAATCTAGTAGAAGTTGCTCTACGAACTTTTGCAGTTTTGGCTATGGTTTGCCCCCCCCCCCCCAAATCACTATTAACTACAATTCTAAGGATTTTAAACAGCCGCAGATTTCATCTATACCATATCATGTTAACGTAGACTGTTAATGACAACGACATGATACTGTGTGTTAATTTTTGTCGATGGACTCGGAATATGTTAAGAAATGATATAGTTTCTTTAGTTCTGTGCTACTTTCTGATAAAGGACTTTTTGCAATACTGGTGTTATGAATCGCCACACTTTGTCACTAGTGGTTGGAGGAAAACTCTCAATGGCATAGACCCATAGATCATCAGCATCGTGGCCATCTTAATGTTTGGTGTAGTGTAGTGAATGAATATTTGCTTGGATCTTACTTTTTCGAAGATACCGTGACTGGCCAGCCATGCTTGAACTTTTTATTAAACAATATCAGGGATTTCTTAGGAGTTGACTTGCAAACACAATAAAGAAAGCAGATTTGGCAAGATATGAACAATTTAGATTTTCTTTTTGGAGACTTCTATAAAATAATATTTACGAACAAGAGCCGATAACTGTTGAAGATAATGAGGCAAAGAATTATTACCACTTGCAGAGGTATACCGAGGGAAATGCTATTTCATACCGCATATCAGTTTCACCAAAGAATTTAATTATGTATTGATGTAGGAGAACATGTTTTTGAACATTTAATACATTATTGGTTTGTTTATTGTTATTTACCTCTTTTGGAAAGTAACAAATTTCATTATTATAATTTACAGATACCTCACAAACTATTAACTATAGTCTATATGACTAATCCTTTTTTGTTTATTATTAGAAGTAGAATCAAATTTGTAAATAAAAGATGCAGTGTTTCATTTGAAAAAAGAAAGTCGAACTTTGTTTGGTGTTAGCAGCGCACTCTACAATGAAACTGATACTGTAACTTTCTTTCCTTCCCCCTTTAACCCACATAGCTCTTATTCAAAACATTGTGCATAATGTTTATCATTTAAGAAACACTTGACTATATTGTTTAAAATGAACCACCGGTATATATAAATTGATGCAGTTGTGAATTATAATAGGTTTAAATTACTTAGTAAAATTTTTCTGCACATGCATGAAGAAAAATGTATGTCATTTAAATTATTTTCAGCTTTAAATTTAACACACTATAATTAATTGTGTTTTTTTTTAGAGGAATGACATTGCTATGGCGATAACCAAATATGACCAGTTTGACTTCCTAATTGATATTGTACCAAGAGATGATATCAAACCCAATAAACCAAGAGATGACACTGTGAAATCTTCTGGAGGTTCTGATCAGGTATGACAACTTTTAATATATTGCAACTAAAATTATTATAAAAATTAACATGTTCAGTACCATAGTTCATATCAGAGATATATGGTTCTATAAGTGTATCACTGAAACAGGTTGAAGCCACCATTTGCATACTAAAACTTTTAACATAAAACAAGCCTCAATTTTATTGCTACATAATTATGACTAGCAGAATGGCTGAATGGCTTGATATGCTGGATTGTTTATTTTTTACCAGAAAATATTGTTGGTACTGCAGATTGGTATATATTATGAAAGTGAGTAGACCATATTTACAAAGACCTAAGTTCTTATTAAAATTTTGTTTCGGCTAACTGTAGTGGTGCAGGAGTGGGTTCCTATAGAAGAGATAATAATATAACTCATAAATAAAATAGCTGAAATTCCAATAAACTACATACACTAGTCAATTATCCTGAAAGGTGTTTTCTTGAGTCATATAATCGTACTCAGAACACGGTTATTCCGAATAGATCTCCTTTGCTTTTGGGTTTCCTATCACATTAAATTGTTGTCAAATTAAATAAAATTGTAATATAAAATGTCTTGAAGTCAAGGCCTCACTCAAATACGGTTCTATGACTGAGGTGATTGGATATCCTTTTACAATGACCTAATTTTTATCCTAGTTCATAAATAAATGAAAATAAAATTTAACCTACACTTAACCTCTATTGACATTAAATAATTGGAATGTACATACAAATATACTAAAGATCTAGTTTCTTAACCTCACTCTGGTCATGTATTACTGAAAGAAATCCTAAAAAAACATTAAAATAAATCCATTTATAATGTTATCGCTTCAATTTTCCCGTTTCCCACATTAAATTGCATGGCATTATAAATCGTAATTTCTGGAAATGTCTTTATTAATAAACATAGAAAACAATTAAATACTGTTTGTTTCTATGCGTTTATGGTCCATTCAAAATAATTTAAAGTCAATACGTCACATTTCTTAATATTTTAAAATAACATTATGCTTAAATTTAACCAACACTCATTTTCTTCTAGTGATTTGATCTCACTTCGCATAGCTTCTATCCACTGTACCCGCTGATTACTTCTTATTTCTCCTTTGTAACTCAATGCTTCTTTGGTTCTCAAAATACTTGTAGATATATTCATAATAAACTCATTGAACCTAGCTGGATTTCTGATTTCAGATGTATCTCTCAGTTGTCTACTTTCTTCCTCAATTTGTGAATCACCCTGCGTGTTTTTTTGGATAGTTTCGTTTTTGTATCGACTCGATGTTACTTCTTGCGTTTTCTTTCATTGAGTCTTTTTCTTCTTCTTGTGGGAATTTCATTCAATCTAGCAATGCCATTTTTTTTCATCAAACATCTTGAGATCTCATAAGTTTCTTACTTTCCTTACACCAAATGTACTAGCCATCGTTATTATCTTATCCAACCAATATACCTTTAGCTTTCTTACTATAACCATCTTCTTTCAAGAAGCTTTTGCAATGTAAGCATAGTAAATAATTTCTATTATTCTCACGTGTTTCAAACTATTTTCTTGCTGTACCATACTTCATAAAGAAATGTTCCATCTATACTAGAAATACCTAATCTGTTTAGATATAACATTGCAGTATTTATCATTTCAGCCTATATTGTGGTAAATTCTCCTGAGCATACGTTATTGACCCCACTGTCTCAACAACAGTTCTAGTATCCCTTTCACAGCATCTATTTTGTTGTGGTGTATAAGGCATTGTCAATCTCTGTCGAACTCCATTCTGTTGTAGAAAGCCTTTTTTGAGGCGGCTATGTGACTTAGTCGAAATGCATATTACTACTATACCCAAGGTCCTGGGTACGACACGGTCCGCTTGAAAAATGTTAAGGGAGCATTTTCCACAAAAATATGCCCTGTATCGAATGAGAGGTAAAATGTAGGTCCTGTGTGCAAGTGTTGTCACACACGTTAAAGATTCCTGCTTTGCTTGGGAACAGCTGGGTTTTGGCATCATTCAAAATTTCCAGGTAAAAAATTTGCTTCCTCGCCAATGTGGTACTTTCGTGTTAATACATTTTGAAAGAATACAAATATAGAACACCAACAAACTTTTTAGTATAAAAGTAATAGAAGAGAATGATTTTAAAACTTTAATTAATTATTATAACAGAGGAGAGACAAAGGACACACTGATTACTTACATTTACATATATTCACATTAGATATCTGACAGGCATGTACAAAGTTGTCATAACATTTATTTTACCTCAGTACATTATACAACACTTCGAGTGGAGCATTGAAAAATCAAATGTGGTGTAGAAGGCCTTTTGCCATTTTATTATCAAACTCACCATTGTTTTCACTAGAGAGCCTCTTAACTACACACCCTGCTACTTTGACTTCTGTTAACATAATTTGCAGCATGCCAGGTACTTCGGATTTCCCATTCATGAAATAAACATACCGAAAACAACTATAGTAATCTTTGAACAAGACAAAATGTCTTTTATTTCCACTCGAGTTTGATTTTGGAGGTCTGCCATCAGATTTCCGTTTAAAACTGTATGTCCATGTGCTTTGCAATAATTAAAAATGATACCTTTTTTGGCTTTATACAACTACCCTTTTCAACCATTAAAACTTTTTGATTGAATTAACTTTTATTCGGCAATGATTTTTGTGAGCACATAATTAATTCGTGAGGTTATCGATTTTTCTATCAGCTTTTGTCATCATCATCCAGCTTGACCTGAATGAAAATATCTGATAAAGTACCCAACATCTTGCATATGAGAAAAATTTCTGGCAAATTACATTTACATGAACTATTGCTGCTTCTTTACCCTTGGCAATCTCAACTTCTAGTTCATTCCATAAGTTCTTCAGTTTTGACGTATGAGTGGCTATGTTATCTCCAGGCTACCTTTAATAACTGAAAAACTGTATACATAAATCGTATGTTTTATCTTTCACATTTTCATTATATAGTCTGTACAATTCCAGTCATACTTTACGTGATGTTGAGAATTGCGTAAGTTTCTGAAGAGTTTCTTCAGTCATATTTGTGGTCATGACCAAAAGAGCATTACCATCCGCTTTAGAAAAAAATGCTAAATCAGATTCGTACTTCAATTTATCTTCTGCACTTGTTGCCGTTGGAAGTGGATACCCACGTTCAATGATTTCAATTGCACCAGAAGAATGCACAGTTTATTTTTCCAACTGAATCAGTTGCACTTTCCTTCAAGTAACCAATATTGATCCTAGTTGCTTCCATTATTTATCCCTTTATTTTCACAAATAGAGTTCAGTATTGGTCAGTTCAATGCAAACTTATAGAATTCCTATTTACGTCTTTCTATTAATAGTGACGATGAGACTATGCCCATAACCTGTTGGTGATTTCTATTTAGGAAGTTAAAATTAAAGAAAAGAAAAAGTATTTTTAATAAATCTATCAAATAACTCCACTTATTTTAAGCTTCAACAACGACCTACTACATGTCTAATTATCAACAAATTGTAAGATATATATGAGAAATCTTAGATTTCAATATCCCTTTTAATTTATCAAAATTGTTTGAAAAATGTTCTCCACAAAATACATTTGAAGTTTTACACAGAATTGATATGCATCAGAAATGTAGCAAGGTGGCTCCTTTTTATATGTTAAGTAGGTTATATTACATAAGAATTTGGTGTGTAAATCCTTTTTTTTTATTAGAAAATCTCGCCGACATTATTTCTGGTTTAGTTGAAAGTGGCACACACACTTTGAAAGAGGTTTTGTAATGCTAATGTGTATATTATCGGTAATCTGGATTTCGTTAACGTATGTCATAAATTATTGTTATGTATCCTATAAATAATTATGTACATTATTATTTGATATAAACCTGTCTAGGTACACTACTATCTACAACTAGCTCAGCAAGCACAACAGCAGCTCCAAGGTTTACAACCTTCTTCTCCAACTTCCAGTTCGAATTCTGTTTCATCGCCGAATACAGTTCAAATTGTTCAACCGTCAGTACAAACAGTTCAAGTAAATGCACTTGATCAGGTATATACTTTAAAACTGTCTACCATTTAATTATAGTACGTTTGCAGAATAACACCCCTAATACTACAACAACCACCACTGCAGGACAGTCACCCGTTATTTTACAACAAAGTCCGGGTTCGCCACAACAAACACAGGGTGGAATTCAAATAGTGCAACAAATTGTGACACCAACAGGGGAATTACAACAAATACCTGTAGGTTTTGTTTTATATATTATAGCTTTCAGTATTAATATTTTGAGTTTATATTTAGATACAATTGACCCCCCAGCAATTACAATTAATACGAATGCAGCTTCAAAGTAATACAAATCAACCTTTGATTATTCAAGCAGCCCCTATACAAGCTACAATGCAACCATCAGTTATACAGGTATAAAAGTAACAGTTTGAAGGTAGTGTGAGCTTAATTGGTGTATTTATTAAAGGTGGCACAAGCGAATTCAGCTGGGCAAACAGTATTTGTGACTGAAAATAGTGAAAATGCAGAAAGCGACTAATTAGCTTCCTTCTTAAATTAATTTATTTGTAAATATTGTAAGTCTGAAGATTAAGTAATCAATTTTATTGTAAATTTTAACATTTTCTAAAAATGTAATAAAGACAAAGTAAACTTTTTGATAGTTGGCTATTTAATTAAAAAATGCAGGCCTTTAAAGAGGGATTTGCATTATTGTTACTCATATACCTGAATATATGTTTCAGTGAAATTTGATTATATAATCCATTCACTTTACCTTTAGGATGATCACAACTGGATAAAATGTTAGTTTAATTTCTAAAGTCCATTCGCTTTAACTTTAGGATGACGTCAAGTATAGTAATAATGTGTTGGCAACTATGCAAATGAATACCTGGAACTGCGCATGTAGGATAATGTTATTTAACTCAATAAAGGTTGGCAGTTCTGTACGGTGTTGCCATCAATTCCTTTTGCCAATGAGAATATTTGTATATCCTTCGTTAAATGTATTAGAATTTAAACTAACATTGGCAATGTAGCATTTTATCCAGTTGTGACATCATCCTAAAGTTAAAGTGAATGGACTACATAGATTTATTGAACAATATACAAATATTCCACTTGGCAAATATCAAATGACAGTATCTCTCAAGCACAATTCTGGGTATTCATTTGCATACAGTTGCCAACACTTCGTTACTACATTTGATGTCATCCTAAAGTTAAAGTGAATAGACTTTAGGAAGTGTTTCAATACTTACCCCAAAACACCACTTCTCTATGCTAACTTGGTAAAATTACAATTAAGATCAATATATTCAATATACTCTTTTAAAAAAAATTGTAAAAGTCAAATCTTGTTTTTATGACACTACTATTTATAATCAAAATGATTTATAATTCTTTCCATTTTTGTTCATTAAAATTACAAAACTCCAAATTTACTTACAAAATTGCTCCAAGTAACAAGCAAATCAAGTTACACCTGTCGTTTAAAGAATAAAGTTCTTTTTTCTACGACTGCATGAGTATATTCAAACAAGCTCTTATTTTATCAATTTCTCAGAATTATTTCAACCTGGCCAAAAATTGTTTTCCAAATAGAATAATTAGTATCCTAAAATAGCAACATTAAAGCTACTCTTAAGAAACTATTTTCTTTATTATTGTAATACCTAGATTCGCGTGACTTTCAATCATAAACACAATTTATAATAACAGGTGATTGAAAAAAGAACAACTGATTTTACGATGACATGGATGTATTACAAAAACATGGCGAATAAAATATTTATACAAAAATATTCAAGTTAGAATACAAATACTCCACGATGCTTTTGATGTTAAACAATGGCCAAAAAATTCTTATAACTTAACTAGCATTTCATTAATAGTATGGTACTGTTTATGAATTTAGTTTCGCACGAACCAGAGGACAATAACCCCATGATTTACAGCATGTGTTCCGCATAAACTCGCATTTCCCTGGTTATAGGAATTTGATGTAGTTAGGCGGTTACGAAAAGGGTAGGATTGGGGGGGGGGGTGATACTAACAGGCATGTGGAAGCGACGCATTTTAAAGCAAGACTTGATTATCAGCTATCAAAGAGATCGAAAGAATGTGAGTGTTAGTTCCCGTACCTTTTTCTCTTACGTAGAAAAACTATCTCGTGTCTGCCTTATAATTTGTCCATGTATAGACAAAACTACCCGCATGCAACCCTGAACTGAAGACTAGCGAGGCAGCTTTTGTTCTAACAAAACACGCAAGATCCTGGCTTTATTGTTATATTGTTGGTTTTATCTGTGACGGCAACACTTGCAACTGAATTTGGGGATGTAACAAATTACGCCCAGTGTTTTGCATGATTGACGATGCAGGTGAAACATTACAATACATTGCGTTATCCTGCTGGAATCCACGTTCTCGTTCATTTAAATCTAACAGTGCAATAAAATGTAGAATTAAGTTGCGATAAATCACATTGTCTACAGTTTTGTTAAAAATTAAGGTTCTGTTAGATAGCAGGAAATCGCACAAAAATCATCAATGATACTTACATGTAATTGGTCGTCGTTTATAAGATGCATGCAGATTTTTAACAAAATTTATTAATCAAACATGATACTAACGACTTACTAGGAGTTGTGGAATTGGGAAATGTTAACTAAAACTTGTATTTCACGTATTTGTAAGATTTGTATGTACAATAAGTTTCAATAATAAACATATGTTCCTCTGAAGAAAACGATATAGTTGACATGATCACAACAATTGGATACTAGAACAGCATTAGTGCATTAGAAGGACATTTCAACGGTTATAAGCTATTGATCTTGAGTATTGTTGTCAACAGACATATGGGAGAAACAGATTTACCTATGCATTACTTCTATCTTCTGATTTGCATTCTTTTTGAAATGCCGATTAAAAATTAAATTTCGAGTTTAATTTAAATGTAATAAATCACCATGCAGAAGTTTTTACTTACACATTCTCGTGAGGCGTGGTAATTTACCAACGATCTTTCAAGAATGAATTAGAAATTCTCAAGTAGTCAACACCTTAACTTCTATCACTTTATATTACTCTATCAACAACAGGGACGCAGACCATGAGAAGCTTTATTGTGAATGGTTGTTTGAAACATGTGCTGCGGATGTCAATACCATCAGATTTTGTAAAAGATGGTATCATCAATTCATATAATTTACATCAATGGCAAGAAGAAAATCGGCACCCCTTTATTTATTCACCGCATCAACAGTACTTTTAATTTATTGTGTTGGTAGGAATTATCATTGATGGTATTTGTAATGCAGTCAGACACGAAGATTGCAATGGCCTTTTGTATTAGTTCAATTACGCCTTAAGATGTGTAGTTAAGGAAAGGAGGGGTCAACATCGCCATTGACTGCTGTGTGGTGATGGAGGTAAGATTGTGAGGGTACTTGGGTATAGGTTGCATAGCAAATAAGGTGTTGAAAAGCACAAGACTCTCGCAAGATGCACCCAGCAATTCAAATAAGTGGTATGACTTTTAGGTATGTTTAGTAATTAAAAACGATTTCTTTGTATATGTTGAAAACTGATACTTGCCTGTGGTATTTCTATTATTGCTAATGATAGTTTGATTTCTTAAGAAACTTTAAAACGAACAGTACACCCATTTCTCCCTGCAAACAAACGTTTCTATGTATTTTGCATGGTTAATAACATTAATCATTTGTATATACTAGTATTAATAAAGTATAACATAGGCACCCAAGGAACTTATATTTGACGAGTTACATCGGACAATTACATTTGGCAGACCAAGTGGGGCTTGGTAATGCTTTAGACAAGAACCTTCTACGCTTTGTATAAAGATAAATGACTATTGGAATATTCAACTGTGCTACATCTTGTAAATTTTAGGTACTCTAGCACTCGAACAGAAAGTTTTCAAGTTTTTGTTGTGCGACCGTTTTACCTACAACACAAAGACGTTCATCAATGGGTTTCAATAACTAATAGTAGTTGGAAAGGAAATGGAAAATATTTTGTAAGCGGAGCATAGTTTTAAGTAGTTTATTCTTGTTAATTAAGGCAGGTATTGTTATACGTAATAATGCACACAACAGAAAAGGATTTATTGCTTAACTTGTTATAAATGAAGTAACCAATAGTTAATGCCAAAAGAGAATAATGCACGGTGTCAAAATCGAGGTTTTAAACAACGACGAAAATATGGCTGAAGGAGGCACAAACGAGGTTTTGAAACAATTGATTGTGACAGTGAACAGTATAAACACAAACAACACTCTTATGAAGGAGTCACTAGAGCAAATGAATTTTAAAGTGTCCAAACAAATGAGTAGGTTAAGTTATGATGTTAATAAAATTTCTGTAAAGATGGTGGAACAAAATAGGTCAATTAGGGAACTAAGGTATGTAAGGGAAGAGGAAACGGCAGATTACACGTGTAACAGTAGGAAAAACATTAATTATGTTACATTGTGAAATTTGCAAATTTAAGAACTTATTTTTAAATTGATATTAAAGGCTAGAGGAGAAACGAAAATTTGTCACAATATTAAATTTGTATTTAATAAAAGGGGCAGATTATTTTTTTAAATTAGCCATGCAAGCGGGTTTTATTACCAATAAATTAGAGCACCATGAAATTATTTCATTGCTAAAATTTTCCTAACGACATCCAGATGGGGAATGAAATCATAAATTGCATTCTGCGGGGATCAAGAGAAAAAATATTTATACAAGATAAGGGAAATCAGAGGAGAAATTTTGGGGCTAGTTGGCAGAAAAGGGGTCAGAATGCTGACCAGGATAGTAGTGCTCATAACACTAATGGGCATAGTGAGCGTAATGCTAATACTGATGCAGTTAGTCGTGTAGATAACAGATAAAGTAAGGATCTTAAACATAGAGGTTAGCACATGCGTAACTCGGCAGATACGAGCATGGATTAATCTACTGCGATTACAACTTTATTTAATACCACAGTTAAGAGTTATTAGAAAAATAAAACAATTTCAAACCTATTGTGTGTGGTTCCAGGACTAATTCACGGTATGATTTTAGGTTGCGACTTCTTTGTAGATCAAATTAGTATTGAATTTTCAAGGAATTGTCTGGTATTTTTTATGGGCCAAAGGAATATAAAACTTTTTATGAAATCCAAGTTCATCAGACTATTTGCGAAGTCTCGGAAGAGGGCCTTGTAGAACTTCTGTTAAAAAGAAAACAAAATTATATGCATGGTGTTATCAAATGCTATAAAGCAAACACAAGCCACCAACATGCCTGTGCAGTTCAAGAACACTGTCGAAACTGCTAAGGTAATAAGAGGTATGACTGTCAAACGAACAGCTGTTTATCTAAAAGACGTTATTAATTACACCGAATGTGTCCCTTTTAGAAAATTTAATGAATGTGTAGGATGCTGCAGTCAGGCAAAGCAGTTTAACATGACACAATCAACCTGATCTTACAGGTATCTACCAGCATAAAATTGAACTACACATGTATGCGCCCCTTTTTACTAAGTCGTACCTCATCTCTTACGTATATAGGAATGAAGTAAGATGCCAAATTAATGAGATCATTGCATGGGATATTATAAAACCCATGCAGACTGAATATGTCAGCCATCTGGTGATCATAAAAAAGAAATACAATACGGTACGGGTTCATTTAGATGCTCACTTCTTGAACCAGCGGATAGTTCAAGACAGGGTTATGTAGCCTAATTCGGCAGAACTATGGTGCGATTTTACAAGTGGATACAAGCAGTTGAGTACACTAAATCTGACTGCAAACTATTGGCAAATTGGCATCAAACCAGAACACCAAAGATATACTGGCTTCATTTACAAAGGCAATATGTTTTAACGTACTGCCGTTTGGTCTCAGTAAGGTCGTTTATGAGATGTTTGATAGAAGTTAGGAAACCTCAAATTATATTAATCAACAATGGTAGTCAGTTTTCCAACACTCAGTGGAAATTTGGAGAGAATAGGATGAAAGTATGCCATACTTTGAAGTATTATCTGCAGGGTAATATGACGGAAAGAGTAAAGTACAAAATTGGACAGCTGTGACGATCGATATGTTATAATGCTTTCACGAAATGGGAAATGATATTAGACGAGATGATGCGTTATCTTAATAGAGCGGTACATAGTTTTATGGGTTTTAGCTCATGGTAGTTGCATTACATAAGTGCACATGACAATCCTTTTGTTAAAAATATTCCCTTTCCAACTGTCTCCATACAGGTATGAAATCGAGAGCAGCCAGTCACAATGGCTTATGATAAATTAAACTTGAAGGCATATTAAGTGTCAATTACGAATCGAAAGAGTTCACGAAAAGTTTGTGCAGTTTGAGCCTGATGATAAGGTGTGGGTTCGCACGCATTCGTGTTGTGGTGAAGAAAAGTAAATAAACAATATTTTTTACTTTATTCCGATCCAGCTACTATTTTAGGCAAAAGGAGACCCAATTCAATGCCATAAAAGATGACCTAAATGGTACTTCATTAGGTATTCATAATGTGGTAAATTTAAAGCGCCATGTTCCACCATATTTGAATTAGACTAAGTTGTGCCTGAGATTTTGTTTATAGCAGACGTTGGTGTTTTATTGATTTTTTGTTGCTAAAAAAAGGGGGTGACATCATATTTGTCAAATTGCGCCTTAAGATGTATATTTAAGGCAATTAGGAGTCAACATTATCATTGACTGCTGTGTGGTGATGGAAGTAAGACCGCGAAGGTACTCAGTTATAGGTAGTGTAACAAATAATGTATCGAAAAGCTCGTCATTCTTGCAAGACACCCCTAGCAAGTTCGAGGGAGTGGTGTGACTTAGGTATGGTTAGTAATTAACGATTTGTTGTGGAATACTGATACTTACCTGTGGTATTTCTATTATTGCTAATGTAGTTCAATTTCTTAAGACTGTAAAAATGAAGTTTTTACCTGTAAACAAATATTTATCTGTATTGTGTGGGTTATAATATTAATCGGTATTGCATATACCAGTATTAATTAAATGTAACATAGGCACCCAAAGAATTTTTATTTGATGACCTACGTTGGACAATTGGAAGATGTTTCACTAAACGTTAAAGAACATATGTGGTTCATGCCTTACGATGCACTGGCTCATTTCAGTAATGCGGTACATGATTTTTTAAATGTATATCCTGGAAGAGATTGGCCATGGTGGACTGGTAGTGTAGCTTACATTATTTTTAAATCTAAATCTCAATTTTCATGTATGGGGACGTCTAAAAGCTATGGTGTATTTTACCGTAGTTCAAGATATTGAGGATCTTTGAAATATGCAAGCTAGCAAATTCGGAACACACCAGGAATTTTAAGCCTGTAGGTCATTTTAAACAAAGTTCTAGCGTATGGACAATGTGGACCATAATTAACCAATACATAAATAAAAGCACAATGTTTTAGTATTGTTTTATTTCCAACTAGTCAAAATCAGTGCATCTCATGTATCCAAATATCAACAAGTTATGTACAAATATACATTTATATATATAAAATATTTACAATGTATTATAACATTTATGTTAATAACAAACATATTAAAGCATTTATTTACAGTTCTTTACAATCGTTTCAATTGCTAAAAAGAGTTTACTTAGTTAAAATACTACACCACGTAAGAGCTTTAGTATTAGGAATAAAGTCAAACAGCAGTCAAACATTTCAATACTACCAATAAACAACGTATATATAAGGCAACATTTTAGAAAATTTGTTATTGGCACAGAGGGCAGTATTCTACATGAATAGCTCTTGAACTAATAACACCAATATGTTTGAGAAAATATTTTAAACATAGAAAAATATGAATCTGTAAAAACATATAACTAATCTATGTTATGTACTATCAATTATCACCACTTGTAATAGTTAATACTGCCAACAAAACTACAAAAATACATAATACCAATATATACATCAATGAGCACTATATAAAAGGAACTATTTAGTCATCGCTTATTTTATTATAACAATTATTTTGAAACAAATTACTTTAGAATTCATTCAAGAAATAGACAAAATTATGGTCCATGTACGGAGACGTGTTATCAAAATTTTAAAATGTTAGTGCATTTGTACATGTAATTATTTCTAGTAGCAATCCTAAATTTGCTCAACACGCAACTGGAAGATATAACGGTATTTTATTATCAGATTGCTCACTAAACAAAAGAGTAAAGACATCAAAATTTAAAAAAAAAATGCTTTAATTTAGTAGCATATCGTTGTCGTTAAATTGTGGTTTATACAGATACAAAATTTACTAGCTGTATAAAATTTATTACGAAAAGAGGCAATTAGGCCAAATTAATTGCTGAAGAGTAAGCTAATTTGCAAAAGAAAAATACGTCAAGCTATTTCATGTTAGGTTTTAGTAGAATATAAAATTGATTCAAAATGAACAAAACTGCAAACAACCTATGGAAACGAGAGTATTTAAGATACGACATGAAAGGGTATAATATAGCGCAATCCAAGGTTAGAATGTGGAAATTTGTTATTGCTGCTAATGACAAACTTCTGTCAATTTAACGACAAAGAAATGTTTGTGTACTGGATTCCTAGCTGTTCACATCTATTGAGAAAGTATGCCCTGAAACGAATTTATTAAAAGCATTTGGCTACATTTGAATGAAAAATATGTTTCCCAAAATTATTTCTGGAGATGAGATTTGTACATCAAGGAAACCCTTCCACTATGCAACGCTCTACAATGGATTCATCGAAATCATCATCACAAAAAGGCCAAAATTCATTTTGTAAAAACAGTAAGCATTTTCTGGAATGCCATACGAAAATATAATTCAGAAACTGAAAAGACTTACTTTTTGAGTGTAAAAGAGTCATTTTAGCATTGAATTCACATGGTGAATAAAGTTCAACAAATAATCAATGACTAGTCGTGAACAGAATTGAGTTGCCCATTTTCTAGCCTGACATAGTTTTAACATTCTTTGGTTAAAACACTTTTTAAAAACTCACATGAGAGACAAGTCACCTGATCTAACTTCAACATCTCACAGTTAAAAATTAAAAAAAAAACACCTAAAAAGAAAGTACTCTACTCCTGACAAAGAAACCAAGAATATTGCCAAAAAGTATTTGCAAAGTTGTCGAAAGATTTTAGGATATGAAGCAAATATAAAAATGGAACGAATATAAAAATGTTTGAGCGAGTTATATACAAGAATGAAGTACGTGGATTGTATTGAGTGGGCGATAATGTCATTTAACATTCAAATGGTGAAAGGAAAGCACTATCGTGAGATGCCACAGGAAGATATTGAAGTTTGTTTGGATATGTGGATCATTTGACCTGATAAAAAATGTGTTTCTAATTCAATGCATTTAGACAGATTTTCTAATACATTCTCTATAATATGATTTGTTCAGCTCAGCAAAATAAGCGATGGTCTCAGATTTTAAAATTATTATTTAAAATGATTTTTTGTTGAGTAAACCATTTTTTCAAGTTTGGAAAGAGAAAGTAATCACTAGGGGTCAAATTTGGTGAATACACTGCATGAGGAAGCGTCCCAAAGCATAAACAAGGGATTTTTTGCAGCCACAAATCGAGACGTGTGTGGCGGCACATTATTGTAGTAAAAGAACATTTTCCGGCCAGATTTGGATGAAATTATACTTACGATTCTAAGAAAGAAACTACCTATATCCAGAATGTTTGAGTAAAGTAAGGTGAAATTTAGAAACCAGTAATTTATAAGCAACTATTTTTTTTATTAAAGTTTGAGTCCATGTGACAAGTTTGCCATTTGGATTCCAACTGTGGTCACAAACAAAAGAAAGAAACAATCAATCACCATTCTAAAATGAGTACCCTCGATAAATAAAGCTTTTCAATAGCAAAAATGACAGCTATGTTGGAGTATTACTACATCACCATTCCCCTAGAAGCGGTAGGGAGGTCTTGCAAAACCTTTTTGTAATATTAACATTAAATTTAATTGGGAGAATCTTGAGATACTGTTAACAATACCTTCATGTCCTGAAAAATTTCCCTTGCCTCGTTAACGTCCATCATCGCTTCATACAAACACTTTTATTCTTGAAGCTTCCATTTTCCTTCTTTTTCTTTCACCCACCACATCTAGCCACATGTTCCGTGACCACCTCTTCTTCTTTGTACACATTTTTCATTAAAAGTTCATTACTCATTCTTTCTGTATGACCAAACCATTGCAACAGGCTTCTTTCCTACTCTGTTGGTTTCATTTTCAAACTACAAGCATTCATTAGCCATTCACTGTTAACTACATGCCTCCTACCCTTACCCCATACATTTCTCAAAACGTACACCGACTTAACCTATTCAGCTCTTATGCCCGTCCAAGTTTCACACACATACAACAACATTGGGATTAGCCATTCCTGTATATGGCTATTTTTGCTACTTTTGATGTCATTTCATTCCTCGCCACAGACCACATCTCCCAACTATATGTTTAAGGTATGATTTTTAATAGCAGGTAACTGAACAACAGAAATAAGAAGCAAAAATTAGAAAACTAGTAAGAACCTTTACGTAAGTTTAAGTTAAATGTCTTGTAATCACATTTGTCAAAGTTTATAACTGAAATAAATTGACAACTTGTTTACCTCATCATTTTTAATAGATTCAACAATCAATTAGACACAAGGGCTTAAAGAACATAATACCTTTATATTAAATGCATGAAAAAATGAATACCATACTAACAGAACCAAGTGAAATAATTTAGAAAACTATGTCCTCACCTCTGAAATGCACAGTAACAGTTCATGCCCAAAAATGTATAATCACTGTTCCTTGTTAAAAACGAGATAGCCTGTCACTCAGTTGTGTAAAAATATAATACTATTGGTATAATGCAGAATATTAAAAAATACAATGAATTACTCTTAAGATCACAGTATGTTGGTAAAGTATTTTACATTTCTTTCAGTACTATATCATTTGTTTCATTTTGTACTTAAGAACATAAAAAAATCCAGTGTACAGGTGTTTTTATTTATTTAAAAAAGTGTGGTCATCAGGAGTTAGTGGAGTGATGTACTTGATGAGTGTAAGTCTTACTATAACTAGGTTTCTCAAGATCCAGTGAAGATGGAGGTGTGATTTCTAGGATTTTGGTTCGCCCAGCAGTAGATGGGTGGCAATAACGATAATAAATTAAAAGAAACATTATTGCTAGTGAAAATGAAGCCATTTGTGCTCCAGCTGCTCCATAATAAAGAAATGGGTTATCTTCTGAATTATTTGCTACGCACCTGTAAAAAAGATCATGGGTTTAATAGTGAGTAAATAGTTAAAAATGTATGGACTCAATTTTTGTCAAATATTTAGTGTGCAACTATTTTATATAATTTGATATATCGAAAGGTACAAAAAATATAACTTTATAGTTAATAAATAATGAGTTTCTGAAATTTTTCTTTAATTTAGAAGGTATTTTTTTGTTTAACCATTAACACTTTCGAATGTGTATAAGGACACACTATAATCTTACGAAACATGTTTATAAAACCGGAGTACAGACATTCACTCAAGTTATCGTTATGTTTTAGAATTCAGAAAAGTGTAGTTTTGCTGTATGTGCATTGAGGTTCGGATTATTTTGTTACTGATTAAGTGTACACTCATAAGTACAATGATGAGTTATTCAATTTGTAGAAAGATAAGGCAGCATAGAGAGATATTTGTTTATTGATGTCGGTGTGATTTCCTAGACCGCTCAAAAAAACATGAAACAATAATAAACAGGTCAACTTAAAGCGATTTTTTTTAGAAAAACCGAAATAGTTTCTAGGTTTTTGGGCCATTTTGTAGTATTTAAAAAAAAAGAAGTGCTATATATGACTATTTTGACCAATCACGTAGTAGTTTATGATGTCAGTTTGTATAATTTTCCTTGGATAAGCAATATGTGGGGATCTTTACTATTTCACCTTATTGAACTGTAATTCCCCAAGTGCCCGATTTTATTGGTTTACTCAATAAAACAAGTAATAAAATTTATTCGATTCGAAAGTGTGTTTGTCACATAAACCGTTATACTGCAAATTATGGAATTCTGTGATATTAAATCACGACAATACCTCTGTAGTAGAAGATTTACGTGGTTTGTACCTAATTCAAAATAATCCCCATTGCTGTATAGCTAGAACCAGAGCACTTCTGATACTAGTGCAAGATAACAACCATTCTCAAGGAAATTTTTACCGAAGCCCACGACGCCACATGAGCATAAGTATTTTACATAATACATATTTCTTAATATGCCGCATGTTCATGAGCACTTTTATACAACTGTGCTGTGCATCAAATCATCGGTGCATGTTACAATGGGCCTTGTTATGGCAACTAAGAAAAACATTATTCTACAGAATCATCACTTTTGTGAAATGCACGCATGGAAATTTAGTTCGAGCAGGTGGTCCTGGGCACATCATACAAATATACGAGAGCCATAACCACACAAAAAATACAATAGGAGCTGTGTAGTGGAACAGTGGTGAATTCTTGGAATAGATGATACGGCAATTAAGAAAAGTTACATAGTTTGTGCCCAACCGTTCTGCTGCTATGCTACTAGTCCAGCCTCTGCAATCTGGACGGATGAGTGGCGTTCATATCGTGGTCTAAGCGGATTGGGATATACACATGAAACAGTTAACTACCACATTACATCGTACATCCCATAACCGGTATGTGTACGAATTAAAATTAAGGGTATTGGAGTAAATTAAAAAGCTTTTGTTAGAGCTTTTCGGTGTTAAGCTCACCTATGCTGCATGATTACATAAACGAGTACTTATGGAGACAATATCTTGGACATGATAGTGTCGGCGAGATGTTCACAAATTTTTAAGTCACATACAGTATACATCCAGTATGATTGACAAATTTGTTTTTAATAACATCAGTGCTTTCAGTACCACGAATGAAGAGAAACAATTAAACTAGAAGTGATCTTGGGTTAAAATAGCATAAGTGTAACAATTACCACATAAACCTAATATTGCCATATAAAATTGCACATACTCCTCTATGTCCTGCCAATTCTCTTATTTTAACAATGCCAACACTATCATATCCTTGAAATAGTGTAACATCCACGGATCCAAGTGGTTCTGGATCTAAGAATGCATCAATTCTAATAGTAACCTAACATTGACACATTCACATGTAGTCATCTGTTTTACAAATGTTTATGCTAATAAATCTTGATGGAAAAATAATAACAATAACATATGCTACATACAAAAATAATAAATAACATGGCTTAGATACAAAAATTGTACATAACATTAACATTTACTCTGTTAAACAATGAGGTGGCACTATTCTCTTGATGTTATTTCTATATGGAAGACAGTTTTTCAGCATAAAACTCCCTTGTTTAGGTCATAATAAAATAAAATTGTAAACTAAAATACTTCTTTGGAATAAGATACCATCATTTGGGCAGCTGGATATCCTTTACAATTAGCTGACTTTACCTATTCCCTAAATAAATTGAAATAAATATCAACCGCAACTTAAACTCTATTAACATAAAATAATGTCAATATAAGCTACAAAAATTTTTTCTTAACCTCAAATCTGGCCCTGTATTGCTAAAATAAATTCTAAAGGAAAAACTTTAAATCTAAGCCATCG
The DNA here is from genome assembly GCA_036346225.1 of Platerodrilus igneus. Classification (NCBI taxonomy): domain Eukaryota; kingdom Metazoa; phylum Arthropoda; class Insecta; order Coleoptera; family Lycidae; genus Platerodrilus; species Platerodrilus igneus. Next base: position 20,865,638 of record JARFIW010000089.1, on the reverse strand, counting down.
ACAAAACTATTCACCACTCCAAATTTTTCATGCTTTCATATTTAATTATAAGACATTCATAGATCCCCAATTATTGGATATGTCGTTTATAATAAACAAAAAACAGTTAATCCCAACTTTTCTGTATCTTTCCATTGTACATTCCAAAATTACTAGTTTTATATTTTTACTAACCTAAATTTCGCTAATAAATCTGGCATCCTTACATTGCTAATTAGTCCATCCCAATAGTTATTTCCATGCTTAAATTAATACCTTATTACATAAATAACAACCACTAGACATTTTAGTTCATAGATGCATAATTAAAATTAATAAACATACAAACTGCGTAATTTGAGGGTATTCAAGAACACCAATGTTTGTTTGCAATCGTTCCTTCAGTTTTCTAACAACAGAAAGTTCCCTTGCACTACACAAGCCACAAAGTTCCAATTTAATAGAGGGATGACTGATCCCTTTGTTTTCAAACACTTCTCACAACATTATATCCATGCGACCGCATCTATGAAACTACCCTGTCACTTGCAGATGTATTTCATTTTTACATGTCGATCGCCGCCTATTTTCTTTAGGAATACAATCATATTTTTTTTGGAGCTTCTGCACTTTCAATCTTACTTTTTAATTTACGTTATTTCACTTCCTCATATAAAAACTAGCATTATATCAACTCCCCATTCCACGGTCTCATGTGCACTTGTCTCTCTACATATTAATTTATTACCGGTTCCCAGATAACTAACTTCAAAGCTCAGCCGGATGTAATTATTCTCCTTTAATTCCCCTTCTATTTCATATGTTGTCGGTGGTTTTCATGTCATTGTACTATCTTACTATTGAGTTTATGACAAATGACACATGGGAGGTACGTGTTATTATGTATATTATATTATGTATACTTTTAAATTTCTTTGTCTGAAGTCATATAAAACAGATACGTTGTAATCTTCTGAATGAAAAGATTAAGTCATCTCTGAAACCTTATACCTAAGTGTTGTCTAGCATACAGCGCCCATGTTGGCAATTGGTCACATAATTATGTCGCTAGACATGCTTGCTGTCCTCTACTCTAAGCATGCACATTGATGTAATTGTGTCACAGTATTTTTCTGATGTTTGGGTAAATTGTCATTAATGTATGAGTTACTAATCTACGATGTATCAGTTGCATTTGTTTGTACAATGTTACAATATACATTGATAACTCAAGTACGAGTATATTTGCTTCCCCAACAGATACCCTCGCAAGTAACACAACACTATGAATTTTCATTGCACAGCATCTGATTCGTTACAATGTATTAAATTGTATATGTGGTTTTCTTTTGTATTTGCAACTATGTAATATTAAATTAAATTTATTCAACTAACAATTCTAAAAGTTCATATTTGGGGTGCATATTAACGAATTCTCTATTATTTTCTTAATAATTCTGAAAACTTTCTTAAAAACAAGACATGCTTCCACTATGGAATTTTGCGGGTATAGTTGGTTTGTTTATACTTTTGTGGTTTAAAATAATTTACAACCTTGAGTTGAGTTTCAATATGTATTTAAGAGAGATAAAACGATTACGTTTGTGGTTTTAAGTTCATGATTTGAATAAAACTACGTATTTGATTGCAGGTCCTGTTTTGAACACTATTATATATGAAATTAAAATTATACAGGGTGCTTCAGCAACAAGTTTGTCATTCAAGAATAATTTTGCTTCTTTCGCCTCTAATCTATTGTTAGCATAACACAATGTATTATAATGCTAATACTTCTGTATCAATTACAATAACAATTTAATGCCAAGTTAGTATCATTTCTACTTTTGTGTACTTTGAAAGTGATTTTGCATCGATAAATTTGTGACCAATTTGTAACAGTTTCATGAACCTGACGATATCAGTTTAAAACATCTGAAGCTTCCAAATGATATCGGCATTGAACAGTATAACTGTAACAACAACGACACAGCACCTACATTCCCATGGTATTGCTTGTACTTGTCTATACATCGCAAGTGGTAGTTGTATTGAGCGTTAGTAAATGTTACATACCTAAATGTTCGAAAATATTTATTTAGTTGAGATTGTAACATGTGAGATTTTGTGATTCTGTCATATAAATCAGAAAACCTGGTTTTTGATTAATTATTCTAAGTAGTCATTTAAACGCATACAACGTTTTGAATATATTTTCTTGGCGAGTCTGTAGTCCTTCCTAGATCTTGTAACCTTTAAGAATTGTTTTGAATAATATAATACTAACAACACGTTACTTACGTCTTATTTTTATTTGTGTAAATTTATTGTTAGCCCCTTTTTCACAAAACACTAAATCTATAAATTTCTTTGTTTATATTTTCGAAATCCACTTTATTATTTACATTTAGAATGTGGTATTATATTAGTTATGGTATCAGAATTACAGCAACGGAACCAACTTACTATCCACTGTCTATTACCAGTATTCAAACAGCATCAATTGTTGAAAAAAGACAACTCCAGAACCCGAGCTTTCTTACTGCTTTGTTGTTTTTATAGCCCTATCAGGATTGCGTATATTTAGAAGTCTTTTTGTGAGGTCTAGGAAATAACACACTATCGTTTATATAAGTGGAAGTATGCTATTGTTTTGTGGAAAGTTGGTATTATATATTTTATAGTATGTAGTGGATGTTGTACCACAACTTACCAAGGCCCGAAATTCACCAAGCATCTAAACCACATAAAAAAATTAAAACAAAGTATGCCCTGGTTTAGAATTAATAACATTAGAAGAAGTGATAAATCGATTGAAAGAGCTATTTTAAATACTAAAACAACTAAACAAAAGTAGCTAGCAAAATAACGAAAAAGCTAAGAACTTTCTGAAGCAGTGAAGACATGGATTCTGATAACTCCAGAGTATCGAAAAGTTTGAAAATCGTTCTGTTGATAAAAATGAACATGCCTACCAACTGTAACTTAATTCTGGGGTTCTAGTTAAATACACCCCTCCTCTGGTTCCCTCCACCAACTGTAACGTTCACACATTAATTATGCATACATTTGTTATAGGAAAACATTTATCAATTTTAGGTAGTCCACAGTTTATAATAAGACTATTTTATCATATTATTAAAGCAAAGTATCAAAATAAATAGTAAAATACTTAGTTCATTCTTTTGCAACCAACAATTAAAAACCAGGACTCCACTATAAACATATCGCATTAGAAAAACACGAACATATTTTCAATAACTAATCATCCTGCAAACGTAGCGAAAACATTCTCACGCATAGTAAAGACACCCAAATCAGTAAATTATTTAAATAGACAGAAGCATAAAATTAAATGCATAGAGACTACACCCAATGGCACAGCTGTGGTAATAAATAGAGTGTGAAAATACCAATAGAAATATTCCCTTGACCTTAACCACAAACCTCCGGGGACATTCTAATATATATATATATATATATATATATATATATATATCTTCTTAATATGGACTGTTTAATATATAATGATCTTGATGAAAATGGTAATTGTACTTGGGATATTGTAGTCCAAAAATAAACTAAATAGTGTTTTAAATATATTCAATTAATTATCTGAAGTTTCGGCAAGGGTTGTTGCCTTTTTCAAAGATACTACAAAATTATACAGTATTGAATGGACATTAAAATTATAACATAGGTACTTACTTAATTACTAATGCATAATTATTAGAAAAGTTTCCTCACACATGTGGATTAGTGTTGGTTAATACATAAACAAAAATTATAAAAAATAAATTTTAAATTAAATGTCTTATTGACATATTTGTTAAGTTTGACACAAAGACTGACAGGAATTCTTGATTTTAAATTTTATGTGGGTGCATGTAAATCTTAACTGTAATTGAACTATTGCTTTTTTTGTGTAATTCTATATAAATTAGAGTATATTGGATGTAGATTTTAAGTGTCCTGTCTAAAGGACTACAATATCCCAAGTACAATTACCATTTTCATCAAGATCATTATATATATATATATATATATATATATATATATATATATATATATATATATTGAAATGTATAAGGGAGATACCAAGAGTTCTAAGGGTTGTTTAGTACAAGCTAGTATATGCCAAGCAAAATAATCCACATAATTGATCACATAAACTTAAAAATGTACGTTTGCCGTATTTTACGTATACTAACATACCATTCAAAATGGTAGTTGAAATTAAGTGCCAAAAGGTAATATTAAAATGACTAAATGACGTGGTAAGATGTACAGTGCTCAAGGGTTTATACCGAGTTTGAATTTTAAAGGCCATTGAAAGTACATTTGCCGTCCAAAAACCGGATGCGTCTATGAATGTTTACTATCAACCACGCATCCAGGTTCAAGTGTGATTTATTTTGGTTTCATTTTAAATAGAATGAACTTTTGGACAATATTTGTAAGCTCAAAATTATTAGTTATAACAACTTCAAATATGATTGGTGAAATGTAAATATTTAGGACAAATAATAGAATTGTATGTGAATCAGGAAAGTGTAAAAGGACATGAACTATGGTATGTGCGACACAAACGAAATGTTAAGATGTTATTGGACAATTTAGTTATGTACTTTAAAGTGTAGTAGGCAAAAAAAAGTTAAAATGGTCGCCTTGGAAAGTAAACAGAGGAGATTATTTCGAAATTCATTTTGTAAAAAGACGTGTTTTTCAAACTGTGCTAATTTGTATACGAGTTTTAAAAGAAGTTAATAAAAGTATTTGTTTTTAAAGAGTTTTGATTTAGTAAAGAAGGGTAAGGAAGCAACAGCGACGAGAGTAATTAGTGTAAAGAGTGGTGATTGTGCAACGGCGAAGCGACGGAAAATTATATAGATTTGGAGTGATATTGGGAAAGGTAGCAGGACATCGAGTGGTAATATATAAGGAACGGAGTTGGATTTGGGTAGCGATTTAAAGGGAGCAGGACATCGAGAGGAAATATATAAAGGAAAGAAGTTGGATTTGGAGAGCGATTTATAGATTTGTAGCAGGACATCGAGAGGAAAATATATAAGGAACGAAGTGGGATTTGGATAGCGATATTAGGTAGCAGGACATAGAGAGGACAAATATATAAGGAAAGAAGTTGGTTTTGGTTAGCGATTATTAGGTAGCGGAGCATAGAGCAATTTTGAAGTAAGACGACGAGTAGATTTGGATAGATACGAAGAAGCGGACGGATTGATCGAGAATACGAAGAGCGAAATTTAGGATAGCAACAATTGGTAGTGGTGGATTCGAAGCAGAAATTAGCACAGGGGAAGTTACAGCACTGGGTATTCAAAATTCTAAATTAGGGTTAATTATTTCAGGTATTGGGGAGCAGCTAAATTTCAGAACAACACCTGGAGGCGGTACTAGACTTCAATCAGATAGGACAAAAGTGTGTAACATAAATATATTCTATAGCATTATGATCATAAGAACCGCTTCAACATAAATATATTCTGTGGTATTTAATCCTTGTGTTCGATGTTGTAAAATCATAAAGGAACAATTCTATATGAAAGCGGGAAGTCGTGTTCACTTAAGGAATTTAAATGTTTTGTACGGAGATATTTGGTATTTTTATAACTATCAAGAAACGAATTTATTTGGAGCTTAGTAGGTTGTGTTGTCTACCTTTCAGGCGGATATTTCCTACGCATCCGTACAATCGGTACAGCGCGTGTGCATACCGGTCACGAGATAGGACACGCCGATGATGTGTCGCTAGAAGGGGCCGCCATTTGTCTTGATAGATGTAGTCGCGTGAGCATTCTTTAGTTTGTTAAGAAGATGAAACTCCAGGCCTTACCTAAGTGGGGCCTCCACATCGGTTGGTATGGGAGATGGTAGAAGGTGGTGAGTTTTGCTTTGGGACGCGGATGAAGTGCCAAGTTCCTGCAAATCCGGCAAAGCGCTAAAACACGCCATTCCTTAAAGATTGTTTTGAGATTTGTTAACGGTAAGCTCTCTTCAAACCTGAATAAATTATAAAATATTTTTATCCCCTTTAGTGTATGACATTACGGACGGAATGAAATGATGGTTTATGTTGTATTTGAATCCAATATTGGAGAGCAGTTCATTTGTCGAGGCGATTAAAGTTTAATAATAACCAGTCGAGAAGCAGATTTTTGGAACATGTGTGCTGGTAGTTAATAATTAGATTTGGAAACAAAAAACCTACAGGTATCAATCTTTCTTTATTCTGTTTGTGAAGATTCATAAATGTTCGAATACATAAATTTCGAAGTCCGTTTGATCGAGTTAAAATTTTGTATGTTTAGAGCAACATGAAAGAAAATAGCTAAAAATTAATACAGTAATAGTATTACAAATTTGCATAAAGTCACTTGTTAACAAAATGATAGTTCAGTCCACTTTTTTTGCCTTTTAAAATATTTATTTACTCATATTGAAACCTTTATAAGCCTCTAATACCAGATGTAAATGAAAAGTTGTTTGCTTAAGTTAAAAACACATGTGATTCGTTTTAATAGAAATAATCTTTGTAAAACTTGTAAACCAGAACTCAGATCTGAAACTTGGTACTAAAACTTGTTTGATACATGATAATTAATTTAAAGGTCTGTTAAGTCAGAACAGATGTATTGAAACTTAATTTTATTTTGTACAATTTATTACCACATTCAAAGAAACATTTAACAAAGAAAAAACCTATTAAATTCCATTTTAGACTCAAGTTTTTATTCCATGCATATTTAGATATACTAAATTCTTAAAAGAACATGAGCTTGTTAATCGATGAAATTGTACAAGGCTGAAGTAATTTAAAAAGGCCCCTATTTGCTGCAACTGGTTTGTTATAAGTATTTATTCCTGATTTAAAAAGCTTTGGTGTGTTAATCTCCATATTATCCACCTGCAATTATTAACAGGTATTTTTATTGGAAAGCACAAACTGTGTTTTTCTAATAAAGAATTTGTTGTGTATTTTGTTCCAGGTTCATCGTGACCAGAGAGGTAGTAAGTATGTTCCAGAGATTTCCAGATACTTCAGTTTAGTAAGTTGTAAGTTTAATTGCATTTATATCCCATGAGTTTCTGTATCTTCTCATAGGAATATTGAATTTTTAGTGTAACTGTTCATTCAGATACAGTGGCGCTCAACCCATTTTCCTTTTGTTAGTTTATCGTAGAGTTTAGACCATCACCACCCCCTTTTCTCATTGCTCACCCTTGGGGTAATTCCCAGACTTAGCCGCGAATAGTTAAAGCTTCACTTTATCCATCAACAAGGAAATTCAAAAAAAAAAGGTGAAGAAAAAATAGTATTTCACTAGCGCAACCAACGTGAGGCTCGATGGTCGTTCGTTTAAAAAGGGTTTGCTCGATTAGTAACAAGTTGTTACAACATCGTTTAACTATTGGCTTGTGGTAAACTCAAAATAGTTTGGTAAAATTTTTTTAGTACTCATGTTGTGTCTGGAACCTCAAAGTTTATTTGATAATTGTCTAAATGTTGTAGCAGGTATATATTTGTACTGGAGTAAAATTTTCATTATTTCAGGGTTGAACTTGTTAAAATACTTTTAAGTTGACATAACAATTTTTTTTGAAAATGGCAGAAACATTTCAAATTGTGCATTTACTCAAGGAAGAGCTTGAATATGAATTAAGAATTCGTGGAATAGAAAGTGTCAGGCCTGTAGTAGAAAAGAGGAAAATCTTAAGTAGATTGTTAGCTAAGGAAGTAGGGAAACCTGATTGTTTGGTTGATCTGTCAGTATACAAAGTAGAATTCGATGACGAGTATAAAGAAATAAACGCTACCATAGAGTCGATAAAACATTTGGTGTTAGAATTCGAAGGAGATTCTGGAGATTCTATTTTTAAAAGAGTACTCTCAAGGCTTGTTCATGTATCAGGTCGAGTTAAACGTTTAAGGCTTCCGTCTGACAAGTCAAAGGAAACAGATGTATTAAAAAAAGAATTTTTAGCCACTATTCTTACTGTTGAAGCCGAATTGTATGAAAAAGTGAAGGCAAGTACAACACCAAACAGCGCAGGTGATGCAAGTCACACAACTCCACTAGTAGTAGCTGCGCCAGTACAAACTCTTTCATATCTTCCTCCACCAATTCCTATTAGTACCTGGTCAGTTAAATTTTCAGGAGATCCCAAACAGTTGTATTCATTTTTAGACAGGGTGAAGGAGTTGGCTCAATCACGTAAAGTATCGAGTAGAGATTTGTTTGAGTCATCAGTCGAATTATTCGTTGGGAATGCTTTAGTGTGGTTTAGGAGTGTAAGAGATTCCTTAAAAGATTGGGAATCCCTAGTAAGTCGGTTGAAAGAAGATTTCTTGCCAGCCCATTCAGAAGATGAGATCTGGGAAACTATAAAGAATCGTCGTCAGAGGAGAGATGAATCAATTGTTTTATTCGTAGCTCATGTCGAAAGTTTATTTAGTCGATTACCCAATGCTCCAGCGGAGATTACAAAAGTTAGGATACTTAGAAAAATTTACTGCCAGAATTTATTTCACAACTTGCTCTTTCTGATATTGAAGATATGCCTACGTTAATAAAATTATGTAAAAATTAGAGGAGGCCATGTTGTTAAAACAGAAATCAGTTTCTATTCAGTCGAGTAATTTATCTAACTTTCGCAACAACGCTAAGTTACCAATAAGAGATAGACGACAAGTTTATGTAAAAGATTTTTCTACGTCGGAAGTCGTGTGGATGCTCAGAAGATATCTGCTCCACAAGTTCAAATTATAGGTAATGATAAGTCTTTACCAGTACCTGTTTCGGTTAGTTCTACGGGTTCACCAAAAATTATCCCCGGATGTTGGAATTGTTCGAGACGTGGTCATTCATTTCGGTATTGTAGATTTCCTAAAAGAATTTTTTGTTTCGGTTGCGGTCATAGAGGAGTTACGCGTGATACGTGCCCATCGTGTTCAAAAACGAATGAGGAGATGGATGTTGCGGCCGGCATTCCATTCCTTCTCAAAAGGCAGCAGTTATGATTTGTGAGCAGGGAATTGTGTTAGTAAAAAGAATGGTCAGATTGGTTAAGTGTAGTAAAAAATTTTTGTCATAATGAATCACAACCCAAGACTGACTCTTTATTTATTGAAAAATCTGGTGATAATCGACCATATGTGATGGTTAAATTGTTCGGTATTGATGTCACTGGTCTTTTAGATTCAGGATGTACTACATCGGTGGTAGGGTCCTCGCTATTCCTTTAATTGATAAATTAAATTTAAAAATTTTAAGTCAGAAAAGAAGGGTATATTTACGGCGGATGGGGCAGTGAAACCAGTAGAAGGAATCGTGGATTTGCCCATTTCAATAGGAAAGCAATGTCGCATCCTCAGTGCTTTAGTTGTGTCTTCTTTACCTCATGCTTTCATATTCGGTAGGATTTTGCCAAGTTATTCGGATTGATAGTTGACTTTAGAAACAATTCGTGGCATGTACAAAGCGATAGTGAGAATATTATTCCGTATGTAGGTCCATCATCAGTCCCATTGAAATACAGCGATTGCCTACTCCATTTGGATGATTTGTCAGTAGATCAGCGGTCTCGGGCACAAGCTGCTATCGATTCATTTCAAGAAATCTCTAGTGTTGATAGATTAGGACGAACCAATATGATAGAGATGAATATTGATACGGAGATGCAAAACCTTTCAGAAAAAGACCTTATGTTATGTCCCCCTATATTAGTAAAGAGTTAGATAAAGAACTGGATGAAATGATTCGATTAAAAGTCGTGGAACCGTGTCAAAGTCCGTGGAATTCACCCGTGTTATTGGTCAAGAAGAAGGATAGTAAGGAATATAGATTTTGTTTTGATGGTAGGGCACTAAACGATGTTACAGTTCATGACAGTTACCCTCTTCCAAATATCGATAGAATACTAGGGATGTTGCGTAATGCAAATTATATTTCCAGTCTTGATTTGCGTAAATCATTCTGGCAGGTACCTCTTAGTGAATCGTCGAAAGATAAAACAGCATTTAGCGTTATTTCACGAGGGCAATATAGGTTTGTGACGATGCCGTTCGGTTTAAAAATGCTGCACAGACTCAACAACGTTTAGTTGATGCAATTTTGGTCCAAAATTCGAACCATACGTTTTTGTTACCTGGATGATATAATCTTATGTTCGTCGACGTTTGAAGAGCACTTGAAGTTGTTATATGAGGTCAAGGAACGTGTTAGAGAGGCAAATCTAACCTTGAATCTAGAAAAGTGCGAATTTTTAGGAGGTCACTCAAGTTTCTTGGTTACATCGTAGGGTCAAATTCTCTAAGAACAGATCCAGATAAGGTATCGGCTATGGTCAATTTCCACGTCCAAAGAACACCACAGAGGTTAAGAGATTTCTCGGAATGTGTAGTTGGTATCGTCGTTTTATAAAGGATTTCTCATCTTTAGTTTCGCCAATTAATGACCTCATTAAGAAGAGAAAGAAAGGTCAAACCGTTACTTGGACTCCTGAGGCAGAGCGTTCATTTGTGTCGATTAAAGAAGCTTTAGTGTTTGATCGAGTTAAAATTTTGTATGTTTAGAGCAACATGAAAGAAAATAGCTAAAATTAATACAGTAATAGTATTACAAATTTGCATAAAGTCACTTGTTAACAAAATGATAGTTCAGTCCACTTTTTTGCCTTTTAAAATATTTATTTACTCATATTGAAACCTTTATAAGCCTCTAATACCAGATGTAAATGAAAAGTTGTTTGCTTAAGTTAAAACACATGTGATTCGTTTTTAATAGAAATAATCTTTGTAAAACTTGTAAACCAGAACTCAGATCTGAAACTTGGTACTAAAACTTGTTTGATACATGATAATTAATTTAAAGGTCTGTTAAGTCAGAACAGATGTATTGAAACTTAATTTTATTTTGTACAATTTATTACCACATTCAAAGAAACATTTAACAAAGAAAAACATATTAAATTCCATTTTAGACTCAAGTTTTTATTCCATGCATATTTAGATATACTAAATTCTTAAAAGAACATGAGCTTGTTAATCGATGAAATTGTACAAGGCTGAAGTAATTTAAAAGGCCCTATTTGCTGCAACTGGTTTGTTATAAGTATTTATTCCTGATTTAAAAGCTTTGGTGTGTTAATCTCCATATTATCCACCTGCAATTATTAACAGGTATTTTTATTGGAAAGCACAAACTGTGTTTTTCTAATAAAGAATTTGTTGTGTATTTTGTTCCAGGTTCATCGTGACCAGAGAGGTAGTAAGTATGTTCCAGAGATTTCCAGATACTTCAGTTTAGTAAGTTGTAAGTTTAATTGCATTTATATCCCATGAGTTTCTGTATCTTCTCATAGGAATATTGAATTTTTAGTGTAACCGTTCATTCAGATACAGTGGCGCTCAACCCATTTTCCTTTTGTTAGTTTATCGTAGAGTTTAGACCATCACCACCCCCTTTTCTCATTGCTCACCCTTGGGGTAATTCCCAGACTTAGCCGCGAATAGTTAAAGCTTCACTTTATCCATCAACAAGGAAATTAAAAAAAAAAAGGTGAAGAAAAATTAGTATTTCAAGTGTAAAGACGCATACGGCGACAAGGATTTTGAGTCAGCAGTCAGAGCGGCCAAGAACGGAGTATAAACCAGGTGAGTGCTGAGATATCTTAAAACGTCAAAAACAGTCATATAATTTTGGTAGTAATTTAATTTGGCACAAAGCAACGCTGATCATAGTATAATTTTGGCATATAAAAAGTAGAGTATAAAAATTTAGTACTAAAACAAAGAGGTGCACTTTGGTTGGACTTTGCACATCTACTTATAACAGAACTCACTATAAGTAGTTGACCACCCTGAGATTTAAGAGCTTAAATAGTCGAGGCATTGAAATAAATAGTTAATTAAAGAACCAACCAAACGTTGCAATGCAGGCGTGCATTAGGTGTGCACATTTCATAAAAGTCGCGACAAAAAGGGGTAAAATAAAATAAAAAATTTTTTTTAAGAGAATATAGAATTGAGAGTGATTGAACAGACAGCCAGTGAGTAAAAGAAAAGGGATTCAATAATAAAAAGATGGCGCCCAACGTGGAGCTCGAAAAAAAGGCTAGATCGAGTGAAATTAGACAAAAATAGCAGTAGGATACGGGATCCTGAGATTAGGTGGGGCCCGTAGTTTAGATATTTTCAGGCAAAGGAGTTCGAAAAAAGGCTGCAGAGATGACGGACCCAGAAATGAAACGGATTACGAGATCGGGACGGATATACGGAATTGAAGCAGAAATCACGACACTAAACGATGAAATTAGGACGCAAACATAGAGCTAGACGCAGGCGGAGACATCCAGGAGATGGAGGTGAGGCAGACGGTACCGGAGGTGTTAGACAGGGACACGGACCAGGCGACGGCACCGGAGGTAAGGGTAGCAGAAAACGACGGAACCCAGGACATTATGAGATTTCTGATGAGTTTGCAAACAAATTTAACGAACAAATTTGAAACTTCACAGATGGAACAAAAGAGGCAAATATGCATCTAACTAACAAAATAACGACTTTACATACGACTTTAACGAACCAAATTACAGATTCACACACAGAATTAAAGACCGAGTTAACCAAAAAATTGTAGAGTCACACACAGAACTGAGGAACGAGTTTAGCGGCACACGCGAACTGACGACCAAACTGAATTATACACAGGACTATCTACTCACGCAAATGCAAAACGTAAAGGACGACATAAGGACTGAGGTACACGAAAAGATAGACAGAATAGCGACAAATTAGAAAATACACAGGTACAGATTCAGGGAGACTTGAAGCGACAAAAACTGACCCTAAAGGATTTCTCATCTTTAGTTTCGCCAATTAATGACCTCATTAAGAAGAGAAAGAAAGGTCAAACCGTTACTTGGACTCCTGAGGCAGAGCGTTCATTTGTGTCGATTAAAGAAGCTTTAGTGTCTGCTCCACTCTTGACGCAGCCAGATTATTCCGCGCCGTTTGTTGTTGAATGTGATGCTAGTAATACCGGTCTCGGAGCTGTTTTAATCCAGAACATTAATGGAGAAGAACGTGTGATATCGTACGCCAGCAAAACCCTCAATCGTGCTGAGCGAAATTACTCAACAACAGAGAAAGAATGTCTTGCAGTAATCTTTGCCATTGAAAAATTCCGTCCATGGGTAGAAGGAGTTCGTTTTACAGTTGTCACAGACCACTTTTCGTTGCTTTGGCTAAGTAATTTGCAGAACCCTACAGGAAAACTTGCTAGGTGGGCAGTAAGGTTGAGACAGCATTCGTTTGACTTAGTACACAGGAAAGGAAAGTTTAACGTAGTTCCTGACTGTCTTAGTCGTGCAACTCCGGAAGAAAATATATCATAAATTTAATAGAGGTCAAGCTTGATAATTTAGAAAATTGGTATGTGTCGTTACGTGATAAGATTTTGATGTCACCTGAGAAATACCCTCAATGGAAAGTTGAGAATGAGTTTGTTTTTAAGTTTATTCCATCGAATTTGCCTTTAACATCTAACATCGTAGAGTGGAAATATTTAGTTCCGAAAGCCCAACGGAAGAAGTTATCAGATCGTGTCATGATCCCTCAGTTGCGGGACACTTTGGATTTTCGAAGACTATTGCCAGAGTTCAGGAAAATTATTATTGGCCAAAGATGAGTTTAGATGTGCTGAAATTTTGTCGTGCATGTTTAGTGTGTGGTGCACAAAAATCTTCTAACGCAGGTCCTTTAGGTCTAATGGGAAAAGAGAAAGAAGCTAAATTTCCATTTCAGATAATTGCATTGGATCTTATGGGTCCATTCCTCGCTCGAAATTAGGATATAAATGGCTTTTGGTAGTCGGAGATTGGTTTTCAAATACACAATTTTACATCCTTTACGCAGTGCAAAGTCACATGTTATAGAACAGTTTATGGAACAAAAGTTTTCTTAGTGTTTGAGTGCCACAATTTATTATTTGCGATAATGGTTCAAATTTAGCTGGTCGAATTTTTAGGTCATTATGTAATAGGTTTGAAATTCAGAAAATATGGTATAATGCTGTTTATGCGCCGCAGTGTAATTTTGTCGAGAGAATTAATAGAACAGTAGGGACAGCTATTCGATCTTATCTTGAAGAACATGATACATGGGATGCTGAGTTAGCGCAGATTCAATTTGCTATTAATTCTGCTAAACATGAGTCGACGGGTTATACCCGAATTTTTAGTTTTTGGTCGTCATATCCCTATCACAGGAAAGTTTTATGGTAGTGGATTTACTCCCGAAAGTGATATCGAAATCATTCCTGGTAGTCGCCCATTATATACTTCTGATCGTCAAGGTATTTTAAGGTATTTGAAGACGTCCGAACGAAACTGCATTTAGCTTATGAACGTTCGAGTAATCAATATAATTTAAGGAGGAGAAATATTTCTTTTGAGGTTGGTAATAAAGTATGGAGGTCCAATAAAGTATTGTCGAGTAGTAATAAATTTTCTGCTAAACTTGCTCCAAAGTTTGTTTTAAGTATAGTTAAAAGAAGTGCTCGAGTGTGGTATATGATTTGGTTAATTTGGATGGATCGAGAGCAGGTAGATGGCATATTAAAGATCTGAAACCTTATTCCGCCATCAGTCCAGACTATCCCTCAAAGGATTAATTCGTCGTTTATGATTTCTTTTGTCGAATAAGAGGTGTTCGATTGAAAGCTTTTCTAGTATCTTGTTGTTTATGGAAATCGCCAGTTATTTCAAGTACTTTTAGTCATCAAGAAACGTGTTTTGGATTATTCAATTTAAGTGGTTAGTTCAGATAAAATATAATTTCGTCTGCGTTTTGTTTTGGTTCATAGTAGAGTTGCAGAAGTGTTGGTGATGTCATACATGTTAACAAATTATCAATTTAAATAGGTAGAGACAAGTAGATTGTCTGGTGTATGTAGTTATCATAGTTGTGGTGAGACCATGTAAATAGTTGTTGTTTCATTTTGTGAGTGTATTTAGTTTAAGTTAGGTGAATGATCGCTTAAGTGAGATTCGCTTTGAGACGGTCACTTGAGTGCTGTTATGCTTGGAGTAAGCGAGATGCTTACATGGTAATTTTTTGAGACGAGTTGTGTCGGAATGTTTGGTGCGGCCATTGTAGTGTAGAAAATTTTTGGAGCGTCCGGATAAAAGAAAATTGGTTAGAAGTGCTAACTATTTTCTTTGTAGAAACAGTAGCTAGTCAGTGATGCTACTTGGTTGTTGAATATTTTTGTCAAGAAGAAAATATTTTTGGATGATCGTGATATCCATATAGTTGATGTGGGTTTTCAATTTCGTCTAGTATTAGTGAGACTAAATCAAAGAAAAGTAATTTTTGTAAATACAACATTCTTTTGTGATTCCTGTGCTGGATTCCTTTTTGCTCAGCAGTAATGGAAACATTTTCATAAAGATATTAATATATAAATACTTTGGAATTGGTTTTCGATTTTGTGTTAATAATGCTAAAGTTGTTGGTAGAAAAAATTTGTTTGTTGTTTTACGATAGTTTACGTCGAGGTTTTATTTGAGTTTTAGTTTAAGTTTCGCGAACTTAGTAGGTTTGTTCTTTGATAGGTTGTAACTCGTGAGTATTTGACCTCAATATTTTGTCCTTTACCGATCATGTCTTCCTACCGATTATGTCTTACCTATTTTGTTTCCTAACGGATGTGTGGTACGCAGAGTTACCTACTCACTCGCTTGTTTGCACCCTATTTTAGTATTAGTAAAGTCACTAGTAAGAATTTTTTGAACGACACATACGCGAATTTCGGCGATTATTTGTGGAACAGTTCTGGAGCAACACGCACCAGACGGACATACGGACAAATTTAATTACGGGACACTACAGTAGGACACACGGGACACGCGAGGAATAATCGACAAATTCAACCAGGCACAGCACTTGACACCTAAATTGGGCGAGAACATAGTTTTTACTACTTGGGGCCACATGGAACCGGAAGTGACGAAGATGGTCGTGGTACATAATGTAAAAACACTACGTAATTTTTAGGCGTCATGAGAAAATTTCGACTTAGCACGGCACTGGAGGCAAAAACGTGGACAAGTTATTGGGATCAAAACCGGTTATAGAAGACAATCGGCGACATGCGTACCACGAACAGCGACACAACCACAGACAGGACAATTTCAACCACGAACAGCGACACAACCACAGACAGGACAATTTCAATCACGAGCATCAACCCAGCTACCGACAGGACTATTTTAATCACGGACACGAAATCACTGGGGACACGGTGAAACAGAAGACCATACTACAATAGGGAACACCGGGGAACGACTTACAAGGACAAAATAGGTACCGCACGGGCGACAACGCGGATGACGGAAGACTTGGGCGCGGAAAACAGAAGGTATAGCCGGACGGACAGGCGCTAACGTCCACCACATGACAACTAGCGCAATGACTCAGGACACGGATAAAATTGAAGTGGTGCAGATACTGAGGCACCCTCAGGAGAAAAAAACGCCAATTTTGGGTTAATGAATGTTTAGGATTAAAGATCGACGTAGGTTATAGTTTAAAAGACTTATTGTTAAATAATTATAATTTGAATAAAAAGAACCTTTTGTTTATTAATATTAGTTTAAGGGATTGTTTATATGTTGCTTTAGTTGATAGTGGTTCACAGTTGTCGCTGGTTGACGAGAAGGTGGTGATAAAACATGCTGATTTTTTAAAAGGAAGAATAGAAGCGATTGATGGGGTTAATTTATGGTCGGCCATGAATAAAAAGTTAACTACGATTTATAGGGTCATCCGTGTACCAATATTTGTAGGATAAAAGGCAGGAGAGGCAGAGTTTTTAATTACAAAGGGTTGCAGCTAGATTTCATATTAGGAATGGATTTTATAGAGGATTTTGGATTGAATATAGATGGTAAGGATAGGTCGATTCGAATATTTGATAAAGATAAGTTATGGATGGTGTCTACGGTTAGTGAGGAAAATAGGAATGGAAATAATATAGATAA
The DNA here is from genome assembly GCA_036346225.1 of Platerodrilus igneus. Lineage (NCBI taxonomy): Eukaryota > Metazoa > Arthropoda > Insecta > Coleoptera > Lycidae > Platerodrilus > Platerodrilus igneus. Next base: position 20,848,598 of record JARFIW010000089.1, on the reverse strand, counting down.
GTCAGGATTTGGAATGGATAGGACAAGTGATTATAGACAGGTTAAAGTACGATTATGTAATATGTTTGCGAGATTAATTAATGATGAACAGATTGGAGAAGTGAGTATTGAAATAAAGGCGAAGCTAGGAGAATTATTTAATAAATATATAGGGTTATTTAATGAAGAGCCAAGATTTGAGGCGATATATGCATAAGTTAGAAGTCACGGAAGACAACGTTTAATACAAAGGTGTATCCAATTCCGTTTGCTATTAGAAATAGGGTTAAAGCCGAGATTAACAAGATGTTACGAGAAGGAATCATAGAACCAGCGAAAACTCCATATGTGAACCCGGTAGTTATCGTACTAAACCCAACAAAGGGATATTAGGATTTGTTTGGATTCGACGGAAAGTTTAGTTTTGTTTTTGTTTTAGTTTATAGTGTAGGTTAGTATATAGTGTAGTTAGACAGGCATGTTGAGAAAGAAAAATAGGGGTGGAATAATTACAATAGGTAGAAATACGAGAAGGGGTTTGAGTTTAAATAAAATTAGAAATTATGCTCACCAGGGAAGAGTAAAACCGACGAAATTTCAAATTTCATTCAAACTCAGTGGGGCCAATGAAATGTATAAGGGAGATACCAAGAGTTCTAAGGGTTGTTTAGTACAAGCTAGTATATGCCAAGCAAAATAATCCACATAATTGATCACATAAACTTAAATGTATGTTTGCCGTATTTTACGATACTAACATACCATTCAAAATGGTAGTTGAAATTAAGTGCCAAAAGGTAATATTAAAATAACTAAATGACGTGGTAAGATGTACAGTGCTCAAGGGTTTATACCGAGTTTGAATTTTAAAGCATTAAAGTCATGCAGATTTTGGAATGGTCTATTAATTTTATTAAACCAAACCAGTCAAGGTATTTATTTTGTTTTCTTTTAAATTAATAATTTTGGAAAATTTAATTTCAAAATCTGTTATAATTAAATTTTGTATGTTTAGAGCAACATGAAAGAAAATAGCTAAAATTAATACAGTAATAGTATTACAAATTTGCATAAAGTCAACTTGTTAGGAAAATGATAGTTCAGTCCATTTTGCATTGTAAAATATTATGAACTCATATTGAAAACCTTTATAAGCCTCTAATACCAGATGTATTGGAAAAGTTGTTTGCTTACTTTAAAGACATGAAAAAATTTAATAGAAATGGTCTTTGGTAAAACTTGTAAACCAGAGGTCAGATTTGAAACTTGGTACTAAAACTTGTTTGATAACATGATAATTAATTTAAGGTCTGTTAAGTCAGAACAGATGTAATAAAACTTAATTTTATTTGTACAATTTATTACCACATTCAAAGAAACATTTAACAAAGCAAAACATATTAAATTCCATTTTAGACTCAAGTGTTGATTCCATGCATATTTAAGATATACTAGATTGTTAAAAGAAATGAGGTAGTTAATCGAGGAAATTGTATAAGGCTGAAGGTAATTTGAATGGCCCTAGTTGCTTAAGGGTTTGTTATAAGTAATTTATTCCTGATAAAAAGCTTTGGTGTGTTAATCTCCATATTATCCACCTGCAATTATCGAGAGGTAATTTTTATTGAAAGCACAAACTGTGGTTTTGAATAAAGAATTTGTTGTGGTATTTTGTTCCAGGTTCATCGTGACCAGAGAGGTAGTTGGTATGTTGGAGCGATTTCCAGGTACTTCAGTTTAGTAAGTTGTAAGTTTAATTGCATTTATATCCCATGAGATAGTATTAAGAAGCGGACGGATTGATCGAGAATACGAAGAGCGAAATTTAGGATAGCAACAATTGGTAGTGGTGGATTCGAAGCAGAAATTAGCACAGGGAAGTTACAGCACTGGGTATTCAAAATTCTAAATTAGGGTTAATTATTTCAGGTATTGGGGAGCAGCTAAATTTCAGAACAACACCTGGAGGCGGTACTAGACTTCAATCAGATAGGACAAAAGTGTAAAGACGCATACGGCGACAAGGATTTTGAGCCAGCAGTCAGAGCGGCCAAGAACGGAGTATAAACCAGGTGAGTGCTGAGATATCTTAAAACGTCAAAAACAGTCATATAATTTTGGTAGTAATTTAATTTGGCACAAAGCAACGCTGATCATAGTATAATTTTGGCATATAAAAAGTAGAGTATAAAAATTTAGTACTAAAACAAAAGAGGTGCACTTTGGTTGGACTTTGCACATCTACTTATAACAGAACTCACTATAAGTAGTTGACCACCCTGAGATTTAAGAGCTTAAATCGTCGAGGCATTGAAATAAAGTTAATTCAAGAACCAACCAAACGTTGCAAGTACGGGGCGTGCATTAGGTGTGCACATTTCATAAAAGGCGCGACAAAAAGGGGTAAAATAAAATAAAAATTTTTTAAAAGAATATAGAATTGAGAGTGATTGAACAGACAGCCAGTGAGTAAAAGAAATATATATATATATATATATATATATATATATATATATAGCAATTAATAAGATGAAATAATAACTTAGACTTTTTAAGCAAAGCCCAAATGATCATTTCAAATCGAGCTAGTAATTGAAAGAAGGAAAATATAAGGTCTTGGACATTTGGGCTTTGCTTAAAAAGTCTAAGTCATCGGTCTCGGTGGCGTAATTGGTAAACGCACAGTTCTGGCAAAACAGATGCTGGTTCAAATGCTGTCCAAGACCTTATATTTTCCTTCTTTTGGGCTTTGCATAAAAGTTTAAGTTATTATTTCATCTTATTAATTGCAATACGTTAGTATTTATCAACTTACCTTGTGTAAAAAACTACTTATAATATTTATATATATGTATATGTGTGTTTATGTGCACGCGTGTGTGTGTATTGCTATGATATTGTTGCAATGACCCGGTGCTCTCTTTTTATTCTAAAATTAATTTTTTTATCCATTTTAATTGTAATGTCTCGGCTAGCTCAGTTTTAACAGCACACGGAGCTTGCGGCGATACGACAATAAAGAATTCTTAATCTCTCCTTTTATCTCTACTTCCTATGTATTTGAGCTAAACACAATTAACCACAATTTACATAATGTTCTCAATATATACAATATACAAAGCGTTTATGATGTTGTTGAATAGAACCTCTTTTATAAAATTGAATTAATTTCTCCCAAAAATTATGACTCCCTTTAATTGATCAAAATCCAGCAAAAAAACACCCTTTTTATTATTACTTGAAGCCCTATGAACGTTCATCAGTCTTCCTTAAATTTTTACATAAATTATAACGCATGCTAAAACGATTTTTGTTTACCCTCACATAAATTATTAAATATTCAGAAATAAAATTATCAATGCAACAAAACATTTATAACGGCTAACCTGTTGTCCATTTTTTTGGCGTGTCTTGTTCCCCCAATTCAGACCAGTTTCTGCTCCAATTATTCGCTGGTTCAGCTTCAGTTTATAGTTACTCATTGAGTTACCCAAATAGGATTTAGAAAATGTGCGCCAGGTGGATTCTTCAGGTATTTATTTAAATACTCGTTTGGATCCAGAAATTACTGGGATATACTTATTGAACTTCTCCCGGTTGGATCCAGAAATTATTTGGAGTCCTTCGTTAATATAAATCTTAAAACTTATTTAAAGCAACCTTTTATAACTTACGTTTTTGAGTTTAATTATTCACTATCACCACATTTAAATTATTAATTATAAAATCACTTGCAATTATTTCACGTAAATATTTTATATCAGGTGATGTGGACTGTGCCTTCATAAGAGTCAAACTGATTTGTTTAGGAATTCCTGTGGTATTTAAAGAGAACGCATATCTGTTTGTAATTGGTCGGTCAAGCGCATAGTTCGTTGATTACCGCCTTGTACCTTGTTTTAACATGCAGGCTTGGATATTTGTATGAAATTTCCATGTATAACGAAGTTGAGACGCTTTTCATTGCACATAGGATTTCAGGTTATTTGTATAAATTTGTTGGACTTTAAAATCTTCCAAGGTCTTTTTAAATCATGTACGCTTTGTTTGTACAGCAAATTTGTTGAATTTTGCTTTATCATCATGCTGCTATTATTTCCAAATTATCAAGATGTTGGATTTTTATAGTTTTTGGTTACGTAGCTTTATATTTATTGATGTACGAAATTATATGTGTTATCTGCTTTACCTATTGACAAACCTGCTCGTTTAAATGGAATTCCATGTATAATAATGATGCACTACTCATGCGTATTGTTTTATAGCTTCTGTCCATGTGGCTTTATGACTTGCAAGGTTGTTTATTTAGTTGAATCTTTACGAATTGTTACGTTTATTTTGAACATCCCGTACATTTTTTTTGTTATTAAGAAATAGGCGGTCCAATAATTGTCAACTCAAATCCGTTTCACGTGTTAATTCATTTATCTATTTGTATAAGCTCGATTCCTATTGTTACATCCTACAGCCTAATTAAGAATAAATACTCCTTCTAGGAATTCCTCAACGTAAAGTTTATGCTAAAATTAAACAGACAATAACTGGTTCTATGTATCTGATAATTGACTCATGTGTTTTCTATTGAAAGCTTCGTCGAATTAAAGCCGCGTATTATCCCAATAAACTGTGTTTTTCCAGTTTTATTTCCTTAATAACAATATTACTTTGAGCTCTGGTCATTAGTGAAACGAAATTAATATTCACTTGCTTTTCAATCTACACAACCAAAACACGTGTAGAATGGTTGGTTGTTTACGTTTTTCTGCATGAAAAGTTCGCGCACGCCTTACAGCGTGGTGCGTATTTATGGGTTTTATAAAATTGTAATTTTCGACGACAATAAATTAATTTTATTTATAATTATATTATAGCTCCTTCCGGTGACCCTTAAAGCCACAATGAATGGTCGCCCCTTGTGATGGGAGGACCACCCCAAGGCGGAATCACGCGCACCTGTTTTGCACCGTTTTTACAGACGGTAGGAGCCAATCCGACGGTGGTGACTCGAGGGTGGTTGTTGTTACACTAATTTTCTTATACGGGTACCCGGTAGTTGTTGGAAACAACATATGTACACAGGTCTACGGATGCATCACCGTGTTGGTGGTAAAATGACTGGTTGTTTGTATGTGCGAGGAATTATAATATTTACTGTTTTTTTTTGTATAAAAAAAACGAACAATGATTAACAGCTGTTGGTTTTATAAATGTAAGAAATCACATTTTCCTTCATTCAAGAAGGTTTTCTTTATATTTTTATATATGAAATGCTACATCTATTATTACAAGACTAGCAAGTATAGTGATTATTTCAAACATCATCGTACAAAATATCAGTTGGCAATGTCCAAGTTTTTATTGCTACTAAAATGAAAAAGTGCCTTGTTAGGTTTATATCTTCACAATCATCAACTGCCAGAGATTTGTACAATCTAACTAAAACTTGTTTGGGCAAAATTAGAATTTCCATATCAAATATTATGTCAGTGTCATGATAGTGTCGCAAACCAGTATCCATAGAGGCCTACATGCTCTTGCTATGGATAAAAATGACCCCATAACAATTTTAAGGTGCACCAGCAAAATTACAGTGGTGTGGTAGTGAGTCCCTATGGAAAAAATGTAAAATCTAAATATGTAAAATGGCAAAAATACAAAACCACTTATCTTGAAAATCTCTACTAGTTGTCAAAAATAAGGGTGCCAAACTGCCTTTTCCAACAATTCCTTCAATATTTTTGCTACCCAGAAGCCCGTTATTTCAGATAGCTCTCCTTGCTTTCGGGTCTAAAATCGCGTCACTTCATGCTCTACCTTTATCTCGCATACCTTTAAAATACTCATTAACTTTTAATGAATTAAAGAAATTTTCAAAATAATGGCCTTCACAAAATACGACTTTATCACTGGAGTGACGATATCCTTTCATAATTTTTTTTCTTTCTATCTTTACCTATACTATATATAACTCCAAATAAAATTCGATGTAAATGTAAACTCTATTAACAGTAAATTCCGATAATATAATGGCACGTGCATTGATCTAAAAAACAACCAAACCTAATCTACCTACAACTGTCCAGATAGGACTAACAGAACTTCTTTAAAAAACAATCTGTAAATAATACTACCATTCCATTGTTCTAATTTCCCAATTTGCACGCTTTAACTAACAATAATTCAAAGGTTGCGTTTAAATTAATAAGCACATATTTCTTACTCTGTTAAATTGTTTAAACTTCCTTAGCTAATAATATTATGCTAAAATTTAAACAAAACTTTTTCCGCCACTATTTCATAGTACAACAGAATAATTATGTATGAGAATATTAATTTCCCACTACACAGATACAAACATTTTCTTTAGAACCCACATGTACATAATTAGATCATAAACAAACAAAAAGCTCATATGCTACTCAGTTTTAATTTTTCAGATTATTTTTACAACTAAAGATGCAGCATATCCAGGGGACGCCAATGATTTACCTGGTTTTTACTTCCTCGGCATGTTAGGTCATCTCATTCCAATTTCCGTTGACGAGTGAAACCAATTTAGCAGCCCTTCATGGTTTAATAACCTGACCGATACAATTCACATGCTTGATCTTTCTGGCCTCCGTATCCAACAAAGCTCAAAGAATTCGATATCAACTTCTGACAGCCCACGGACTACAACGTCCGCTGTCACTCAAATATCATTTCTTTCTTTTAACTTACTAATTCCGAACTAAATCGTTATATCCCATTCTCCTTTCTTTTAAAAATCCTGTTCCCATACTTTATGCATCTAAAGCTGTTTTTATGGTCGAGTTCAATGTCATCAGTCTGTGTGAACGCATTAATTTTATGACGTTTTATGATTCTGTGGCATCTTAAACCCCACGTGGAACCCAGTTTCTATTACTGGTTGTATAATAATCTACTAAGTGATTTTCGGTGTGTTTATTTGTTTTAATTTAATATTCTATTGAAATAGACATGCTCCTAAATGTAAACCACCCAAGCTTCTATAAATTTTTTAGGATGCTTTCATTGCTAAAATCTCATTGAAATAACTGAAATTATGTAACTTTACTTCTACACCCTAATGTGTACTTAAATATCGTGCGAGCGTTACCCTCTTATTAAAACAGACGTCCACTATCCATGGATATCCGATGCTACAGTTATTGACTACACTTAGTCATAAGTCAAGTGCAGATTGTTGAGCCCAAACAATATTAATTTGATTATTACATCTATCACCAATTATTTGAGGATCTTACAAAGGAATGCTTTGGAGACAAACATTACTTGAAAATGTTGTTGGCGCAGAAAAACATATTTATTAATAAATTTTAATCTGAATATTCTAAAAGATATAAATACCTTTGGCGACATTTACAATAATGCTGCACAATTCGCAAAACAAATTGTATTTGGTATTTGTTCCTTACAAGTAAAACGACCTCACTATCAAGCAAATCCCAGTCAAACTATCAGACAATGGAGGCAAGGAAGAAAACCCCAAAAAGGAATGCGTTGATCGCTATATGAAATTATGTTAACACTTAGTCGCAAAGTAGACAAAAAGTAGAAAAGTAATAAGTTTTTGTGTAGATTGTGGCATCCAGCCGAGATATTGTTTAGGCCATTCCAAGGAACACAACCAAAAATAAATAGAGTGGTAAGATGCATTTTCTGTGCCAAACTAATATTATATTTGTATATTTCTGTTGCTTTTTGTTAGGGTTTTATTTTATGTTTGTTCCCATTAATATCATAAGCAAATTTGTTCTGTTTGTTCAACGTAAGATAAGTTAGTTCCTCTCATAATATTGTGTTAGGTTTAATGTATATTACAATCCTATATTTTGCAGTTTGATTATAGTGTTTCTATACATCCTTCGACACTAATAATAATCCTTTTCATGACAATGTAAAGACAAGTAAAAATCAATAGCTTAATGGTCTCTGAAAAATAATTTTTTATATATCAAAAATAAATTTTTTTGTCACAAAGTGATTTTCAAGTTGTCAGAATTCCAAACAGGCAGGAAAATAGTGATAACATGCTAGAACCTCGACATTTGAAATCTTATCTCTATGTACGAATTAAAAATTCTGCCCATAGTAAAAGTCTTACTATACAACCACTATCAAAAATTATATTATTAATTGTAATACTACTAAAACAAGCAATACTATTCAAAACTTACCATACAACTAGGGCACCGATGTTTTCCATAAAGCATACTAAATAATAAGCCAGGTAAACATATTTTGTTGACCCATCTCTTGGTGATATAAAAGCAATAACGTATGCAAGACCTAGGGCTGTCGATAATAATAATTCTTCACAGTGGTTGCTGCAAGCTGCAGTTTGATGTTGACTTAAGGCCAACCATATGGACATAACACCCCAATGTAATGCACATACAACACCCATCCAGGTTGGAAATATGGAAGCAAGTAAACTTAATGCTAGTACTCTCGCAACTAAAATGGTTATGAATAATATATTGAAAAAAATATACACATGTACAAACCTGCACTCATTAAATGCCAACAGAATGCAACCAAAACACCGATACATGATACTTTTTCTTTATCGTCCCTGGCAAATCTTACAGATCTATGGTAGGTAGTCAATGACCATGCTATTGAAACTAAAGCTGCTAAAACAGTCCATGCTTGTAAAGTAGCTACCTCTGAAATAATATAAAAAAGCTTTAAAAATAAACTTTTCATAAAATAAAAATTGAAATTTATTTATAAATTAAACCTCAATTTATAGAACAGCCATCAATACCAACAACTTTTAATCTGTTGATTTTAGACATTAGACATTACAAGTGGTGCAATATTTGAGTGCTAATTTTTATCCTCCATGTAAATTGTTAAATTTATACAAGATGAGCCACATTTTGTGTATTTTTTTGAGTAAAATTTTCTATAACTTGTATGACAAAGACAAATCATATTCTAAAACTTAATGTTTGCACTTACTCTCCAATTACGTAGCCCTTCTTTTACAATTATCAGCGTTCCCAGGTGATACCAAGAAATGTAACGGAAAATTTATTGTAAAAACTTATTTCTGAACTTTTTACAATTGGTTAAATCTGAAGCATCCATTTTACTAGCATATAATAATTAATCATATAATCGATTTATATGATAAACATGGGAAACCAACTTGTTTTTCACGTAAGAAATCTGTGATGAAATGGTAAACTTAAAAAATCTAAACGCAAATGTTCATAACACACTTCGCATTGTTTACACAACAAAAAAGTAATACCATATCAACAAAAAATGATACTAATTTGCAAAAAAAATTAATGGCTAATAATAACAATGTACCTTTATTTGATCAACTATCGTCATAATACACAATTGAATACTAAATTATTACAAAATAATTTTCAAAATGGCTGCATAACGTCATCTTCGATGATCATATCATTAATTAAAACACTATTTTTATGCTTTAATTTATCTGTGAAGTTTCATTCGTTGTGAAGTCCCATAGTACAATCCTATCATAACAACCCGTTCTAACCTCGTTCATCTTTCATAAAAACTCTACTGAAGTTTTCTTAATTCTGCTCTATTTCCCTGAGTGATTTTTACTACCACGTTAAAATCCCTAATGCATATTTTTTTGCAATTTCCTACTCTAACTTCTGGTTTAAATTTTGATTTGATACCTCGATCATTCGCATAACTATCCATATCACTGATTTCTAATGTCTGACACATCTTCATAATAAATTATATAAACTCTAATACAATTATTATAACCTCACTATAGATTCTAAATAAAATAACGTAAATTCCGATTAACTAATCAATACTACTTTTATAAATTATTACGTTTTCACCAATGGGCCAAAATTATTACAACCTCTGTTCGGGCGTCAATTACTACACATTTAACACCCCCTAACCCTTATAATAATTTTATGATTTAGGCATGCAAATTTCTACGGCAAAGTTATAACAGGTTTTTACTTACATTTTCATCGAGTTTTCAGGGAGTCTTGTTCCGAATACGCATCAAATTTTCGTCACATTGTAATGTGCCCTAAAAGGATGCGATAAAGAAAGGTCATCGAACAACATGCACTAAACAGCACTCTGACCAAAACCACAACCGCTATAGTCAAGTCCCGATACTAGTGTCCCTACATGCGATTTTCCAACCCCCGAAGGTACTACATTGGACAGGAAGCGAGTTTTTTACCTGAAAAATTTTGAATTTTGCAAACCCTTGCTGTTCCAAGCAATGTGGGGATCTTTAACGTGTGTGACAACACACACACGGGACCTCCATTTTACCTCTCATCCGAAGGAGGGTATATTTTAGTGAAAAATGCTCGCCTAACATTTTTCATGTGGACCGTGTCGGAATTCAAACTCGAGACCTTGGGCATAGTAGTCACACACATACCAACTATGCCACGGAGCTGCCCGATACTAGTGTCCGCTTAATTTCCAGCAGAATTATTTCAAAGTCGATCATTTCCCTGAGGACGCTAGAAAATCTGGCAAGCATGATGTAAACCCCTGAGCATCTTAACACATTTCAACATATTACATCATTCTAGACATACAATTTAACTATTAATTTATAACATACTCAAGGTCAGAGTCAAGAAACACGAGGAATTACTTTTGCTTTTAAACGAAATACAATAAATTGAACTAACGAGTATAAAAACGATGATTGAAAAATGTGTGTTACAGATTAATGTACTTAACACATACCAAAATATGAATGAATATATCGTCAAATTTAACAATTAATGATACCCAGAATAAAAATCAGTTTTAATTCGTGCTCAACACTGATAATACCAAATTATATGCTGAATCAGATCTATCTTGAGCCCCATGTTGATATTGACATATTTTTATGCTGAACCAGTTATAACTCTATACTAAATTGTAGCAAAACTCAGTCATAGACATGGTAAAGCAAGACTTCTATTTTACAGAAACTGTGAGTAAAATTTCAAGTACAGTCAACAACTAATTAAGTATAATAAGGCTCGTTCTAGTCCAAATATTTTCAATTTTCTGCTACTTCCTGTTATACTGGAAATGGACCCCAATTTCATTATTTTAAATGGATTGCTCCAACTTTTATAGAATTTATGGAATCTATGCTAAATTGCAATGTAACTTTATATAAGACTTCATTTGTCTAAAGTGCATCATTTTGTGAACTTATCTTAATTAAAGCTCAGGAAGATAAGATTTTTTACAAAAAATAATTTGGACAGACAAGACGAAATTTATGAAAAATGGAATGTTTAACCAGCGTAACTCTCATTACTGGAATGATACTAATCCACACATATTTTGTGAAATGTAGTTTCAGGGTTATTGAAGTTTTAATGTTTTTGCTGCAATAAAAAAGGACGGTCTGCTAACGATACATATTTATAATGAAAATTTGAATGGTAATCTTATATTGAAAAATGGAAGGTAAATATTGTTTAAAATTTTGGTTGTTTATTTCATCAGAAAGATATCTCTAAACTTTACAAAATTATTTACATCTGTTAAATCTGAATTCGAAACAGCTGTGGTGTCAACATGACGAAGCTCCGCCTCATAGTAGCTTGTAAATAACTTCCTGTAAAATATCTTTGAAAATTGTAGAATAGAAAACAACGGGCTTCATAAATGGTCTCACAACTAGCCCGATATCCCTCCATTAGATTTATTTCGTTATCGGTCGTATAGAAGATATCGTGTATGCTTCACCAATCACAACAAGATTGTCAGGATAGAGTCCGTAATATAATTTGATCAATTTGTTCGTGAGAAATTAGAAAGGTCACTCACGGTGGGTTTTTAAGAAGAATTTATAAATGTTGGAGGTTGGAGGCATCCAGTTCAAACATTTGCTGTAGTTGAATTAATTTTACATTTGTTTCTTGTTTTATTGCTAAATTATCCTTAATTTTCCTCATAATGCTGTCATTTGTTATTAATTACGAAAATCATGCAATGTGCACCCACTGCATGTAGCGTCGAGAATAGCAAACTCGTTTGTTTTGTGGTGATCAAACCTTAATTGTATCTAGAGCTTTTGTTTTTCTTCAAACCAACGCCAACTGATTATTTAAAATTCTCTAAGAACTACATTAATTTCAGCATTTTTAACTGATAACTTAAAATTTTTTTATAATTATGTAAATTTCGGTGTTTTTAAGTTTCTACAATAACCATTCATTTTGGATATAGCCATGTTATCACAAAACCCTCTTACTTTTCGGCATAGAATCCAAGAGTGAAGAGAAGAGTGGAAGTTGCCATGTGAAAAAGTACGTTTCTGAATTTTTGCGATAGTAAAATTTGGCACCAATTTTCGAGCACCCTATATAATTTCCTCGAAGAGTTTTCAAAGATTTGGAATGTTAAAAGTCTTGTTTGTGAAAAATCTTGAACACATTTGCCCTGACACACCTGAATGTCGAAAAAGTAAATTTTTATGTGAACGACTCAATCTGCTAAACACAACGAAAAACTGATAATGCATAACATGTTTTACTAGCACTTTAAATTAAATCAAAAAAATACCAAGTATCATACTAATTAGTTTCATATAGTTTACTTTTCTCGATTTGTTACATTTTATTCATTGTGTTTCTAAAGAGCATCACTTACCAATATTTTAACTTGTATTCACAAAAGTAAAAACCATACCATTTTCATCGTGACCAAAAAGCACTAATATTGTATTGAAAGAGCTAAAAAAAGACCTCTCATTGTTGTTATAGAACAAGTCAATTCCCCAAAAATTTATTAATAAAACCCCAATATCATATCCTTAATTTGCTAGTCTACGTGAACAAAATGATGTAGCATAGGAAGGTATTTGCTGTCTTTTTTCCAATATGTAACAGCAATAACATGTCAAATGTTTAGGAGAATTTTCTATATCTTTAAGCAAAACAACACTTAAATCTACAAACAAATGCATCTTACTAAGTAATAAAATAAAAATAAGTTTAATTTTTCCATAACTTATAGACTAATTTTCTATCAAAAATAATTATCCACACAATAAACAATCCCCACGGTATTTGTGGCTCTGAGTGTCACCTATGAATTGACGACTTTACAGAAATATACACGCATGCATGCACCCACCCAACCACCCACCTGCCCGCCCACCAACAATTAAATAAAATTCTTTGTTAGGTAGTTCGAAAAAATCTACTCCAACTTTATTCCATGGAAGTAATTTATAATCATAAAATAATAATGGTTCTTTCGAGTTATTATGACGATAAATAATGCAAGTTACACATTGATTAATAAAATTTTCAATGACGTTATGAATTTTAGGCCAATAGACTACAAACTTTGCATAGACATTCCTTAATGTCCTTCTTGCATTAATTTTAAAATTTCCTGCCTCAAAGGTATAGGAATAATCATGCAGTGTGATTTAAATAACATTCCATTAATAGTGTGTATTTCATCCTTAATATGAAAATATGGCTTTATTAAATTAAAAACTTGATGTTTTTTATTAGGCCAACCTTCAAGGCAATATTGTATAAGTTTTTGTGATGTTTCGTCATTTGAAGTACTTTCTTTAATATAATTAAATTTGTCGTTGCTAATTGGTATGTTACCAATTAACAAATTAACATGCAGACTTAAGTCCGTATCTATCTCAGACAAAGCATGATCGGTGAGTGCTGCACTTGAAAGGGTGTCCGCGACATACAAATATTTTCCTGGTTTGAACACTACATTAAGATTATAGGGTTCAAGACATAACATAATTCTTTGTAGACGTGGAGGAATGTTGAATAAAGGTTTTTTAAAAAGACTAACTATAAGTTTATGATCAGTTTCAACAGTGATTTGTTGACCATAAATATATTGGTGAAACTTTATACATCCAAATGGTATACCTAATAATTCTTTTTCAATTTGGACATAGTTTGTTTGACTATTATTAAGAGTTGCTAAAGCATAAGCGGTAGGATTTCAACTATGAGAAATAACTGCTCCCATGGCATCTTTCGAAGCATCAACCGATAATGTTAAGTGCTTGTTCAGGTCATAATAAGTTAAGACTGGAGCATTGGTAATAAGCAACTTAAGTTCATTAAACTAGATTCATGCTGATCATCCCAATGCCACAATATATTTTTTAATAAAAGTTGTCTAAGGTTTTTGGTTTTGACTGATAAATTATTTATGAACGATCCTAAATAATTGGCCATACCTAAAAAACGTTAAACATCAGTGACACATTTTGGTGTCGAAATATTGATTATAGCCCTAACTTTATCATTGTCAGGACAAACACCATCCTCATCAAATAAATGACCTAAATATTTGACCTTTTTTTTGGGCAAAACTCTGATTTTCCTTTATTGAACTTTACACAGATTTCTCGAGGTCTATGTAAAACATTTTCTAATCTATTGTCATGTGCTCTTCTTTTGTTTTGTCATATATTAAAAAATCATCCACCATAATTTTAACACCGGTTATACCAGAAAACCGATTAATCATTTCATTATGGAAAATTTCAGGAGCTGCATTTAATACCAAAAGGTAGTCTCAGAAATCGGTACCTACCTTGAGGGGTTATAAATGTACATAGTTTCATGATTCTTCATCCAGTTTCAGCATCTAAAATCCAGAATTGACATCCAAAACTGAATAGTACTTTGAATCTGCTAGATAAGATTTAATTTCATCAATATTAGGAAATTTAAAATGATATCATAAAATGGTCTTATTTAATTTCCTCGGATCAAGACAAATTCTCAATGAACTGTTCTTTTTAGCTACTAAAACTATTGAATTTACCCATTCTGTTGGTTCATTAATTTTCTTAATAACACCAGTACTTTCTAAAACTATTAACTCTTATTTAAAGTTTGTACCTCTTTACACTTTTAATGAATCCATTGCTCTTTAGCTTTCCTGCATTTACGAATATTTCCCATTTTATTGCTTTGTATCTCTGTTTTCCTGCTTCGTCTGGTCTGTTTTTGTATTTCCGCCTGTCTTCTATTAAATTTAGAATATCCTTTGTTACTCATGGGTTCTGCATGCCGCATATCGTATTTAAAATGAAGTTGCAGATATAATACATATATCAAACTAGAATTTGTTAACTAAAATTTTTGATAAGCCAAAGGTTTCTTTTCCTTCCCTTCAGCACCGAGTTATCAAAGTTCAATTATTTTTTTATTGTACTAATTAGAAGGTTCTATTTCTGAAGCAAGATTTAGAATTTCCTAGTAAAACTAAACCATCTGAGGTTGCGAGTTAATTGTTTCTGAACTAGATTGGGAAGTTGAACAAGGTATTTTGTTGCAGGAGTCTGTGAGTGTTTTGAGCAAAATGCAGGTTTGTATTTTTGTTATAGATACTTACCACAGCACAGCACAGGCATGCTGTACTATGGTAAGTACCTATAAAAAAAATACAAACCTGCACCTCGCTCAATGCACAGGCTGACTCCTGCAACAAAATATCTTACTCAACTTCCCATTCTAACAAAGAAACAATTAACTCTCAATCTCGGATGCTTTAGTTTTACTAGGACATTATAAAGCTTCATGGTATTTCATTTGAATACCATTCAAAACCGATGCTATCTTAACTTTAGTTGTTCATACTCAAGTCCCGTTTCAAACCCGGGAACATTGCGAAATCCCTTTTACCGTTACCATATTTCACTTGTCTTTTTATAAAATGTAACAGAATACAAGTTCCAAATGATGAATTAAATGTTTCATATTGCAAAGTTTAAAACTTCATGTTGAACTATCCTTACTTCAGAAAAATTTAAATTCAAATATATTCAGCTGATTTTTGGAGCCAAGTTTTTGCAATAAACTCAATGAGATAAATTTAAAAAGCATAAATTTAACATAATATCACTTCCAGAATTGTTTAGAATTCAATTGCATGAACTACTGCTCTGTAACATTAAAGATTAGGTGTCTTTCCAAGTAATAAATACCTAGTAGTCTAGTATGATTGTGCTGTATACAAAATAATAAATATTTTAATAATTTTGCCAATTGCTTATCAACAAGCATTTACTATACAAAATCAGTGAATAGAAATAAAATGAAAAATATCTTTAATATTTAATAACCTAAAAATACACAATTCCATCAGTTTAATCATTGCCAATCCTAAATATATAAATGACAGAGGTCAGAATCTGAAATTAACCTTGGCTCCAATAAATAAAACTGAAATTAGGAGTAATAAAGAAGACGGATTACTACAAATGCAAAGATCAAATTGATATAAATTCACAGTGCTATATTAATAGCAGTATCAATTACTTCTTTAGAACAAGCCAATTAATTCTACTTTATATTTTGCTATTTTAAAAAAATAGTTTCCATCAAATTACACTAAAACTTCGGACTAGCAGGTTTATATTTAAACACAATAAAAACTCATAAAGCGTTAAAACTACTGGCAGTCAAAACAAAATAATCGCTTAGTAACCCTTTATAAAGACCACACCCTAGAGCATAAAATGTTTATACAATAAACAAACAGTTAGTGTAGAAATGTGACAAAAAGATAATATAACTTTAACATAGCCAATGTAAGAAGTGTATACAACTAAAAACTTGATTGAGCAAATTGAGCTGATAATTGAAAGAAGGAGAATATAAAGTCATGGACATGATTTGAATTTGCACCCTTCTAATTTGTACTTGGGCGCTCTTTCCAATTGAGCTACCATGAATAGTAACTCAATCAGAAAATTGATCAAATATAAAATGCATGTATAACCATTATAGATACCATCCTAACTCTTAATTACGTTTGGTATTATTATTAATTATGTATGCCATTGAGCAAAAAGTGCCCAAGAAACCGTATTTATTCCACAAATAACGCAGTGATCAACAAGTAGAATAATATTTAGCAACTCCTCTAAAAATAAACCAATCCTTAGTCAAAGTTCGAAAAGAAATTACTGATGAAATAAAATTGCCCACCACCAAAAAGACAAGAGACAAATCTTATAACAGCTAAAATGTTAAAACTGTCAAAAAGGTAACCAATCAAGGTATAAAATTAAATCCTAGGATAAAAGAGCTGTATATGTTAGAGACTCTTCACCACCATGCATACATACCATAGTTACACAAGAAAGAATGTTCTAAGAAAGTATTTATGTAACTTGCTTTTGAAATATTTCAGAAAATGATACTAAAGAATAATTGTGTGTTCATTTCTAAAACAAAGAAAAGCGAAACAATGCCAATAATGCACTTTTACGATTTTAGATAACGCCCTTCTTTTAAAGTTGAATACAAAACAGATGTTAGATAGAAGACTGATATTATCAATGAGCAACAAAATGTGGTTTGTTGAATGAACGCCAGGCTTCAAATAATGAAATAACACGAAGTAAAGTGTGTTACCTGATTTAGAAGTATTACAAATTTAGAATAGTCGTAAATAGTAATTGAAGCACTTACTTACAATTCTGCAGGAAAATTTAGTACTTAGTATGAAAATTGAACGTAACAATTGTTTTCAAAAATAGTATTAGAAAGAATTTCTATTTTAGAAAACTTAACACTTAATTTTTTGTTGTTATTTCTAAGTTTACCCAAAAAATAAATTGACATTTTATGTTAAAACGACAATATAATTTCTTGGTTTCATTTCAAAATAGTTATTGTTTTATATTGTTTGTTTTATTGTTCTCCATCATGTTTTATTTCACCCCCTAATACGACGCCGATGAAGTAAAGGTAATATTTGACTAAAATATAATTATGGCAAAAAATTGTTAAATCAATAAATAAAACTATATGTAATAAATAGTTCTTTATCAAATTGTGTATATACATCTAATTTAATACACAAAAAAATATAAAAACCCAGAAAATGGACAAACAACTTACCTGCTTCGAACTTATCCAATTTATCAGATCTAACAATTCGAGTTATTAAAATCATTAATTGTATAACTGCTTGGGGAGCTGCATGTAAGAAGCAATGAAATAATCTTAACAAGGCACCATTAGAATCTTCGTCTACCATACGTCTGTATAAAGAACTTTGTAATTGGTCATTTTCTGAAGATCTTGTGATTTTACTACGTAATCCATACACTAATGTATCTAGATACCTCAATAGAGGTGATATTTGCAGTAACAAAAATATAATCCTAATTATCCATTGTGCTAATGATGTTTTACCTAAGGATGGGTCATCATGGTCCACAATATACCTGAAATAAAGAAAGCTATACTTATTCAATCGAACACAAATTTTTTATACTACAACACGTTTTATTTTAAAAGAGATTACAAAAATATGTTTTTCAATGCAATAGTTATTTACCATGTTTAGGTCTTTGAAAACGACCCTGGGCTGTGTAATGGAGGATGTGAGAAATCTATAGACAATGATGTAACATGGTGTTTTTAGTTCAACCTAAAAACATCAAGTAATGTTTTCAGAACTAAGAAATTTGTAGATAGAGAGACACTTGAAGAATTCGTTACAATACAAAACAAGTTATTTCTATATAAATGGTTTATTTAAAAATACTCAAATTACAACCGTTTGGTAAAATTAATAGCTGAATACACCACTTTATGTATCTCTCTGTTATCTGTTAAGCAAGGCATTGGTTTTGACAGCATGATTAGGAATTTTCATATAATTTGTCGAATAATACATACTACTAAAATAGGTTCAAGTGAATTTAATAAAACCTTAAACATATTATTTAGATCACACTTTTAAGCAAAGTAATAGTTATTAATATTACTATGTAATATAAAAATATCACTTATTTAAATTATAGCATGTTTGTTACTGCGACAGTGTGTTGATTGGTTGTATTTGTTGTGTCATTAACTGTTATTCAATTTAGAAAAAGAATCTAGGAGTTTTCGATTTGACATATTTCAAAATAATTTAATGTATGTAATTTATATTTCTTATACTGAAAAACCAGGGTTTATTTGCATGTACACAAATTTAAAGCAGCGAGACTATGTATTAGAACAAACTGCAAGTAACTGTTCAATAAAAAACGTAATTCCTGCTCTTAAATTTTATTAACACGTTGAGGCCCGGTACACGCCTCAATAATGTTACTGTAATGGTTTACAACCAAAATCGTCATCATACTACCATCATTAGGCGAACTAAAGTCTGAATAATCACTATCGTTATTAACGTTTATTATTAGTTCTCCAAAAATATAAAATTTAATAGTATATTATACAATGAGGCTATAATGAAGGCTATTATTCCCGCGGATGACAGTTGCTACACAAGCGGGTGTAGCAATCATCCGAGGGAATAGTAGCCTTCATTGTAGGGAGTTGTATACTATACTTTATCTACAACTAAGTATCAGTATAAGAGAGCGTAATTTATATAACTTGACTTGACAAATTATCGAAATACTACAATACATTAGCAAAAACCAACACAGCTAGTTTGTGTTATTGCATTGAGATATAGTATTTGATATTCGGCATTTGACGTTTTTCTTTTTTAAATTTCAAAGGTATTGGGATTTAATAATATTATTTTCCAGTTGGTCTATAAGAGGGAAAAAATAGTCATTATTCCCTCTACCCTTCATTATTCCCTAGCATGATTAATATATAGCATTATACTGCAAAAACCACAGGTGTAATACGTATGTTATATATTAGTTGTAGATAAAAAGGTTTACTTACAGTTTAAAGATAATTAACAAAGCATAGTCTTGAAAAAGATTATTATTAGCAAAACAAATTAAACAAAATACACAAAACACATACAAAAGAGCAGGATTCACTACACCACATCTATAGCGCTTATTTAAATTAATTATTTAATCATATTTTTTCTTTATACTTAATAGCAGTTGTGAAATAAAGAAGTTTGTAAAAGTTATAAAATGTACATCAGTCTTTTTCAGTATGAAAAATGTAAAAATATTCATATGGTAATATCAATTTTAAATTATACTGTTGTACGCATTACTATTATTTCACAGCTATATTTTTAGTTCACTCTTTAGTATTTTCAGTAATATTTTGGGTATATGCAGATTGTTGAGATGTTAAAACATTCATAAGTGCCTAATATGCAAATAAAACAAGAATGAAATACAAACATTTTTACTGCAATCTGAATGTATACGATTTTAAATTATCAAAGGTATAGTAGATGTGTATAACATTGCTTTTTTAGTATTTCAGGAACATAAAACACAAGTAGTTTATGAATGTCTTAATACAAAAGAAATAAAACCATAAAACTCACATGCACCCATGCATACACACACACACCCACGCTCGCATGCACGCACGCATGCATGCACACACGTGCACATTTACACCATCCCTCCATATCCACCCACTTACACATATCATGCACACATTTGTGTGCACCTGCATACATACGTGCACATGCATGCACCCACCCCATTACGATAAGTTTCGTTAGGCAAACTTTTCCAAATTATTTATAGTACAAAATAAATGTTTTGAAGTCATAGAAGCATCCGTGTTGGCATTTTTAAAAAGGTTAACAAGATACTAGATTGAAATATTACGAAAATATTGAAAACGATAAAATATGTAAACCATGGTTCACACAAATTACAACATCAGTAACATTGCTGCCTTCCAGGTCTTCCGGGCCAACTAAAATAATAAAGTCAATAAAGCAAAGGATGTTTTGTGGCACAGTAACAGAAAAATAAAAGAAATTTTTACTCAGCATAAGTAAACAACAAAGCTAGTAGGTAGTTATTGATACACTCAGGTGAAACGGTTTGTTTCAGTGCACTCAGAACAATTTTCAATAAGGAAGGAATGTGATACATTCGTACTTGCTTATTTCCGTGGAAACATATTTTTGCTATTAATTTGGTTTAACAACCATTTCATGCAGATGTTCGGTCATTACTCAATGAGTGTCCTGTTTCTTTTTCTTGTAAATATTGTCCTGCAGTCCAGATCTACACTGAACATGAACTCTAGATATGCTAGATACATCTGAACTGTTTTTGTAGAAAAGTGTTTTTGTTAAGTTATATAAATTTATAGATATGAATTGTTGTGGTGATTTCGGACAATTTTTCTGTTTGTTTTTATGTAATAGTATCAAATAGTGGCCAAGCAGCATTGAGTAGGAGTGCCAGATAGTGCCATTCAAAGTATAAGAGATACCTCTGCAGAATAACAATAATTCCATGCAGAACCAAATTATGACTAGAGAATGTGTCAACATAGTAATTCCTTTTGTGAAATTTTGAAGCCACAACAGAGGTTTTGCCAATGAGTGTTAAAGATTAGAGATTGCTTTAATTTTCTTAACAATATCCTCCATGTAGAGGTTTCAACGTTATCTCATTCCTTGACGTACTTGTTGTTAAGTCAGTCTACTGAGTGACCAAGTCATTATGTAAATGAAAAAAAAATAACATATAAATAGATATCTTCATGTCTCCTCCTATCACCACTCACCAGAAAAATCGTCACAATTAAAATTTTACAGTCAAAATATCCAACCAAAGAACTTTCATATAATAACTACAATGTAGATCTTGAGTAATAAATAGATCAGCATCTCAACCCAACTCAAAATGTAAAATCCCAATAAAATTCTATTATACATTATCTAGCAATTTTTTCATATGTACAATTGTAATACAATTATACACAGAACTGGCCACATTTCCAAAATCTTACATCAAAACTATTTTTAAATCCACACATACACATACTACAATCACCTAAAGACTCTAAAAACAGCCCTAAGGCTCCAGGAGTATATAGCATACCGTGTAGTTAGAATGATATGGATTAGAGAAACAGCTTTATCAGTACACACTCCAGAATAAATAGATATAACAGTGACTCAGAATTAGTCAAACAGTCGTTCATCAGTGGCCAAACACAAGTGCAAAACAGGTGATACCAACAATTAATGATCAATGAATATTATTAGTTAAAATAACTTTCTTTCCAGAGTGGAAAAATTAGAAAATCTGTGGAATAAGCAACAACTTGTGATGTTCAGAAAATAAGGTGGATATTATATACAAAAACTTGGTGAAGTCTCGAGCCAAAATTCTGTAACCTAGAACATTGACTTCAATAAACAACAAAGTAAAAATAGAATTTAACTCAGGTGGGGGTGGACAAGTACTTGCAGAAGGTTCAAGAAGTGCTATTGTTAAGGAATATCTGTTAAAATCGATAATTAGGTTGAACACCTCTTGAATTTGAATTTAGATTTTAAAAGCACCCCAGCTGATAATTGTAGAGGTTACCGGAACACAAAATCGGAACATAGATCTGGTGGTGTTCAAGGTCTAAAAGTATAATTTTGGACAACCAACTTATATACAAGCTCAAACTACTATTGGAATTAATCATACTATACTCATCTAAGAAACCCAATCCAAACGACTAACTTATTAAACCACCTAGTGGGAGTAAAAAGATAATATCTACTTTAAAATAAATTAAATAAAAATTTAACTTTCGTCGTCGTTATTTTATTTATACCACAATTTACATTTTTAGGAAACAACTTCATTAAAACCCACCTTATATATTCAAAAAATAAAGTTCTCTTTATGAAGCAATTAGCATGAAATAGAGGTTATTAAACTTTGCCATCACCTTCAGCTTCTAGTATTATGCTTTTAATATACTATTTATTCTCCTTATACTTTTTTTATTACACTAATAACTGGTTATTTATCCTTCATCAATAACTTCGGCTTCCGGTAGTAAACTACACACATGATTAATTCTGCATCACCTATTAGTTCTAACATCTCCTGGTCTTGAGATTTTTTTATTTGTTTTCTTGATACATGTTCTTCATTTAATAGACTAGATCAAAGTACCACCATAGCGACATCCCTAAAACGAAGAGAATAACAATCTTGTTAACAGAAAAGGGCTGAACTAAGATGCCTACATGAACTTCATCCTGTTAATTGCATCTTTTTCTAGCACCAGTTCAGACCATATCGTGGATATCTCAGTTTGAAATGTATAGTACAAGGTTTTATACCCATCAACAGTAAACAAATGTGAGAAATGTTTATCATTTAATCACTTCAACTGACACAATTGACGTCAATTTGCACGTACTACACAGCAGAAATAACTGTCAGGAGGAAGAAACTACAAACATAAATATTTATTAGGAAAATTAGAAACAGTGTATTAAATTTTCTACATTAATAAACTCAAAGATAAAAACATAACCTTGAAGAAATATTAATGAAGTTTAGGTAAAATTCTTTTACATAATACAAAATTCTTTCTAACGTTAGATCATGCTTTTAATAAATAATGCTTTTCCTCAAATAAATAACAATAAACAATTTTGAAATAAGGAACCAGAGTATTAACAGATGGACTTAAACAGGTACGAGATAAGAATATAGACAACCAAACTCGTTGATTTAATGAAGGACTATATAGTTGGTTGCCTATCTACGCGACTTAAAGTTATAGCAAATGTAAATTAAAATAAGTATAACTTCAACTGAGATAAGTTTAATACTAACTTTTTATATGGAAAGTGATTCTGAGTAAACCAAAATCTTCACTTAAACGTAACAATAACAACCAAAACCTTACTTAAGCAGTAGGTAAGTAAAATGATCAAGATTTTCCCCTTAATCTTATGCTCCTTTGCAACAAAACACATTTTGGATTAATCAGGCATTAATTAATTACTTTGGAGCCAGACATCTATAAGTTTATCGAGCGTATAAGTTTGCATATTTGAAAATTGTAATCACATACTGCTCTGACAATGTCTCTTACAAAAACAAAAATTTCTCATCCACCTCACGAACCAAATATATGAAACTTCAAATTATCAAAAAGCAAAGTGGACGTATCATTTATTTATACCTTTATACACATAATAATAATATCATAATAAAATACATATAAAAATCATCTACCAAATCTTGGAAATTGTGTACAAAACCAAAAATTATTTATTCTCAACAATGCTAATAAATATTTTACATGCCGTCCTTCAAGGAC
This sequence comes from Platerodrilus igneus, assembly GCA_036346225.1. NCBI lineage: Eukaryota > Metazoa > Arthropoda > Insecta > Coleoptera > Lycidae > Platerodrilus > Platerodrilus igneus. Next base: position 20,824,557 of record JARFIW010000089.1, on the reverse strand, counting down.
ACCTTTTCTTAAACCCAAATCCTCATTATATAATTGATCAATCGCTACAACAATTCCTGTACAATAAATCTTAAACATCAGACTTTTAATAAACACATTATAAAATACCCCCAAAAATAAATAATTTAACCTTGTTACATCTGAAAATAAAATGTGTTAAACAACATAGAACATAAAAATCCAGGGTTCACATCCTTTCATGAACAGACAAAACAGCACAAAATGCTACAAAATTCTCTCAATTAAATACCTTGAACTTGACTTCAAATAACTTCGTAGTCAAGCGAAACGTTACTTGTACACCAGTCATTTCCTGTTTTCATTTTGTCATAGTAAATTTCCATTGTGCCATTCCATTAACATCAGGATTGAAAAATCAAAAATTTCATTCTTTTGAAAATCATGATTTTGTAATTCTTTTGTGTATTTGTAATTAAATAGAAATAAAACCTCCTAAAGTAAAAACCAGCTAAAATTATTACATTGAAATTTCATTCTATTGTGATTTAATAGTATTCTAAAATTTTCTACATCCAGAAGACCATAATTGTTATTTCAAAAGTAAAACATTCAAAAATACATGCATTAGCATTCAGCAAGTTGGAAAATGAACAGCTACTAGTTAGACAGAAATATTTCAGTCATATCCAGTTGTAACTCATAATTGTATAAGATTCACAAATATATGCATCAGCAAGTTGAAAAAAGCACAGCTAGACAGCAATATTACTGTCATGTCTTGTCCAGACTGCAGTGGCTGTAACCCTATAAAACATTGGTGTTATGCTTCTGAAAGTACATTTTATTTGTTACACCTTCATGTGTCAGTGCCAATGCGATCTAAATACTTCTACACTTTATTAATTTATTTTATAATAGTTAACACATCTTCTACAACTGCAAAAGTTTAATCTGTTACATGTTATATGAGTGGCAGAAAAAGATCTTATTTGGAAGCATTACATTGAAAAAAGTGACAAAACTAAAACAGGTGTAAGGGCAGTTTGCAAGAATTTTAACAAGAAATTGCAAGGACTACTACAACATTTCAAAATTCATCATGCAATCTGCAAAGAAGTTGTTTCTGCTCCTGCACCTGCTGAAGGTACATATAAACTAAGTTTATTTTATTTAGCACGGCAAACACTGTTTATTGTAATGACGGATCATGTACCACTATCAGTTATCAAACAATTATTGTTTTCACTTTTGCAAAGTCCCAGCCACTCATATCATGGCACATACAAAATATATCGTTTATTATTATCGATTAGTCAGTTAATCTTATTATTTTTTGACTGAAGATAAATAACAATCATGCACGACAGTGCTATTTTTTATTTTGTTATTGATTTTTGGCTTTATTGTAGATGTAGATACATATAACAGTACATGTGACTCCATCGCATCGACATCATCTGCTTCTGCATCTTTAACTGCAAGTCGCTGTTCAGAAAATTTTGCAGAACCAACTCCAGATACTTATTCCTCACATTCAAAGCAAGTATGTAAGGAAGGATCATTATCATCATTTGTAATTTGCACATCTGTAGATAAGAAGTACATAATCGGTAAACAAATCGCAAAAGCACTTTTTGCCACCAATAACAATTTAAGGTGTATAGAAAATAAAGAGGTAAAAACAACATTAGAGTTATTAAGACTTGGTTATTTGCCTCCATCGAGGAAAACTATTTCAACTACTTTATTCGATGAGATTTATATAGATAGCACAAAAATGTTTTAGAAATTTAAGAGTGCAATCAATATGTTAATATTGCTATTGATGGGTGGTCAATATTTGCAATGAACCCATTCTATGTGTAACAGTAACATCTGAAGAAGGTTGTTCATTTCTCTATGACACAATTGACACTTTCAGACAGCCATACATGGTAGATAACACAAGATTTCATTTCTTCATGTAAAACAAAACATAATTGTACCGTCTCAAGCTTTGTAATCTATAATGCAGTAAACATGGCCCGAATGTGTGAAAATATATGAAATGTTTCAGATTTTATTAATTTGAATGTAATAACTATGGCTGTATGACACATATTCTAAATTTACTGTCAAAAGATTTTGAATTGGAAATAAAAGATATTACAGAACATGCTCATGTCGTAAAATATTTTTGTAACAACTGTCGTAATGTTTAGTATACAAGTAATGGAGACATCACCAGAGTGTGAAGTGACGTGAATGGCAGGCAATAAGGGCACTGCAACTAAGTTGTGTATCTTAAAGAATCACTTAATAAAATAATATAAAACGTATTGTCGATCTATTAAAAGAGTTATCCAACAGGTAACGTAACAACAACCATTTGGCTTCTGTTAAATACAAACAAGCTGGTGGAACGGCACTTGTCCTTCGCCCAGAAGTCAGGTGGAATACTTTAGCAGATTGCATGGAGCACGACGTGAGTCAATGGTACAAGCTTTTGAAAATATGTGATGTACATAGAAATGAAACTGATTCGGTAGTATTTCAAAAAGTGTCTAACATTGGCCTGAAACAATCTGAAGATTTTTTGAACATTTTGAAACCATTCTTCTTAATTTTGTTTGGGAATGAAACCACTCATAGTTGTTAAAATAATTTTTATTTATGTTTCTATCCATGACCTAGGATCGTTGTCAAAATAATAAAAAATTTTAATTTTTCTTAATCTTCTTTGGGAACGAAAACACTCATAGTTGTTAAAATCATCTTTATTTACGTTTCAATCCATGACCTAGGATCGATGTCAAAATTAACAACTATGAGTAGTCTCATTCCCAAAAAAGATTAAGAAAAATGCTAAAAAAAAATTTCAAGTTCGACATTTGTTACACAAATTAAAGGTGACTTTGATTTGTTAATGTTTGATATATTTGGCTTGAGTAAATTAGGTGAAAAATTTTTAAAGTTTAGAAGAGTAGTGCCTTCAATTTGTGTTGCGCCTTGGAGGCGACTTTTAGGTAGCCAATATGCTTAACGTGAAATCAACTGATTAATATTTATATAGTTAAATTTTATATAAATTCAATAATTTGAGGATTATAAAAACATTTTTACCAATGAGAGGATGCTTATTAAAGAAGTGTGTGATTACGTTACCATAAGTCTTAAGTAGTCAGGGAGTGTTAATGTGTCTATTATTATGTAATTAGTTATTGTATGTATAAATAGAAATCATGTATGTAGGCTGCATTTCATGTTAATATCACAAGGAAAACTCAGGAAAAACTTGCGATGCTACCTAATATTTGGGGCATTTGATTTTCATTTGTTATTCTTTTAGTAATGGAATCCATTGTTTACTGAAAGGCACGGATTCGTCTGCTATGCAGTTATTTCTATGTAGGGTTATATAAGCAGCTTATTGGATTTTGCGTTTTTGGCGGTTTTCTTCTTGGTCAATAATTTTGCGTCTTCCCATTTTATTTTATGACTGGAGTCCCATGCATGTTGGCAAATCATGGATTTTTCAAATTTTCTATTCTTTATATACGATTTATGTTCTTTTAATCGAACTTCAAATGGTCTGGAACTATCCCCTATATAAAACTTGTTACATTCGCATGGAATTTTGTAAATGCAGTTTTTTGAACTTTGTATTGTGTTTTTGGGTTTTGTTTTTGTTAATTGTGTTCTTAGTGTATTGTTGGTTCTAAATACTGTTTTGATTTTGAATTTGTTTCCTATTCTTTGTATTTTTTTTTGGAGAATCCTTTTATGTAGGGAATTGAGAGTATTTTTTGTTGCATATCGTTGCTTCTCTTTTATTCTTCTTTATTTTTTGGGATTTTGTTCGTTTCTTTTTCTATTATTCTTTTAGGATATTTGTTTTTTATTAGTGTACATCTGATTAGTTCTTTCTCTTTCTTTAAAATTTTTTCATTTGATGATATTAATTTTGCTCTATCGTACATGGTTTTGATAATACCTCGTTTGACACAGTATGAATGATTTGAATCAAACTTTACATACACGCACACAAACAGATACTTAAACTTCGATTCAAACCATCCACACTGTGTCAAACGAGGAATTATCAAAACCAGGTATGGTAGAGCAAAATTAATATCATCAAACAAAGAAATTTTAAAGAAAGAGAAAGACCTAATCAGATATACACTAATAAAAAACAAATATCCTAAAAGAATAATAGAAAAAGAAATGAATAAAATCCCAAAAAATAAAGAAGAAAAAAGAGAAGCAACGATATGCATCAAAAAATACCCCCGATACCATACATAAAAAGATTCTCCGAAAAAATACAAAGAATAGGAAACAAATTCAATATCAAAACAGTATTTAGAAGCAACAAAATTAACAAAACAAAGCCCAAAACGCAATACAAAGTTCAAAAAATTGCATCTACAAAATTCCATGCAAATGTAACAAGTTTTATATAGGGAAAAGTTCCAGACCATTTGAAGTTCGATTAAAAGAACATAAATTGTATATAAAAAATAGAAAATTTGAAAAATCCATGATTTGCCAACATGCATTAACACTACCTGACTACTTAAGACTTGTGGTAACGTAATCACACACTTCTTTAACAATCATCCTCTCATTGGTAAAAATGTTTTTCCAATCCTCAAGTTATTGAATTTATATAAAATTTAAATATATAAAAAATTAATCAGCTGATTTCACGTTGAGCGTATTGGCTACCTAAGAGTCGCCTCCAACTCGCAACACAAATTGAAGGCACTCACTCTTCTAAACTTGAAAAATTTTTCACCTAATATATTCAAGCCAAATATATTAAACATTAATAAATCAAAGTCACCTTCAATTTGTGTAACAAATGTCAAACTTAAATTTTTTTATTATTTTGACGTCATGGATCAAAACGTAAATAAAAACGATTTTAACAACTATAGGTGGTTTAATTCCCAAAGAAAATTAAGAAAAATACAAAACATACCACAACAAACGTATAGGAAGTATTTTGAAACCAGTACCAGTTGCACTAGATGCAGTATAAAAAACAAATGTATCTTTATCTGATATAGCTGAGATTAGAAGATTGAGGAGGAATTTGATTTGTTACTACAGCAAATAAACGTTTTCAAAAAACGTTAGTCAAGTTTCAACGCCATATCCCTTTATCACTTATTTTTAAATCCCATAAAAACAAATTATAAAGTAACTGCTGTTGAAAGAAAGCAAGGATTAACATAACTACGAAATATGTATAGAGATACTGGACTATTACCATTAATTTTAAAACTTCGGGCCCAATCCAAACTCTTTCAAAAAATTATATTTACCAATGAAGTATTGACCAACATAACTCCTGTGCAGTCAGTGGTAGTTATTGCAGAAAAAGATACCTGATATATCAAATAATTTACATATTGTAAAACAATTTCTGCATCTATGAAACGAAAATTGTTCTTTGAACTTATAAATTCAAAACTAAGTAATAAACTAGGTGTAGAAGAAGCTAGTAAGCTAATATTCCTATTTAAGTATTATAATCAAATTGACGATTAAAAATTTAGTTTCTTACAAAATACATTTGCTGCATTATGTTTACTCTTAAAATTTTTCTTCTTTTACGTGTTTGTTAATAATAATAAACAAAATTTATTTTGGTTTTGATTTATCTATTATTTACATCTACAACTTTTATGTCTATGGTCCATAATCTATACTTTAAAATTTAAATAGAAATGAAAAGAAAAAATGCATTTTATTTTCTACTTCTTGCAGAAATTTTATCGTGCCCGAAGCGTCCAATATTTTTTAAAATTGAAAATGCATTTAAAAGGCAGAAAACGCGAATTAAATTTATACTAATTTAAATAATAAAATAAATAAATATAAAAATAAAAATGACTTAAAACAATGATTTTTTAAAAAAAATCACTTGATTTAAATCAAAGAATGTATATCAAGCCAATACTGATTATTATATATCAAAACTTCAACACGATTTCAATATTAATAGGAACGTAAATACCAATTAGAGCTTCACAATTTTCTAGTCTTCAAATTAGTTGCTTAACTAGGCAATATTCTATTGTCTCACATACTGCGTCGTTAAAAATATCACTATAATTTTTCATACTTGTAGCAAAAGCTAATAACATTATTGAAAATACTAGCTCTAAAGTACACCACTCATCATAATTCTTAATCAAATTTCCAAAGCGTAAATCATAAGTAATTTTTGTTATACTTTTCTTAGAGGTGGTAATATCGTTCTAAGACTTTTAACAGAAAGACTTACTAGTCATCTTCATTTTTTGACTCTTGTAAAAGTCTGTATTTCGCTTAGTTTCAAGGGAAAAAAATGTTTTCTCAAACACTGCTAAACGATATTCATAAACATAAATGTCATAAAAACAATCGTATCACTTTAGTTTTTGGCACTTTTGACAGTAAATGTTACAATAATTTGTTTGCTTCAGTTTAATTGCTATTACTGTTGTGTAATTTTGGCAGGGAGTTCCTTTTAATGAGCTTGTGGACATGCTATTAGTTCTTGGATTCTGTGAGGCCAACTGCCTCAAAAGTGTCCGCGTTTATCAAGAGAAATATCCAAACGGAAGAATTCCAAATCACAAAACCTTTGCTCAAATTGAAAGACGTCTTCGAGAAACAGGAACGTTGAAGCCAGTCAGAACTAACGCTGGAAGACCTCTACGAGCCCGAATACCAATTATGTATGATGCTGTTCTTCAAATGACTGCTGACAATCCTGAGACCAGTACCAAAACATTGCAACCAGAGACTGGGATTCCAAAAAGCACCATAAGTCGGATCATTAGAGATCAAATACTTCATGCATTCCACATTCAGCTAGTGCAGGAATTACTGCTACTTAACCACGGATCACGTTTAAATTTTTTACAAATCGTTCGGGAACGCGAAGTAGTTGACAACGGATTCCACACCAATATGTTGTTTACTGATGAGTCTTGTTTTACACGTCGTGGCATGACGAACCTGCACAATAAGCACATGTATGCAGATGAAAATCCACATGCTATTAGAAGTAGACATTATCAATGAGAATTTAAAATTAATGTCTGGGTCAGAGTTATTGGCAATTTTATGGTTGGGCCATTCAGCTAGTCTGATCGTTCAGATGGCGTTAGTTACCTTCTATTTCTTCAAGAAACTTTGCCATAATTACTAGAGGACTTCCCCCTTAATGTTCGCCGAAACATGTTCTTCATGCACGAAGGTGCACCACCTCATTTTGCGCGTGTCATAAGAGAGTATCTTAATGAACAATTTACTCGTAGATGGATTGATAGAGGCCACGAAGCACCTATTCAATGACATCCGCGTTCTCCTTACTTAAATCCTTGTGACTTCTTCATATGGGGGAGCGTTAAAAACACAACTGTACAAGGTTCTAAATTAATAATCCCTAACAATTGTGGAACAGAATTAAAAATACTATAAACGCATTACAACAAAACGATGATGTTTTAAGATGGGTGCCTGTCAATTTCATACGTCGAATTGACCTCTGCATTAATGAAGGTGAAGGTCACATCTGGAGACTTGTTGTAAAAAAGTGTTGTCTCTGTGTGCACGGCCAACTGAATTTGTGTTTGAACTCCACATGCTTTAATATAGTGATTTTGGATGCATTATTTGCAGTTACAAATTCATTTAACACAAGGAAATATTGTCTGGCACAAATGCAAAAATCAGTTTCAATACAGATTTTAAAAGTGTATTTCCTTATCCTAACAGTTCATTTGCAATGTGGACTTAAGCTGTAAAATTTAAATAAAGAATAGTAGCAATATTTCATGTAAGCTAAGGTCATTATACATTTGATGACAAACTTAGGAATAACTAATACTACTTAACTCTACATCAGTGGCAAGGTTCTGATATATTTAGCCACTCATGTCATAATTAAGAATCTGAGTACAATTAAACTGCCAGTGAATTTTTGAAGAGGTCTGTGCTACCTGTGCTGTTCAGTTTGTACCATCATTTTTCTTAAGCTAACACCTTGAATACATTTACATTTTTATAAGTTAATTACCTTCTAAGATAACAATCATACTTCATTTACACTTGAATTAAGAATAAGTATGATAATTTAATACTACATGTGCAGTTATTATTAATAAGAATGGATCAAGAACACTTAAAAATATTTGACCATAGCCATCACACGCTTAATGTATTATTTTTTAATAGGAGGAAACATCGAAAAAACAAGGCCAATGTGAAGCTGATTAGAAATTTGAATTTTATGCAAATCATTAAATCAAAGTTACATCAGCAGATGTAGTGATTAAATTAAACAAACAATGCAAAGACTTTAAACTTGATAAGAAATAGTACAGAATGTAATTTCCAAATAAAAATGACACAGCATTACAAAAGCAACTATATTAGATGACAAAGCAAATGTCAGAACATGACCTATGTATAAATTGTGTAAAATGTTATTTAATTTGTATTAAACTAAATAAGAACCACTTATATTTTGTCGATAACCTGTATTATATGTTAGCACTTCATTTCATTTGTCGATGAACTCATTTTTCTTAGCTTACTTAAAACTTTAATTATATCTTGTATTATCTCAATACTGTCACCTAAAGCTAATCCTTTATCTTCTAGTTTAATGATTGCAATTCAAATAATTATATTCTAGATTAGTTCGAATAAGAATCGAGTACTCTCGAATACTTTATTTCTAAAAACACCCTCTGCATCTTTAAAGCACAGTGCTTCCTCGGAGTGTAGTTAGTTAAAAAAATTTTTCACAATCTCAAATGTCCTGTGTAATACATGGCAGCATTGCTCCGCTGTAATTATTGGAGCTGGCAAAGCGGAATATTTCCAGCAATTTCTCGAAACCTCTAAACACGAGTTGGTGCTTTAAGAAAAATTTTTATGAATGGTATTATTAGGGGATTAGCATTTGAATACAAGCATCAAACTAAATCAGCTTCTAAGCATAAAGCATGTGCTAAACAAGTCACATGTATCAAGTTTGGATATAAAATTTGTAGTTCCCGCATTGTTTTTCACATATATTTAATTTAATTTAATTTTTAATTTGATTTCATTTGTTTTTTAATTTAATTTAATGCAGATGTGAATTACAAATGTGAATTACACTTAGTCATCATAATTTAAAATACAAATACATATACCAAATGCATAATTTGAAACAAACAAAATCAACAGAAGATAAACATTGAGAAATACATCAGACATCTCTTATGGGTAACCTAAAAGATCCAACAAAAGCTAAAAAAATCAGATATGGTATAGAAAGCATTTTCCAAAAAAAATCTTTTTGAATTTCTTTAAACTGATGAACAGGTAAATCTTTTATGCTAGCATGAAGTGTGTTATAAAAGATACAACCAAAATAGCTTGGACCATTTCTGATTTTATTCAGTCTATGGTTAGGTACAACTAATTTACCCTTACTGCAAGTGTCAAATTGATAAATATAGGAATGGTACTGATATTACAAAATTTGTTTTTAACAAAAAGTAAGCATTTTAAAATAAATAGGTTGGGCAAAGTTAAAATTTTAATTTTTATTACACAGTCAAGACAGTCATCACAGATAACTCTACCTTGAAATTTGAATATGTGTGAAGTGGCGGCGCTACAGTGATCCCAGACAATTATTGCATATGAAATATGACAGTGGAACATGCTATGGTAACAAGACACTACATTTGATTTTCCGATGCTCCACCCGAAGGTATTATATTGCCCAAGAAGTGAGTTATTTTACCTGGAAATTTTGAATTTTGCTGAACCCTTGCTGTTCCAAGCAAGGTAGGGATCTTTAATGTGCATGACAACACTCACACACGGCACCTACATTTTACCTCTCATCCAAATAAGGGAATATTTTTGTGAAAAATGCTCGCCTAACATTTTTCAAGTGAACTATGTCGGGATTCGAACCAAGGACCTTAGGCTCAGTAGTCAGATGCATATCAACTATGCCATGGAGCTGCCCGTGATACGAAGGCAGTAAAACATCAAGTGAAACTGATCTTTCTAAAGAATTTATGAAGTAAATAGTTTTTTGCAAAGCAAATTACAGTGAGTGTCCCAGCTTAATTTACTATTCAAAGCAACACCAAGAAAACTAACATATTGCTCCATATCAAGATAATCCTTTTTCAATAAAAAAATCATTTTTGTTTTATTCCTAGTGAGGGGTTAACTTGTTACTATTAAACTGTGATTCAATGAGGCATAAGGATGTCTCATTATAGTTAACAGTTAAACAATATTATCACCCTGATTATAAAGGGTGGTATCGTCAGCATATAGAATGACATCACAATTGCCTTTTAAAGAAGAGGGTAAATCATTAATGAAGGATAAGAAAAAAACAGGACCGAGAATGGAAGCTCGAGGAACTCCAAAAAAACTATATGCCTGTTAGACAGTTCGTTTTGATAATGAACACGTTGGGACCAGCCCTTCAAATATGATGCAATTAGTTTAGAACTACTAAAATCAAAATTTAAACATTTTAGTAACCTAAAAGACCATGATCGACACAATCAAAAACTTTTTTCGTCACAAAATTTAACGACAAGATAGCTATCATCCTAAGACATCTGAGATTTTATTAACTAATTTGATTAAGACACAGATAGTAGACAAATTTTTGCGAAAATTGAATTGCTCAGCACATAAAAAACTACTATGTTCCAGATAAATAATGGAAGTATTTAAAATAATTCAAAATTGTTTTGGAAAAGTAGATATTAGGGAAATTGGACGATAGTTCTTAATATCATTAGATAAACCCTTTTTATGCATTGCCTTCATACAAATATTAAATAATTTTGTTAATGGGATAAGTATAATGTTAATAACTAGTGATATGTTAATGTTAAATGAATCCTTCGATCTGGAATACCTCATGGACACAATTGAAGGAAACTTCTTCAAAATGGAACAAGGGTACCATACCACAACAACAATGTGTATTAGTAGTTGAGATACTGATATTAGCATTCAAGAGAGATTTCAGCGACTAAATTTATAATAAAAAAAAACATATGGTGCAGCATCACTACAAATCAAAAGCACCTTTTCATATAAAATCCAAGGCAATCACAATAAGCTTATAGAGCTATTGAAAGAAACAGCCATTATTCATTAATTTGCTTTGTCCAATATTTTTAAAGTCGGCAGAAATGATTTGTTTTCTTTTTCGTTAACTCATATACCAAACACAAAAATTTGCTGGACATCTGTGTTCCATGTATGCTGTTTTATCTAGTGATACCCAAATACATTAATCTTTTACTTTTTCTTAATTTGTCTAATGTTGCTCTATACAACTTAGAAATGTAGTTTTCTCTTAATGTCGATTCATCGAGAATACTTTGTTTCTTATATTTTTCAAAAAAATTATGCACTTCATTCTTCAATTTAGCTAAAAAAAATATCAGCACAAATAAACGCCTTACAGTTCTCCACTGAATTCAATTGATGTGAAATATTAAAATATTAATATCAATTAGAATAAAATCATACGAAATTACAATATATCCAAAAACCGTTTCTAGCCGTAATTAATTATAGTTCGACAATAGTTATTTTTCATATGAAACAGATTCTATCGTCAAATAAAAAGTTGTCGTGTCGGTTACAATTTAAGTCCAATCATTGTTGAAATAGTAATGAACTTGCTTTTAGATGATAATATTCCACATTTTAGTTTCAATTTACATTCGTTAAAATTTGTGTTGATGACTTGTTGACATCTGTTCCATTTGACAAAATCAATGAAACATTAATAACCTTTAACAAATACAATAATCTGATTAAATCCACTACAACAACAGAAAAACACTTATATTCCTTTTTTTAGACACTTTATTAATAAGAACAATAAAATTATAACTGATTGGTATATAAAACCTTCCAGTTCCAAATGTTATCTAAATTATCATTCATATCATCCCTCGACATAAAAGTAAACTTGACATTAGGATTAAAAAAAAGAATAAAGAAAATTTTACATCCATAATAACAGAAAAATTTTAATATTTTTAACATGATACTAAAAACAATAGCTATAACCAAACATTATCAAAAACTAACAACAAAATTAATCAACATTTTTAAGTGCATTGATATAAATTTATACTCAAATATCAAAAAAGAAACGAAAAGAATATTGAAAGAAAACAACTTTAAAGACGGTCTTTTAGCATTTTAAAATCTGTTTAGCATTTTTGGTACCAAATGATATGATAATTGATTTGCCATTACTTCATAAAAACAAATAATTATTCTGAAGTTTGTATAACTGAAAGTTACCAGAAATATGTGCCTTATATTTTAATAAATGAAACTTCTAATGGTATACAACTCTGACAAAGCAACAGAAATGCTTAGTGCAATAGGAAAATTTTCTGTAATTTGGATAGTGTCAAAGTTAGACAACAAGAATACATACCGTGATGTAAACTTAAAACCACTATAAAGTTATATAAGAATTAGTTTTGTCTAATCGCTTATCAAATTCTAAAATTCTAAAAATCAACTAGACAGACAATCATTCGTGAACACCAGTTAAGCTCAACGATGCCTCTGTAAAAATCGGCATTTTTCAAACTTGTTTAAAACATGCTATTGTAGTCTCTCTTCATAAAGTGTTATGTACTTATAAAGCAACTAATAATTTTCTACCAATCTCATTACTATCCACATTTGCTAAATTAATCTAAATTTTAGTTAAAAATATACTAACTATTTGTGTAATATCAAATTTTAAGCTCTGTCCAAACAAATTTGTTTGATGCTACTTACAGTTTGCTTCCTTAAATCAAAAGAATACATTTCTAGTTGATGTGTTTATCTATCTCATTAATACATTTGGACGTGTTAATCATAACACCTTGCTAAGTAAATTGTCATTATTGGAATTCGAGCAAGCACTTGGTATAGCTCACATCTGAAGGACATCTCTCAGCCTGTAAAACTGAAATCAAATTGCAGGGTTCGTAGCGATACATAAACAATTCCCCGACTTTTCCAGGTTTCCCACGATCTTTTCATCTAAATTCTAGGCTCATATTTTTTAATTAAACATGAATAAGAAATTTTTACTCTAGATTTAAAACATACAAAAAGAATATACACCCCAAATAACTTAAAAGCTAATGTTTTGTTTTAAAAAACGAAATAGGTTGGTTTCTAAATTTTATTTAACCTTTTCTCGTGCTTATGAATTATTTGTAAAGGGGTGTATCAGAGTTATAAAAAACAATTGCATTATAAAAAATAATTGCATTTTTCGTATGAATTATGATAGGTTATAATTTTATCTATATGCCAACATAAAAAAATGGAGGGTTACATGACAAAATTTTCAAAACAAATGAATGCACATTTTACTTAATAGAAAAAGATTTCATTTTTTCTTAAAGAATTCTATCAACGAACATTGACAACCGACGTTAAAAGCAAATAGATGGTAAAATCGCCTAAATGTAGGAAATGAAATCAAGTAAGGACACAAATGCCGAAATCAATATAGGGGAAGCTGTGGTAAAAAGAGCATGGGGTAATAAGAACAAACTTTGTTTTCTTAGTGAAAAATTTGTCCAAATAAGTTGAGAAAGAATAGCATTTCTTTTACATAGTTTTTGCAGGTGCCACAGTAATTTATAGCTATATATCTTAAGATGTACTTGTTTCCTAAAAAAAAAGTAATTTAGGTACATAGTTTCAACTTGAAAAGTTTCAACTATGATATAGGTAAAAATATGTTATGCTTCTACCAAAGGTTAGAAATGATTGATTATACATTTTTCTTGCAGGTTTAGGTCATACATAATGGGTTCTGTTGGTAGAAATCTTTCACGTTATGTTTTCAACGAACTTCGTTCGTTTATGAAATCGATTTGTCGTCCGTCTGTCTGTCCGTCTGTCCGTCCGAGGCCTTTCTAATGGTCGGACATCAATGTGTGATACATCAATCGATTCAGCTCGGTGTCCTGAGCTTAAGTTTTGATGTCAGTTGAAATCGGGCCACGGGACGCCGTGCCCCGCGATATTCCGTCGGAAAATTAAAATTTCAAATAGGTCCAAAATTAATGTGCGATACATATTTGGACTCCCCTAACATAGCTGAGTCGAAATATGGTACCCCCCACAAAATCTGACCACGGATACCCGACCCCCCCGGGGAATTAATTTTTATTTTATCTGAATACTTATAATTATTACAACATAATAATTTTAATTTCTTTAAATTGTTTTAAAGTAAGTCTACATTTGGAAGTTCGTTGCGACAATGCCTTGCATTTTCAACTTGTTTTTCTTGAAAAATTTAGGTCCTATTACCCCAGAAAAATATGTTTTGGGGTAGTAAGAACTTGGAAGGTAACAGGTTAAGAAGAACTTAAGATTAAAGTAAAATATATTTCTCTGTTTCAGAGTTGCTGTTGGTGAAGAATTTATATAACACTGAGACTGAATAGTTAAGTGGGTACTTAACTTTTTTGGGGAAGAAACCCCAAGTGTGATAGGTTTAGTGTAAAAAAAGTGCAATGTCCAGAACAAGAATTGTGTTAATGAAGACTATAGAACATTAAGACAGTATGATAACTTATTAAGTTTTTTAAAGTTAGATATACAATAAGTGATAAGAGTAGTGTACAGATCAAAAGTACAATGCTCAATTTGTAGAACATTAAAAAAATAGTTATGGACTAGATTTTTAAGAGACTTGATTCGTGATCAGTATAGTGTAAAGACACACAAGTGCAATGCCAAGAACATATAGGAAAAAAGGTAAGGAGGAAGGGGGCCGAGTAAAATATGAACAAGTAACTATGGATTCTGCAATTGAAGCCGTTCGAATTGGAAGAATGAATCAGATAGATGCGGCGAGTTTTTATAAAGTTCCAAGATCAACACTAGCAAAAAAACTAAGTGGAAAATTAAACCCAGAAATAACAAAAGGCGATCGAAAAACTGATTTAACATCAACTGACGAGCTTCAGTTAAAAGCTTGTTTGAAAGTAATTGGTCACTGGTTGGAAGGCTTTGACTAAAGAAGAGACAAAAGATTTGGTCCAGCAATTTGTTCAGCAAAACAATATTAAAACCAGATTTAAAAATAATCGACCCAGTGACAAGTGGTTCCACAGTTTTCTTCAACGACATCCTGATCTTGCAAAAAGAAAAGGCGAATAACTGTCAACTAAAAGGCTAAAAGCGGCTGACCCATTTGTGGTGTATAAATTTATTAATGATTTGAAACAACTTTTTGAGAACAATGGTTGCACATACGATGATGCAAATCTTGTTTACAATTGTGACGAGCATGGCTTTTATCGTGACCCTAAAAGTGCTCTTGTTATTGCAGAAAAAAGCACCAAAAGGAGGGAGTTGGCATGAAATGACTTCTGTTTTTGCATGGCGATCAGCAGCAGGGCAAAAATTGCCACCGTTTATCATTTTTAAAGGAAAGTATGTGCAGTCAACTTGGTACACAGATAAAGCTTCTCCTGGAACTGTTGTTACTGCTTCCGAGAAAGGATGGATGGAAAGTTCTATTTTTGGCGCATGGTTTAATCATATTTTCATTAAACACATCCCATCTTTAGCAGAACAAGAAGAAAAACCTGTAACTTTGATATTTGACAGATGTAAAAGTCACACTCAAGATTCAGTAACAGTACTTGTAGCAGAGAAATGCATTGAACATAAGGTCATTCTGGTTAAGCTCCCTGCAAATTTAACTCACGAACTTCAAGCCTTCGACAAAACTTGTTTAGAAGAATTAAATCAGGGTGGAATGATGTTATACTGGCATGGTAAAGGAAAAATCGATCAAGACAATCTCTACCTAAACGCGCGTTTGTCGAAAACTTGACTATAGTGTGGAAAAAAACTTTACTTCTGCCAACCTCCGCTCGGGTTTTCTATCGAACGGTCTGATTCCTGTGAACAAAACCCGATTTCCCAAAAATCTCTTTATGACTTTGGCATTAAAGCGATATGAACAATGGGTTGCAGAGGGTAAAACCTTAAGTGATTTTGAAAACCAGACAAACAAACAAGAAGACTCTGATCATGAAGGTAATAATGAATTGCAGATAAATGAAACTCTTGCCGATAGTTCCAATTTACATCAAAATTCTTGTGGAAGTGCAGCGCCATTACAGTTTCTTACTAGTACGTCAAAAACTCTTACGGTATTTGAGACGCAACAAGTAAGACAAAGTACATCAAGGGACGCCCATGTTACAATAAACACAGAAGAACTTCCAACCACAGTAAAGGGAACTGGCCAATTCCAAGGATTTATTCAAGAAATGACAATGTGATTGAGACCACATTAGAATTCCAGTCATTAATAAAAAATCTGTTTACTCAAGGAGCAAGCCAGAACCAATAAAACAACATAAGAGAAAAAAGTTTCAAATCAGTATGAAGAAATTATAAATTATGTCCATGGAAGACATAAAAGAAAAAATGTCTAAACTAGATAATGAATCTGCAAAAAAGTTCATTAAAAAAATTACCAAAAAGGATTCTAAAGCTGTAGAAACAAAAAAGAAATAAAAAAGATTTGATAAAAGTAAATTGCTAAAGACTAATAAAAAACAGCCAAAGAAGGAAATTGTGTCTGATAGCTCTTCTGATTTAGAAGATGAGATTACTGAGTTAGAGTTATGTGATGATTCATCAGATGGTTCTTTCGCAACTGAAAGCAATTCAGATGATCTACCCTTAAAACTTTTATCAAAAAAAGGAACCCAAGAAGCAAAAAATATAAATAATATAATGCTAAAGGTAGACCTCTACTATGCTGTTTATTACCAGCATCCTGATAACTATTACCTGACAAGAATTTTGAAAATTAATAGTGATGGAACATGTTTAATGAAATTTCTACATGAAGGGTTGAACTATACATTCGAACATGAAATTATCATGCCGCCGAGGAGTTAGTCCAGCAAAGTTTTATTTATTATGGGCCCATAAAAATGGGGAAATTATCCATTTCACATAAATGAACTCGATGAAATCCGATCAGCATACAAAATTTTTAAAAGAGGAATAAAAGATTCTGTAATAATAAAATAATGATTGTTAAGCATTTTTATTTACCTATTTTAACATCTTTAATATATCTGGATACAATAAACTGTTACTTAAGTATTAATAATTTCGGTAAAAAGCAAATTTGCTTTCAAATAGGTTGTGAAAAAATGTATCTATATAAGGATGTGTAACTATTGTCCTTGTTGTAGTTTTTTGGAAATGTTTTCACTCCCTACAACTACATATTGATTTCAATTCTACCTTACAATAAAACTAGATTGTTTGTAATTTTGCTATAACAAATTGCTATATGATTAATAACGAAAAATGTATGTGGTTTTCTTAAAATCTATATATTCTAAATGGTTTGTTGAAATGTGTTCAATTTTGTAGGGTAAAAAGAACATACACTAGTAAGTTCTTATTAACCCTTAAAATGTACTCACACATATCAAGCAAGGTTTGAGTCATGAGGTTCCTATTACCCCCAACCAAGGTAATAAGAACTTTACCAAAGAACTTCTAATTTTTTTACTGAAAAGATTACTATTTTGAACAATTGATTTTTTATTCCTGATTATGAATGATACACGACTCTGCTATTAAAAAAGAAAATCCATATCTCATACGGTTTTCTGAAAATTTCATCCTAAAGTCAAACCACTAAAATTTTTAACCTTATTACCCCAGTTTCCCCTACATGTTAGGCATCATGTTGATTTTTATGATGCGAAAACATCTTTGAAATCAATGCTGGATCTAAGGAGGCAGTCTTCCTTAAATGAGCAACAGTTTCTCTAGAAGTACTCACAAACTTCAATCAGTTGACTAAAAATAGACATAATACCATCATTTTGGTCTCATTTTAAAAAAGAAGATGAACGTTTAGGGTAGTTCCAAAATCACATTCGTAGCAGCCAGATGTTGCAAACTACAGGCCCACGATTTTCGACTTTCCAGATTCAATACGTGTCCATAAGTGTGATAATATCTCAAAGACTAATAATCTGATCAGAGTCAAGCAAGTAATATTTTGAAGAGAAGTGTATGTGCTATTCATCTCGAAAACTCAAAATGATACAATATTGTGAATTTAAAGTTTGAAAATTTACACATTTTTTAAAATGCCATGATATGTAAAGTCAAAGTATAAGTAGAATACAAAAATCGGACAAAACGTGTGAATATGAAAATACCTTATATTCCATAAATATAAGTTGGAAATAAATTAACCAATTAAAAAAAATATTTTTGTTTTATTACATTAGGTTCCATTTTGTATTTTTAAATTTACTGCCTCCTTAATTTAAAAAGTTGTTTCCATTTCTACATATTTGACAATACGGGTTTGCTATACTTTTATCATTTCAAGTCATCTCAGTTAGGCAACCAACGTTACTTGTCCTTCATTTAATTCAAAATCACATGTTTATACTTTTTGGTTCCTTATCTAGGCATGTGTTTTTGATAATTAGGAATTTCCTGAATGTTGCTAGTTTAATTGTAATTAGGGAAAGCGGCTGTGTTATCTTTGAAAGATAGAAATATGCTCAAACATATTTCTATTCGATATGGAAGTTCCGTAATGATTTTACAGAAAACAATTTCATAAACACAGTGGTTGTTTCTTCTACGATAAATATTATCAACACGACTAGGTACGAGGGTCGTTCAATAAGTCCTTAGAAAAAAGTAGAAAAAAGCACATTTTTTACTTTTCAACATAATCTTCCTTCAGCTCTATACATTTTTCTAAGCGTTTTTCCAAATTTTTTAAGCCGTCCAAAAAATAGAATTTCGGAAGCACTTCAAAATCGGCAATTGTTTGGGCGATGACCTCCTCGTTAGAGTAAACTTTTGTCCACCAAGCCATTTATTCAAGTTGGGAAATAAGAAAAAGTCGACAGTTATGTATTGGCGCAGAAAATCCTCAGGATTGAGGCAGAAAAGCGCCAACACAGCCTCAGAATCGACCACACGATTACGTTTGTTCTCCACTGTGAGCAAACGCGGCACCCATCTTGCCGAGATCTTTTGCAGCCAATTTTTGCGCAAAATTGAAGCGACTGTGCCTTGTGATGTGCCTGTGGCCTTAACTATTTCACGCACTTTTATTCGTCGATCATTTAAAATCATCGTAGATTTTGTCAATCATTTCGGGGGTAGACACTTCCACAGTTTGTAGATGTACGGCCACGTTTAAACTCATTCACCCAATTGTAAACAGTTGCAAACACTGGAGCACATGTCCCATGAACTTCATCCAACTCAGCTTTGATTTCTTTCGCCGTTAACCCTTTTAAATACAAGTGTTTGAATTACTGCTCGAAACTCACTTTTATCCATTGTTATAATCAAATGAAAGTTTTTACTTCAGTCAACAACAAAAATAAAACTACGTGATGGATACGGCTGAAACTCTAACAGCTGACTAGTTAGGCGTACTGCTTTCTGTGAAAAATTTTTTCGGTACTATGAGCACCATCTCTTGAATTTTTTAAGGACTTATTGAACGACCATCGTAGTTATAAAATCCTTACCATAAAAAACTTGCTCTCTTTTTTTACGTGACTGGTAGGTAATTGAAGGGAGATGTTCTTTAATATAAATTTTAATATTTTTAGCCCTAACCAATATTTTTGAATTTTACGTTCCACTTCTTAGGTTCCTTGAACTCATGATGGTTTGGTCGTGACATAGAAAGTCCTGCTTTGTCATTACAGCACATTTTGTCTGGCTGCCATTTTGGGTAAATGCATACCAAGTGGTTCAGCACTGGTTGCTAGACAATCTCAGAAAAATTTTATATTTGCGGGGTGAATTCCCTAATGTTTAGTGGAGTCAGAAATATTTAAAAAAATGTTTATTGTTTATCATTTAGAAACGGTGGCCATTTCTGTTTCAGGCCGCAAGCACTTTTTCGCATTTGCAAGTATCTGCGGTTTGTTTAATAATTTAGTAACAGGTTGCCCTAGTCACATCAAATAAAAAGCATTTAGTTCAGCACACTCTGGCCTACAAATTAAAACCATTATTTTTTAAAAATATTTTTGAGTCCACTAAACATGGGAGAATTCACCCAGCAAATATCGAATTTTTCTGAGATGGCCAAGCAATCAATTATTTTTCCTGACCCAATGGTATGGATTGATCCTTTTGAATGCAGATCAAGTTATGATGATATGGGTACCCATGGGAAAATATTTGTTCCCATGTTGAAAAGATTAAAGAGACGTATCTGAAAAAGAATATCTAATGGACAAGATCGGTGTTATTATTATCAGAATTAATGAAGATTCAAATGATTCAGATTTATATGCAACGTCTGATGGAAATAGTGATAGTGATAAAGAGAATTTAGACTGCATCCTACTATCATAATAGTATTTAATTAATTGTATAATTGTGATTTTAAATATAATTTAGTATATTTAAAAATTCATTTTGTAATTTATTACTTATTTTTGTTTTCAAGCATACTTAAAACCTTTTTGGACTCATTTTTTTCTTTTAAATAAGTCGAGTGCACATTACAATTATTTATTTTTAATAAAACATATTGAATGGCAGTGAATTAATCAGTTAAGATATATGAATGGGAGGGCGAGCAAATAAAAAGCTGGAACTGAAAAAGCGTTAGGGTCGATACAGTAAATGAGAATGGTAAGGAACTGGTAAACTTGTGTAGAGAATGAGTTGTTGGTTGCAAAAACATCATTTGATGAAGAATATAAAAGTAACCATTGGACAGTATGTTAAACGGATCATGTCTTGGTTTGTATGGGATAATAAAGTAAGGAAAGCATTGGAAGCAACAAAACAACCTGGAATTTCATGGTAAGTTAAGTACGCTCTTTTATCTCTCCTGCTCACTGTTTCCTATCTTCAATTAACTCATTTCAGTGCCCTGTAACTATTTTTTCCTATAACTTTCTAAATGTAGTCTATATACTCAAGTCTTTGACTACTTTTTCAAAACCTTACTTCTACCAGGCTCTATTAATGACCTATATATTTATACCATACAACATAACCTACTTATCTTATTTCTAAGTACCCTATGTTTTTTTCCACTTCCACCATATTGCCATCATGATCTGATATGGGTATGACAACTTGAACTACCACTGTGCTGTTAGTTTTATAGCAAGCCTGACTGCTATTATTCTATCAGCAACATGTTTATTTTTAGTTTCTTTTTGCTGTTTTAATTTGTAATTGTTTGTCTTCTTCTATGAAACTTTACCTCCTGCCAGACTCTAGTACTATCCTGATTTGTTTATACCACAAAACATAACCTATTTATCCTATTCCCATAGTCTCCAATATTTTTGCCTATCTTTCTCCATATTGCAATCATGATCTGATATGGGTATGTAAACTTGAACTACCGCTGTGTGTGTTAGTTTTGTTCTAAGCATGACTGCTAGTATTCTATGAGCAACCTGTTTACTTTTACTTTTTTTTACTGTTTAAATTTGTAATTAAACCTACCCTTGTATATCTACATCTTGAGCCTGAGTCGACAATCCTATTATCTCCTGAACCAAAATTGCTTTTTGGCAGCCACCTGTTGTTATTAAACACTATCAAATTTAGTTTTAACCTAGCCATTTCTAACTTCAGATTCTGTACATAGCAAATCCTCTAAAAACTCCGTTTCGTGCTCCAAATTGGGATTTGAAGTTTTAACTACTTTGTTGGTAAATGCACGTGTAATATACAAAGAAGTTGCTGGTAGCAAAATATCTAGTCACTTTCAAAAAAAGAAATACTAAGCTATCTACATGAGGACCAGCAAACTTTTGAATCGAGAACCAATTGTAATAATAAAAGTAAAAGAAATCACAAACTTCTGAAAGATGGTAACACTAACATGTAATGCGTATGTGTGTCAACTGTAACAACGAGATTTCTGAAAAGGAAAGAAAGAAAACTGCACAAGCTAAAACCAAGATATTTTGTAACAATTGCAAAGGAACTACTCGCATGTATCTAAACTGTTTCAACAAACTACTTATATCAAAATAATACGATTTCTTGACTTGTAAACTGTTACGTAAAAATAAATCTTAAAAAATTCATATAGTATTGTTTGGGGACCACAATGAAATATTCAAGAATGGATCTCAATAGTCCATTAAGGTAGTTATTTACACTTACAGCATGGTCTACGCCAGAAGCCTGAATTTTATTTCTTTGTTGGTTTCATCGAACCAACAAAGTCGGCAATATTCATTGACCTGTTGATCCCATGGGACTGTCATGATGGCGTTTAACATGTTAAGATCAAAATTAATAAAAGAATTATAGTGTCACATTTTCTTTAAATTTTATGGTAACCCTATATTATGTCATATTATAAAGTATACAAATACTATCCTGAATGTATCTGTATGACATCATTATTACTCAACCATTAATTAACATGGTGTAATATTCTTAAACTAACTTTTAAAAAATTAAATTCAAATTTCTGTTTTAGCAGTTTAGAACAATTCTACATCAAGGTCGTTTTTATTCCAATTGAAATATAAAATCCTCTCAATAGTGTGATGAAGGTAATCAAGATATAAAAATAGATTAGGTAAATCTAGGGAAAAACATATTATTTTCTAGATAAACCCATAATATCTATTTAATAATTTATGAGTTTAATACTCCTAATTAGGCTTTTTACTGTTCTTGGAAAAACCATTAGAAACTTTTACATTAATTATTTATGATTTCAAACAAGACAGTATAACTCAATATTGTTAAAAAAAATTATGATGAATTTACTTATATTAACTGATTAAGATGGACAAAAGTCCAAAACAAATATCCCATTAAAGACACTACAAATTTAATGATTCTTTTTTAAAACACCAATCACTGATCACTCTTAAGTATAATCCTGAAGCTAATGGTATTGAATTATAAAAACAATAAACAAAAACTAATCGTCAAAATTACTTACCAGCGCATACTAAAGGCAGTCATTAAAATACTAGGCACAATTAAAAATGTTAATGTTAAAGCAAAATTAACACCACATCCATTAATGGAATAAAAGTATAACAATACACATGTTAAACACAAATCTATTACATAGGTGGTAATTGATAAAATGATGCATATGATATAAAACAGCCCAAAAGTTTGTTGTGTTTCATACATTTTTTCGTAAGATTCATTTTGATGCTTTAAATTTTCAATTCGTGCCGTGCATCGATCCTTGGAAAACCGAACGACAGTACATGCTTCTGCCATTTCACATCACGAACGCGTACTTTTAATTTTCTTCTACGAGAAAATTCAACAATTAATAGAAAACGGAAATCAATAAAACACTTTGCAAATCAGACATCAACAGCAACCACAACAAGTAGCAAAAAGCGGGTGACAGAACTACCGAAGTGTAAACATACATGCTTAATTATCCGTTTCCCTACCAACATACCGTCATTCAAGGTAAAGTCAAGAATTCAAATTCACCGCACTTCAAGTATGCAGGAGCCAAAAGTACAGGGAACTCAATACAATATGCCTTGCCCACCCATTTTATTGAGTCTAATTTTTTATGATTAACCCCATTTTTGATTTTGTTAATTGTATTGAACATAAAAATTAAAAAAGCGTTAAAAATAATTTCTGTACTGAAATTCTTACATCAATTGGCAATGTTAATTGTATTCAACATTGAATTTAAGAAATATAGCAGTTGGTGACATCTGTATATAAAAATCTGAAGCTACATATACAAGCTTTCATTTCCTATACCTTGCTTCCTTGACATAAATTGTTGATTGAATATTTCATTCAACGCATAAATCTTAAGTATAATGGCTGTTAGCAGCATAGATAAACTAATATAAAAGATAGCAGTGTGCTGTCTACCGTATTGGTATCATTTTTAAGTGTTTTTGTGAAATTGTTCCCACGAATTCTTTTACATTTTCCAGCTGAGAAATAAACTAAACCAGTGTGTATATAAAATAACTTATACCTCAATTTCTGCATGAGAGTTTCTAAACAAATAAACAGTTAATTATAGTTAACATTGCCGTCTTATACAGCAAGGTAGAAGTGTGTAAATTAAAATTCACATTGTCAAAAAGATCTAATTTCTAATTTCTGAATAACTCTAAAGGTCTGCCTTCTGAAATTAATTACAGCTAGTAAACACAACGATAAGTCACCTAAGTTGCTCTGATTTATGATGCATGTGGCTGGTTGATCTTCAGGCACAAGTTTTAACTAGGAAAACGACGCAATTATTAATCAAATTGCTTTGAAAGCAACTTGGTGCATGCATTTGTTAATTGCATTAGAGTTTGACAAGAGACAGTGTATTTCTGTTTCCAGTATGCAGTGATTTGTGTTGATAAAAGTAGGTATGATGAATAAAGGGCACAGGTTGAGGTTTTCTAAAGAAACTCATTAATGAAATTGTTTAGCATCCTGCATTATACGACCCAAAACATAAATTGTTCAAGGATCAAAATATTAGAGATATTACATGGATAAAATATTTCAGAGGTGCTGCAGAAAAGCGGTTAGTATTTTGTGCGTAAAAAGTATTCAACTACACTACATATGATGCATCAATTACTACGTTAAAGACTGCAAAAAAAGTGGAAAAATTTATAGGATATTTACGTGAAAAAGAAAAGAGGAAACGTAGCAAGGTACTGGTTCATGTACAACACAGACAGCTGAATGGGTACATACGGATATGCTGGATTTTCTAGAAAAAGTGAAGACGTGTAGAAAGTAAAAATCAATGTTATTAAAATATATAAATGTATTTACGTTAGAACTGTAAACAACATACAATTTATAAATGATGGAAGTAATATGTCTCAAAACCTTACTGCCGTGGAAAACGTAATGGAAAATATCATTCAATGGAGCAAAGGCACAAGAAATGTTGAAATTCCAAGAAACCGAAGAAATTGTATACATTCAATATATGGACATTACTTTACGAACATCAACTGATACACCGCAAACATTCTGGCATAGAAAACAAAAGCCACTTCTGAAAAGCTGTTAGATACAATAATGAAGAGAATAGAGGAGCGTACAAACTTTTTCAAGAAAGTGGAAACGATTTTAGAGACATCAAAACAGACTCGCCCAAAAAAACTACTTTTTGTTAGCATGTCCAAAACGGTATTGATTTTTCTTCCAGTTTTGGCTACTCCTGTCAAGATGATAGTAATGGAGGTAATTTAATTATAGAACTGGAGTTAGGGCATTTTAAGGTCTACCTCACCTCACACTGGTCCAAACAGAGTCATTTACACTATCGTGCACAGAATCTTCTTACTTGGAACCTAATCTTGTTGAAGAGCTTGTGTTCAAAATTGTGCTGAAATATTTGCCAACAGAATTTTCAATTGTAAGAAATAAAGACTCACCAAGCAAAAACATATGTTTTATTATTTCATTATATTAAATAATAAACCTTAATTATCCAGTATTCATTCTAGTAATATGTTTCACCTGCTAACTAACACATCCAAATTTACGATTGAAATAATTTTTAGAATCATTTCTGTTTTGAAATGCTGCTATTGAAGTATCTCCACCTGTATGCCCTAGATCTACATATTTTCTCTAGGCACTTCAGCATCAAAATCATCTTGATAATCTGTGTGTGACTTAGTAGATTATGCAAGCAGCTCGAAACCGTAACTATGTCATCAACAAGTTCTAGACATGTAGTGTATAAAATATATAAAAAATTTGACAAAATCCATAGGATTTTCAGAAATGCCTCACGTCCGACATAACCGATAATTAAATATTCGATTGTCTATTTTTGCATGATCTCTAGGACCGGACCGTAAAACGTTTTGTCTTAATTTAAAACTGCATTTTTAAGAATTACGTGAGTTAAAATCGCCGCTTCAAGAAAAAATTCATTACTGTGAATAAGTTTCTAAACATGACTTCTGAAATATTCCACCATCACCTTTTCCATATGCACCAATATCAACCTATATGAATTTATAACGAGCTTCAACAATCGCCAATAAGACTACAAAAAAGTAAAGTTAAAATACAAGCTTCCTGTTTTTTTCAGGCAAACTATGCGAATATGCTTGCCATCGATCGTGTTACAACAATTTGGAAAATTCCATTTGTGGTAAAACTCTATAGCTATTAATTTCAAATTCTTTCTTGAAGGTTTTGGTAGGTATATCGCAACGAATTTTTTGCATAATGCTGTTAAAACCTCTTACTATTGTACTTATATGATTATGAGATATTCTGTAATTAAATGCCAGCGAGAGAAAAAATTCACCACGGACAAATTTATAAAATCATACACGATAAATTAATGCTTTTGTTTTCATATGCTAGTACTTATCTCGGTGTTAATGCAAGCGTTTCAAAAGCCGATATAGATTGTTTTACAGATGTGCAGGGCATTTTTTGAATATCGTCAGATATATAAGCAAATACACTTGAAAACCGATTTTTGTTAGTCTAAAATTTGGCGTCGTCCTCCATTAAGTGCCTTTCAACTAGTGTCGAAACATCCTTCAAATCTTCATTCGAAAAAAGTTTGTTTATCTTGGCTCATGGCTTGCAGACGGTTGTCAATATATAGCTTCTTCTTCAGCTTCTATGATTAAACCTACAGCAGCTAACACGGCTTTATTCATTATCGAATTACAAAAAGTAACACTGTATTATACTTAAGCTTAACCACAAGCACTTCCACTAATTCTTAAAATGCAGACCACACTAGAATGACTAGTCGAAGCATTTAATCTTAATGTTTATTTGTTTCGACTAATCGTAGACAATGGACTACTTAAGATATGTTAGAAAATTTAGAAAATAATGATGAAGGTAAAGGAATTTCACAAGATGTAACCAACAATTGTAATGCTGGAAATTTTGTAATAACTTCTGAAGATATTGACCAAATTTCCATTATCATTAATTCTGATAACATTGAAATCCAATCATTTGACACCAAGCAGGTCAAATTTAAAAAGCCTTACTGCAATGTCTGATTATGTTCCTTTGCAGTCATCAGGTTAGTAGTTCTCTCGCTCCAAAAAAAATAAATAAACAGTACCCTTCACGAAAATCTAAAAGAAGGTTAAGTACTTCAACTACGAAAAAAAGTGTTCCAACTAAAAGGATACCCAGAGAGGTTTTGTTTTGGGGTTATTATATATATAAACTCTGTTATCACTATAACTATACACCATACACAACAGAGAATTGGTGAGGAGCTGCAAGATTACGAACCTACAAGAATGAACACTGCCAATACATCAGAAGAATCAAGAAACTGGCTACTTACAACCTCAACCTTTACAGTAGAAACATTCAAAGCAAGTAATATGAGATGGGCCAGATGGGTGAAAAGATTAGAAGTCGCATTTACGTTATTTCAAATACTAGAACATTTGAAACTATATTGCTTACTGCATTTCATGAGAACAAGGTCATACGACACCTTGTCCGATAAAGTGGCCCGGGATTTTTGAGAAACATTAACTTATCGTCAAGTGGTAAGTGTTATGGAGCAGTTTTACGATCCCGTACCATTGGACATTGCTGACACTTTTAGATTTCAATGTAGGAAGCAACAGGAAGGAGAATCGGTAGAGGAATTTTTACACTCGTTACAAAAACTTTCCTTAAACTGTGTTTGCTGATTTTCTAAAACAACATTACGCAACCAATTTGTTTCTGACTTAGCATCAATAGTATATTGTGTCATAAGGGCAGAAAGTGAGCATTAGCAGCCCGCAGCTATTAGATGCCTGAGCGAGCGAGGGCAGCTGATAACTAAGGACTGCTAATGCATTTTTGCCTGTGTGACACACAACTGTTTTTCGCCTAGCATTAAAGAAAAAAATATAGGAAAAATAACACAAAATAAAGAAGGTTAATAACATTTGACGTATTTATTTATTATAATAATTGATATTAATTATCCCTTGAGCATTATTATGGATAGTAATACCAGAATTTGTAGGCACTTGGTAAGTATTTGAGGTGCTGGTAGCATGGTGACATTTTTATCGATGACGTTGACTGTCTATCTACATTAACTGGTATTTCATTTATTTGGTTTAAAGCATTTATTATGCCAATTGTGTTATTTGTGCTGGTACTAGGCTGCTGATGTTCTTGGTTTGTTAGGATTTTTTGAGAAATTTTAATCTTATTTGATAAGCAATCATATATATATACATATATCCTTCAGCAATTGCAGAATAACGCCATCCTCCATGTTTCTTAAGTGTTATTAAATTACTTCCAGCATTAACTAGTAGAGTTGCAGAACTACGGCGGAAGCAATGGCCTGTGTATGTAGTAGGTTCAACCAATTTCAAAAAGGTGGCTATTTTGCTTGGAATTTTGCTAAATACATTTTTTCTGATCGGTTGTATTGTACATTTATTATTTTTGTAATAAATGAATAGGCGATTATGAGTAATGTGGGGAGGTCTAATAGAAACATATTTGTTGTATATTGTAAGTAGATTCAGTCCATCAACTGTAGTGTTTGTGACTGTAAATGTTCTTGTAATATTATTTTTGGTTTGTGGAACTGTAACAATCAATACGTCTCCTCTATTATCTATGTGGTCAAGTTTCATATTCGTCAACTCATTTCGGCGACAAGCTCCGTGTATAATAACAAAATGATGCTGTTATGAGTTTAGCGGCCCTAGGGCCGCAAAGGTTTACTTTCAGTCACATTTTTAAGGCAAATATGATTCATTTTCATATACGCTAAGCGAAAAAATATATATAAAGTAAATTACTAGAAATTAAAGCTTTAACTGTGTAGACAGAGCAATCTAAATTGTAGTCAGTATGGAAATGTCAGAGAGGGACACAAACCAGTTAAATAGAAAACTTTTAAATCGCATTACCACGGTAAATCAAAAGATACCAAGATACCAACTACAATTTCGAAAGAATACAATGTAAATCCAACTTAGAATATTAAAAAGGCACCAAGTAAATATTTAAAAAGAGCTTATTAGAGGTGTGGAAGCACACTATATTTAGCAAATACGTGTAATAAAATCAAAGCTATATGTAACTTTTGCAAGTTGAAGGGATATCTACTAAAGGTTTGTACAAAAGCAAAGAAAATCTTAAAGAAGTGGAAGAGTTACAAGTTACAAAAAGCGGAGCCATATAAGAACTGTTTACCATTGTGGTTGAGGACGGTTTTGGAAGTTTGAGGGCTAAGTATGTGAATCTAGTGGTAACTGAAAAAGAATTTAGGATGGAGGTAGATAGTGGCACACTGGTCAATCTGAACAATGCAAACACTTACAAAACTCAATTTCCAAATTTAATACTACAAACTATTTCTGCTTTGAAAGTTGTGGGGTACCTTAGTACAAAAGTAGTGTACCACAATCCTACAACTACACTTAACTTGTACGTAGTACATGGAGATAGACAGACTTTACTACGTAGGGAATGAATACGAGTACTTAACATTAATTTACAGAAGATCGACCACTTCAATGCTGTTGGAAACAATTTTACAGAGAACGAACTAGTCAACGGACTGATTAATAAATACGATGATATTTTTCAACCTAGTGTAAGTACAATCGAAGCAATACAAGCTTCAATTTGCGTAAAATATGGTTCAAAATCTGTATAAATGCAAGGAGTTGTTTCAATACTTGGAAAATGTTGCTAGAGGTAAAGAATGCCATTTTGTGCAATGTGAGGGCTTATTTTCCTTGCTTAAAAGTAGGCCAACCTCTAGGAGATGTAGAAGCGGACAAAATATAATCTGTGTAGTCAGTTATACATTTTTTTAATATGTCCTGGTTCAACCCCTACTACATCTTGTATCAAAGTTAAGAAAACTGTTGAAGTAGCTTGTACTGATCACTATCTTACAAATCATAATGACTTTCTTACAAATCATAATGATACCCATATATTTTTGCAAACCCTGTTAGTTACGTTAAAAGAAGTAACAGGTACAAAAATTGTAAGGGGTTTAATTGATAGCTGGTCTCAGAAAATGAACCTTTTGAAAGTCACAGCATTAAAATGGGGTTTAAAGGCTAAACAAAATGAGAGTAATACATGGGTTCTTTGGAGGTAGCGAGTCCATAATAGATCATTTACGCTATGATCTGATTGTTGTGCATCAAACTTATTGCGGTACTTATGAAGTGTTAGACCAGTCTTTGATTTAAAATTTAATTCGTGCGATTTTTTATGGCCCATGGATACAGAAACTGAAAGAGTTAAAAATTAACATATCTTATGTAAATAAGCAGGGTCCGATCAAGCTTCCACTGGATGCTGATGTTGCAATCACCTTGTAGACTAGTAACCAGCATCGGTTAAAATGTAGATTATTGGCGATGAAAATGTATCTAGGTTGGACAATAATGGGCACTGATTGAGCCAAGAGCACACGACCTACCAACTGACCTCATCTATTTTGTCTCTGTTTAATCTAAGTTCAATCACAGACTACTGGCAGTTACAAGTATTGGGTATTGAAGATCCTGTTGTAAAATTATGCAACGAGAAAATGACGATGGCGACTATGCAATTTTTATGCTCTTTTATAAAAATGTATAGCTGCCAAGGATGGTACCAATTTGAATATTTGGTGTTTTGAATAACCACAGTTAATATTTTACACTTAGAAGGCTGCTGAACTTTAATTTACTTATTTATTTTTGTCTTTGTTTTGGATTATCTAGTTACGTATAAGCGGTTTATATTTCCTTGCATTATGTTTATTTTGGAATTGAGTCTTCTCTTTTGATTGTTATTTACATAATTAATTTTAGTTTTGTACCAACAATGAACTATTAGGTAATTCCTTTGCGTTGATGTTTCACTGTATCTCCTTATCCCGCCTCGAGAAAAAAATTAACTCAAACAGCCAACTTTTAAAAGTCACACTGAAGGTAGCACATTTAGGAATGTTCCTGATCGGCTTGCTATGTCAAGTAACCTATAGGGGGTGATGCTGGTAGTAGAAACTACAAAAATGAATAAAAAACAAATTATATTCAAGAGTTTTATTTAAGAATTAATAAACTTTATTAATTTACATATTCAACTAAGAAAAGACAACAATGCTTTAAATTTATGAAAAATTCCTCTAAAGTAAATAGACGTTTTCTGATGAATACTTTATTTATTGTTTAAGTTTATATTATTAATATTCCTGTTTTGTAAGGATGTGTAGTTCTGTATTTTTTATCAAAGCTATGGCAGAAGATATAATTGATAAACATAAGTATTAAACACCAATCATAATGTTTTTCACGCTTTTGTCAAATGATCTAAAAAAGTAATAACAACACATACACGTTAAAATTGCACTTACTTAGATGTAATTGGTTCATCTGGTATGTAAAACGGGTTGCACATGTTATCTGCATAAATCGAATGCAGCTTCCTGAACATCTAGATTAATATAAATGAATAATTAGAATAGTTATCTAACAATTGCACTTACAACTTACAGACAGTCAATAAATGTATGCCAATGATTACTTTTAAATATAACATAAGACAGCTAGTGCACTAAAACGACATGGAATACATTTACATTACTGCCAGATAAAACTGTGAAAAAATAACTAAAATAATGCTTAGGCTGTGTAGAACAAGAATAAAAAAGAACTAACCGTCGCTGACCTCATTTGTGAAAATGGTAACTTTAAAAAGTCATTACACACTGATATGTTATACACATATACATGCATTGGAAACAACGTTTTTGCATCCAATGAATCATAATAGCGATAATTTTTTTGTAGTAATAATAGCTTATTGATGACTGATAATCAGCAAATATTATTTTATACAGTCAGTGCTTGTTACCCATTACTGGAAATTTGGTTCACTTTAGTAAGATGTCCTCGATCGCTCGCATTGGTCTCTGTAAACTCAACTAAAATGAACTAAATTACTCGTACCCATCTGTATAAACCAACGAGAAACCTAGCCTAACCAACAGAAAAACTATACCCAGGGACGTAATCACATGAAATGAGCAAATAGTATACAAACAGAAAGTGTTACTTGTAATTATATAATTCATGAACATTTATTAATTACACAAATATTTTAATCGTGATATTAGTAATTAATTATTAACATATGGAAATTATATTATTATAATGCAATATATATTCAAATACAAATATCAACGGGATCTTCACATTCAGTATCCAGAGCAAAATGTTCTTCTACCTGTTCCTTTTTATCGACATCATACGAAATTTGATGGTTGGGTTCAATTTCTGACGTTTACATTGTGTTGTAAACATAAACCCAACCCAAGAAAAAAAGATTTGACGTGGCTTTCGAATCACAGACCGTTATAATGCGATGGGTTATCATGGCATAGGAAAGTCAGGATTTAATATTGGATGAACTAATTTGTTACAGGAACACCCTGAGAACATTTATTTTTTTTTAATTAGTGTTTAAAAACCTAAACTTGCATTTTAATCGGTATTTTTATTCCAAATTATTCTAAAACCACAATAACGTAAATAATAAACCAATTGTATTTTAACCATCAAATTTTATAGTAAGACTAGCTTAAAAAGTTTCAGAATTGTTAAAAATTTCCTTAAAATGCACCTCAAGTTTGAGCTTTTGAAGGATTAAGTGAACAAATTCCATGAAATATGACATAATTTTAATAAACATTGCTGTAATTATCATAAAGGGGAAACCCGCACATTTTGTATTAACTAAACATTAACAAAGTAGAATACACCGGCATAGGATTACATAGATGAGATCATCATTTCGTAATAATAGACTGAACGACGTGAGAATGGTAACAAGTTTAACATGAACTCTATACATTGAGTAATAGCCGCCTGACGGTAATAAAATTAGATTAGATAGTAGGAATAAAGAATTTGGTTGGAGAGAACAAAATAATTATTAGAGAGTTTGATATAACTCAGTCATCTAAAAACATTTGAAATGTAGTAATATAATAGAGCTGGAGGGGGGGGTAGGGATAATGCTAGATCCTCAAGCATGGTTAATTTAAGGGAAATGGTGCAATAGTGAGTTTTGATAGGAGGATGGTACAGAGCTCTAAGAAAAAATTGTAGGCTAATTCCCTAAAGGAATGTGTATCGATCGACATTCAATATAAAATATCTTTGCAAGAGGTAGGGTATATTCAATCGTGTAAGTGCGAATTTAATGATGGAAAACCGTTTTAGAAAGGGAGTGGTTGAAATTCCTCCATTAAATGGGAACTGTGCGAGACATGTTTTGGAATCAGAGAGCTGCTGTGTTTGAATCTTAATTGAATGATTTGGAACAATCCTGATGGTGGTTGGAAATTCTGGAATTGAACTGTGAATACTTTATGAAACGTTTGGAAAACTATATTATGAATTTTAAATTTTAATAGTGTGTTTTGATAATAGGACAGTAATTAAGTGAAAATAATTAATTCACCAGACTAATTAGTAATTCGAGATTAGAGCCATTAGTGAAGTTTAGGGTAGTAAAAGTATTAAATGTCAAATATTTTGGAATGTACAATAATATATATATATATATATATATATATATATATATATATATATATATTCTTATATCAGCCCTAATTTACTTTACTTTATATCACTATTACTTTACTTTCGCTTTGGGCTAATACCTTCTTTATTTATTACTTTTTAACTTTAAACAAAATTTGTTTAACGACTTTTGTCGTCGTCCCTAATGATTTCAAATCGAGGTGCTTTAGCAAACGTTTGGTTGGTTCTTTTTTTACTAATTACTATATTTTATATGCCTCGACTATTAGAAACTTTAATCTTAGGGTTTTCTCACCTACTCACCGTGAGTTCAATCGTGAGTAGATGTACACTACCCAACCAAACTGCACCCTCGTTTGTTTTACCACTTTTTAATGTACTGAATTTACTATGTATGCCAAATTTTAATATATCAAAGTTGCCTGATGCCAAATTAATTTATGTAACTGTTTATGACTTTAATTTTGACGTTATGATATATTTACGGTACTTACCAGAAATATACCGCGCTGAAGGCCTTCCTTTAACTGCTGGCTCAAGTTCGAAACCACCGTACGCACTTTTACAAAAGATTCTCCAATGATGTCCGCTTGCGTACTGCCTCCAGGTGTTCTTAAAACAATTTAGTTGACCCAAACCTGAAATAAATTTACCCCAATTTAGAATTTAGCAAAAAACCGATGTCTACTTCCCCTGCGTTAGTTCTTCCTCGCCGTATATTGATCTCCTGTTCCTCTGCTCCGTACCCCAATTAATCCTCTCTTCGCACAATCCAATTCAAACCCGCTGTCCTATTATAAATCACTCCTAGTCCTGCTATTCCAATTATCCATACGATGTCCTTACTGCCGTTTAATCTTCTCAATTCAATCCAAATTACTTATGTCGTCGATGCCTTCTTTATCCACTCCTATCCCTTACTGCCGTTATACCAAATCTATACCAAAACCAACACCAATCTTCTCAAACAAATATCCGTCGCTTTCCCCGTTCCACTAATAACCACTTCCAAAATCTTCTTTAAATACTCGTTGCCTTTCCCGTTGCACTATTAACCACTTTTAAACTCCTTTTATATATTCGTCGTCTTTATTTATTCGATGTTTCTTATTTCTTTCACACTTTACTAAATAATACTCGATGATACACATATAAACTTTTATTTTATTAATATAATACAACTTAACGCAGGTTTCATAAAATAGGTCTTTTTTTGAACAAATTCGAAAAGTAAGTCCCTTATTTATTTTGCTTAGTTATTAAATCAACAAACTTAGCTTACTAGAATAACATTTTTAAACATATAACATCCAATAACAAATCATCTTTCTTTCAGTGTCCAACATACCTTCGCTACAGTCTTTATAATAATTTTAAATTTCTACGATTGGTCCAAAACACTTCAGTAAACTACAAAAACCTTTTACATTTTGATTCACTTTAAATTTTGATTTACAATTCGTCCAAAAGTTTGATTCTATAAAAAGGAAAAGCCAAATAATTTATACACGACCTGGACGCTTTGTTATATTGCAGATATCCATAAATGCGTTCGGCTTTCCGACGGCAAATGTACTCTCAACTGGCTCATGAAATATCAACTCAGTATAAAACCTCAAGTACCGTGCATTATATCATCGTCATAAAGTCATGTTATCTACCTTTTGGCATATAAGTTTCAATCTGAAATGGTACATACTTTAACGTATGTAAAGTATAGCAAAATTTATTTTTTTTAAATTATTAAATCTGAAATATTGATCCTATCGTTTGGCATACACCCCTATTAATACAAATATACCTTTAGAAACCTTATACCCCCCTTACATAATATTGGCCCCACTGGTTTTTAATGAAATTGGAAATTTCATGTTTTTCTCTTCCCCTGGTGTGCAAAAATTTCTGATTTTCATTCAAAACCATCCTTTCGTTGTTTTATTTTACTTTGGCAACCCGCATTCGCCTTTCTCTCACATCTATCACCCTACACTATATTCTAACCTATACTATACTACTATAACAAAACAAAAACTAAACTTTCCGTTGCATGAACCACATTATAACCTATCCTGTTAAACCCTCTTCCTGTACTACTCTATATGGGTACAAATTCTCCAAATGAAAACGCCCGCGATATCCCCCTGTCATCCGTGACCTCCAACTTATGTGTATACCGCCTCGCAAATCTTGGCTCTTCATTAAATAACCCTACATATTTATTAAATAATTCTCCTAGCTTCATCTTAATATCATTACTCACTTTCCCTATCTGTTCATCATTAATTAATCTTACAAACATATTACATAATCGTACTTTAACCTGTCCATCATTATACTCTTTAATCATTCCTAATCCTGTACTATCTATATCATTTCCATTCCTATATTCCTCACTAACCGTAGGTACCACCCATGACCTATCTTTATCAAATATCCTAATTGACCTATCCTTTCCATCTATATTCAATCCAAAATCCTCTATAAAATCCATACCCAATATGAAGTCTAACTGTAACCCTTTCGTAATTAAAAACTCTGCATTCCCTGCTTCTTTATTTCCTATATATATCGGTACACGGATAACATTATAAATCGTCGTTAGCTTTTTGTTCATCGCTGACCATAAATTAACCCCCTCAATTGTTCCTATTCTTCCCTTTAAAAATTCTCCATGTTCGACTACTACCCTTTCATTTACCAGCGACAACTGTGACCCACTATCCACTAAAGCAACATAAACACGGTCCCTTAAACTAATATTTATAAATAACAAATTCTTTTTATTAAAAATGTAACTGTTTAACAATAAATCCCTTATACTATAGCAAACATCAATCTTTACTCCTAAGCAGTCGGTCGTCCAAAAATTCGCGTTTTTTTTTCTTGAGGCGACTCGTGAATTTCCACCACCTCAATCCTATCCGGGTCCGTTGTAATTGCGCTCGTCGTCATATGTTGGACGTTTACGTCCCTGTCCGTCCGGCTATTTCCATTTTGTATTCCGCCCCCAGTCGTCCGGCCGTCATCCTCGCCGTTGTCGTGCCGGTTTCTGTTTTGTCCATTGTAGGCGTTATCCCGGTGGTCCCTATTGTAATACGGTCGTCTATGTGCCTCGTGTCCCCAATGATTCCTATGTCCGTAGTTAAAATTTTCCTGTCTATAATTTGGTCTGTTTTCGTGGTACGGTGGTCGTCGACTGTCTTCCCTGTAACCCCTGTTTTGTTCCCAATGGTATGTCCGCGTTTTCGCTTCCAGTACTGTCGCTAGATCAAAATTTTTCATTACTCCTAAGAATTTCCTCAGTGTTTTAACGTTTAGTACCACTTGTCCTGTGAGTAGTAATACCATGTCGTCCGCGCCCAATTTCGGTGTCAAGTACTGTGTCTGTCACCTCCAACTCTGTCGGCCTCGTGTCCGTCTCCTGTAGGTCGCCCCCTGCGTCTAGCTCTATGTCTTGTCTCCTTACATCCATTTCAACCCCGTATATTAATCCCGATCTTGTGATTCTTTTTGTGTCCTCGTCCGTCATCTCTGTTTCCTTGTTTTGAACTCGTTTCCTGTAAATAAAGAAAAAAAACTTGCGGGCCCCACCTAACTCGGGCTCCCGGATTCTACTCTCTTTCACTCTAACACCTTTTTAACCTTTTTCTCGAGCCTCACGTTGGGTTTGCCACCTTCTAATATCCGCCCTTAATTACTTTATATCACCCCAATTACTTTACTTTCGCTTTGGGCTAATACCTTCTTTATTTATTACTTTTTAACTTTAAACAAAATTTGTTTAACGACTTTTGTCGTCGTCCCTAATGATTTCAAATCGAGGTGCTTTAGCAAACGTTTGGTTGGTTCTTTTTTTACTAATTACTATATTTTATATGCCTCGACTATTAGAAACTTTAATCTCAGGGTTTTCTCACCTACTCACCGTGAGTTCAATCGTGAGTAGATGTACACTACCCAACCAAACTGCACCCTCGTTTGTTTTACCACTTTTTTAATGTACTGAATTTACTATGTATGCCAAATTTTAATATATCAAAGTTGCCTGATGCCAAATTAATTTATGTAACTGTTTATGACTTTAATTTTTGACGTTATGATATATTTACGGTACTTACCAGAAATATACCGCGCTGAAGGCCTTCCTTTAACTGCTGGCTCAAGTTCGAAACCACCGTACGCACTTTTACAAAAGATTCTCCAATGATGTCCGCTTGCGTACTGCCTCCAGGTGTTCTTAAAACAATTTAGTTGACCCAAACCTGAAATAAATTTACCCCAATTTAGAATTTAGCAAAAAACCGATGTCTACTTCCCCTGCGTTAGTTCTTCCTCGCCGTATATTGATCTCCTGTTCCTCTGCTCCGTACCCCAATTAATCCTCTCTTCGCACAATCCAATTCAAACCCGCTGTCCTATTATAAATCACTCCTAGTCCTGCTATTCCAATTATCCATACGATGTCCTTACTGCCGTTTAATCTTCTCAATTCAATCCAAATTACTTATGTCGTCGATGCCTTCTTTATCCACTCCTATCCCTTACTGCCGTTATACCAAATCTATACCAAAACCAACACCAATCTTCTCAAACAAATATCCGTCGCTTTCCCCGTTCCACTAATAACCACTTCCAAAATCTTCTTTAAATACTCGTTGCCTTTCCCGTTGCACTATTAACCACTTTTAAACTCCTTTTATATATTCATCGTCTTTATTTACTCGATGTTTCTTATTTCTTTCACACTTTACTAAATAATACTCGATGATACACATATAAACTTTTATTTTATTAATATAATACAACTTAACGCAGGTTTCATAAAATAGGTCTTTTTTTGAACAAATTCGAAAAGTAAGTCCCTTATTTATTTTGCTTAGTTATTAAATCAACAAACTTAGCTTACTAGAATAACATTTTTAAACATATAACATCCAATAACAAATCATCTTTCTTTCAGTGTCCAACATACCTTCGCTACAGTCTTTATAATAATTTTAAATTTCTACTATTGGTCCAAAACACTTCACTAAACTCCAATAACCTTTACATTTTGATTCACTTTAAATTTTGATTTACAATTCGTCCAAAAGTTTGATTCTATAAAAGGAAAAGCCAAATAATTTATACACGACCTGGACGCTTTGTTATATTGCAGATATCCATAAATGCGTTCGGCTTTCCGACGGCAAATGTACTCTCAACTGGCTCATGAAATATCAACTCAGTATAAAACCTCAAGTACCGTGCATTATATCAACGTCATAAAGTCATGTTATCTACCTTTTGGCATATAAGTTTCAATCTGAAATGGTACATACTTTAACGTATGTAAAGTATAGCAAAATTTATTTTTTTTAAATTATTAAATCTGAAATATTGATCCTATCGTTTGGCATACACCCCTATTAATACAAATATACCTTTAGAAACCTTATACCCCCCCACATAATAATATATATATATATATATATATATATATATATATATATATGGAGTAACGTTGGAATTGGACTGTTTTTTTGTTTAAGGAACGACATTACCATTACTTTGTAATTTGTAAATGTAATAATTACATAGGAATACATGGAAATGTGATGCTTTATAGTGTTGTTGCTAGATCAGGTTAAGCTTTTCTGTAAGATTTTTTAAGATTTAGTTCGACATCACCTGGTCAGATTACAGATAGGTTATTTTTAAGAGAATGTATTTATAGGTTTATGTGTAATGAAATTGATTTTTTTTATATCAATAGAGGGTAAGTTTTGGGTGGATTTTTCTTTTAATTATTTATGGAAATAAATGTGTATTTAGTAATTCATAAAGGATCTCCAGCTACCCCAGTGATCGTTGTATCTAAAAGGAGTAGTTTAATTGAACAAAGTAACATGATGATCAAATGTAGAATAACCAAAGTAAGGGAGTTTTATGCGGAATAACAGTCTTCCACATACAAAAGAAAATCACACAGCTTGTGACGACTGACGGTTTGGCACCCCTTGATATTGACAAAGGGTGTTAATGTCAGGTATAATTTTTAGTTGTTATTTATCATTTTTGTATTTTGTAATTTTTTTTATCTATTTTATTCGCATTTATCTATAGAAACCAATTCCCGCACCATGCAGTTAACCAACGCATCCTTTTATTGCTACAGGTTCCCCACCCCTTTAGGGCAACTCAAAACCGAAATTTTACCCGTAACAGGAAATATTTCACACGTAAAACCGGCTTCTGGAAGAAGAAAAGCCACATAAAAGTTAGCATGTCAATTATTTAAAAAAAAATTAAAAATAGCTCAAAACCATATAAACTATAATGATAAAATTCTCAATTTTTACATAGATTCAACTTTCAAAATCTTATGATGAAACTTTACACTCGCCTGTTGCTGACTTCGGCATATTCAGTCTACAACTTTTATCACTTCACCAATTTAATTTTAAATATGTTTTTGATAATTTACTCCAAATTCATAATTTCAAACTTCAAAGCTCAAAATCTTTCATTATACTCACTAGATGCTGTAAAACATTGTTTCCAATTCATATTATGTGTAAAACCATATCAATATATAGTGACCTTTGATAGGTCACCATTTGGTCAGATAAGGTCAGAGACAGGTAATTCTTTTATATTCGTGCACTACACTCGAAGGATCGTTTCAGTATATATTTATTGTGAATTCTATGTATGGCAATAAAGTAAAGATATACCAAAGATTCTGAAATATTTGAGAAGAACAAGAACAAATGCCTTAGCATATTCTGTCCAATTTGATTGTTACAAAACTCAAAAATTATTTAAAAAATCCAAAACTGCAAAAGGTATACGAGCTACAATTTTCAAAATCATTTCAATATTCAGAAAACCATGTTGCTATGTAATCTAAAAACCATTTTTAATGACTGATATAATTTACCTATGGTTTTATGAGAAAAAAAAAAACGAATTTCACGCAGTTTACCCTGATATAATAGTTAAAACTCAAATCCATAATTGTAGGTGCTGCGTTATTTGCATTTAATATAAAATTTTTCTGTTATAATCCTAAGTGTGCTTACTTGAATACGTTGAATTCATGAAACTGCTAAAGATGACACAAGAAGCTGTTAGTTGAACGAAGTTGGATTTATCAAACTATGTTTTTCAAGGAGTTTTCCAATTACTCCTTTTGCACAATCAACATTTGTTGAGCATATAGCAAAACCAACACCTGCAGTTGTTTAAATACAATTACTTTTTCATCATTAGGTTTGCCGTCCTAAGTTGGAGCGTACCTCCATTGGTTTCTATTCTGAGCTAACCCACACATTTTTCTAAAATTCATACAACCTACATTATCACTATCTGTGTGCTATAGTCTAATCTATTCCCACATACCTTAGTATGTGTCCTATGACCATATCTCTCCCATTTTTTAGGGTTTTCCAAATATTTCTTTCTTCTCCTAGCATTTCTTGAACCTCTTCGTTCTTAACTTTGTCCGTTCATGGTATCAGTCCGCTTTTCCTACTATCCACGTTTCACAGCCGCACAGTGCTGTGCTACACAAATATGCTTTGAGCAATCTTTTCCTTGTTTCTACATTTGTTGTCTTTAAACATAGTAGTTGCTTGTTCTTGATCAGTGTGGCCTAGTGCCTTTGTTACCTATAGTTTATTATTTTCTTTTTGTTTATATGTAGTTTATTATTTTCTTTTTGTTTATATGCCAGAAAATCTCTGACCGCCATGTCTAAGCTGGATTTAATGTTATTCCATTCTGTTTCTACTTCCTTAGTATAAGAAATTTTTCCGATGTCTTTCAGCAATTCGTTTGACTTTTTCTCAAATCTTTTGTGGACATCTTTATCCTTTAGTTTATCAAAGTCAAAGTGCCTTTTAACTTAGGAATTTTTTACCCCAAAGAATGCCATCATTTTGACAGCAATTTAAGTATGCCGTGTGCTTGGGAGAGAATGTGGTGGTTTCCTTTGCCTTCTACATCAAAGTTACGTCTTAGAATGCCATACCGACCCCTATGGTCTCTGCCACTGTAAGTACCGAAAGAGCTGCTTTCCTCTTTCCAGGACCTGTCTTAATCTGGTTCCTCACTAAAGACCCCACAAATTTGATTAAACCTATAGTTCGGCTTTTTGGCTCACTGAAACACGCAAGTCATTCTACCCGTTCTAGTATTGTAGAACTTCTTCAAAATGCAGGTCCGTTCAGAACAGTAAGTCTATATATAATTTCGAAACCAATTCACTCAGTTATGCATCAATACAAGAAAAAAACAAAATTTCACAGAACCCACACTAATGTCATTATACTAATAATAATAGTACTAGAAAAACAACAATGATTTGCTCATAAATACTCCCTGTATGTTTGTTGTGGTTTGTTTAGCATTCTTCTTAATCTTCTTTGGGAATTAAACCACTCATAGTTTTTAAAATCAACTTTATTTACGTTTCGATCCATGGCCTAGGATTGTTGTCAAAATAATAAAAACTTCAAGTTTGACATTTATGACATAAATTGAAGGTGACTTTGATTTATTGATGTTTGAAATATTTGGTTTGAGTACACTAAGCAAAAATTTTTAAAGTTTAAAAGAATGATTGTGTTCAATTTGTGTTGCGACCTGGGATCGACTTTCTTTAGGTAGCCAATACGCTTAACGTGAAATCAGCTGATTAATTTTTATTGGTGAATTTTATATAAATTTTATATAAAACCTCTCAATTGTATAAATAGAAACATGTTAAAAATGTTTTCCAATTCCAAGTTATTGAATTTATATAAAATTCACCAATAAAAATTAATCAGCTGATTTCACGTTAAGCGTATTGGCTACCTAAAGAAAGTCGATCCCAGGTCGCAACACAAATTGAACACAATCATTCTTTTAAACTTTAAAAATTTTTGCTTAGTGTACTCAAACCAAATATTTCAAACATCAATAAATCAAAGTCACCTTCAATTTATGTCATAAATGTCAAACTTGAAGTTTTTATTATTTTGACAACAATCCTAGGCCATGGATCGAAACGTAAATAAAGTTGATTTTAAAAACTATG
Source organism: Platerodrilus igneus (assembly GCA_036346225.1). Taxonomy (NCBI): domain Eukaryota; kingdom Metazoa; phylum Arthropoda; class Insecta; order Coleoptera; family Lycidae; genus Platerodrilus; species Platerodrilus igneus. The sequence goes on along the minus strand of JARFIW010000089.1, from coordinate 20,781,894 downwards.
AGTGGTTTAATTCCCAAAGAAGATTAAGAAGAATGATTTGCTCGTTAGGTTCTTAATGTTGCTATGATACAAGTAAAATCCACATATCATAAATGAGTAAAGCAATTAGTTACCTGTTGCTTTTGATAATATTACCTCACATATGCTGTTAAGGGTTACTGGTAACTGCAAGGTCCTTATCTCATTATAACTTTATCTGCATACAAATGACAGTATAATTTGAGTAGGAACTGCTACACTTGCGACCAAGTCCCCAATGCTTCACGCGAAGGTACTACATTGGGTTTAAATGCGAATAATTACGTGCTTCGTATAAATATGACTTCAAAATTAATTAGTTGTTAAGTATAGTTTATAAACTATTACTATAGTTAGGGTTTAAATAATGGTACCCATAACGTTGACTTTGGAGTGTTCTGATCAACAGGACACTAGCAAAAAGTAAAATGGGAGGGATCCATAATACCGGATAGCAGCCACCAATGCTGCTTACTGATGTAACCTGAAGAGTCGTTTTCAAACTATCTAAATCTAACTAAATTAGTATTTACTAATGGTTTCCAATTTTTAAGCATATGCCAAATTTATTAATAGCAAATCCAGTTATTTGTTCCTACGCTGTAAATTTACAATATCGTCCGTCCTAGTGTAAGTAATTTATTCTAACTTAGGTCTATATTCGTCCCTACAGCTCCCTATCAGTCCTTCATCTAGATGTTAAGACCAAAAACGGTCAAAATGTCAAACAAAACAAATCAAGCGACAAAACTATAAAATATGTAAATGTACAATACAGGTATAAAGTATAAATATATAAATATTGAAATAAACCATTAAGCATATAACAGTGCATAGAATAGCAAAAAGCATCACTTAAATTATCAGGTTTACTCGCATAAGCATTATATCAACTAATGCCATTTAACTAAGAAGTGCTCCTTGAAAATTGACTTCAAATTTACTTATTAATACAAATTAATGTTATGCAAACACAGCTACCACAATATATGTAGATACTTCCAGTATAATAATTCCAGCATCTGAAGATCTGGACGTCTACCTACATCTAATTATCTTACTGCTAAAGGAAGATGGATATGCACTGTTATGGTTTAGTTAATTAGGATTTTTGATTTGGTTTTGTTATTTATTAACCCAGTTTAAAGTTTTGTTTTGTTCCGCTCGTTTTAGGTAAGATATTGATTGATTTATCGTGAAATTCATTGTGCATATTTAGATATTTTGGTGTTCTGTTTTTATTGATTTTTGTATTTTGTATATTTTTTTGTTTTTGATTTTTTGTAAATAAGCTAAGTTATATCGTGCCATAAAATAAATTTATGTCACGTTTCAGCCCCCGCGATTTATACAGGGTTTAAAGCATCTTGTATCGCAACCCTTCCCACAGATTCCTACAAGGTTACCCTAAACATCCTCTGATTAGTCAATCCTTGAACCTCTTCCAAGTTTTTGGGCCATTCTAGCCTTTCGACAATGGTCAATCCAATTCTTCATAGGTAGGCTTTCAGTGCTCTGTGCTCTGTTACTAGCTGCACCATCTTATGATCGAACTTTACCTCCATTTTATCTCTAGCTTCTATGCGTAGTATAAATTTGCGTGTCTCCCTCCCTGTGGCTGCATTGTTCCACCTCTCTTCCCACAGTCGGATTGGCTTTTCTCGCAACTTTTTCTTAATTAGCGACCTTGGTACTGATGAATACGATGTAAGAAACTCCACTGTTGCAGCCTCTTTGGCCAGCTTATCTGCTCTGTCGTTTCCTTGATTGCTACCATGCGACCTACCTCAATAAAACTTCAAAACCCAAGTGCCGTATGTGCTATCCGCCAGACATACCCTTGAAGATGCCGAGATGTTCATATTTGCCACAGCAGTCAGAGCCGATTTGCTATCGCTAATGATAGAGTACTCACATGCACCCAAGTGGTCGATGACACACTCCAAAGCTTCTCTTATAGCTACCAACTTACACAAAGTTTGTGCTCCAATCCGCAAGTTTAGTTTGGAATTGGAACACCTCCCTCTCTTCCTTATACACAATGAAACGAGGATTCTGGCTGGTGACCAGTCGTATAAGCTTTTCAGCTGTCATTCCCGTTACGACCCTTGGAGAACAATCTGTGGTCGCCTCTTCTCGAGTGCTTTCGCTGTGAGCTCTTTGCAGTCACCTTCGACCTTGTACTGCAACTTCTTCGCGTCTTCACGACCAGTACATTCGACAACACCCCCTCTGCGAGTCCCCCGAGCACCGACAGCAACAAACCCATCTCAAGCGGGATCGACTTTCTTGTTTTAGGTGTTCATCACATCCTCCTTCTGACCCGGCTTGGCGTCAACACGGATTATGCACGTCGACGTAAGTGTTGCAGCGTATAAGTCCCTCCCCACCACCAACGCTCCCTAACCTACAACCCCTGATAGCTTGATACGACCATAACCTCCGTTGCACCTCCTGACCTCCGAACATCCGCAATGCACAACCTCATCTCACTAAATATTCCAATCAGTTGGTTCGCAACGTCGCGGATACAGTCCGTGGCGTTCCGAATCACCTTCCTGTCGTCCAATATAGTTGTAGTGAAAGCCGCCAGCATCTTCTAGTAAATGACGGCGTGTGCCTTTCTCGCCCTAGACTTTAAAAGAGCTATCTGGTCCAGTCGATAACAGTAACGCTTCAGTTACTGCTAATTGGCGTCTTCCGCTGTCTTCTTGACGTTGAGGGCAATTCTGGCACAGCAACATCCACATCACGTCCTCCAACATAACTTTCAACCTGCTTCCGACAACGCCGTCGACCTTCGACTTAAAGCAACTATGTGGCTTAGTTGGTTCGCGTGTGACTACTAAGCTCAAGATTCCGGGCTCGAATTCCGACATGAATCGCTTGAAAAAAGTTAGACGAACATTTTACACAAAAATACGTCGTCGTTCAGATGAGAGGTAAAATGTAGGTCCCGTGTGTGAGTGGTGTCATGCAAGTTAAAGATTTCTACCTTGTTTGGAACAGTAATGGTTTGCCTAATTGAAAATTATGTGGTAAAAAAACTCGCTTCCTGGTCAATGAAGCATTGGAAAATCAAATGTAAAGCCTCCGATGGACCACCATGATTCTCAAAACTCAGTGTCTTCATAAGAGTAACCAACAACTAACAAGAATAAAAACAAACAAGGAACAGCACTGTATGCTAAGCTCAAATAAGGACTCGCAATCATCCCGACGCTCAAACAACGCAAAGTTAAATACACTAAACAGCCTCTCAATACTCTAAATTCAAACCCTGAATTTAAATTTAAAATCAAACGCAAATCCCTATCAAGAGTTCAACTATTAAAAATTAACTTATTCAAACGGGCGAGTATAATTAACGAGTAAAATTAGCGCTAATGGATGCAGCAGTGAAACCCACTGAATGCTTTCGCGATAGTTCGGCTGGTATAATTACATACAATGTTATATGGGAAGTTTCATTTAAAGAATGACTGATCGATTGTTCGGCTGGTGCTTACACAAAATTTTACACGTAAGTTCGATTTAAGAAATATTTCGATGCAGCTGCACTTAAAGTTATAATATTTTATTTAATTTTAATGCAGAAACAGAAATTTCTACGGTTCAAAAACGGCTTAAGTTTTTGTTTTAGAATTGTTAATTTATTGCTCGTAAACTACGAAAATTTTACAAATTTATTTGCAAGTTTTACGCAGTCTGAACTCGATTTGAGCGTTTTTTTTTTTTATAAAAACTCCAAATTTACTACAAATGCCTTTGAAATTGTTTTTTAAATTATTTACTAGGTCCTAGTGTATGGGGTTTTTTTTTGGTATAACAAGCCGAAATTTAAAACAAAACGTACTTTATTTATTATGTAATCAATTATTATTTTATTTCTTAAATTTATTTCACTGCCCCGGGTTCAAGAAATTAATACCATACAGTACAATTAAGTCATACAATTATAAGCAATATGCCAAAGCTAAAAATAAAATCCCTGTATAAAAACTTACTTGTAACAGTGAAGCTCGGAAACTATGTAAAACACGCCCGCTAAGAACAATTGTTAGCGAGAAAGTCTGTACAAACGACAGCCAGGCAAAATGTGAGGTTTCGGTGTTAAGGCCAAGAAAGCATTCGTTTAAAGAACCTAGGAAAGTAGTTTAGAATCCAGGCTAAGGACGTGGGTTAAAGATCCCCTACGGATGTGGGTTAAAACCAGGCTAAGATTACCAGTCACATGAAAGGAAAGCAAATTTTTACCATAAAGATTTTGTAACTGCCCTATTGAGTTTACAATATTTTTTACCAAAAACCCCATGTAAACCAATACTTGAAATGTAATGCCCTCGTTCAACAAACGTATCATCGAATCGTTTTCTGAAGAAGTTTTATCTAATTACAGTTAAACTAGGCCATTTAACTACAATAAATATCGAACACCAACGTATCGTATGCGGCTCGTATAATTGAGCAATTTATCAAACATAAGAACAAACATTTATTAAAACAGAGTATAGAGAGTGAACACGCAAAAAGTAAACAAACTACCAAAAGGCACGTAACAACTTATTCCATTATCTGTCTGTGTGAAATCCCGATTACTACAAGATCTCCACATACAACGAAAATATTTATGTGTTTATGTAACAACATATATTTTGTTACTACCTGTCGTCAAAGATCAGCACAACTGATATACGTTAAGTTCACTCTGTTGCAGGGGCGCTGCTGTTCAAAAAAACCGGATACGTGCAGGTGCTGAATATATGGTTGAAACATCCTGGAGGGAGCCTTCGCAAGAGATTCCGAAATAATATCCAGAAATCATATGAAAAAAAAAGTCGCTACAGGTTTGGTTACTGCCTAATGGTATCACAGTTATGCTGCGCTATACAAGCCTATTTCCGCAATAACTGTAACAAGTAAGGCGAGATGTTTAAGGTCAATCATCAAGCGTGATATGTTGCACTTACTTCGTAGCACTAAGTAAGGCGTGATATACTAAGCCATGTACGGTATAGGACGATACTTAATATAACATGCAACCGTGACTGCCGTTCACCAAGACATTTACTTTTACCTCCTTGTACTGTGTCGAGTAATATGGTGGAAACGAAATGAAAATCGCACGTCTGTTCATAATAATGTTTGCTTCAATGTGTGTTTTGTTTGAAGTTCTAAAAACCATTGTTGTTTGCCAACTTGATTTGTATAATTTAATTGCAAAAGCGTTTTACTTAATTATCTGTTGCATGTGTGTGTGTAAAATATTTCATAGTGTACATAGAGGCCCAGTGTGTGACCTAATGCTACACAAATGACCCATTTTATTAGGTATACCAATTATATAATAAAACAAGATCATTATCCCATCCACCTGGTAATACAGTAAAATAACAATAAAAATACCTTATAGATTAAAATTCTGTAAGTAGAGATATTTTTCTACCACTCATGAAGCTTGAATCACCGTCTTACTAGTTTGTACACTTGTTTTAATTTGATTCATTTTAGTGACTCCTTCTGCTGTTCTCAAATCTGATGAATATTGATGACTATTATCGTTTAAGTTTGCTGGTGACAATAAGAGTTCAAGATGAGTGTAAGAGTTGTAGCTACTTAACAATGGTACTAAAAATACAATTATTAAATTTTGAAATTACAAACTAATTACGGGATTTACATAATATAAATTTCCTACGTCATTAAAATCTAGAAAAATCTGTGTTTCCATTCACGCGGCTGATGTAACTTTCCCGGAAATGAGCTTTACGCGAAAATTTCAGAACAAAAACAAATAAACTTTCAATATTTAGAGAATAGTATATGAAATAATATTGTTAAAACGTAAAAAATAAAAATGGCGAAAATAGACTATGTTGCCTGCAATCTTACGTATGTCAGTAAGCAAGTGGACTTTAATAGTTAAGAACATTGAATGTCAATTGTTCCCTCTTATTAATATGTGTTAGGAATACACTTTAAAATTAAACAATAAAAATACTATCGAGGTAAATAATATCAAGTTGACTGCTATTGTCATTAAAATTGAAGGTAAGTAATAATAATTGCAGTTGCTATCCGTGAAGTTCATGTAAGAGCGTAATTTACACGTAGTCTTTATTATTCAGCTATTATTTATAATACAATATCCCCTCCTTCTTAGATAAACCAACAATGTTTATTGTGATAATTACACGCTTATTTCTTTACATTGAAAGTTTTTAATTCTTGCTTAAAATGGATTACCATATCCAACCATAAAATTCTTTTACAAAACAACTTCCTAGTTTACAAATACAATTTATACAACGCAGTCGTCAACTTCCACTAAAAAAAGTAAAAACCGTAAATTGACCATTATTTTTAAATATCAGAAATATAACTCATTAGTTAACACCCAACTGTAATATAATCACTAAAATTCAACCCTATTAAAAATAGTAATTCATAAATTTAACAAAAAAGCAGAACTGAATACTTACAGATCGAATTTCATTATCCCTTAAAGATGTATTTGTTGCATCAACAACAATTATAAATTTTATTTTGGTATTAGTGGCATAGCCATATCTAAATATAGTTCAGTTTTGTTTATTGATCTTTAGTTGATAAACAATAAAGGATACATTTTATGGGTTTCCATTGATAGCAGAACTCCTAGGTACAGTTCTCTCATATCGGCGCCTTTAGTGCCGCTGTTTAATTTTTCTTCAACAATGTCCAATGAACTTAGTACTTTATATTGAAACCCTAATTCTTCAATTGGATTGGTGCACGTAAAATATTTGGGCGAGTTCTGAAATTGAATAAGTGGATCAGTATTAAGAATATGCTTCCCGGTTTATACATTTGGTAGGACGAATTGTATGTGAAGTTGGCATTAAATAATAACTTCCAACAACAATTTACAGACATAAATATAAATATACCACTTTTGTTGTAAATAGTAATTAGATTAGTAGAAGTTAAAGTTAATCTAAACTAAGTGTATAAAGATGATAGTACACTTACATCTTTACCGATTATTGCAACACAAACAGCCATTCCGTACGTTTTCCACAAAACTTGAAGAAATGAAAGGTGAGGATTGTTTTTGCTTAAGTTTGGCATAACTGCTACAGCTGCGTATGTTCCACCATTGTTATTGATTAATTTGTCTATAGCTGGTAAATAAAGTGAAAGCGGTTAAAGTTTTGGTAAGTTACCTTGTTTTTGGCAAATTGTTCAATATTTTAAATTATAAGGTTGATTTGGTATGACAAATCTTTCAAATTTGAGTATATATTATCCCAATAATGAAATTTTCTAACTGCATATGAGTTTTTCAATAATCTTTTACTTTTGTCCTTTAGGAGTGACTGATTTTTATAATTTTCTGTTAAAAGAAAAGTGCAAATACAATTTGTATCCAGCAGAATAATCACTTGTTTCTATTCTTCATAACAATACTGGAATCTCTTTTGCTTGTCCATCATAGCTACTTCTGATTAAAAAAAGAATGATAATATTACTTTATTGTGCACTATAAATACATGCGACAACCAGGTGGAAGATCAGATTACCTGTGGTCTTCCTCTCCAACCTACTAAGATATGGATACATAAGCTAATTATAATGAAGTGTGTTAAAGTTAAGACTTTTTGTGCTTGTATCTCTAACAAACAGTTTCTAAAATTATTTTTGTAGGTAGCCTTAGTAGTACTGGTATTAAACAATATTATACCAAGAAGGAAATTTAATGAAACAGTTGATTAAGTAATAATTAAAGTGTAACATTGGGTAAATTTGTACTACAGTACGCTTTTGCCCCGATGGATAGTCCGAATCTGCCCCATGCTCAAATTTTTCCTGAGTTAGGTTAGACTATTATTTTATCAAAAAATATATAAAAGACTCGATATATTTTATTACTATAATGGACACTTACCCTATTATACTTAGTGCCTATCGAAGATAAACACATTGATTTGTAAACTATTGCTTAAATTATTGTTTTATAATGCTTAACTCAATCTTTGCTCTGCACCTGTAAACACTATGAACTTTCTCGAACGAGTTAAACGGGGAAATCACAGAATACATGGCGGCCTTCTATGTTGATCATTGAAGACTAACCAAGGGAAGATTTCTACCTTACAGTTGGTACAATGCAACGTATATTCGAATTAAGCCTAGTGCGAATTTGCCCCGTGTACGGATTCACCCCACTGCACCTTATCTCCAAAACTTGTTTGAACAGTTTTAAATTTATAATCAGTGCAATAACATAGCCATTCTGAACGGACCTGCACCTTGATGACGTTTTAAAATACTAGAACAGGTAGAATGGCTTGCGCGTTTCAATGAGCTAAAGAGCCGAACTATAGGTTTAACCAAATTAGTGGGGTCTTTAGTGAGGAACCAGACTAAGACAGGTTCCTGAAAGAGGGCAGCAGCTTTTTCGGCTCTTAGAATGGCAGAGACCATAGGGGTCAGTATGACATTCTAAGTCACACTACTGCGATGTGGAAGGCAACGGGAAACCACCAAATTATCTCCCACGTACACAGCGTACTCAAATTGTTACTAATGATGATGGCATCTTCTGGAGTAAAAAATTCCGTAGGTAAAATAGTCCCCCATTCGGGTCTCCGGGAGGGGACTACGTCGGGGATGTGATCCGAAAGTATAGAAAAGATCCGTGAACATTCTGCGAGTCGGAGCGTGGAATGTCAGGAGTATGAAACAAGTAGGCAAGCTAGAGAACCTGAAACTCGAAATGAATAGGTTAGCACTAGACATAGTAGAAATCAGCGAAGTCCGCTGGCCAGAGGCAGGGGATTTTTGGAGTGGAGACTTCAGGGTAATTCATATAGGATCAGAGGAAGGAAATTCGGGTGTGGGGATAGTTATGCGAAAAAAGATAGGACAACGTGTAGAAAACTACTTACAAAAGAACGAAAGAGTACTCATGGTTAGATTTGAATCTAAACCAGTAAATACAGTAATAATACAAATATACCTGATGCCCACCTCTAGCTACAGTGAGGAAGAGCTAGAAGCAATCTACAAAGATGTCGAAGACATACTAAGATACGTAAAAGGACATGAAAATTGAATAATTACAGGGGATTTTAATGCAGTGGTAGGTGAGGGTAGGAAAGGAGCGATAGTAGGTTTATTTGGTTTAGGCACGAGAAATGACAGGGGAAATAGGATGGTAGAATTTTGCGACAAGAACAACTTAACCATCACAAATACATTATTTCAACATACGTTCTAAGGCATTTCTGGGGATTAGTACTGGATATATTACAAGCAGAGATAGGAAAAGGTAGGTAGAGGTAGACCGAGATCAGACAAATAGTGATAGATGCAGACTGTGCAATTTTCAGGGAAATGTGTAGGTTGGTTCAGACTAGGAAACAATGAGGGTACGCGTCCAACCAGTACTAGGACTGAAGACTTAATGATGATGATGTATTTATTTAGCATTGTAGTAGCAACGTACGAGAGGGAGCTTTCAAACTTCTTCGTATTATGTGCTGGTATACTATACTGTTCTTTAGTATGGGTATTAATAGTATGTGTGTTGGGGATTATAGAATTTTAAGATTTGAAATTACTTCGCGTTTGTGCCAAGAACTACTTTTGTGGCGGAAGACGCTCATGTTTTTATTTGGGTGCTTCGTTTCCATTGATTCGCGTTTAAGATGTCTGAGGGGTTAGCTCGTGACAGCTAATACCCAATTATTCTAATCTATTTACATAATTTTCAATCATATTCAGTTACAATAAATGTATTCCACATTCAAGCATTCTTTACAATTTCTATCTTAGCAAGAAACAAGTTTTCAGTTTTATTGTTAAGTTGGTCCTAAGAGTTAATACTACAACGAAATACACGTACAGCAGAATCACCAGCGAAGATGTACAATTATTACAAAGATATCCCAAACAATGTGCACTGCTTCTTTTCTGTATTTCCTCTAGTAAATAGTTAGGAACACCGGTTTTTAGTATATTAAAAATCAGGCATCTGATATGTAACAGATATATATATATATATATATATATATATATATATATACAGGGTGTCCGGAAAATACGTGTACAACGTAAGAACAGAGATTTTTTGGCTCGAAACAAACTCTTATTGTGCCATTGTAAGCCTAAAATTTTTTGTGAAATGTTAGTAGTGTCTTCAAATGCAAATGCTTGCTGATAACACAATTCCTTTGGTAAATCTTCCAACACTGTAGCAATGTTGCTATTCCATTTGCGTAGAACAAAACCTCCAGATTTGCAAAGTTGATTGAGTTCGACAATAAGATGTTTTGCTTCATTGACAGACTGACACCCAGTAAGCAAATCATCCACGTATGTGTCCGACGATAAAACTTTTGATGCGAGCGGAAAACGAGGTTTTTCCAAATGAAAAAGTTCTTGGATAACTCGCAGTGCTAAAAACGGAGCTGAAGTAACTCCATAAGTTACTGTATTTAAACGATAATCCAAAAGTGGTTCTGATGAATGAAATCTCCAAAGTATTCTCAGTCACGATGATTTTGAGACAGCAATATTTGCCTGTATATTTGTTTAATATCTGCTGTCAAAACTACAGCGTGTGAACGAAAATGTAGCAATAATGCTATAATATCCTTCTGAAGAGGAGAACCAGCCAATAAATGGTCATTTAACGAATTTCCACTAGGGGTTGATGCTGAAGCATCAAACACAACACGGAGTTTTGTGGTAATACTCTCGGGTTTGACGACAGAATGATGAGGTATATAATACACGGATGAATCAGACGAATAAAAAACCTTAGGCGAAACGACAGTCATGTGGCCACTGTCTAAATAATCATGCATAAAATTTCTATATAAATCATATAAATTAGGGTGTTTTTCTAAACGACGTTCCAAAGACATAAATCTGCGAAGTGCAACTTCACGCGAATTAACGAAATGTGGTTCGATACCTTTGAAGGGCAATGAAACAATAAAACGACCATCTTGATCTCGTGAATAGTTTTCAATAAAATGTTTTTCACAAGCTATTTCATCGGGAGACAACTTGTTTGAATCGGGGATGTTTTCCAGCTCCCAAAATCGACGAATATTTGATTTTAATGGTTGACTAACAGCACATAATGATATTCACGAAGCAACAGGAGATACTACTTTTCCGGTCAGAATCCACCCAAACGTTGTGTTAATGGCAACAGGTTCATTTCTATGACCCTTGCGAATTCCATTTAATAAAATATGAGCAACAATGTCTGCCCCCAAGAGCATGTCAATAGGGCCAGGTTTATCAAAATGAAAATCTGCCAATTCCAAATCTTGTATATGGCCATACGTTTGATCTTAAAGGTGATGAAGGTAATTTATTACAAATATCTGGTAATACGAAAACATCTACATCATATTGAGGGTATAGTTTGCCTTTAAGCCTGATTTTGCACGATAATGCACCAGATATATACGACGATGAGAGTCCTAAACCTTCTACTTTCATTGCGACCTTTGATTTGTTTAATGCAAGTCTTTTACGACATGATTCTGTGATGAAGCTTTCCATACTTCCCCCATCTAATAATGCTCGAACTATTTGCGCTTTGCCAAACCCATCACACACTGCTATTTGTACTGTAGCCAACAAAGTAACTGCATTAGAAGTACGAGATGTAAACAAAGTACTTGTACTAGAAGTAGTAGCACACTGATTCACTGATGACGATACAACTTTTTTCTGTTCAACAAAAGGTTTGTCAAAATGTAACAATGTGTTATGAAGTTTGTTACATTTACGACAAAGTGATCTTGATGTACAATTATTCGCCAAATGTGTATTACGAAGACAATTTAAGCAAAGATTTTTCTGCTTTACAATCTCATATCGCTCTTGCGGCGATCTTTCCAAAAATTTCTGACACTGAAATAATGCATGAGAAGTATCACACAATAAACACTTTTCACTAGGTGATGTTGTTACTAATGATGTACGAGATGTATGACTGCTTGAGGAAAAAGGACGACGCTTTTCCAAATTATTACCAATTATTTTGTTAGGGAGCCTTTGTTCCAATTTAACTTGTTTGTCTGATGATGACACAACCATGTTACTCACTTCTAAAGCCTTGAAATGTTTTTCGATGTAAGATTTCAATTGATCATACGTCGGAATTTCCTCCGTATTTTCTAATTCAAATGTTTTTAGAAACTGTGAATCCAATTTTTTGGATAACAAATTAAATTTCACAAAATCTAAAAGATCTATGTTTGTTTGATGTAAACCTGCAAAATTTTCAACAAAGCAATTGACCAAATCTCTAAGTTCTACTGACGAGTTTGCTTTAGCCTTAGGTGCATTCTCCAAGGCTGACCAATAATTATTGACGATAAGACGACGAGATTCATATCTTTCGATCAAAATGTTATATGCTATCTCAAATGTGTCATTTGTTACAGATAAATGTCTAATACAATTTTTGGAATCTTCATCCAACGAATCGAGTAAAAAAATGAATTTTTGCAATTATTTAAACTTGAATTTGAATAAATCAGATTATCAAATACACTTCGAAAACTACTCCAATTTTTATACACCCTGAAAACGAGGCAAATTAATTTTTGGCAATTTAATATTACCGTGAAAACCTTTTGCGGCATTAGATTGTTGAGACAAACTTGAGTTTCCAAAACGAGCTTGAAAATCCGCGTTTATAACTTTAATTGCTATTAAATGCTGGTCTATATCTGAACGAAACGAATTCAATTGATCTAATTCAGCATCACTTCTTTTCTCTAAAGGTGTAGTTTTATAATTGTTATTAAATTCCTGTGATATTTCAATTACATTTTCTAACATAATTTTAACAGTGATTAAATGTTCTCCTGATTTTTCAAGCTTTATTAATGTGTTAGAATATGAAACTAACCTCTCCCGCAACATAACTTGCATCAATTAAAAGTCTATCAAAGCTTAATTTAGACATGGTTTAATATTTAACTAATGAACCTAAGAAATGTATAACCAGAATTCACCTTAAACTAAACTCAATTTCAATGACCTTTTTCTTGGAAATTGTACCCTTTGTAACAATCCAACCACTTGCTAGAAATATAGCTAGCCAACCAACTTTTATATGTGAAAATAAACGAATATCTTTCACAATATGCGAGTGTGAGAGAAAAATTTGTGTGTTTGCAGGATTAAACCTCTATACCTGCATGTGTATTGTGTTAATAGCTTGCCTTTCCAATACAAAAGAACCCAAAGTGGTTTTTCTGCTTGCTGAGCTTTAGGAATGTTAATGTCCAAACTATTTGTCTGCTAAACGAAATTTAAGGTAAATTTGAAAATCGTACCACCTTGACCATAATTCTTTGTTAAGAACTTATAGGAATGGAATTTTATGATGAATGTGAATGAGCGTCCAATTGCCGTAAATACACTTTCAATGATATATAAATTCACGCGTAAACGAAACTTGTCTGTTTTGCTAATGTTATATTAAAATGTCCGATAACTATAATTAATAATGTTCAAACGAAAAAACAACAACGTGTACAAATGTCAATTAAACTAATAACACATCCGCGCTGAAGGATCAATAAATGTACAGTATGCCGTGCAGATTAAAAAGAAATAACGTACACTGGTTAATACTTACAATCACGCCGGTATGCTTCTAAAGATCTGCTGTTGATATCTTCGATTTTTGAATGTGGACTGTAGATCTATATGTTGATAAGCACTAATGTTTTAATGCCGATGCTAGCTATTGTTCACAACGAAAAACGACACGCACTTGGGCGAATTGTTACCTTCATGTAGGTTTTGACTGGTCGTCTGTAACACGCGACGTGTTGCGCACAAAGTTCGAGAACGACTCTTTTATAACGTTACGGCAGGAACCACAAGGAATTAAAGTTCGGGTTGGTTCGTATTGGACCGTGAATGATGGGGGTTACTTATGTACAAGTCAAGGCGGTACTTAATAATTACTACAACTAATATGCAATTTATATGTATAATAAATTAAACTAATAAAAATCATTAACACTTATGAAAATAATAAGAGCTATTGACAAATACAAATCGGGCTGGTAGTTATATAGCCATTAACAAAACATTAGTTTTATTACTTCACAGGGGAGGAAGCATCCACTGACCAATGGTTTCGGCTTGTTAAGTCTCATCAGAGTGAAATAGTTTCCAAGCTATATAACTACCGGCCCGATTTGTATTTGTCAATAGCTCTTATTATTTTCATAAGAGTTTGTTTACAGATACATCTTACTTTATATACTATTTCTTATTGCGGACTGCAAATAACTTGTCTGTATTTATTTGGATTGCCTTTAGGGCATGAACCCGGGTGTCGCCAAGAGAAGGTTTGTTACGTTTGCAAATAAATTTTGCTGTAACATTCCGCAAATCTCAAAGGCCAGACGTACTTTTATAGTCATCTATAAAATTTATTATGTAGTTTTGGTTCAATTCTGTACTTCCACACTTTAGTAGTGTTGGTGTTTTATCACCTGATGGCGGTTTTATTTACTTTTGCCAAAGTACAGTGATTGTTTCGAAATTATATCATTATAATAGCTTCGATTACTTCATAGGGTTCTTGGGAACTATTTCACTCTGATGAGGCTTAACAAGCCGAAACCATTGGTCAGTGGATGTTTCCTCGCCTGTGAAGTAATAAAGCTAATGTTTTGTTAATGGCTATATAACTACCAGCCCGATTTGTATTTGTCAATAGCTCTTATTATTTTCATAAAAGTTTGTTTACAGATACATCTTACTTTATATACTATTTCTTATTGCGGACTGCAAATAACTTGTCTTTATTTATTTGAATTGCCTTTGGGGCATGAACCCGGGTGTTGCCAGGAGAAGGTTTGTTACGTTTGCAAATAAATTTTGCTGTAACATTCCGCAAATCTCAAATGCCAGACGTACTTTTATAGTCGTCTATAAAATTTATTATGTAGTTTTGGTTCAATTCTGTACTTCCACACTTAGTGGTGTTGGTGTTTTATCACCTGATGGCGATTTTATTTACTTTTGCCATAGTACAGTGATTGTTTTGAAATTATATCATTATAATAGCTTCGATTACTTCATAGGGTTCTTGGGAACTATTTCACTCTAATGAGGTTTAACAAGCCGAAACCATTAGTCAGTGGATGTTTCTTCCCCTGTGAAGTAATAAAGCTAATGTTTTATTAATGGCTATATAACTACCAGCCCGATTTGTATTTGTCAATAGCTCTTATTATTTTCATAAAAGTTTGTTTACAGATACATCTTACTTTATATATATATATATATATATATATATATATATATATAATATAATATATATATATATATATATATATATATATTGCTATGTATTTTCCCCCTCGTTGTTGCGTCATTTAAATTGATATGATAACGCCGTGCTCGGTGTAATAAACGTTCTACTGAACATCACCGCTCTGTGTTTCTCTGAAATTAATCTTTTAATTTTATTATGCCACGGCTAGCCCTTTTTAATTTTACACAGAGTGCACAACGTTACGATGATTAATTTTCTTTCACCCCTTTTATGATTGATTACCTGTTTGAATTGATAAAACGAAGTCAATCAACATTCATATAATGAAAGGAAATAATATTTACAATTTTTGAAATTCTTTAAATACACCCTTCAATCAATTAATATCATATGGATTATTTATCCCAAAATTTATATACTTTTAATTCAATATAGTCACCAAAAACAACACCCTTTAAAAAAAGTCTGGAACGTTCGAGACCTCTTTATGATTTATACGTAAGTTTAAACGTATGCAATGTTCCTGTTGACTCTTTACAAGTTTTGGATAAATTGAATAAATTCAGTATTAAAATTTAAATTGAAAAGATTTCTTAAAATTAAGTAGATCTTACATGTGATCTGATATGTTATTTCGTGTTGTGGATCAACACCCCCTTACTGTCTTCAATCGAATACCAATGCTCTGCTTTGTCGAACCAATATTTCAGTACGGTTATCCCTTGCTTTCCAAAAATCACCTCATGCTTTATTCTTTATTTCTCTGCATATGCTTTGAATCTCTTCCCTTAAATACCACTTGAAATTCCAGACTTCGGATCATAAATTAGCAGCGTATTAGAATTGTCCCATAATTAGAATTATTTTCGACGTGGATTAGAATAGTCCAGAAATATACCAGAAGTATTGTTTTCGACGCAGATTAGAAGCCCTATATCATTATAAATATTTAATTTAAATTAATTAACCAATTTCTTTCACGTTTTCTAATAAAACGGCAAAAACTTGTCATATAGTATTAACACTATTTTTATACATCACTATTTTCACTATATTATAAACTTTATTTACTGACGCGTAGATTTCTGGTTAAAAGTGATGTGGATTCAACGTGCTTCAAGTGGAAACTGAGCTGCCTTATCACCGGTGGGTGTTAAATACCTTTTTCCCATTACCTTTGGATTGGGTTTCCAAGCAGTTTTGCAGATTGTCACGACCAGCTAGGTTTTCTTTAATATTCCCCATATTTTTAAGCTGTTTTCTGATGAAACTCTTTCGGATTTCCGTGTCATGGTGTTTATTTGCGATCTCTGATACCTTATTATTTGTTATCGTGGCCAGACTTTTAACTTACTTACGTCTGTTGTTTTGTATAGATAATGCTTTTGGATAATTGTACAAAAATAAATGATGTAACTCTAGTGCTGTTTTTGTTCATGTATTTATTTAGACTGATCTTTGAAAGTGCGTTTTCTTATCAAAGCGTATATTGTTCCTTCTTTATCACAAGCGTAATTGCATGAGGATTTATTAGGTTTTGTCTTATCTTCTGCGTTTTTATTTTATAAACTTGTTAAACATTCTCAACGTAGTTTTAATTACATGTTCGATTATTTCTCTGCTGAATGCGCATTTTATTATCGAATGATGTGCTTGCTGGCATTGTTTAAAGTTGATTACAGTCTATATACAGGGTGTTAAATGCTTGCTATTTACATAATGTACGAATTACTTATTTTCCTGCTAAATAAATGCAGTTTTCGGATTCCCATTGCTATTTATAATTATTACACACGACCCTTACTACTCAATACACCCCTAAACAACCCCTTATCACAGCAGTATATACATTCCATTTTCAAAATATCTAAACTGATGTACAAATGAGTTACGTGGGTACGTCTGTCAATATTGTATGTAAAACAAAAACATGCATTTTGTAGCTTTTGAATTTTAGACTTGAATACATTGGTTAGATGTGAAAAATATACTGACATACAGTACCGTATTGTAGATAATATGATAACCTGTACTATTTTCCATTTAACCGATGAGCTAAGGGAGTTTTTAAAATCATATATATATATATATATATATATATATATATATATTATTTACTTTGCGTATGCCATAGATATAAGAGATATTATGTGTTTTTCAAAACTTAAATAGTAGTCGAACTACACTCCTAGATTTCTGTGGAAAGCTTTTCATCATTATGTCTTCAGTCCTAGAACTGGTTGAATGCATACCCTCATTGTTTCCTAGTCTGGACCAACCTACACATTTCCCTGAAATTTGCACAGTCTGCATCTATCACTATCTGTGTGCGAAAGTCTGACCTCGGTCTACCTCTACCTCCCTTTTCGTATCTCTGCTTGTATATCTCGTACTATTCCCCAGAAATGCCTTAGAACGTATCCTGTTCGTCTATTTCTCCTATTTTGTCATTTTCCACAGATATCTTTATTTCTCTACTATTTCTACAACCTATTTGTTATTAACTTTGTCTGACCATGCTACCATCCTCATACATCTGAAGCACAACATTCCAGAAGGCTTCTATCTTTTTCTGCCTATTTTTCCACTGCCCCGATTTTATAGATGTGCTGTGCTGTGCTCCACACTATGCTTTGAACATAGCTGCTGTTCTTTCTTGTTTGATGCAATTTGGTCACGTATTGTTTTACAGTTATATACCCTATTTCCCCGATATTCAGTGGTATGTGAAGGGGGTAAGCAGCCTTCGGCTGCCAAGTTCCTTCCCCCAGCACCTGAACTTTTGTCGAATTAATAGTTTTTCACGGGAAAGCTTTTACTCATACAAAATTTAGTAATAGCGCAGTGTAACACTGTATCGCCTGACTGTAGGAACCACTTGTTTGCAGTGCATTGTCTCATGAATACGACTCATTTTTAAAGACTCAAGAACTTGTAAAAGCTTTAGCATAATATCTTTCTAGCTTTATCACTTATTTATTGAAATAAAAATAGGTTTTAAATGCCAAATGTATAAATTAAGCAATAAGACTGATGCGTTATAAATTTTTTATCCAAACTTTTTCTATTGTTATTGTGCTGAAAATCGCGAGTCTTTGCTTGTCGATTAAGACTTTTTAGATGAATTTTCAGCCCCAACAAGAGGTTAGAGTGGCTCATCAGGTGAAGAAAGATCGAGGAACCAAGGAAGGATTTTTACTTACAAAAAATTTACTAATGCTGTTTTATCTGACATCGCAGGTTTTATCAATAATTGACACGGAGGAGATCTGGCTCTACTGTCTTTTTCTTTAGCCAAAAATTATAGTTATAAAAAATTAGTAAGTTGAATGAGTCTTAAATTGATACAAGATACTTAATATTAGCCACAAACGCATTTTGCCGATGTGTTTTGCCCTAATTGTGGTTCATCGGGACAGTAGCAACAAAGTTTAATATTTAACACATTCTAAGAAATTCACCACCGCTTAGGTTACAGTTCGTGCTTTCATGTTGTTTCACCTGACATTGCAGGTTTTAATAACAGTTAGCAGGGAAGAGATCCGGCCAAACTATCTTTTTTCTGTGACAAAAAATTGTAATTACAAAAAATTACTAAGTTTAATTAGTCTTTAATTAATGCAAAGTAAGCAAATTTACTGATGTAAACTGTGACTTCTCATGTGTCTCTGTTATATATTAGAACTTTCCTACTCCTATTTTGATGAGTCCCAATTAGGGTAAACGCGTTGACATGCTCTTGTAGCTTATTTTGAGTTGCTTGCCATTACATTTTCTTACTTATTAAACATGCCAATTTTTAATAATTATAATTTTTGGCTATGGATGAAGGCGGTTGCGCCGGATCGCCTCTGTCTGACTATTTATAAAACCTGTGATATCAGGTGAAACAATGCAAAGGTAGAAACTGTGATCTAAGTGATGCTGTACTTTCCATAATGTGTCTGTGTTAAATATTCAACTTCGCTACTCCTGTCATGATGAGCCCCAATTAGAGTGAAAGGTGTTGACAGGATTTTCTTATTATTTTATAATATAAATAATGATATATATAATTACAGGGTTTGGATCTGCTGGTAAGAATCCAAACTCTTATGTACTAAATTTTTGCATTTATTCAATGCTTGATTACGGGCACGCTTAAAATATAATACAACGCTATTAGAATTAATAGATATTTGTAAATATTTACATGCTTGTATCAAAATTATTATTATTAAAATTTTTATCAGTATTTTTATTCAATTTAATAGCACTGTTTGCTTACAGAAACAAACCGCAAAATCTAAATATGTATATAATTTTTTTTTTATTTGACACCTTTCTTTCTGCCAGAATATCTTATTAAATACTCCACTATATTTGCCAAACTATTACTTTAAGCATTTACTGAATCAGTATTTAGTAAGTTTGGATAGCTGCAATATGTCATAACACAAATAATTAAAAATTTGTCACCACTTTATTTTCTTTCAGGTCCTCATGGATACAACTAAATCACAATGTAGAGTGCATAACTGTATGAAAAATTTAATTAATTCAAATTGTGGTACTATATCAAAAGATTATGGTGGGATGGATATGTATAGGCCACGTTCACGTATAAGTGCAAAATCAGTGCATATTCGTATACAAAATTTAACAAATTCGGGTGCTGATGTTATGTGGATAGATTATCTTGGGAACTTTGTTAAATACAAAACGCTTCCCAGAAGGAGCTACTTTGATGTCAACACATTTGAAATGCATCCCTGGATTGCTGTAAATTCAGACACCAAACAAAGATTGTTAGTTAATAAGCGTTGTATATTTATAGCATTGTTTCAAGGTAAAAAAGCGTCAACAAATGTACAATATGACTCTGATTCCACACCTCGTTATTTAGTTAATATTACAACTCCCTTATACAGTCTGCGACAAAGAACATTATTAACTGTCCGATCATGTTTAAAGAGTGTGGACGATATTGACAGTTTGGACCTTCCAAAAGAACTCAAAGATGATATACGGTTATTATTTGAAGAACAACAAGGTATTGATGTTTTTAATTAAAAACTAAAGTAAATCCTGTTAATAAGAGAGTATAATTTGAGTATGATTTGATTGCTATTACTTGTAATAAATCACAAATAATGAAGTCTTACATGAAATTCTGTTGTTACACACCAAACCTCGTGCTTTCACATGATTGGTTTCTAAATAGTGTGCAGTGTATCACAATTTTTTCAGTTGCTAAAGTTTAAAGAAACATTGCGAAAACACTAAATCTACTTAGCACATTAATTGGACACAATATTCTGTTTTCAAATTAAACAAGTGAATTAGTAAAACTTGTTTTCCACAGAAAAATATAGCATCAACAAAAGCACTCTGCTGAAATGTAAAAATTAACATTGCAACAGTCATAAATTTAACACTCCTACATTTTAATTGTCTATCGCTATAATCATTAACAGTAGCTTTAAGTTAATTCAATTTCGTTACACTGTCTCCTCAGTGAAATATTTACTGATATGTAAATTTGCTTTAGAGGCAAGAGGGTGCAAGGAAATTGGTAATCTCGTTAAACCTTTTCTCAAATTAGTATTTAGTGTTACCTGATCATCAGTTGTTGGATTCATCGGTAGCAGAAGGTATCCGTTTTAGGCATGGATATCAGATTCGATATTTTCATCTCAAAAACATGGGACATTGCTCTCTGGCGGCAATGTTCTGCTATGGCGATATTTCTTTAACTTAGTATGTCACTAAAAATTGAAAACAAACATATTATAATTTTTGTGGCTGTACAGTAATGGAACAAAACTTTAACGCCAAGAATAAGTTTAGGTACAAGGTTTAACATATTATTTTCAAGTTGATTATAAAAGAACTATGGGAAGGAGCAAACATTTTAGAATAGTATATTGAATGTGGCTATTAACCATTAAACCCTTCACAATAAGAAATCTAAGCATTACAATTGTAATAAAACTAATAGATATAAATACATACCCTTCAAGAGATTCCAGATAGATATAAAATAAAAACCTGTGTTTTGAATAGCAGCAATTTGTTGATTTATGTTCATAACTAACTACAGATCGCTTCTTTTAGCAGATGTAAAAAATATATAACGTGATATTTTATGACCTTTTTGTATTAATTAAATATTAAGTAAATTATTATAAAATTGAGGACTTTTCTTATTTTAGAACAACTGTAGAAATTATATCTATACCATGTGGAGATGTCCATCCAGTCGGAGACTGCATCCTTCAAACATCTATTAGAAAGACAACGGCTCTCACTTCTAGTGTTTGCTTTAATTGTTCTGATGGTGTGTGAATACAATACATACTTCAGTGAGTATGATTCCCGTATGTATGTACCAACAAAAAGGCCACCAACTAATAAGAAAGAACATAAAAGCTTGAATTTAGAAATGATGAAATGTGTTACGGAGGATGGGTAATGAAGGCAGAGCTTCAGTCGTAGATCTTGATTTGGGACGCTCAGACTGTAAGAACAATTGTTAAAATTCGCGAAAAAAGATTACACTTTCTAGTGAATGTGCGACGCCCATGAGTGTGACTAAACTCACTTGTTCACAGAATTCAATACTAGAAAAAATTGAGGTTACTTTGTGCGTGTATAGAAGATTTGAATAAAAATAACACTCCTTTAAGCCATAAAAGCACGGTCTTTGTTTCTAATGCTAAAGGAACAACGAACGTGCTTCCATTCCATTTTTTGGTGGTAGTAGAGGTTAGTTTAATCGATTTATACAACATCCAGATAGTGCATGAAGCAGCAAGTGCCGATACACTGCTGCTGAATTTCCAAAAAAAAAAATTCACGGCTTTATTTTGCACAAAAAGATTCCAGCATGTTTTGTTTTAACATCGATGAAACTGGTCTTTATTGGAAAAAGATGCCATCTCGAACATTCATTTCTAAAGAAGAGCGACAGGCCAGCGAGAGAAAGACGTAGTTCACACTTCTAGTAGGCGGTAATGCAACTGACGATTTTAAATTAAAACCATGTTAGTATATGTCAGAAACAGTACTTGTCATGAGAGATGTAGATAAAGTCTGCCAGTTGTGTGACAGTTTAACAGGACAGCATGGGCGACTCGAGACGTCTTTTGTGATTGGTTGACTAACAGATTTTGCTCATTTGTTAAATCTTACTGTGATAGAAATGAACTTCTACATAAAGCTCTGTTACTCTTCGATAATGATCCTGGACACCCGACAACATTTGATATACCCTCTGATTTGAAAGCAAAAGTAATGTTCCTTCAAACAAACACCACATCGATTTTGTAGCCTATGGATCAAGCAGTAATCGCGAACTTCAAAGCTCACTACCATCGCCACACATTTAACCTACTAATCTATGGAACTAATGGAGAAGGACGACAATAAATGAGGGAGGGGCGGAAGTCATATAACATCATGAATGGTATATCTAACATAAACGTCGGGGGTAGTGGAAGCTATTAATAGTGACGTGTGTATACAAAAAGAGGCACTTGAAGACATTGCTGCAATGATTGAAGGTTTTGAAATGGAGGATGTCACTGTAGAAGAGCTCGGAGATTTTATATCAGCAAGTGATGATCCTCTCAGTAATAAATTTTTTTATGGAAAATCAGAACAATCCCATCAACAATGTTGAGGAGCAAACAAGAAAAAATTCGTACATCAAGCAGTATATAAAAAGCCCCAAGGTCCCAGGTTCGAATCCCGACACGGTCCGCTTGAAAAATGTTAGGTGAGCATTTTTCACAAAAAATACACACTCGTTCGGATAAGAGGTAAAATGGAGGTCTCGTGTGTGTGTGTTGTCACGCACGTTAAAGATCCCTACCTTGCTTGGAACAGCAAGGGTTCGGCAAAATTCCAAATTTTCCCGGTAAAAAAAACTCACTTCCTGGCCAATGTAGTACCTGCGGGTGGAGCATTAGAAAATCACATGTAAAGTATATAAGAAGCAGGCGGCTCCATGCCTTAGTTGGTTTGCGTAACTACTAATTCCAATGTCCCGGGTTCGAATCCCACAGTCCACTTGAAAAATGTTATAGACGAGCATTGTTCATAAAAATATGTCCTTGTTCAAATGAGAGGTAAAATGTAAGCTGTGTGTGTGTGTGTGTGTGTTGTCACACACGTTAAGGTCCCTACCTTTCTTGGAATAGCTAGGGTTCGGCAAAATTTAAAATTTCCAGTGGAACACTGGAAAATCAATTGTAGGGGTATACAAGAAGTACTATCGCAGATCTATTCGGGTTTGGATATTTTAGAAATATTAGTAACGTTGAGCGTATTTTGTCTGTGCATCAATTGATTAAAAATGGTGTTACATGTTATGAACGAATTTTGTAGGAATGTTAACAATATGCAACTCAAAAAACTAGATGACTGAAATGAATTAATAAATGTAAATTGTCACATCTTTATTAAATTAACAATAGTGTGGGTTATGAATGCATGTGTATGTACAAGTACATAGATAGATAATAATTTTTGTAAAAATACATAAACCTATATATGGATTAATGTTTACATATCTTAAAAACCTTTCAATTTTTCAATATACATACTTATCACATTAATTTATTAACATTGTTATCATTTCTCTATCAATGCCCATTATACGTGCATTTCGTTTTACACGGTGTTTCCAAGAACCCACCCCCAGCATAAAATGGAGTATTGTACTGCGTGAGCAAAAGTACCTTCATGATTTTAAATTAAAAAAAAGTAAATGAAAAGTTGAGTAAATTTATATTTTGAAACTCGATACAAAGTATGTTTCTTAGTTTTTTTAACACTTATGAAAAATGATGCCCTTTAGCAATGATAAACATGATCTCTTTTTATCACTTCTTCCATTGCCTTTTGTAAAGTTTCTCGAGATATTCCCAAAATCTCTCGCCGACTATTTGTTCTAAGTTATCCGAATCATTGCAGCTTGTTTTAAATAAACTTTTTCTTTCAGGTAACCTCAAAGAAAATAATCTGCAGACCTGGGGGGGGGGCATCTTGTCTTTGATTAAGGAAATGTGCCCTCAAAAGAACAATTGTGGCTCTTGGCAGTATGGCATCTTGTTGAAACCAGTAGTGTTCATCTAGTTCTTGTGGTAGAAAGATTAAAGATTTTTGCAGGATTTCCCTGTATTGATATCTCCATTTACCGATAGTGTGTGACCAACTCCAACTTGGAAAAATAGGTCTTGATTATTCATTGGTCTGAAATTGCACACCATACAGTAGACTTTTTTGGTGTGGAGAGGCCTGTGGTGAATTAATTGTGGATTCTGTGTACCCCAACTGCGAATTTTGCGTGTTTACAAAGCCACAGGTGAAAATGTCCCTCGTATGACATCCTCAATTAGTTTACAAAACTTCCTCTATCTATGTCTGCAAGATTTAATATGGCTTGGATGTATTTTACACGCAGATTAAAGTTCTGAGTACTCGGTTGATGCACCAGCTGGATTTTATACTTATGCATGTGGAGGTTTCAAAATACTCTGCAGTGATCATCGTTTCATCCATAGCTTTAAAGAACATATTTGTGTTGAAGTTGGTGCTTCATGAATACTTTCTAAATCCATTGGAAAAATTTGTGTGCAGCATATTGAATATCTTCAATGTATCTTGCTGCTCGCAGTCTTCCTACCCTCCTTGTGTCTCCTACTGATCCTGTCTCTTCAAATTTGATTGTTGCAAAATTATATGGTTAAAAGGAGCACATCTGACATTAAAATATCGTCAAAAGTTTTTCTTAGTAGAAATGATGGTTCTTCCGTTTTCGAAATAAAAAGTTATCAACGTTATTCTTTCTACAGGTGTTGTTACGTGTAGTTTTCTGTGTAAAATTTATCCTACATTCCCTGCGATATTTTAATCTATTATTAAAATTATTTTCCATTCTGCTTTAATTCATTGTTTATGTACGTTTCTTAATGGGTCGCTTATCACTCCTGGCAGCTGTAGTTGATTTGATATGATAACGTCATTCTGTTTGTATCAATTTAAAGAAGAATATGAGCGCTCTATTTTCTATTGTATGATCTTTGAAGTGCATTTGGTGTTTATGATTTTTAGCAACTCTTTGGGTGGATTTATGGTTCTACATGTTAGTTAGTGGTGTTTGTCCACTTCAGTTTGTGGAACTTTTTGAGTCACCGATTCTTTTCTGCTACAATAAGGATGATGATCAACAGATTTTTCTTTTTTTTTTCTTTTTTTTACTTCGTTTCTTACTCATACTTGCCTGCTTACACAATACTTCAGTAATGTGTTGCTGATAGTATGGATACACCAGACATCTGGCTCTTTAATATCGTATACTTATTTATTTTGATACATGCTTTTCATCGCCTTCCTGACCAATTTAGCTCACGTTATCAGTGAAAATTAGCTGCATTTTTATTACAACTAAATCCAGTTGAGCAGTTATAACAGATTTATATTTACATTTTTGAAACTAGAAGTAAAGTTTTATAGATCATTTTGTCAGGAGGGAAAGTAGCAACATTGTTAACTTAGTGTGTATATAATTTTTTTTGTCATTATTTTTATGAAGGGTATATGTA
Source organism: Platerodrilus igneus (assembly GCA_036346225.1). NCBI lineage: Eukaryota > Metazoa > Arthropoda > Insecta > Coleoptera > Lycidae > Platerodrilus > Platerodrilus igneus. The sequence continues at coordinate 20,755,968 of JARFIW010000089.1, read as the reverse complement.
CATTTTTGACTTACAGAATGTTTATAATTGTTGGTCTACTTCTCTATTACTTTTGTAGACCGTATCCTTGGGTGGGATTATTGTTTTTTAAGTGTATAGATGTATTTTAGTTTGTAGGTATATTATTGTAACTCCCCCCCAGGTATGTTGTATAAGATCCACAAACGAACATATATATTGCTGTGATAAGGGGTTGTTTAAGGGTGTACTTTATAGTAAAGGTCATTTAGAAATCAAAAATTAGCATAGGCAGCAGAAAACGGCACTTATTTAGTGAAGAATTGAGAAATAGACATAGTTTGTAAATAGTAGGCAGTCAAAACCCTGTATATAAAGTATAAATAGTTTTAAGCGACGCAGATAAACATAGAAGGACGCATAGTTAGCGTAGGAATGAGAAATACATGCGTTAAGTAAATAGAAAATATTAAATACCCTGTAGATAAAGTTTAGTTAATTTAGGTATAGCAAGTAATAATATTTTTCAGTGGAAGCATGCGTTATATTTATAAGTAAACAATAAAGTGTAATTAGACACGCATTCAAAAGGTGTTCCAGACTATTAGATTAATACGGCGATAGAAATAGAGCTTCAGGTAGCATAGGTAAATGCGTACAAATATCTAACCATTTTTGATAAGAAAGCAGAGTAAAAATTGCGTGAATCGCATGTAAATAAGAAAATTTAAAGTCGAATTGCATTAGTTGTTTATGGAAAGGCAATTAGATCTATCAAAACACAGCATGTTGATAACGAAAGACAGCTGCAAGCATGTTATGATTATTGGGAATCGTGGTGAATTACATCAGAAACTGCTCTAAATGTAATTATTTGATTGGTCAGAAATAAGCGACGAGTTCTAGACCATACCCACTGATGGAGTGGGAATTCAAGAATATATTAGCAAGCACCGTGATAATGAAGTTAGTTTTGAACTCAACAAAGGCCGAAGTGCGCCGTGATGAAATAAAATAATACGTAAATTTTAAAAGTGAAAGATAAAATAAGTGCCAAGATGAAAACTATAATTGCCGATTAAAAACGGCTCTGATGTACGGGGGAAAATAAACTACAATCTGATGTACGGGGGAAACAATCCTATGTATGAGGGAGAAAAATACAATTTGATGTTCGGGGGAAAAGTACAGTAATACAATTTTGAAGTCTGGGGAAGAATAATAAGAAAATTGAATGATAATAAGAAGAAGTTTGATATGAAACGACAATAAATTGGGGTGCATAAATTAATAATGTTAGTCCATAGTGTAATGGCAATAATTTAAATGTAGTCCAGAATTGGGGAAGATAATTTTTATTTCAAATGGAAGCGTCGTTGTGAAGAAAATAAAACAGGTCAGATTTCTTAGTTATAAGACATTTTGTTTTTCTACATATTTTTTTATTTTGAATTTGCTTAATATAATATGCTTGTGAAAAAGTCAACAAAAGAAGTTGCATACGTATAAGGGAGTAATATGATAACAGGTTTAGAATATTCTACACTTCGTTGATAAAGATAATAAGTTTTTTTTTTGTGACTTTGGGTTTTGAGTAAATAGTATATGATGTTTAATAAATGAAATTTATGACGTTAACTAATTGAAAGTGTATTTCAAATAATTTGCAAAAGCTGTACATAATATATTGGTTCCATTATATAAAATCGAAATTAACTGAATGTTATAATTCCAAATAAATGCTAGCCGAGGTCATAAGATTTAAATAGTACAAAGCGGAGCTACAAGTTGAATAGGAAATTGATAACACGCAAGGCGGTAACGTATCGAATTTTGCTATTGGCAGACAAGGTTGTTTCAAGATAAAATTCAGTTAAGTTGATAGCAATATTAATAAGACAGCCGGAGGAGGAGATAATTACAATCTTGTTTATTCATAGTAATATTAAAATGGTCGTCCAAATGATGGAACGCGAATAATTTAGAGTACATAGCAAAATTAATAAGGCGCACAACATAGGGGTTCGATAATTTAGAGAGTTCATAGCAAATAAATATGGTCGCCCAACGAAGGGGCTCGAGAATTCCAGTATTATAGCAATATATATATATATATATATATATATATATATATATATATATATATATGTGATTGGTATTTGACCTTCTTATATATAATACTTGAACGTTTGTTTCTTGGGAAAAGGTCTAAATAAATAAAAAATTTACATTATGTGTGTTAATCAGACGTTTACGTTCAGATGGTCTTTATCAATTATGTTTGTTTTCCTATAATAGAATACATGTACATTATATCTTAACAAATATCTAAAATGCTTACCCATAAACGGAGTTTTATATATTTATAATGTAGTATAAATTGAGCTATTCACATTGATATGCAGTTACTACAATCTAATTTATTTAATTTAAAATTGTACAAAACATTTACGTCATAAATTAAAATATGTTTTCTGTATAAATTATGTACACCTTGATGCGAGTTGCTAAACTCTTTGTCAAACAATTCGAACTTTTAGTTAACATGTATATTAAAATGTTTAGTACAGAGTTTGATTGAAGACTAATCTTGATTTATTGGGTTTCTATTTCTTATCACTGGATAAAGACACTTTTACAAACAGGTTAAAATCGTAATACTTTCTACAATTATGAATATCTCTCTTATTGAGTAAATTTAACTTTATGTATAAATATATCAATACGCTTATGTATTTAAATATATATCTGTATATGTATTCATCTGTACATACCTCACGCATACACATCGTTTACTCACTCTATCTGCCTCCATATATACAAGACAAACACCTTTTCCTGATTAATTTTATGCATTTTATTTTAATAGATTATAATATATTTTACTTAATTTGCTAATATCTATTTTATCATTTACTGATGTTGGATGTTTAATAATATACACCATCTCTAGGAATTCTCAATTTTTGGTTTGCTTCTGTTTTAAAATTGTCGTTTGTTGAATTCAATTTATGTTGGGCTTGTTTTTCATGTTTGGTTAGAGCAGTTTGGTTGTTTTATCATATTTATGACCAAACTGCTCTAACCAAACATGAAAACAAGCCCAACATAAATTCGAATTCAACAAAACAACAATTTTAAAAACAGAAGCAAACCAAAAAATTAGAGAATTCCTAGAGATCGTGTATATTATTAAACATCCAACATCGGTAAATGATAAAATAGATATTAGCAAATTAAGTAAAATATATTATAATCTATTAAAATAAAAATGCATAAAATTAATCAGGAAAAGGTGTTTGTCTTGTATATATGGAGGCGAGATAGAGTGAGTAAACGATGTGTATGTAGAGGTATGTACAGATGAATACATATACAGATATATATTTAAATAAATAAGTATTGATATATTTATACATGAAGTTAAATTTACTCAATAAGACAGATATTCATTATTGTAGAAAGTATTACGATTTTAACCTGTTTGTAAAAGTGTCTTTATCCAGTGATAAGAAATAGAAACCCAATAAATCAAGCATTAGTCTTCAATCAAACTCTGTACTAAACATTTTAATATACATGTTAACTAAAAAGTTCGAATTGTAATTTTGACAAAGAGTTTAGCAACTCGCATCAAGGTGTACATAATTTATACAGAAAACAATATTTTAATTTATGACGAAATGTTTTGTACAATTTAAATTAAATAAATTAGATTGTAGTAACTGCATAATATCAATTAGTGAATAGCTCAATTTATACTACATTATAAATATATAAAACTCGCTTATGGGTAAGCATTTTAGATATTTGTTAAGATATAATGTACATGTATTGTATTATAGGGGAGAAAAAAACATAATTGATAAAGACCATCTAGCGACGGTCGAAACGTCTGATTAACACACATATAATGTAATTTTTTTTTTTATTTATTTAGACCTTTTTCCCAAGAAACAAACGTTCAAGTATTAGTGCATATATATATATATATATATATATATATATATATAGTTTGTTCTAGTATTGTGCCACTTTGGTACATTCTTTGCACAAACTTTTTATTTTTAGAGTAATATTATTTCTACCTGTTTTGTTCCATATTTATACTCTTTAGGTACTGGTATATGAATTGTTATTTCAGTGGCGAACTTGTATGTTTGGTGCCGTATGCTGTACTTCTATATTTTGTGTGCACTGTATATTTTCCAAGTTAAACATTATATTCTTCGGACTACTAGGATATTTTTTTATTAGTATTATAATTTTTGAGTTATCGCGTGATAACTGTGCCACTTTGTGGTGCTTGGGTATCGTGTTTGAAGGCTTGTATAGTAGTTGGAACCTTTGAGTCGTGGTTCTATCTCTGGTGCCCTTACTCTTTAGGTTTTGCCATACTTGTCCTTATCTGAAGCCTTCAGTCCATGTCCTACTGGATGAGCAAGCTACCCTTCTTTTGCCATCAGCACATTAGGCACCACTCGCATATGGTTCTTTATATCTATTTTTTGCATCTTTCACTATCTGCGTGCAATAGTCTCATCTAGGTCTACATCTACTTCCCTTTTTTCCTGTATTTGCTTGTAATATATCCCGCACTACTCCCCAAAAATGCCTTAGAACGTATCCTGTTTTATTTCTCCTATTTTTTTTAGTTCCCCAGATATATTTATTCCCCTACTATTTCTGTAACCTCTTTGTTATTAACTTTGTCTGTCCATGCTATCATCATTATACATCTGAAGCATAACATTGCAAAGGTTTCTTCCTTTTCCCGTTTGCCTCTCCTACTATTCCTATTTCTTAGGCATATAGTGCCATACTCCACACTTATGCTCGCAACAATAATTTTATTGTTTCAATGTTTGTTGTCTTTGAACATAACCGCTGCTCTTTTTTTTAGATACAGTTTGGTTCTCCTTCTATTGTTTTGATATTCAGTGGTATGTGAAAAGGGTTAAGCAGTTCGTGGCTACCAAGATCCCCCAACACTGGAACATTTGCCAAATTAATATTTTGCCAATAAATCCTTTCGCACAAACAAGATTAGTTGAAAATACTGTAAAACCCACACCTGTGTTTGTTTATAGTAATCATCAGGTTTAAGTGCAATTATTTATAAAAATATATTTTTGGAATTTTCAGGTTCGGTACGCATTTTACTAGTAATAGAAAAAAATTATCTTTTGTTATCCAATATGTTACGGGCGTAGAAGTTAAAACCTAATTATTTCTTTAGGTTTTGTCACCCAGGAGCATAATTTGCTAACAAAGAAAACACAAATACAGATAGTTCAACTTGTTTTATATGGAAGACTGTTACTCGTATCAAACAAGATAGCCATAGATTTGATACCGATTGTGTTCTCAATAATAAATATCAAATCCAATTACTATTATTTAAAAAGATTGCAGGTTTTACGAAGGGAAAATAGTGAACATACACTAAATTTAAAGTGTGCATTTGTACAATAGGATTTTAAAGAACTCAAAGAGAATTTATTTTATAAGTTTTAAGTAAGAATGCTTTGAGAAGTATCTATATGTGTTGATAATAATAAAAAAATATCAGAAATAATCCTTTAAGTAGATCGATCCTGGTTGTTTAATATACAACATAACAAAACTGTTCTTACAAGTGATGATAAGACAACTCTTAGCAAACTTGTCTAGCGATACTAGATATTGGGGCTTTAATTTTGCATTCTAATGTGCCTGTAATACTGCAACCATAGGTTCGAATAAAGAAGACTAAATATGTATTTTTAGTTAAAAAGAATTCAGTGTGTCATTCATGATGTCTGAATGTAATACTTCATTTGGAGGTGAAAAGAACCAGAAACTAAATCCTTTAATATTAAATATAGTGTACTAAAAACTAGATAGTATAAGACTGTTTGTGTAAAGTTATTACGTTGGTTAACTAATTGGACAAATGTGCATTTTGCAAACTTATTGTAACAATTGTTGTATTACTAGTTTTACTTTCAGAATGTTTTATTGTTTGTATAACTTACTAAATCATGTAATATTTCAAACTTCAAAAATATTATAATAAACACCGTAACTGATATTGAAAAATACTATTACTTTGTAGCTTAATTAGAGATAGTGATTTAAAATATCCAGTCAAATATACATACATAGGATTGGCCGTTTGCAATTCGTATTTATAACTGCTAAATTGGCATTGCCCACAAATAGTTGCCCTTTTTTTCGGTTTGTCTAAAAAGCAACTACAAATTGTGGTTTTCTAATTGTATGACATTGTGTGACAGTTTCTTGCAGTTGATATTCATGTAACTATCATCCTCAATGGAATGTGCATATTTTGGTTTCTGTTACACATAGATTTCGGCTATTTTCAAACAATTTAGTACTAGTTCCAAATGCTAAATACCGACCGACTAAATTTTAATAATGTTGTAAGTTGTTTAAGAACACTGACCCGATATTTTGTATTCATTTCGTCAAGACACTGCTCTACGTTATCAATTACAGAAACTTTTATCCAGATTAACTTATTTTTTATCCTATATGTGTTACACTGCTTAAGTTAATGAAATGATGCTTCTAACCTAAATAAGCAATTTACTTTTTGCACTACCCAACGATTTATAACAAAATACACAATTTGATTAATAGTTATATAAATGCCATGTGAGAACAATTGTTTCCCCATTGGATAACACAGTACTCTTCGATAACTATTTGAAAATTTGTTTGCTTCACTTGAAGGAAAATTAAAATTACAATCTTGCACTCCTCGTTATAACATCAATAATGTCGTTTGTGAGAACTACAGGGCACAGTGTAGGATCACTTAGTTCATTTGTGGAAATTTACCAGAACCATGCCTTCCAAAAGTCAAAGCACAATCGGTTTCTGAAGAAAATTTTGTTGTTGTATTTCTGTCCCACTCGGACCAGCTTTCTCCAAAGACGTAATTAGTCTTGATTTCATTCTTGTGTAAAAAGTTTTCTGTCACACTTCCGCTTGTAAGTTCTTCTTGATGATGAAAATGATGAAAATTTTAAATATTTAATATACAGAACATAAATGTCTTTGGTCTTTCTTTCGTTGTTTTAGTTTCGTATATGAGCAACCGAAAGGCATTTAATCTTTCTACTCGAATCCGACATCTACAAAGTAGTTTTTTAAATAAATGCAGTAACAGAGTTCAAAGAAAAACAACATAATTGATCCGATTTTACTCCTGCTGTTGCTAGCCTACACTAGATAATGAATACACCAATTGAAGTTTTTAAATTCTTGATATGATACGTTGAATATTCAAATTTTTGTCGTACACACGGTAATCACAATGAAATAGCATAATTAGGTGAACGACGACATGAGATTAGAAAAAACAACCATGCTCTGGAAAATTTAAACTTGAGCTATGATACATTTCAAGAAACGATAAAAAAATGTGTTAAAGCATACGACTAAATTACCAAGAAAAGAATTAATAAACTAATAGTATAACATTTATGATCATAATCGTAAATCAAAGGGCTGAAACTTTGCATATTAAGTACATACATCGTAGACAAAGCAGTGCGTCTTATTTACAAAGTTTTACTAACATCAATGTCAGGATAAACACTTTAAGTGCTGCATCTACAGTGTATGCGATTCATCGTAATTTTGGGCTTTGAATACTTAACTACAGCAATGTCGTCCCACCTGATCAATGATCTGTTGTAAAGTGCAGATGTTTGTAGATGTTAGATTTTACCATTTGTCACTGATACTTCATTATAAAATAATTAAGTCAAACGTATTCAGCTGCCCTAATGCATTTGTAGTAAGCTTTTAATGACAAATTCTGTGAATTGAAGTAGAGTAATTTTAGTGGAATATTTTAAATCGTAAACTATGTGATTATTGACTATAGTTGTACTATATACTAGTTCCATAGCGACCTTCTTACATCAAACCACTAATTTTAGTAAAGCGAACTAGTAACTTGAAAGTTGGTCCAATATATCAACTCCCTGCTTAGCAACGTTGTATTAGATAACTAATTTGAGTTTTACCTTTCCATGATGTCCTTAATCAACAGTTTCCATTTGCTTTATAATAGCAAGTGGAGCGCAGGTATACACTACATTTGATTTTCCAATGCCCCACCTGTAGGTACTACATTGGCCAGGGAGCGAGTTTTTTTTTTACCTGGAAATTTTGAATTTTGCCGAACCCTTACTGTTCCACACGGGACCTACATTTTTACCTCTCATCCAAACGAGTGCATATTTTTGTGAAAAATGCTCTCCTAACATTTTTCAAGTGGACCATGTTGGGATTCGTACCTGGCACCTTGGGCTCAGTAATCACATGCATACCAACTGAGCCATGGAGCCACCCTTATAGCATGTATACATCACGTTTGTCCTTTCATAAGAGAAATATGATGTATTCCCATTCCACGTAAGAAACGTCTGCACCTAGAGTTGCTTCTACAGTTTGACCATCTAAAAGCTTGCGATTGCTTCTAATAGTTCCAAGCAGATTTGTTCTGTGCTTATACAAATATTTGACTAATGGCATGCTTGTATAATAGTTATCTGATATTCCTTTGTTTAGCAAATCATTTATACGATTAACAACTCATTCAGGTAAGTCCAGTTTGGGAATAAATACTAACATTCCATGTAAACCTCTCTGGAGTACACACCTGATAACATTTGAAATTTTCTTTTATATTATTTCAGCTCTATTGCTCAACAGGAATACCTATTTACAGGTAATCATATTATATAGACTAACTACAGACGGCATTGAATTTGAGATAATTATATGGAATTATATAAATAAGGTTTACAGGCCAAGAAATATACATACATAAAATATCAGTCGAGTACTTAATTCTAAATTCACATATTTATAAGAGTTTATATATGATTTTTGGCAGTTTAATAATTTTAGGTTTGCCTTCACTGAAAATGTAACAATATTGCGATATTCTATTATATAGACTGCACTTGTAATGAATCGGAGATTTCATTAGCAAAGGAACAACTGCTGGCTATGTTTAACGTAGCTTCAATTGTAGGTACGTGAAATTGAAGTTATTGAAGAATTTCTAGCAATCAATTTTGTTGTGATATGTTTTACAGAAAGTTAATGCTATATATTTCCTACGTTTTTCGAGACTGGTAAAGTTTGTGGCCTGAAGTGGTGCAACAGTCTGTACCTCTTGCTGGATATACTCTATTTTTCTTGAAATACAAGTACTTTAGGAACTTTTTTGCATACGTTTTTGAGCTCCAGCAATTGCGTAATATAACAAAGTTTTCATATTAAAGAGCCATATTCGAGTTTAGATCGTATGTGTGCGTAATATAGTTGCTGTAAGGATTCTATTGTTTTGAATTCACGACAAGTTCTGACTAGAGATTCAAAAGCAAGTAAGCCTTCAGAGATCTTTTGTGAAATATAGCTCTCAAATTTTAGTCTAGTGTCAAAGATTGTTGTATCCTGCATTCTAGTTTTCCTTTATAATCCTTTGGCATGTTCAACATTAATACTTTATTTAAGTTATATAAATATAACAGCAAAAGTAGAACACAATTCAAAAGTACATTAACTGAAATCTGGCAGAACCCTACCTATGCTACTTGATCCATTAATCACTAAACTGATTTCTCAACAACTATATATCAAAGATGATATCCAAATCCTTTACAGTAGATGCTCTATTTAAAATTTCGTTCTGAATTTTGTAGCTATATTGCAAAAAGGATACCCTTTTTGTAAAAGTTATCATTCTACACATACTTGCGTTTAAAGAAGGCCTATTTTTTAGGTATCATTCATGTATTTTGTCATCATCTTGGAGTTTAGAGCAGTTGCATGTTTATTCTATTTTATTGTAAATTTTTAAGTCATCTGCATGATAGGTTATTGCAAGCAGTAATTTTGGCAAGATCATTAATAAAGATAATAAACAACAAAGGTCCTAGATTTGATCTTTGTGCAACGTCCGATGTAGCTATAAATTTAAAAGAGAAGATACCAATATATGATATAATTTGTTGGCGATCACAGAATTTTAAAGAAAAAATCCATCAAGTTACTACAAAAACCATAATTAATCATCTTAATCAAGAACGTTTTGTGACGTACAGGGTCAAAAGCTTTTGAAAAATCTATGTAGATTACATCTACTTGTCTTCTACTATCAAATGTATTTGCTAGGCACTGTGTAAGTATAGCCAAGTTGGAGATTGTGTAACATTTCGGTAGAAAGCCACGTTGTTTATGTGAGAGTTGATATCTAATTTGCAAGTGTATACGACTATGAATTTTTATTTCAAATAATTTTGCCGAGTTAGATATAATACATATAGGGTGATAATTACTTACATCTGTCGCATTTCCACATTTTAACATTGGACCGACTTTTGTATATTTCCAATCAATTGGAAAACTACAACTGTTCAACAATAAATTATATAGCAATCCTAGTGGTCTAGTTCAAACATAAATAGTCTTTAACAATAAACGATGGGATAAGATCCATTTCAGCAGTTGGGCCCATTCATATCTGAGTAGATCAAATAAAAATTTGAACACATCTTAATTTGAGTTGAGGTTATCAAAAGGTTATTTATGTTAAGGACATAAACGATAAAGCTGAAGTTTAATTCGAATTTCAATTTTTGGTTGTAACTATTTATCAGGCGGCTCCGTGGCTTTTGGTTGGTATGCCTGGGACTACTAAGCCCAAGGTCCTCAGATTCGATTCCCAGAACGGTCTCCTTGAGAAATGTTAGGCTAACATTATTCGCCCTTGTTCGGATGAGAGGTAAAATGTAGGTCCTGTGTGTGTGTGTGTTGTCGCGTATATTAAAGATCACTATCTTGTTTGTAACAGCAAAGATTCGGTAAAATTTAAAATTTTCAGGTAAAAACTCGTTTCTAGCTAAAAATCCACTTTGATGTCAGACTTGAGAGCCCTTGTCTTGAACTTTATAGGGATTCCGTGACTAGCGAACCCGTACTATGTTCTTCACCACAGTCGCGAATTGGAAAACATGGCTTCACGCCCAGTTTAATTTTTTCGGACGTCTGATGAAATAAACTGGAAACTTAACCAGTCAGATAATCGTTTCATTTCTTTCGGCTTCTTATACATTTCTATTAATTATAGGCAATAAAAACCATTAATTGTAAGACTATAATTTCCAATATACAGAATACATGGATTATTACTTGATGTTAACATTAGTATATGTTTAAATATGTTTTTACTTTAATACCACATATTCAATAAAAACCGTTATTAATTCAAACCTCTGGTTTCACACACTCCTCTGGTATTTGTAAACCGCATTCACCGTTACGTTGATCAAATTAGGATTGTTTGTTATACATACACTGTTTAAAAAGTCCGGGATTGGATTTTGGAAATTGGTGGTGCTTGCAAAATCACATCACACGCATCTCGGGACACAATTACTTTTTCTGTTTCAAGATCAACTTGGACGTTTCAGTTTAAACTCATATTTAAATTATTTGTTAAAACTGAACTATCTATAATAGTATATGTTAATTTGAACGGTAACGGAATCTAACTGCTAAAACGCCTCTTCCACTTATATTTTAAAGATCTATACTTAAAATAAAACATATACTTTTCGCATAAATACTATAATTATAGAACATTACTGCACCGCGCCATATAGGTTTTGAATTTTATTTTTATTTGTTTTAATTTTGCATAGAATTAGGATTATATAATAAGTTTTGTTAATAAATATAGTGGAAGAGGAAATTATTTGTAAGGTATGCAAACTGCAAAGGTTGACATTTATATGTCAAACATGACCTTGAAACAGCCAAAAATAATTGTGTCTTAAGACGCGTGTGATCACATCACGGTAAGTAGAAACACAACTACCCTCTCGTTTCTTGCTCATCTTCGCAAACGATATCCGTAAAGTTGAAAAGAAATTGAAAAACAATTGATTTGAAAATCAACATGTTTGAATAAAGGTTAAAAGTTGGCTATTTTTGTGCGAGTGAAAGAGTTGAAACAAAGAGCATTACAAAAAGCTGCTCCAGCGGCTGCTTGCCTTACTAACTCAAGGTAACGCGTGTACCGCCTCAGTTTCTGTCTAAAAGTTTGTCTATGAATACTACAAAAGTTTCAAATGTAGTTCTGCCAAAGAATATTAACTATAGTTAATATTCTTTGTTTAGAGCGTAATTTATAATTTGACAGCTCAACGATGCCTTTCCGCTGATTCTTTCTTCACGTCATCTTATGCATGTTAGTCTTACAAAAGTCATCGCTGGGAAAAGTCATCGCTAACTTCACACAAATAATAAAGAATATTGAATTTATTGTAATTACTATTAGAAGTGCCAGTGAGAGAGAGTGTACGTTTGTTTAAAGTAAACTAAAAAATAGTGCTCTTATTGATTGTTATCAAACACCAGACGTTCTCAGTCTTTTTTTAAAATGGATCAACGATTTATTTGTCCTGGGTAGTTATCTCATTTTTACAGCCAGGCTTTTATAAATATTTTAAATTAGGAACAACGACTATTGCAAATTTGTGTCAATGTACTGCTTTCTATTGTAGATCTTTTTCATTAACTATACTTTCTGAAATATCTTGCAGGTAATATTTTCACAAATCTTTTAGCCTTATGTTCTATATTTTTGGGGCCAAGAACTATGAATTGAATAGTCACCATTATTGATATTCTTTTGTTTTTATATTTATCAGTATTGGTAGTTACATATCTATAATGTTTAATATTTGCATATTTTACGAATCCCTGTACTCCAAATATAGAATTGCAACTGCTAATCTCGCCAAGTGATGAATCTTTATCGGTAACATCATCTGGCTTTAAAAATTTACACTTGAAAATTTGAATATGGTTTCTTAAATACAGTGATTTAACCCTCCCTTCCCCTGCATAGTTCTCCACTTTATAATAACCATCATAACTCCTTTCAACCATAACTCCCATTAGATTACAAGCATCCATTTTGTTTTTATCCAAACTGGGACTGGTACTCTAACTGATTCGCATATTTATATAATAGGTAATTTTTTTTATCAAATTGCAACAATTTGTAGCTTGTATTTGTAATCCCTCGGAAGCAGTTTCTTTATTTATTCTTATATTTCTTTCTTACACACAGTGGAGGCACATAACTGTTGCTTCATATTCTTCTTCAGCAACACTAGAACTCTGAATGCAAATGACACGAATATTTTCACCACACTTGTTGCATTTGTGAGAATCGGCGATTTCTTTTTTATACATAACACATTTATTTTCCAAAAATGGTATTGAATCCTGTTGTTTATCAACTCAGTTTTCAAAACATCTTCACTTACTCCAGTATTTGCCCAAAACACCTTTTCCAGATCTTCAGTTTTTTAATAAAGTTTTAATCGAATTCGGTAAAGATCGGATTCCAGCACGTTCTTTCCTTCCTAAAAACAAATTGTATATTTAGCAAAGACTTTCACACTGTACGGACAATATTATAAACTTAATTTGCATCCCGAACATTGCTTCAAATGGAGTTTGTCGTATTCTGCTGTGATGTACACTTTGTTCTTTTGTAATTGGCAGAACTGTATACCCTTGCTCCAATGTTTTGTATTATTATTTTCCATCAAAGCAAACATGTAGAGGCATTCTCCAGCTAAATAAGTACACTTTTATCAAATTAAATTACTAAAACTGCTATTAAAGTTCAATATTCTTACAACAAAACTAATAATTCCATCTTCTCTTGATTGGAACCTCATTCCCACACTACCATAAGTCCTGACCTGCAATTTCAATTTAAGAATAAAAATAACCTACAACTCGACCATCCTGACTCTAAAACCTACAGCTCTAATTTAATATAAATAAATCTTTGTTAGGTATATAAGACATTAAATGAAAATTGTCAATTACTATTCCAACATACTTTCCATAAGTCAAAACACAGGTTTATTGTAACAAATTTTTAGTTTCATAAGCAACAAGAATACAATAAGGTAAGCAGTAAATTAGTGTAAATAGAGTTTTAAACAAGATACATCTAAAACATTATCATACATTCTACTATTTTAAAATCCAATGATATCTGTGACAACATATCTATTATGGAAGCACAGACTTGATCATGTAGGGGCCTTTAAGCTTTTGAATTAATTTTTTACTAACGCCTATAGTCGTCAGCATTTGATATCATAACAGGGTTTCCTACCTTGTAGATATTACTTGGTTTATGCATATTATCATAAAAAACTTTATTATTACTTTCAACTTGTTCGTTGTTATTATAAGCAGTTAATCCAATTGCATCTAAATCAATTTTCTCTCCGTTAAATGATTCTAAAAACAACCGTACATTATCATAAATTTTCCCAAGTTAATCGCGACCAAACAATAGTTTGTAGGGGGATATTGCCAATTGATTGATTCTGTTTGTTATGCAAAATTCAACATAGTTCAGAACTTTATCCCAACGACATTTGTTTTTCGCTACTAATCTTGGCCGATAAAGGAGATACAATTCTGTTTATTTACGTTCAATTTGGATCGGCTTCGGTGCACATGCTGCAACCATTGTTTTTAATGTCGTGCTCTTTTACAAATTCTTTAAATACATTAGAGGAAAAGCAGATTCTGTATCTGAGATTAAAATTTTGGGTTTACTATAATTATGAAAATAAGAAAGAGTTTACATGACCAATCATTTCGTCAGCACCTGTGTTTTTAAAAGAATAAAGTTTGATAAGACTATTGAATCTGTCGATTACTTAAAAAAATAAATTGTGCCTTATTTCCTCTACAACATAAAGGTCCATAATGGTCTATATTTCATGTCACAAAAGGAATCTGTTCCTTTGAAATATTATTTAATAACCCTTTGGTTTTCTAAATTTTGGGAGACACTTATCGATGTGGTTTCTGACTCTAGTTTTAAATTTAGGATACCAATATGTCTGTAAGATTAATTCCAAGGTTTTATAAACTCCAAAATGGCCCATTTCATTGTGGTAAGTAGAAATAATAGAGTATATCATATATTCTGGTACATAAAATAAAATATCATCTTTGCTTAACTAAATTTTACCTTCATTCGAAGTAAGAATGATCACTCTCTAACAATTAATTTTTTTATTCTAATGATACCTTCATCTGTACCTTGCTTAGTGCTAATGTTTGCTCTAATGTTTTACCCTCAAAACTAAAATTTTCCTAATCCTACTTAACACACCCACACGACATATTCTTTCATTAGACCTATGCTCAATGGAATAATTATAGTTTAGCAAAATAATGCACCAATGCACTATTCGTGGTAAAATATCCTCTTATTCAAAGTCAATTGAAAACTACCACAGTCCGTTATTATTTTGAATGTAAGCCCTTTTAAATGTGTCAAATTTTTTCAATGAATAAACAATTGCCCGGCATTCTAATTTATAGCTATGATATTTGGTTTCTACCACTGGAACTCTTACTACAATAAAATACAGGATGGACCCATCTTCTTGCCTCTGCATTAAAATAGGCCCAAACCCTACTTACTGGCAATACAACGAAGCTCAGTTTCATTAAGTGGTGAAGAAATGGCTAAAATTGGCTGACTCACTAATTTGATTTTTACCATTTCAAATGCGTCTAAATGCAAGTAAGTAAATTCAAATTTGATTGCCATTTTCAGTAAATGATTTAAGGATTTACTAATTAACTGGTCTTTAATAAATCTGTAGAAATAACTCGCCATTCCTATAAAAGATGAAGTTGCTTAACATTCGTAGGTACGGGATAATTTTTAATTGCAACTATATTACTCTCGTTCGATTTTATATCACAACTGCTAATATTGTAACCTAAATAATCAATTTAGTCATAAGAAATAGGCATTTGTTTAGTCTCAGTTCTAGTAAGTTGTCAATCGTTAAGTTAATCTCAATCTTCAGAATGTCCATGTTTTCCTCGACAGTTTCAGTCGCTATTAGGAGATCGTCAAAGTAAATCAAAATCTTGTTTTGCTTAATCGGGTCCTTAAAATTTTATTAATAAAATGAGCAAAAGTTGAACAACTTGAACTAAGTCGAAATGGCATTTTGAGGAATTCGATGTGCTCTAATGGAGTTATATACGATGTATATTTTATTGACTCCTCGTAAGATAAACATCCCTAACCAAATATTTATTTAATGTTCTGTAATCTCTACATAGCCACAGCTCTCCAGTTTTCTTGGGAATTAAAACAATCAGTGAACAGTAAGGGGAGTTACTTTCCTAATAACATTTCTATCTGTTAGCTAGTTAGCATTTCCGACAACCTAATTTTTTCATTAATCGATCTACGCCTTGCCTTACTTGAAAAAGGTTCTTTTTATCACGTGTAACTTCATTTTATAATCAACTTTCGGTTCTCGACCTTTATAGACAGACACAGTATTCAAAATAAATTTTCTGCATATCAGTATGCACAACCAAAAGCAATTCTGGATTAATCTTTAACTTTTCCATGATTCGCATTGGTTCATTAGTAAAAATAATGTTCATTAATTCTGAAATAAAGTTTATTTTAGCCTCTGCTCTCAAATCTTTTGAATCATTCACATTAATATGATTTAGACATTGTAAGTTAGGGTATGACCTAATACTAGGGTTATCCTTATTATCAATAAACTTATTACTAATTGACAAGAATCGTTCCCAGAAAACAGGCATACGTCATTGTTTCACGCACAACGTAAAATTTTACATTCGGTATTATTTCAGCATTAATATGAAGATCTATCGCAACTGTCTTTAAAATGTTTAACTTAAATCCATTAATTCTTTGAAATCTATCCCTCACACTCATTTTTAATAAATTCTGAAGAAATAAATCTACTTTTAATCAGATTAATAGGAAACTCAGTATCTAATAATTCTTTAATAAAATAAGTGCATGCATATAAGTTGCTAAATTTAATATCATAACTAATTTGAATTTCGTATGACCTTACCGCTTAAGGTTCAATAACATGCGTTGTATAATCATTTCTGGAATTTCCTCTAGGTAATGTTTTCAGAGAATCATCCTGGAGATAACCCATACAGCCATGCTGATAACAACTACCCATCTTTTCAATAGGCTTCTTACACTCTTACCGAATTCTCTTTTGTGTGGTTTATTGAATAATTAAAGTAACCTGTGGGTTCTTTAATATTCTCTGAAGAAAACAGTGAACTTTAAGGAAGGATTCCCTTAAAATGATGGAACGCAACTATCTTCCGACTATGCTAGGGGTCTATTCCTCGGGTAGAGCTTATGAGGATGGGTCGTGGTTCTTTTTACAAAACATTATTTACTTACTGTGGCTTAATTTATACCAAAATAGGGGTATGGGGAGGGCGCCACCAAGTCATTAAGTTTAAACACAGAGTTTTCCTAAGGGGGACTTGAGAGTCCTTAGAGAGGAATATTGTATTAACTGCTTACGCAGGAGCTGTAAAGAAAATTGAATTAAATTAACAAAGGAGGACACAAGAGGTATACTCTTGCTACCTCATAATAAGAAAGCTATAAAAATCAATTATGCACACACTTTTATAGACACAAATATTAGGCATCAAATTTTGAACGTGTTATCAGTGCTCCTTCGTCAAATGGAAGCTACAAATATCATTATATCGAAGGTATTTATGCCTTTTATTTCTTGATCTAATTACGCTACTTTTGAACTCACTTGTTCAAAATGAAACAATTAATTAAATGAATTAAATTATGATTCTTTAATTAAATGTTGCTTCATGATAAAAAGTTGTATGTACAAAATTTACATATCAAAAACGGTACTTTAATTTCTTCTACTCAGATTTAGAATAATAAATTCAAATAAAATATCAAATATGTTAAGCATTTCTTTTTTTTACAAAATTATCTCAAATCAATACCCAGAATATCAGATCTGTTATTAGGCTTACAAGTTTATATGGAAATATCAAAAATCTAATAATTTAACTTTCAAAAGCTTTGACTATAATTACACATAAATGAAAACATTAATCAGAACTCAATTAAGGTGTTTAAGTTCGTTTGTAAAATAACGGTTATAACCCTGAATTTAATTATTGGTAATTACAAAACATTAAAAGTCCTTTATAGTTTGTTAAGCAAAATAATAATTATAGGTCATTACAATGTTATTTTTCAGATGTTGCCTTGTATCAATGTTGGCCAAATGCGGACATCATGTGAAAATAATAAAGAAGGCTTACCTTACATAGCCAGGTTCTTGTTTATGTCACAGTGTTACATTGTATTAAACCAGATGTGCATACATACTGTACCTCGACAAACAAATGACGTCGCTGTCCACATGTTGTAGTGCAGCCAACCAACTGTACGCTTCTTGGACCAAAATCCAATCAAACAGTTATCAAAAAATGCAATGCTTCCTTCAATTACGGCATTTCGTTCGTTACCAAATATTTTTGTTGAGTATAATTATCTACATTATTACTTGTAAATACTTCATAGCAATTAAAGAATTATCGTAAATGTTAATTATAGAACGTTTAGATTAAAACAAAAGAATTGCTATTAAATTGAAGAACATTCATGTTAAATCATAAGTATTACTGCCTTATTGAAGAAGGTTTACATTAAATCTCAAATATTACGGTCAAGTAGAAGGGCGTTCATATTGGATCAAAATTATTATCGCCACATTGAAGAACTTTTATATTAAATTTAGAATATTACGATCAAATTGAAAAACGTTCACATTAAATGGTAAAATTGAAGAGCGGAGAAGAAAAGAAAAGAGCGCTATAACAAAATTATTTAGTTTGTTTAAGGGATTAAATCTATGTGCTTACCATTATTATAAACACATTCAAGTGCATATTACACTTGAATTAAACACATTGGCGTAAGGCCACACACAAATTACTGACTAGAACTCTAATGTTCTCCCTGATGTGCTCGTACCAGGTGCCCCTGCCAGAGTGAACGGTCAGCACGCCACGCATAGTATTTCAAAGTCGTTTGACATCGAGGTATTTATTTAAACAGCCAATGCCTGTTGTTAGCAACCAAACTAGCATCTCTGTATTATAATTGGGCTACTTGATCCCAATACGAATATGTTGTTGAATGACGATATTTACTTGTTTAATCGAATAGACAAAAAGACGTATTTAACAAATAAGTTTTAGGTGATTTGCAGTCATCACAAAAAAAATTGTTACAACACATCTGAATAATTTGTCCTATTTCGTTTCAGTTATTAACATTGTACCTTTTTATGCGAATTTCCATTTCTATTTATATGAACCAACTTTCTCATATATGGCATTTGCTGCCTTGACCCTTGGGACAAACTAGACTGTACATATCTACTAGAACCTTCATGTGAAACGTTAGTCAAAATTTTATATAAATCTTCCACACTGCATTTAATAAAATTCTTGCATATTGGCTAGTATGTAGTCCATCAATAAGATATTGAATTAATTAAGGTTCAAGAACAGATGCATTATTCCCCAAAGTAACTTTACCTAATAATATTCAGTAATACTCTCATCTTGTCTCCATCTGTGACTTTTGAATATTTTACACAAAGTAACAATATTCTGATGTGTGCTGAACATTTTTTGCATCTCTCACTTAAGTTGAGACCAGTTCATAGTAATATAATCGACTTTTGAATTATGCCATTCTTTTGCCCCCCTAGCTTTAAGCACACGCCCGTTAAACAGATAATAGAATCAGGCGTGATTTAATAATTGTACAATACAAGCGAAACCTTTTTGTTACTACACTAATAAGACCACCAACTTTATCGCTAAGACTGGCTAATGCTGACTATGGGACAATGCAAGATATGCCGTTGAATGCTACAAGTTTAATTACCTATTGCATTTTAAGTCGTTGTTGAATATTACAGATAAGTGGACAACGACAATGATACTTTGTTTGGAATAACCAAGAAGAAAGTGTTATCAAGTAAAGTTTTGGCTAGGAATTAGCAAGAGTTATATATCAACCACAAAATTACTATTGAACTTTTCTAGGCACACTCTGAAATAGAAAAGAATTTTGTACTTTACTTAAAATATTCCGGCAATGTGCACTTTAACATAGAAAAGGACCTTATTGGTAACATTTACGTTAACAAGATTACGAACGATTATCAAATGAAACACTTTTCTTTTGCACCTAATTTGTGAATTTGAATATTATGTAATGCATGACAGATAGTTGCAGAAGAAAATGAAACCATCTTGTTAAATGTCTCCTATAAATAAATCATTTTGTAGGGATGTACGTTTGTTCCCATTTCGAATGTACCTGCACCTTGCCGAAGTTCTAAATTACTAGAACAGGTGAAATGGCTTGCGTGTTCTAATGAGTTAAAGAGCCAAACTACAGGTCCAACCAAAGTAGTAGGGTCGTTAGTGAGGAACCAGACTAAGACAGGTCCTCGAAAGAGGGCAGCGGCTTTTTCGGTACTTAGATTGGCAGAGACCAGAGGGGTCGGTATGGCAGTCTAAGACACACTACCGCGATGTGGAAGGCAATGGGAACCACCGCATTATCTCCCAAGTACACAGCGTACTTAAATTGTAACAAACATGATGGCATTCTCTGGGGTAAAAGATTCCGGAGTTAAAATAGTCCCCCATTCGATTCTCCTGCAGGGGACTACTTCGGAGGATGCGATCGGAAAGTTAAAAATAAGAATCGGGAACATTCTGCGAGTCGGAGCGTGGAAGTTAGAAGAATGAAGTAAGTAGGTAAGCTAGAGAACCTAAAAATCGAAATAAATAGGTCATCACTAGACATAGTAGGGATCAGCGAAGTTTGGTAGCCAGAGGCGGGAGATTTTTGGAGTGGAGACTTCAGGGTAATTCTTACAGGAGCAGAGGAATGAAATTTGGGTGTGGGAATAGTTATGCGGAAAAAGATAGGATACTGTGTAGAAAATTACTTACAAAAGAACGAAAGAGTACTCATGGTTAGATTAGAATCTAAACCAGTAAACACAGTAATAATACAAGTATAGATGCCCACCTCTAGCTACAGTTACGAAGAGGTAGAAGCCATCTACAAAGATATCGAAGACATATTAAGATACGTAAAAGGACATGAAAATTTAATAATTACGGGGGATTTTTATGCCGTGGTAGGTGAGGGTAGGGAAGGAGCGGTAGTAGGTTTATTTGGTTTAGGCACGAGAAACGACAGGGGAAATAGGCTGGTAGAATTTTGGTACAAGAACAATTTAATCATCACAAACACATCATTTCAACATCATGCTAGAAGACGATATACGTGGAAGATGTCAGGAGATATAGGAAGATATTAAATAGATTACATTCTTGTTAGACAACGGTTTAGGAAACAAGTAAAAGACTGTAGAAGCTACCCAGAAGCAGATATAGATACTGACTACAACATCGTAATTATGAAGGCCGCACTTAAATTTAAGAATGTGAAAAAAAGAAACTGAAAAAGGCACTTGGACTTAGAGAAACTAAAAGATAAAGATATTCAAGAAAGATTCGAAAAAAAGTTAAATGAATTGCTCAAAGATATCGAGAAAATATCTGATACTAAGGAAGTAGAAACAGAATAGAATAACATTAAATCCAGCCTAGACATGGCGGCCAGAGATATTCTGGGGTATACACAAAAAGAAAATAAGAAACCATGGATAACAAAGGATATCCTGAATTTAATAGAAGACGAAAATACAAAAATAAATCAGACGAAACAGGAAAACAGAGATACAAAGCCATAAAATGGGAAATTATTCGCAAATGCAGGAAAGCTAAAGAACAATGGATTGCTGAAAAGTGCAAAGAGGTACAAACGAAGATGGAAATAGGAAAGACAGACGAAGCATACAAATTAATTAGAATGAATTTTAGGGATATAAAACAGTATAGCAAAAATATAAGGGACGCACAAGGAAACGGCATCATAAAAAGCGTAGAAAAAGTGGGTAGATGGCAAGAATATATAGGGAATTTATATGCAGGAGAGGAACTAACTGCATTAGAACAGGAATCAGACATTGAAAATGATGACTTCGGATATCCTATACTTAGAGATGAGTTTGAATTAGCATTAAAGAGTCTGAAAAATGGTAAGGCGCCGGGTACAGATAAGGTGCAAGCAGATACTGTAAAAGCCGCTGGACAAGCAGTAACAGAAGGTCTCTTCCAACTTGTAAGCTATATGTATGAGACAGGCGAGATACCCAAAGATTTCAAACGTAGCATCATAGTAACTATACAAAAAAAGAAAGGCACGGATAGATGTGAAAATTGTCTAACAATAAGCTTGACAGCACACGTGTCAAAAATATTAACTAGAATTGTGCAAAGAAGAATGGAAAAACGGGCGGAAGAAATACTAGTAGAAGACCAATTTGGGTTTAGGCGAAACAGGGGAACACGGGAGGCTCTGAGAGTGATAATGGAGAAAACAATAGAAAAAGGGGAAAGCATGTATATAGGGTTTGTAGATCTGGAAAAAGCATTCGACAATGTAAATTGGAAAAAAATGTTTGAAATACTCAAAAAGATTGGAATGAGTTATGGGGATAGACGAATAGTACATAGCTTATACAAAGAGCAAACAGCAGTAATAGAATTAGAGCAGGAACGAGAGAAGTAAACATTAGGAAAGGGTGAGACAGGAATGTGCCCTATCCCCATTGATTTTAACTTGTACATAGAAGAGGCAATGAATACTGTCAAATGCAGGAAGACATTTGGAATTACTATGCAGGGACAAAAAATTGATATGCTTAGATTTGCAGATGATATAGCGGTATTAGCGTCTAGCAAGGAAGAGTTAGAAGCTGCTCTTAATGAAATGGAAACGGTTCTAACAGAGAGATACGGTATGAAAATTAACAAAACTAAAACTAAAGTTCTAGTTTGCAAAGGTGGGGAAAATAAATCAAAAACAAGAATACAAGTATTTAACACGAACTTACAAGAGGTTAAGGATTTCTGCTACCTAGGAAGCCAAAAGCACAAAAGATATAAAACAAAGATTTGCACAAGGTCGTGCTACATTTAACAAGAAAAAGCAACTACTGTGCTCAAAGACCACAAACATAGAATCAAGGAAAAGATTGCTTAAAACATATGTGTGGAGCACAGCACTGTACGGCTGTGAAGCCTGGACAATAGGAGAAGCGGACAAGAAAAAGGTAGAAGCCTTTGAAATGTGGTGTTACAGGCGTATGATGAAGATATCATGGACAGACAAAGTTAAGAACGAAGAGGTACTAAAAATGGTAGGGGAAGAAAGAAATATGTGGAAAACGGTAAAAAATAGGAGAGATAGGATGATAGGCCACATACTACGGCATGAGGGAATAGTGCGGAATATTTTAGAAGCAAAGATAGGAAAAAAGAGAAGAAGAGGCAGACCTAGATTAGACTACTGCACACAGATAGTAAAAGATGTAGGCTGTAGAGGTTTCAGGGAGATGTGTAGGCTAGCCCAGAATAGAAATCAATGGAGGTACGCATCCAACCAATCCCAAGATGGATAAACTAATGACGAAAAGATAACTGTGCTTAAACATGATGATTATTATAAGTAACTACAAGAATTGGTTGGGCAATATTCTCGAATAATGTTAAGTGTGTGAAAGGATTTACTGGAAAACCATTATTTCAGGAAATGTCTAAATGTTGGGGGATCTTGGTAGCCACAGGTTGCTTAACCTCCTTCACTGAATCTCGGTGAAATAGGGTATAAAATTAGAAAACAATAGAAAGGGAACGAGCTGAATACACATACTCCCTGGAAAGAAGAAAAAGAAGAAAACCACCAAAAACGCAAAATCAAAGTAGCTGCTTATATAACCCTACATAAAAATAACTGAGTTGCAAACGAATCCGTGACTTTCAGTAAACAATGGATTCCATTACTAAAAGAAATAACAAATGAAAATCAAATGCCCACAATATCTAGGTAGCATTGGAAGTTTTTCCTGGGTTTTCCTTGCAATATTAACATGAAATACAGCCTACAAACATGATTTCTATTTATACATAAAATAACTAATTACATAAAAATAAGCATATTAACAATCCTTGTAAAACAGCATTGGTATCTGACAAGTATAAATCCACAATAAGGTTACCTCAAAACCATATACAATCTCCGTTGAACAGTATTGGTATCTGACAAGTGTAAACCCGCCATAGGGTCGCCTCAGATCAATATACAATCTTCATAGAACAACATTGGTATCTGACAAGTGTAAACCCGCCATAGAGTCGCCTCAGACTCATGTTAAAATCTACCAAAGAGGTAACTTAAATCATAATGAATTTTCCCCCTCAAAATAAATATAAAAAAAACGACTACTTAAGCCTTTCCATAATGCAATCGCACACTTCTTTAATAACCATCCTCTCAATTGTATAAATAGAAACATGTTAAAAAATGTTTTCCAATTCCAAGCTATTGAATTTATATAAAATTCACCAATAAAGATTAATCAGCTGATTTCACATTAAGCGTATTGGCTACCTAAAGAAAGCCGATTCCAGGTCGCAACACAAATTGAAGGCAATCATTCTGTTAAACTTTAAAAAATTTTGCTTAGTATACTCAAACCAAATATTTCAAACATCAATAAATCAAAGTCACCTTCAATTTATGTCATAAATGTCAAACTTGAAGTTTTTATTATTATTTTGACAACGATCCTAGGTCATGGATCGAAACGTAGATAAAGTTGATTTTAAAAACTATGAGTGGTTTAATTCCCAAAGAAGATTAACCTGAATACACATGCTGTGTGAGAATTTCAGGGAACTATGTAGGCTAGCTCAGAATATAAATAAGTGCAGGTACGTGTCCAACCAGTTTTGAGACGGAAAACCTAATGGCTGCGAAATACCTGCAACTAATGTTGACTGTGCGAAAAGATAAATTGGAAAATATATTAAATCGCCAAATGGTTAAGTGTTGGGAGAACTTGGCAGCCACAGACTGCTTACCTCCCTTCGCAACCATTGAAGGTCGGAGAAATAGGGCATATAACTGTAAAACAATAGAAAGTGATCGAACTGCATCTAACAAGAAAGAACACCGCCTATGAGGAAAGACAACAAACAGAATAAGAAGAAAATTGTTGAAAGCATATGTGTGGAGCACAGCACAGTATGCCTATGAAATACGGGAAGTCTGAAACGCAGACAGAAAACGGTAGCAGCCTTTTGAAATGATGTGCTTCAGATGTATGAGGACGATAGCATGGACAGACAAAGATAATAACAAATCAGTTACAGAAATAGTAGGGGAACAAGGATATCTGGGGAAAAAGAGAAATAGTAGGGCGGAATACGTTCTAAGGCATTTTTGGGGAATAGTATGTGATATATTACAAGCAGAGATAGGAAAAAAGAGGTAGATGTAGACCTAGATCAGACAGTTATAGATGCAAACTGTGCATATTTCAGGGAAATCTGTAGGTTAGTTCAGAATAGGGAACAATGATGGTACGCGTCTAACCAGTTCTAGGACTGAAGACCTAATGATGATGAGAAAAAAAAGTATTTAAATACTGGTAATTAAATTTATTAACTTTGTAGCACTGCACAGCATCTTCACTTGTTTTCCCATATAACATCTTCGAAATATAGTCGAAGCTTACGTATTACTATATTCCACATCTACAATTCTAATATGATTAACTATTTCAATGACGATTGGCATAGAATTTGTAAGCTTAAAAGTTTTGTACAGGTTTTCGTTTGACATATTGATGATGCACTAAAATATTTTTTTCCACTAACAATATCGGGCGCACTTGCAGAAGGTACTAAAATTTTACATAATTTTTGAACAGTATTCCATTAGCAATGCTGAGTGCAGTATGAAATCTGCACCAATATAATTCTAGGTCGTTTATTAATGGGTTTAGAAGAATCGTTATCTTGTTCTAAATTATAAAAACATATTTTAAATATCATTTATTAAGACATACAATAACTTACTTTTGATGTAATGAAGACTTGTTTGGAAGTATCCGGTCTTGAATATCTATCTACTTGTGCTAATAAAACATTTCTAACTCGTCAAATTATTTATAATACTGTTGGAATTCTTTGGATTAAGTAAATTCTTGAATAAACATTTGTTTTTACTAACCCATGTTTGTTTATAAGTCGAAATACAACATAAAACTAACTTAACTTACATCTATCAATGTTGATAGAACGTTACATTCCAATGTCACATTGCATTCTGGAACTTGCTAGATATACGTTTTATTGTATTACACCATACGATTACGAACAATGAATCATAAGTAACCTTGTTTCGTTTTGACTATAAGAATTAAAACCAATTTATAAAATTTTAATATTACATAAATTTTTAATTTTTCTTACGTATTAGTTAATACACACTACTGATGTTGTCACAGTCTGAGTAGACACGTTAGTGGTGTACTGCATAATTATAATTTATATCCACATCTTGGTTATTTAATTATTGGTTTAAAGTTGCTAGTTTCGATATTAACCATGAAACGTATCTGGGTACCATATATAGAATTTAAGTGATTAATTCTTTGAGTTTTGCAAAAAGTAAATAAACAGAAATAGTGGTTTTAACGTGGTCCCGGAGAAAGGACATCTAAGAAACCTTTGACACCTCAATTAAAACCCTTTTCACCAATAAGAAATTTCAAATTAGCATTGCTACAAGTGTTGCAAAGATTGAATTAATCTCAGGAAAGCATTTGATGAACAAAACAATAAGTTTAAAGTGGTGGAAATGCAGAATGAACAACTTGTATGAGAGATTGTTGCTGTATAGAAAACTCTGGATTCACATCAGCAATATTCCAGGTGCAACAACCTTAGAATTTTTAGTATTGAAGAAAAATATGGTAAGAATACTGACCATTTAAGAAAAATTAAACGTTCATCTGGATAGCTCTCGAATTGATAGATCACATCGAGTTGATACATGGACCAACAGCTATCATGATTGAAAATAGGGTTAGTTTAAAATGAACTGGTATCTCTATAACTGAAGACCTGATTAAATCAAGGCTAACTCTGCTTAATCCGACACAAGCTAAATGTTCTAAATGTAAGAGCTGGACTCACGATGGTCTGTATGAGTGAAAAGTGGTAATCACAAAATTATGCTTCGGAATAACACTGATGTGCTTAATACTCATATGGATTTGTAGATATTTAAGTTAATGATATACAAGCACACTGCTCACTAAGTAATCTAATAATCTCTCGTCATATAACGTTACTTTGATTCTATGTCTTTTTCCTACTTCTTTATAGCTCATATTTCGTATTGTTTTTTATTTCTTCTTTTTTCTTAGAATACTTGTTACGTGCTAAGGGTCACTTAAACATTGTTATTAGTTTAGTTTTGATGTATGGAGTTTCGCGCCATAATTTCAAAAGACGCGGCGCACGGGAATTTTGAATAGACTAGGCGTGTGCTTCCGATACGTCATAATAGTGAGTTTGCACAAATTGTGCAATACTAGAGTGTTGGACTATTAAGTTCGCGCTGATGTGAAAAAGACAAAGGAGTGGGGAAGTTTCCGGTTCTCTCTCTATAACGTGGCCTTTTGCCTTGGTTCTTGGAGTGGAGTGGTCGTTTTGTGGTGACATATCCTAGCTTTACCTATGTAGATTTCCTTTGCTTGATTATCTTTTGTTTGTCGTACCTTATACCTTTTTTTCCGTCATTCCCTGCATAGGTAGGTGATGAATCTGCAACCTTAGGCGAAACTGAACTCCACGACCCTGATGTCGATGCCCCGCTAGCAGCTCCGGAGGAATCACCATCTTTAATCCCTCCGGGATGTAGCCGGATGGACTTCAATAGAGGCCTACCCTAGCGCAACTTTGTGCGAATGCCGGATTTTTGATGTAAGTAGATTATTAGCTAATTTGTTTGCTTTTATCGTGTTTAATTATGTAAATTTTCGATTATTGCGCAATATACCTTTTGTATCGGTGACGTCATGGTAGTTGGCCACGCGAAACCTGTAAAAGGGGTTCGCGCTGCCCTCTGCTAGAGGCGTCACTCGCTTTTCTTATTGCGCTTGCGCGATGTATCTTATGAACTTTGGTAACTGTATTACCGACTTTTAGGAACTATCACCATATAAATGTATCACCAAAGGAATTGTAATATACTTTCTGATTATACTTGCAAATAGGTGACATATTCCTTGCTTGTGTTATACTAGTAAAATTGACGACTCTTGCGCATCTTAACGTTAGATCTCTTATTTCTAATTTTAACCATTTTGTTGATATTATTAATAGTAATAAATATATTATAGGTGTAACTGAAACATGGTTGGATGCTGGTGTGGATTCAAGTGCAATAGGTATTCCCTGTTATAGGTTTGAACATGCTGATCGCAGTGTATGTGGCCACAGTGTAGGCATTTATGTGAGGGGTTCCTATAAGTCTGATAAATTACCTATCGAGATCAGTTTAAAAAGTAATATTGAGTATCTTGTTTGAAAACTAAAACAATTGTCATAAATTGATAATATTTATTGCAATATATAGACCACTAAATAAAACTAAAAAGCGACAAAATTTCTGATTTTATTAGCGATGTGGAGGGTATCTTAGCTACTCTTTAAACCCTTGATGACACTGTTATATGTTTATGTGATATGGATATCAACCAATTAAATAAATCTCCCTATCATCATGTTTTAATTTTTATGGTTTCACTCAAGTCGTCAATTAACCTACACATAGCTTATTCTAGTTCTTACTGGAATCATATTTTTATATTTGGTTGCAGAATTTAGTTATCAGTTCTGGAACTATTAAAGTGGATTACCATTGTGGCATTCCTTTGAAATGGTTATATTCATATTTCATTTTAATAGTTTTTGTATTAGAAAATCCAACCAATAGGGTTAAGTTATTTCCTTTAAGAAATATAATTTATATCATATATGGTTCATACTCAAAGGTTGTCAAATTCATTATATCGGTTTTTAAATGTTAAAAGATGATGTCATTATAATTTCATTCTTAATTATTAGTTTTATGATTCATTTGTTTTGATTAATAACGTATTACCCTGGTGCACTGGTGATCCCATCGTCGGCGCAGGAAGGCAAATTTGTGCTCAAATAAATACAAAGTCCCTATTTTTGGTTTTAGTTCTGTTATCAATAAGTTAAGATATTAGATAGAAAAACGACAAAATGTTTTCATTTTGCAGTTCTAATTTATTTCTTCGAAGTTTGCCAAGGATGCCTCATGATTTTAGGGAGGGTAGATCTATTTTTTACAGCACTTTGTACCTAATATTCAAACAATCAATATGCCACTTTAGTAGGTGAGTTACCTTTGATACAAAGTTATCAATCAACACTGAAAGTAGTGTAATCATGTTCGGCCAATATTCTACCAAGTCAATCGCCCATCAGGTATTTATGAATCCATCTGAAACTATACCAGAAAAAGAGTTTGTAGTTAAATAAACATTTGAAATGTATTGCTTGAACCGATGAAACATGCCTGTAGTACATCTGTGTTTAGGTTAAAATTTTAGTTAGGTAAATTTGCGATATATTTGATTTTTAGTACTTGATTATCTGCACTATTCCCTCATGTCTTAGTATGTGGCGTATCATCCTATTTCTTCTATTTTTTACTGTTTTCCACATATTTCTTTCTTCCCCTGCCATTTCTAGCACTATGTTCTGAACTTTTTCTGTCCATGATATCTTCATCAACATCTGTAGCACCACATTTCAAAGGATTCTACCTTTTTCTTGTCTGCTTCTCCTACTGTCCAGGCTTCACAGCCATACAGTGCTGTGCTCCGCACATGTTTTAAGCAATCTTTTCCTTGTTTCTATGTTTGTTGTCTTTTCTTGTTAAATGTAACATGACCGTGTGCTAATTTTTGTTTTATATCTTTTGCGATCTTCCTATCTTGCGTTATTTGGCTTCCTAGGTACAAAAAATCCTTAACCTCTTATAAGTTCTCGTTACCTATTTGTATTCTTGTTTTTGATTTATTTTCCCCTCTTTTGCATACTAGAACTTTTGCTAATTTTCATACTGTATCCCTCTGTTAGAACTGTTTTCATTTCATTAAGAGCAGCTACTAACTCTTCTTTGCTAGATGCTGATATCGCTATATCATCTGCAAATCTAAGCATATCAACCTTTGTCCCTGCATATTAATTCCAAATGTCTTTTTGCATTTGACAGTATTCATTGCCTCTTCTATGTACAAGTTAAAAATCAATGGGATAAGGCACATCCCTGTCTAACCCCTTTCCTAATATTTACTTCTATACTTTCCTGCTCTAATTCTATTATTGCTGTTTGCTCTTTGTGTAAGCAATGTACTATCCATCTATTCCTAAAACTCGTTCCAATCTTTTTGAGTATTTCGAATATTTTTCCATTTTACATTGTCGAATTCTTTTTCCAGATCTATTTATATTTATATTTATATTTATTTATTTAACTACTTTGCTTACAAGAAGCGGTGGTAGAATAAAAAGATATTTATATTATTGTGCTATAGCAGAAATAAATTTGGCAGTATTTTGCGGAAAAGGATCAAAAGCTTGTTTGGGAAGATCATTCCATAGTCTGATTCCTAAACCAATGAAAGAATTATAGGTAACGCTGTGTCGGTATGATGGGTGGTGGATTTTAAAAGGATGATCATGTCTGGAAAAGTAGCTTGCTGGTTGTAGTCTTTTGCCAAGTTCAGACTGAGCAGGCTTGCCTGCTATTGTTTCATACATAACCATAAGCGTACGTTTATTACGCCTACTTGAAAGAGAGTCCCATTTTAACTCGTTGATTAATTCAGTCACACTGATTCGCTGTCGAAATTGCCAGAACACATATCTTGCAGCACGACGCTGAACAGAGTTTAACTTGTTTGTTAAATACTGTATTTGGGGGTTCCATATTATAGCACAGTATTCTAAAATTGGACGGATTAATGTCAAATATGCATGGCTTCTTGTCGAAGGAGGAGCTTTACGTAGGCAAAACATGACTAGATGTAAACGCTTTCGAGCTTTGGAGACCACTTCAAGAACGTGTTCAGTCCATCTTAGGTCCTTTCTTATGATAATGCCAAGATATTTACAGCTGTCTGACGGATTTATGATATTATTTCCAAGGCGGTACCAATGATCGATTACATTTGAGCCAAAGGAAATCCAAACAGTTTTAGCTGTGTTGATAGTCATATTATTAACATGAGTCCAATGGACAATTTCATGTAGGTCAGTTTGTAGAACTTCTATGTCTGCTTGGCTTTTAATCGGTCTATATATAACAATGTCATCAGCAAATAGTCTAAAGGTTGAATTTTTTCCAATTGTGCATTGATTGATAAAGATGAGGAATAGAGTTGGGCCTAGCACACTCCCTTGGGGAACTCCTGAGGGAACTGCTACAGGTTCTGAGAGTTGTTGATTAACCAGTACCTGTTGTGTTCTATCTTCTATCTTCCCTATATACACGCTTTCCCCCTTTTCTATCGTTTTCTCCATTATCACCCTAAAAGTTAAAATAGCTTCCCGTGTTCCCCTGTTTCGCCTAAACCCAAATTGGTCTTCTCCTAGTATTTCTTCGGCTCGTTTTTCCATTCGTCTTTGTACAATTCTAGTGAATATTTTTGAAACGTGTGTTGTTAAACTTATTGTTCACATCTATCCGTGCCTCTTTTTTTTGGTATAGTGACTATGATGTTACGTTTGAAATCTTTGGTTATCTCGTCAGTCTCATACATATAGCTTACAAGTTGGAAGAGACGTTCTGTTACTGCTTGTCCAGCGGCTTTTAGAGTTTCTGCTTGCACCTTATCTGTAACCGGTGACTTGCCATTTTTTAGACCCTTTAATGCTAATTCAAACTCATCTCTAACTGTAGGATATCCCGTCATCATTTTCAAAGTCTGATTCCTGTTCTAATGCTATTAGTTCCTCTCCTGCATATAAATTACCTATATATTCTTGCTATCTAATCACTTGCTCTATATTTTCTATAATGACGTTTCCTCCCGAGTCCCTTATATTTTTGTTATATGGTTATATATCCATAAAATTTATTCTCATTAATTTGTATGCTTTGTCTTGTCTTTCCTATTTCCATCTTAGTTTGTACCTCTTTACACTTTTCTTCAATCCGGTGTTCTTTAGCTTCCCTGCATTTGCGAATAATTTCCCATTTTATGGCCTTGTATCTCCGTTTTCCTGTTTCGTCTGATCTATTTTTGTATTTTCGTCTTCTATTAAATTTAGGATATTCTTTGTTATCCATGGTTTCATATTTTCTTTTTGTGTACATTCCAAAATATCTCTGGCCGCCATGTCTAGGCGGGATTTAATGTTATTCCATTCTGTTTCTACTTACTTAGTATCAGAAATTTTCCCGATATCTTTCAGCAATTCATTTGATTTTTTTTCAAATCTTTCGTTAATATCTTTAGCTTTTAGCTTCTCAAAGTCACAGTGCTTTTTCCCTTTCTTTTTTTTTAAATTTAAGAGCGGCCTTCATAATTATGATGTTGTGGTCAGTGTCTGTATCTGCTTCTGGGTAGCTTCAGCAGTCTTTTACTTGATTTTTAAACCCTTGTTTAACAAAAATGTAATCTATTTGATATCTTCCTATATCTCCTGGCATTTTCCACATGTATAGTCTTCTAGCATGATTTTGAAATAATGTATTTGTGATAGTTAAATTGTTCTTGTCGCAAAGTTATTATTACTCTGAAGTCTCCACTCCAAAAATTCCCTGCCTCTGGCCAGCGGACTTCATTGATTCCTACCATTTCTAGTGATAACCTATCCATTTCGAATTTCAGATTCTCTAGCTTACCTACTTGCTTCATGCTTCTGACATTTCACACTCCGACTCGCAGAATGTTCACGGATCGTTTTTTATACTTTCGGATGACATCCCCGAAGTAGTCCCCTCCTGGAAATTTGAATGGGTGATTATTTTACCTCCGGAATTTTTTACCCCAGAGGATGTCATCATCTTTAGTAACAATTTCTGTACGCTGTGTATTTGGGAGGTAATGTGGTGGTTTCCCGTTGCCTTCCCCATCGCAGTAGTTTGTCTTAGAATGTCATACCGACCCCAATGGTCTCTGCCACTCTAAGTACCGAAAAACTGCTGCCCTCTTTCAGAGATCTGTCTTAGTCTGGTTCCTTATTAAATACCCCACTAATTTGGCTCTTTAGCTCATTGAAACATGCAAGCAATTCTACCAGTTCTAGTATTTTAGAACTTCGTCAAGGTGCAGGTCCGTTCAGAATGGAATATTAAAGTCGCCAAAACAGAAAATAGATTCACTTATTGGTAATATAATTGAAAGTGCGTGTTGTAAAGAGTTCACGAAATTTACGTAGCAGCTTCTAGGAGGATTATAAAAAAGCATACCAGCAATCTTGAAATAAAATGCCTGTCCATAACTGGTCAATTGTGTTTTCTGATATTATAAGTTAGTTTTTTATGTAAAAGCCTACTTCACCACCCCTAGACAATCTATCGTTCTGCACAATAACATAGCCACCAATGAAAACATCATTATTTGAGATATTGTTGGAGAGCCATTTTCCAGTGAAAGCTATTACACCATAATCATGTTGCAACACAAGGTCTTTAAATTCGGTAAAGTTTTTCAATAGAGATCGAACATTTAAGTGTGCACATTTGTTTCCCCAACATAAAGAATATTTTAAACAGATGACTACACAACAAATATTTACAATAACTACAACTCAAAGTATTTGCAATAACTAGCTGCTGCTTATAAATTTAAAAGGATTCGAGTGTAACTTAAATAAAAGAAAGTTGTTGCATTTTATGCTCTCTTTGAGACATACAAAAATAAAGTAAAAACAATTGCATATAATTACATGAAGTAGTATACTAAAAAGAACAGCATGTTGCAGAAATGTCGTGGAATGTAACCAATTACTTCGCTCTAAATTACGTAATATGTGTAGTCTATATACTTGAGCATTTAGCAAGGTTTTTAACAGCCATCTTAATGTGACCTTTTTGGATCATGGTGACACCATCACGTATCCAGGCGTTCCTCCAGCCAATTTTTTTCTGTACTCTAAATAAATTCACCCGGCGAGCAGTTAAATTTTCTTTAATAATATCAGGCGTTCCTTTAAGTTTTCTCCTGTTAATAAGTATATGGCCGTGTGTATCATAATTATGAAATTTAATTATAACAGCACATGCTTTGTTTCCAACTAATTTTCCTACACGGTGAACGCGATCAATTTCTTCGCTTGTTGTTTTCATATTGAGTTGCTTTTCAAAGACATGATACTTTTTCATTAAGATTCTCGTTATTAGTTTTAGAAATACCAAAAATCCCAATGTTATTTCTCCAATAGTATTGTGCTAAATAATCAACCTTATCGAGTATGGTATTATTTTCGCGTTTGATAGCTTCTATATCCTGCACATATTTTTGCAGCTTATCATCAAAAGTTTCTAACAATATATCACTGACACGTTGAACAATACCGTCGACAACTTCACTATTTATAAAATATTCCTTGATTGCTTTACTGACACAAGAATTTATTTCTGTTAATTGATCTCTTGTTAACGGTGCCATGTTATAAGTAAATTTATTTATGCCAAAGTAATGATAACTGCAATGTAAAATTGCACTTGTACTTCTAGCAAAACACAGCGTATCAAGAACACGTCTATACTCGATGAAGCATACTCGAAAATTAATTCAAAATATCAAGTCATAATCACAGATACACAACTAAGAAATATTACAAGACTAAAACTTATCAGTTTATTAGAGAAAATAAAAAATTGAAAATCAAATTAACAGCAGAGTTACTGAATATGTGTACCTGTAGCATTGGTCTTTTTTAAAATAAAGAACCAACATTTACATACTCTCAATGTTCAACCAATAGAATAGCAAATAAGAATAAATGTGGATTTGAAACTGATTTTTAAATATCAAACCATTATTTATATCTGTAATTTCTACAATCTGAATGAAAGTAACTTACTTGATTAATAATAATTAAATTGAATAAAATCAATGCTTGAAGATCCATAAGCCTATTTAACCCATTGTAAATTTATATTACAATTTACCAGAAATTGTAACTAACATCTAACTGCTATCATTCTTTGCCATTTATAATGCCTTGGCATTACGAGTAAAAACCAAATGCAAAAAGAGGAAAATTAATCTTAACTGGATAAATGAATAGTATAATTCTGATTTCATGTATAATAGTGTTCAATAAGCACGATATTGCAGTAAAATTAGTTGTTCTATTAAAATAATAAACTTAATAAATCACAAAATAATTGTTTTATCTCAGTGAAATACATATTAGGACTGAACTTAGGTTCATTAAATTATTTTAAAACCACAAAAGTGTAAATAAAATGTTTATAACTGTAAACTTTCATGGTGGAATCATGTTGTTTTTTAAAGAAAGCTTAGAATTATGAAATAACAGTATATTTATTAATATACATTCTAAGTATAAGATCCTTTTTTCAAATTTTAGTTAAATTAGTTAGAACTAATGTTACATATAAAAGAAACCTCAGACACACTTTAATACAATGTAATAAAAAATTATAGACGCTTTGTTGGTAATATTTAGAAATATTAAATTACAGGTAATTAAATTTTTCTCTGCAGTGTTAACAAGAGTTACATTGTATTTATTCAGATTGATTAAAAAGAAATGCCAGTCACGTACATGCGGTTCACTGACATCACACGTTTCATGCCATACACTTGATATGCAAACCAGACTATGACATACTCTACCCCTTCTGTGCACAATAAGGAAATGGAAGTGAATGATGACAATTACGTGTGATGAGAAAAAGACACAAATTAATTACTTGCAAGCGATGGACACTGACATGTGCAGGTAAACAGTGAAAATTTGGTTTGTAATCAAATACCCCTTTAATTATGAAATAATAAATCGGAGTCCACGTAGTGACCATATATTTTCAACATAACCTAAAACACTAAAATGTATTGGGGCGATTGATTCCCAGCAAAGTCAGTTTGGAATTAAATACCCGAATGATTAGAGAAATACTCTTGGTGGTAATGGACTTCCGTAGTCACTAGATGAAGACGTACCTGTAAGTCAACATTTAGCAGAATTAGATGTAGTTTTTGAAGGTTGTTGTATAAAGTATTGCTAAATGTATAGTGCTACATCATTAGAAGTATAAAATTTGGAGATTGCAAGTTGTTGGTAAGGTATAGGCGTATTTTAAATTATTACTGTACGGAATATCAAAGTATGATGAATTGCAGATGCACTGATAAGCAATTTTCCTATTTTTTGTATGTATTTTGTTACAGAAATATCCTTAGGTCACTGACGTTAATATTAAAGTATATTAAAAAATTGTTATATGTATACCTGTTCACGTGATGAAATAATGTTAATATAAAAATAGCCGTAGGTGACATGAGATGTGATTGGTTGTTTTATTTGCACAAACATACAGATGGCTTGTTGTAAAGTAAATCCATTTCACCAAAAGAGTGCTGTAATTAAAATCTCCCCCAATCGCTTGTTGTCTTAAAGGAATTCTCACTAGATTAGATGATCTGGTGCCTATAAACTTGACTGGTTGAAACTTTACAAGATAAGTGCTATTAGTATCGTAGCTTGAATTGAAACTAGAAAAATTTTTTTAATTGTTTTATTTTGGTCTATTTTTCTTCCATTTATTTCTATAAGGATCTATTACTGCACCACTGTAGTTAACCAGTGCATCTTTATTTTGTTACGGGATTCCCGCCCCTTTTGGGCAATTCCAAATTTAATAATTTAACGCTTCAAACACCAGCAACACATTTTCTTTGTTGATGGGAGTTGTGGAATTGCAAAAATTAAACATCTATTGGTCAAAAAATCATCTATCAAAATAAATTCATATCTTCAATAATGTCACGCAGCAGATTTTATTACTACTTATATGTTAGCATTTTGTGGATAATTCATTAGATGTATGGGGACCGTTTGTACAAACTGCGACTACTCATTAATCAATTATTTACAAATTTTAGAGTATATGATTTGTGGAGGTTATTAATAATTGACAAGTCTATGATACTATGGTGAGGTTGATTAAAGTTTCGATGGGATATAAAAATAACAGTAATAAATATGGAGTCAAATTGTACAAACTTTGTACAAGTGGTTACATGTTGAACTTAAAAAATTATGCTATAAAAGGTGACACCACAGTTGGGAAAAGTCATATAGAGATCATCAAAGGCAGTTTGCTTAATTGAATATTACCGAAAAGGTTAAACATTATTTTCTAATAACTATTATACAAGTTGAAAAATTGTTAACTGTAAAAACAAGATTGTTTGGTACAGTTGGACAGAGTAGCAAATATCTGTCCACCAAAGTAGTGAAGTGGAAGTTGAGAAAAGGTGCAACAATCTAAAAGCAAAAGGAAAATATTAAATTAATAAAATGGGTTTATAAGAGACCAGTGCTTCTGTTAATTACATGTACATTCAATGACGACGGTCTACATGAAACAGGCAAAGTAAAAAGTAATTTGTCTGTATAAATCCAAATTCGGTTTTCGATTATAATTCAGCAAGAAAAGGAGTATGCTACAGGTAAGAGTATTTGTTAATGTAATATATGATAACATAGTGTATTTGCAGTGATCAGATGCCTCTTATCAAAGCCCCCTTGGCGAAAGAGTAAAGTGCTATAGAAAAATTAGCAGTGGAGTTATTGTTTGGCACTGCTGTTACAAATTTTTGTATTCTATGTAGTTCTAAGTTTCCAGTTAGTATATGCCGATTTTAAATTTTCGCAATAATCGCCATAAAAGCCTTTGTTGCTTTTGCTCATGTTAGACCAAAAATTCAAAGACGTTTACACATCCTAAAGGAAAGTAGGCCTGAAAAACAAAAAGCGATGGGAGTGTGTAGGTTGCTAGAAGATCTTAAGACAAGTTTCTAGCCGTAAAGTTGACAAGAAAGTAAAAAAAAAGGTTACACATTTTGTGAAGAGTGAGAAACAGCCTGTATGCCGTTTCAAATGTTTCAATGGTTTTCATAATGCTTAAATAGTGTTATTGATTACTTATGTTGCTTTTATGTGTGAATGCATCTATTTCATTAATTTTTTAGTTTTTGCTTTATAACGCCAAATTTATAGTGTTTTATTTTATAGCAAACTAGATAAAACGTCAAAAGACTCTGTTTTATTTGACTAAAGACAGAATAACATTATATTACTAATTTCGCTTAATACGCTGTTGGGTTGCCATAATTACCTATTCTAATATATTACAGTACGGATCATTTCTACCCTGTATCACACTTCTTTTGATTGTGATATGCCCCGTAATCACTTTACATGGAAAATAAAAACGGTTAGTAGCAGCAAACGTTTTACATATTGTTGTAGTGACACGTGCATTAATTATACATCCATTGGTACATAGAAAATCATATATCAATTTTAGTTAGTTTAGGAACCGTAGTAAGAAAAATACTCTTAAAAATTTCATAGAAACTCAGGCAATTTAGAAACAGACTATTTCAATATTAGATTAAATTAGAGACTACAATAATATTGTTTCGATTCACATGGAGTTCAAGAAATCTCAATAACTACAAATTCATAAAGTGATTGTTGTCACATGAGCTGAAGACATTAAACTGACCCTACTGAAGCTTTAGACGTATATTGTGCATGAACGGAATGCGAAATTTTAACCAAAGAGAGGTAGATTTAGAATATAATGATTATTGGGAAGTAAACTGGATAAGTAAAAAATTATGTGTCAATAACAACCGACACACGCGTAGACTGTTGGCCTTCGACGAGGTGGCTGACTAGGACAAGAACAAAAATATTATTTAATGGTAACGAATGGGTGTATTTAGAGGCCAAGCATATTGATCGAGCTTCGCTAGATGAATTGACCAGGACGTTCAAAACCTTCAATTCCTGCATGAACTAGTATAAATTTTGTAGCATTTTATAAGTTTGTGTTTATTGAGGTTTCTTGAACTCCATGTGAATCGAAACGATAATGTCACTCTAATGCTCTCCCAACTGAGCTATTTCAGCTGAAGCAGTTAAAGCATTCTGGTAAACTCCATCTGAGCAATTCAATATTAATTCGTAATGGTATTTTTCCCCATAACAATCTATAGCTTGGGTTAATACAAAAAATACCACTAGTCATTCTATTGTAAATGGAAAATTTTCTTAATTTTAAAGTCAATTATTAAAAATATTAGTCACGCTTTTGAGAATGTTTGCGGTTCCTGAATGTTACCAATTTTGTAGCTAAAGATAAGTGGTACATCTAAAGCTGTTATTTTTGGGTAGTTTGTTTGCAGTTCCTGTGAGGTATGTTCACACATACAAAACTGTAAATTCTGAGTGCTAGCATCTTCCCGAAATTACTCTGCGGTAATTACTCTGAACAATTTGGTGTTTTTGTTTCCTGTATTAATAGACTTCGCTCATATTATTTTCTGGCATTAGTTTTACAAATCTCGAAAACCGAAATAGTAATAATTTCTTTTGGTTGCACACAGTGTTTGTCTAAAAGCTGGGAAAATATTTTGATCTCATATTTTTTCAGTTACAATATACTCAGTTTGTTATAAACCTTAAAATGCACGTAACAAGAATAATGATTTAGTAGTAACAGAAATAACGCAGAAATTTTTTCTAAAAAAATTATCGTATCAAATATTGGTTGAAAGCTAATCAAATTGTGTTATGGCAGAAATGGTGCTGTGGCTTCAAATATGATAATAAATTTTGTTTTGCTGTAATAATCAATAAAAATGACTAAGAAATTTTTGTTCTGTAGTTTACGGCTGTTTGATAAAAGCAATAAAAACAATTTTTATTTACTAAACGGATTACATGTTTAAAAGCAACCAGCTCATGAAAATTTTAATCGTTTCAACAAAATGTCTCTCCAGAAAAAAATACTAAAAACATGTATTAACAATTCTAAGTTGTACAATTGCTCAATATACATTTTCCATATAGATAAATATTTAAATTGAAAAAGGTTACTGTTAAAATTCTTAATACAAAAATTATGTAATTTATAATTTTTAAAATAATACAAAGAATGTAAATGATAATCATCGTTTCTTAAAATACTTCTGAACGATATTATTTATAGCTGTCAATGTTTCATACAGATCAACTGCATCTGATTGTAATGGTCCTCTAAGTTGCGTTAAATGTATAGAAGTTATAGCTTCAAAAAATTGTAGATTGGTTTCAGCAACACTGTAAAATAGTATTCAAATATCTATTAGCAAACTGTGTTACATTTTATAAAGTAGTTAATAACTATTAAGCAGAAATTGAAATGACGTGCTTGTATTTTCTGGCTTTTGACATTTTTTTTATGATTTTTTTCGATACTATGTGCTACGATATGAGGATTGTTTTGAAATTATTGATTTACAAGAAATTACGCTAAGGATATAAAACATCATTGATGTTTATAGTAGTTACGGTCATTAACTGTGCCCCATTAAAAATTTTCATAGATGAAAGATGTCAATGGCATTTTAAAATAAGCTTAACAAAATTTTATATGACATGAATCCCTTTCGCTGACGTAAAATGACTTGTATAAATTTTTCCAAGGTTAAGGAAGAATTACAAGTCATATTAGAAAATCAAGCAAATAAGATGGTTGTTTAACAACTACAATGTCATTACCATTGTATAAACTTTTGCTGTTGGGTGTTTGGAGCATTTGCTGCTGAACGTTGTAAGCTTTTAAGATAGGCAAAATAGTAAACTTTCCATTTCATATTTTTAACTTTTAAAGCTTTTTCACTGAATGTTGTAAACATATAATTTAATGTCGTTTACTAAATAAACATGAATTCTTATTAAGACTATTTAATTGTTATTATAAAAGCGAGGAACTAAACGTAATTACAGTAGTGCATGTTTGCAACCATTGACCGGATTTGAATGGCAAACAGACTAAAATAAATTGTGCAATAGATATTCATGTGGTAACTATTAATGATAAATAAAATATTAAAGAAGTTAATACATTTTTAACACTTTTAACAGATTTATATTACTCAGGCAGTATGACGATGTACCCTTGGAAAATCTTATACGAGCAGCATTGGTTAGTTATATCATGTAGCGTGCATATTTTGTTCTTCTAGATTAATGACTTTCGGCAGTCAGGTATTGTTAAAGCAAGTTGTTATAATACTTTCTTATTACTCGTTTTTGTAGTGGTCTCTTTAAATATCCACATCTCTTAATATAGAAGTAGTATAGTTTTTTATGTGCAACAATTTTAAAAATAATCTGGTAACTGCTAGAATTGATTAATTCTGGCCCTTCAATTGGCTTTTATATGCATGGCTATTTATTCATTGGTTGGTGTGGAATCACCAGCACGAAGTCATATTTCTTGCTGTGGATATACTGCCTAGAGTAATCTGTATTGTATGATGCACGTGCTGCTATAGTTGGTTATTTTGCAGACATGAATCACGCTTTGAGAATAACTGTCAAAGCACATTCTAATTAGTCATGCTGCCTTTCAATTGCAAGAGATTATATTGTCAGTGAATGACGCCTGCTTTTATTGTAGTCCCTGGCATTTTAAAAGGAGAATGTGAAACTCCTCAACAAGTTGTCAATTTCATTAAAGATGTACTACTGGACCCAAGTTGTAGTAGTGTGATGGAATAATTAGAAAGATAAGCTAATTCGTTAGCTCAGGATTTGATTTTTGCTGTGCATCAAGCGTCAATTTAAATCTCAAAAGCAACTTACTCTTGGGTTATCCTACAAACACTGACAGGTAACAAAAGAAGTATTGAATTTGATGTTTTGATTGGGAGACTCAGCAAGCTACTCCACAATTGAAAAGTTGGAAATTGCACTATTGTATGCTTCTCTCTAACTTACTTCTTATTCTTCTCTACTGTATTATATCGAATTCTAACTTATGTACAATGGTAGCTTTCAATAATTTCCAATCGTTTGATAGACACTGCAACAGGAAAATATACACTTCATGATATGGTGCTGTACTGTACAGTACTGTACCAAAACGAGATAGATCACAAAGCGGTTGTGGAAACTACATCATTGTTAACGCCTAAAGAACCATCAAAAACAAGACATAGACGTGCTTTTGCAGAATCGTATGAGGAAATTCAGCCATCCCTAAAAGCCACAAAAGCCATTTCAAATTTGTCGGATGTAGCTATAAAATGCAGACAGAATGGCATAATATGTGAATATGACCTCAACATCACCAGAATGGTAATGCAAATTCAGAATGAGGATAGTCCAGCTTTTAATGATGTTTTATAATGTTATGTATTTCTATATTGAATTGTCTTTTTTTAAAGCACTTGGCAAACTTATCGACAAGAGTGGGATTATTTAAATTTTAGATGAATGTGAGATACTAAAAGAGTCTGTAAATGAATTTTTAAACATGTTACAAAAGTGTAGGCATACTCATCACTTAATTTTGATTATGATGAGAATACTTCATTACCAACATTTTTTTCGTTCATTGTTTACTAACCAGAGACAGAATTTGTTGAAGACAGTATCAAAGCCATACTACATGATGTTAAAAACTTAAATTTAAGTGTGCAAGGCGAAATAATACTTGATATTATGCTCAAATAGCATATTGATGATTACAAAAAATTTGAAGAGATTACACGTAGTGGAAGACACTGTGCCACTGCATAATCTTGGTTAAGTTACATGCATTATTATGATCTATACCACAATTTCCCATTCCGAATGGAAGACATTTGGAATTATTATGCAGGGACAAAAGATTGATATTCAGATGATATGGTGGTACTAGCATCTAGCAAGGAAGAGCTAGAAGCTGCTCTTAATGAAATGCAAACAGTTCTGACAGAGAGATACGGTATGAAAATTAACAAAAACTAAAATTAAAGTACTAGTATGCAAAGGAGGGGACTATAAATTAAAAACTAGGATACAAATAGGTAAAGAGAAAAAGGTTAAGCATTTCTGCTGCATAGGAAGCCAAGTAACGCAAGATGGGAAGATATAAAACAAAGATTAAGACAAGGTTGTGCTACATTTAACCAGAAAAAGCAATTACTGTGTTCAAAGACAACAAACATAGAAACAAGGAAAAGATTGCTTAAAACATATGTGTGGAGCATAGCACTGTATGGCTGTGAAACCTGAACAGTAGGAGAAGCGGACAGGAAAAAGCCTTTGAAATGTGATGCTACAGACGTATGATGAAGATATCATGAACAGACAAGGTTAAGAACAAAGAGGTTCTGGAAATGGTAGGGGTAGAAAGAAGTATGTGGAAAACAGTAAAAAATACAATGATAGGCCACATACTAAGGCATGATGGAATAGTGCGGAATATATTAGAAGCAGAGATAGGGAAAAGAGAGGTACAGGTAGATCTAGGTTAGACTATTGCACACAGATAGTGAAAGATGTAGGCTGTGGAAATTTCAGGGAAATGTGCGGGCTAGCTCAGAATAGAAATCAATGGAGGTACGCGTCCAACCAATTCCAAGATGGAAAATCTAATGACGAAAAAAATAACTGTACTTAAAACTGATGATCATTATAAGAAACTACAGGTATTGGTTTTGCAATACTCTCAACTGTTAATTGTGCGAAAGGATTTACTGGAAAACTATTAATGCGGCTAATGTCTAAGTGTTGGGAGATCCTTGGTAGCCATGTGACAATCAGTTTTTGAGGGTTTAATTGTCACTGATTTTTGTATATTTGTATCTGTGTTTGTTGTATGAA
The DNA here is from genome assembly GCA_036346225.1 of Platerodrilus igneus. NCBI lineage: Eukaryota > Metazoa > Arthropoda > Insecta > Coleoptera > Lycidae > Platerodrilus > Platerodrilus igneus. Next base: position 20,712,099 of record JARFIW010000089.1, on the reverse strand, counting down.
ACTAGGCTTTAGCAATGTGTACAAAAGGTAGTTTGGTTGCCTACCATATTCTTGTTTAAATTTACGTGTATATATCAATACAAAACTACTTACATATCATTTATTTTCAAGCATTTAATATTGTTGTTAATACAAGATCTAATAGTAAAAATTTGTAGTTTCTAAATTAATAATTATTTGGATTCATTCAAAACTAAAAGCAATATATTCATTTGTAAATAGATGCCGTGTTATATTGATAATAATTGTTAAATCACGCGCATTGCCTCTTTAGATGTAACCAGCAGTGCCGTGTTGTATTTGCAATTTATTCGTTTTGTGTTAGTTGTGGATGACCAATTCATTCGTTTTTGTAATTGATAAATTATTCATTTAAGGGTACAAACTGTTCGATATCAAGAAGTACATTTTCATACTAAGATTTACTCGCCATATCAAAGTACGAATATTATGATGCTCCGCCTATGTATACATTTTGTAGGGGAAAGCTTGATTTCTAATTGTCAAATTCTGATAACGAGGTCCGTCTTTCTTTTTGAATTGATCCACCATGCACAAGAGACCTAGTGTGTTGCAGGCTCGTCTATAATTATTCTAGTATTATTCAATTTATGAATAATCATCCAACAGTAGTTTGTTGGGATTTAAATAGAAGAAGCCATTACGTATCGAGATAAATTGTTATTTTGGTAATCAGCTTTTGTTGCTGGAATTTACGCAACCACATGTCTGTGTGCATTTGAAGAGTGTACGTATATATTTGTGATTAATGCCTGAGATTAATTTTCCCGTTCTTAGGTACCCTTATATTTTCATTTTAATGTTAACTTTAGTTTGATCATTATTGTATTACTGTTTGTGATGTTTGGTTGGAATTCGTATGTTGAGAGTATAAAGGTTGAAGCCATATGTTGGTAGATCGTACTTAAGAGTATTGAACGTATTGTTGTTTGCGTTGGGAGTATTATCGCAGACGAAGAGAATAGTAGGTGTTAGATTCGAAGTGTATGAAGTGTTACAGATCCTTTATCCTACAGCGTATTTAAAGGACAACTTAATCATGTTGCTTCAAAGACCGAAGTTGGAAAGAAATATTGTTTATTCTTCCAGAGTTGAGTATTTGTGTTGAGATTGTAAGATTCCTTTAACTGGTATTTATTTATGTATATTTAAACACTGCTTTGTATTGTTAAAAGCGCTATAATGAATATTTACTCACATTTCTTATTTTAGTTGATGTTAACCATCTGCATGCATTTGGCCACTTGTTTGTTAATTATTTTACATTTAGTTTACTTGTACTTGGAGCAGATATTTAGAACGTGTTTCCAATAGATGTTTTGGTATACCTCAGTCGTATCAATCCGCAATAGTTTAATATAGTGAAAGGCCGATGAACCTGTTCTGACTAAGAGTCCACAGCGCTCTCAACTTTGGACGGATAACCGTAAGTATGTATAGCTAGTCTGGGATTGAGGTAAGTGCATTGAGTTGCCTTTGAAATATCTGTTCCTGTGTTATTTCCCTGCCATGCTGTGAAGCAGCCCCTTTAAGTAAATTTAGTATAACACAATACCCCGTTATAAAGAAAGTTTATTATAGGTAATTTGCTCTGTAAATTACTACATTATCCCCGTAGTAAATTTGGGAGCGAAGCTCCGTTATAGCCACATGCTGCTTAACCCTCTTCACATACCACTGAATGTTGGTGAAATAGGGCATATAATTAGGAAACAACAGAGGGGGAACCGAGCTGTATCTAGGCTGTGGGAATTTCAGGGATCGGTGCAGACTAGCTCAGAACAGAAACAAGTTAAGGTACGTGTCCAACCAGTTTCAAGGCGGAAAACCTAATCACTAAAAAATTATTGCACTTAAATCTGATAATTATTATAAACAACTATAGGTGTTGGTTTTGACATATTTTCAACTAATGTTAATTGTGCAAAAAGATATACTGAAAACTATTAATTCAGCAAATGTTCAAGTGTTGGGGGATCTTGGTAGCCGCAGGTTGCATAGGATATATATTTATAAACAATAGAAGGGGAACCGAACTGCATCTAACAACAAAGAGCAGTGGCTATGTTCGAAGACAACAAACCTAGAAACAATGAGAAAATTGTTGAAAGCACGTGTGGAGCACAGCACAGTACATCTACGAAATAGGAGCAGCAGGAGAACCAGACAGATAAACTGTAAAAGCATTTTGGAATTTGTGCTTCAGATGTATGAGGATGATAGCAGGGACAGACAAAGTTAATAACAAAGAAGTTATAGAAGTGGTAGGGGAATAAAGATATCTGTGGAAAACAAAAAAAATAGTAGAAATAGAAGGGCAGGATATGTTCTAAGACATTTTTGGGGAATAGTGTGGAATATATTACAAGCAGAGATAGGAAAAAAGAAGTAGATGTAAAACTAGATAAGACTATTGTACACACATAGTGAAAGATGCACACTGTGGAAATTTCAGGGAAATGTGTAGGTTAGCACAGAATGGGAAACAATGAGGGTACGCTTCTAACAAGTTCGAGGCCGAAGACCTAATGATGACGACCACAATTTCACCTGAAGTGTAAGAATATGGATTAGACTACTCTTTTTGAAAACATTATCAAAGCTTGCGGATTTCTTTTTTGCTCTAAACCACCACAGCTACACCAGAAGGCTAGTTGGGTATGCAGATAAACTTGCACAAGCATTAAATCAAGATGATGATATTGACTTACAATTACTTAAGGGAATTGTTTCTATAAGAAAAACATCAAAAAACTTTTCGCACACTGCTGTAGATGTCACATTAGAGCAGACAATTAATGCTGGTGTGGGAACAAATTAACGGATATAACATCTTTTACTAATTATATTACGGCAAGGCTAAGATGGACAGACACATTCACGGCAGAAATAACCAGTCATGTTAAGAATATTGCAATGCTTACTAAGAAGACATTATGAGTGATTTACTACCATCTAAAAAATTATCTGATAATGCAACTATTAGCAGGTTTCTTACTGTTGTTTTAGATCCTTTTGCAGATGATTTGGAAAAAGATTCCTTGGTGAATATATGCAAAGGAAAATCATCAAAATTTGAAACTAAAGTATTTCCCCTTACCTTACCATTGCTTGGCAAAGAACAACATGAACGGTTTCATTATAAATGTTTTATGAACTGCGCTCGATTTAACCAACCTATCAAAAGAAACAAGCTCCTTAACTTTGCTTCCGAAAGTGTCAAACTAAAAGTTGAGAAGCATCATACAGTAATGGAACTGAAATAAGAAAGAAATCTATTTGCTCGTTTTTTGAGGCTTTCATTACAAAATAGCATAGATTTGCAAACTGTATTTGCTTATCCATTAACACCCACACCTTATATGTGATTTCCCAATCCTCCACCTGTTGGCCAGGAAGTGAGTTTTCTACCTGAAAAATTTTGAATTTAGTCGAACTCTTGCTGTTCCAAGCAAGATAGGGATTTTTAACGTGCGTGACAACACACACACACACGGGACCTCCATTTCACCTCTTATCCGAACGAGGGCGTATTTTTGTGAAAATGCTCGCCTAACATTTTTCAAGGGGACCGTGTCGAGATTCGAACCCGGGACCTTGGGCATAGTAGTCACATGCATACCAACTATACCATGGAGTCACCCCATTAACACCCATACCACTGGCATTGTGCTACAGCAACAGAACAAAGTCAACAACTCCAAAAAAGCACTCTGCTTCACCGCTTGGAAAACATTTACGAGCATGATGCAACATAGTATGTTACCATCCTAACATTAGATGGTTTTTACTATTTACATTCAATTTCTAGCAACCTCCAAGTATCATATGGAGGAATTGCCCACACTTTGAAATAAAATTGTTCAAACAAGAAGCAAAACCATCCATTTAGTACTCGATACACATGCTTTCAAAGATAGTGAAAGCACTTCATGCGCAGGACATACAGTGGACTGCTTTACTACCTTTAACATGGCAAATTTATTGCAAAAATGCCCAAGTGATATGACAAAGCGCTTACAGATTGATATAAAAAAGCCTTAATTTTTTTAATTCAAGAATGGACAAAAAAGAATATGCCTCTTACTTTCAATTATGTACGTTATTTGTCAACGTTACATTTGATTTTCCACTGCTCCACCCTAAGGTACTACATTGGCCAGGAAGCGGGTTTTTTTACCTGGAAAATTTGGAAGTTTGCCGAACCCTAGCTGTTTTAAGCAGGGTAGGGATCTTTAACGTTCATGACAACACTCACACACGGGATCTCCATTTTACCTCTCATCTGAACGAGGGTGTATTTTTGTAAAAAATGCTCGCCTAACATTTTTCAAGTGGACCGTATCGGGATGTTATTCGTCAACAACAGGCATTGTTGCTACCACTTTTACCGTGGCGTGGATAGTGTGCAAGTTGATGAAGTTGAAAGTTTTTTTTTTCTAACACGCATGAGGAGCCAGATCCAAAAATCGCATTTAAAATTATACAAGGAAGGAAGGATTTTCAAATTTCTCTTGCCAACTTTGGTGATAATGTACAACTTTCAAACCAAGAATTGTTAAGCATGGAAAGCATTATGTATAGTTTCTATTCGACAAAACACATAACGGACATTGACGAGTTAAGGATGCAAATGTTTTAGATGCATTTAAAAAATAAGCAACTCCAACCACTTTTGGTTTGTAAAAGCACCAAAGCTGCAAATTTTTCTGCTTGTAAAAAAGTCTTGCATCAAAAATGCTTCGTGTTAAATTTGTTACTCTTATGTAGACTAGTGTAGTACAACCGCATCCACCAGCAATAGCTCCCAAACATAGTTGGACACTCGAAAATAATACGTGCCAAATAAATTGGTTTTATGGACCTATTTTTCCTGAAACACAAAGAAAGAGTATGTACAATTAATATTCTGGACAAACTGACGATAAGAAAGAATCAGAACAGGAGTGTAATTTCTCCGAGGATGAATAAATATTTACCGTTTATGAATTTTAGTTTTAAATTTATTATATCAAATAGTAATAAAAAAATTGCAGTTGCATGTATAAATTGGTTCCTTTATTTTCCACTGTTTTTTTTTCAATTTTCATTGCACCCCAATATAATATAGTTAATGGAAACACCTTCTAATTTTAATACTTTTTTCATTTCTTTAGATTTCTGAGATGATTAAATGTTAAGCTTCTATGTCTACTAATGAACTGCGGCAATATTCTAGTGGAAGACGTGTCGCAAGTACGCTAGGTAACAATAGAAAAGGATACCTAAAAATTCAGTGTCAACTAATAAATCCATTTTGGAGTCAAATTTTGCGTTCTTTTTGTAACTTCTGCTGCACAAACGTGGAAATTTTACAGTGGCGGACTTCTACATTTAGAATTGATGTATTTAAGGCGTATTCGTTAAGTAAATTTAAACTTTCACCTCGATAACTCAAAATGTGATCTAGAATTTGCAGTATCTCTTCGGGTTTGCTAAGTACAAACTGAGAGTAGTGTCACACGATTTTTTAAATATATATGCAACAAAATTTATCAGTGAAAATTCTAAGAATCAACTAAGTTTTTTTTACCTCAAAATTTGCAACTCTGATGAAGTCTGCCGAGTCCGTGGAAAGCCTAAAATAGCAGACATGCATTTTTGCAATGTATTGGTCATTGCATACTTGTGGAATGAATTTAAAGAATCAATAAATAGGTCATCTTTTATATCCAAAATTTAACAAATTTTATATAGTCTGCCGATTCAAGGCAGGGGAATTGTAGTGGCAGACTACCATAGTTCGTGCCTGTATCAGGTGAGTAAACGAACGATAAACATATAATCATCAACTAATGAGTTAAAATTGTTTAAAAATTTGTCAGGTTCAAACTGGCACAAAATTTAAAGGCCACAGTTTAGGAGTGGCAGACTTTAATTTTACAAACAATGTCAACAAACATTATCTGATAAAGTGCTTCAATGTTTTCAACTAAAAGTCATGGATTTTGAGCTCGGCTCCCGGACTACTACTTTTAATTCAAAATACCTTGTTAATTATATGATATATACTTACTTTATTAACATTTGACTAGTATTCTCCGACAATCCTAAAAATTTGAAAGATGATTTTTTTTAATAAAGACAAATGTAATACCAGTTGAAATCCAACTTTTAATAGATTGATCTCGATCTTGGATTAAAAGTATGTCATTAGTTTGAGCAGTTTGTTTGTTGGCACACAACTGTAAAGGGTCTTCTTCGTGAATAATAGAAAGCAATTTTCGTTTCTTAGCAATCACTGGTGCTTGTTTTTCTTGAATTTTATTTACAAGGTTTGCATCTTGTGTAGTCTGAAGTATTGGATTAAACGTAGGAATCTCTATTGTGACACTTTTATTTTTTATATCCTTTATAAATTCATTTATTTTATCACTTTCAGAATCTGTTAATCTGATATCATCTACCACTGGTTTTTCCTTTTCAATACATAAATCTGGAAGCGGACTTGAGGTGCTTGATTTATCAAAAGATTGTTTCAATTTCAAGCAAGTGTTAAACTGTTTCTTTGCGTTTTTATTGTTTGGAAAAGATAAATACTCGTCATCGCCATTTAAACTTTCATAATCTTTTTGCAAGGTTTCTCGTGAAAGAAAATCCAATTCGACCTCTTTTACAATTTTATGTCTGCCTCTAGCTCTTAATTTTTTAGTTTGGAGATGACAAGTGCTTTTTGTATCACTATTAGTTTTATTAATTTTATTTGTCTGAGAACGAGTTCTAGTCAAAGGTGACATTTTATGTGTCATTTTAAAAACATGCTTTGAGGAGTATCTTTGATCTTATACCATTACTCTACTTTTGCAAGTATTAAAACTTGTATTTAAGATAATTTTTAGCATTTCATTTATTAAATCTAACTCGTCTTAATTAATATGAAAATTAAACAACTCATGCATTATAGGTTTTATTCTAGAGTATGTTTTGAAAACTTTATGTAAACTGCATACAGTGAAACTAAAAGACATACTGGGAATATAAAATAGGAAGTTTTAATTAACAGCATTTTTGTAGGGATAAATTTGTTATTATATATGAAAAAGTCCATATTTTGCCCAAGTACATGTGTACAAAATTCTCTACACAGATGAGTAAAATGTGACTTTTATTGTATTCAGTAGGGGCATTTTAGTCTCGAAAGGTATATTCTTAGTCACGAACCTGGCTGTGACAGGATGTTTTGGTTTTTTATTCTAGATTTCATTATTAGCTTCTTTGGATTTCACATTTGGTTCTTGATTTGATCTAGTAACATGGGAAGTGAACAGACAGTCAAATATTTAAAAGTGGCATACAAATCCTTATTGACTGTGGGCGTTGAAATAGATGTCGAGTGTGTTACATTTGTATTGAATTTACATATTATATTGAACTAAAATTATATTTACTAACAATGCTCTTTGGAAATGTCTTAAAGTTTGTTTCTCTGGTAGTTGTTTAGTATTTTGCACTGAATGCTACATATACATGGTCATTGGTTTAAGTCAGCACATCCAAGCGTGTCAAGTCAAATATTTTAAAGATTTTTCACAAATAAGACATGTAGCTTTCTAAATCTTTCAAATCTCTTCCAAAAATTTATATAGGGCATTCGGAAATTGCTGCCAAATTTCACTATCGCAGAAGTTCGGAAACTTACTTTTTCAAATGGCAACTCTCACTTTACTCTTCACTCTTGGATTCTACGCAGAAAATCAAGAGGGTTTTGTGATAACCTCCCTATATCAAAATGAATGATTTCTCTAGAAATTTAAAAATACCAAAATTTATGTAGTTTTAGAGAATTTTAAATTATCAGTTGGCTTTGTTTTGAAGAAAATCAGAACCTCTAGATACAATTGATGTTTGATACACCACAAAACGAACAAGTTTGCTAATCTCGACACTATATGACATGCGTGCTGCACATTGTATGATTTTATTAATTAATAACAAATAAAGTATTATGAGGAAAATCAAGGATAACTTGGCAATATAATAAGAAAAAGTGAAAAACAAAAAAATATAAAATTAATCCAACTACAGCAAATGTTCGAACTGGTTGCCTCCTACTTCCAAACATTTATAAATTCTTCTTAAAACCCACCATGAGTGACCTTCTGAATTTCTTGCGGTGAAAATGATTGCACTGCATTACGGACTCTATCCTGGCAATCTTGTTTTGTTGTGATTGATGAATAATACACGATATCTTTTATATAACTCCTAAGAAAGAAATCTAAGAGAGTGATATCGGACGAGCGAGGAGGTCATTTATGGAACCTGTTGTTTGCTAGCCAACGATCTTCAAAAATATATTGAAGAAAGTTATTTACAAGCAAACTACTAATAGGTGGAGCTCCGTCGTGTGATACCACGGCTGATTCCAATTCAGAATTAACAGATGTAAATAACTTTGTAAAATTTCGAGATATCTTTCTCCTAAAATAAACAACAAAAATTTTAAACAATATTTGCCTTCCATTTTTCAATATGAGCTTACTATTCAAATTTTCATTATAAATATGCATTGAGAGCACACCATCATTTATTGTTGCAGTAAAAACATTAAAACTGCCTTTCATGAAATATGTGAGAATTGGTATCATTCCAGTAATTAGATTTCGCCAGTTAAGCGTTCCGTTCTTCTTAAATTTTGCCTCGTCTGTTCAAATTATTTTTTTGTAAAAAATTCTCATCATGCTGAGTTTTAATTAACAAAAATCAATTCGTTTTTGATTGTCATCATCTCTCAAATTGTGTACTAATTCGATGGAATACAAATGCAACATGTTTTTTTAGAATCTTGTGAATACTTGCCTCAAATATTCCTAAATCTCTTTCCATGCATGTTAAGGAATTTTCAGGATACGTTCTGAAGTATCCCAATACTCTAACTTCATTATCTTTTTTGTCTATGACAGGGTTAATTCTTTTACGCTTTCCAACAAACTGTTTGTGGGTTTTACAATTATGGATGAGCCATAGCAGTGTGGCGTGGATGGCTGTTGGTCTATCCAGATAACTTAAACAAAGGTTCCACAAGCTCTTTTAATTACCTTTTGACATCACCCATATATTACCAATAAATTGAAATAATCTTCATTACTAAATGCTAAATGGGACATGATTAACACTTTTGCCACGCTTAAATATCAAATTATTTGTATTTTCTGGAAGTTGACACTTTAGCTTTTGTTTCTTGTTGGTTCCTTCAATCCAAAACCAACTAATAACTTAAAATTTTCTTATAACTACGTAAAGTTCGGCATTTTTAAGTTTCTATAGAAAACATTCATTTTAGATATAGAGATGTAATCACAATATCCTGTTACTTTTGTGTATAGAATGCAAGTGTGAAAAGAAAAGTGGAAGTAAACTATTATATGGAGGGCTTAATCTGCTAAAAAGAGCAAAAAAATTGATATAACTCAAAAATGATGCACTTTAGGCACATGCTGTCTTATACAAAGTTACATTGCAATTTAGCGTAGATTCTAAAAATTCAATAAAAATCAGAGCAATCCATTTAAAATAATGAAGTTGGGGTCCATTTCTGGTACAACCGGAAGTAGCAGAAAATTGAAAACGAGCCTTTCAGAAAACTCTAGTATACAAATTTTTAGAAAACTGGTTCTAGTAGTTACCCATATGCATATCGACTTAGCTCGTCGTGATAGACCCCATATACCATATCAATAATTAGTTGTGTATTTAAATGAAAAGGGTCTTTATTTCTAATTTGTTGAACTCTATTGTTTTGTTACAAAACAAGAAAGTTTGGTGTATCAGAGCGCTAATGGTTTGTAGGTGTGTGTCTTTATTTAGCAACAGATCTGTGAACATATAAATATTGAACACTGATACGTTTTATTTTAAAAGCTTCACATAGTTTATAGTTTATTAATTTAGGTTTAGGGACTTTTTTAGAACTCTGCGTGGGGAAATTTTCAGCAGATCATAACAATACCGCTGACACCATGGAGACCACGCCTAATTGTTCACACGATTGTTGACGTCACTGACTAATCTTTGTGATCGTCGAGCATACTGACATAACAATATAAGATATCTGTATGTATCGTTACTCTATAATTGGGTTATTTCTATTGAGTACGTAATAATAAATAAATAAATAAATTCTCTCATGGAAACAGTTTTGCTTCCAACCAATGCGAGTGAAACTACATCAACCTCGGTTGGAAGGAGTAGGCATTTTATGGAGAAATGCAGCATAGTTCGGGACACTTCCTTACTGTTTTCCGTTGAGTACCGACGCGTTTTAGTGCTCCGCGTTTTTTGACAAACGACTTAAATCCTCCTTTAGCTCTCCTTTATCATATCGACCAACAGAGCAAATGGCTGATAACTTCACCGACATGTGTTTAATTGCTACTTATGTCTTTGATGAGATCTCAGAGTCGGAAACCAATCTGTCATTAATTCTTCCAGCTGTTCCATCGCCTGGGTCCATTCTCAGTAATGCCCTTGCTAATCGTAGTAGAGCATTTAATTGTTGTCACATTAACACTGGGTCACTATTATCGAATTTTGATGAAGTTTCTTTTATATTTGACCATAACCAGCCTCACTACATTGCAGTTAGTGAAACATGGCTTAAACCCACGTTACAGCGCACGTTGGTAAAACTGGTTGGTTACAAATTAATACGGAACGACAGAACTGGGAAGCGAGGTGGTGGTGTTGCTCTGTACATCCGTAATCACCTAAAATTTAAATCGGTTGCTCATTCACCTTCATTATATAGTGGACGTCCCAAATACCTATGTGTTGAAATATTCTGTAATTGTATTAAAGTACTTGTTGGGGTTGTTTATAAGCCACCACATGTGGGTCTTATATCTGATATCGAAACCGTCTTATTTCAACTCATCTCATCATACTGAAATAATTATTTTGGGGGACTGGAATATCAATTTATCAGCTGATACATCATGTGTTCGTCATTACAAGGACGTGATAGATTTATGCACCCTGTCAATACTCTCACTTAATTCAACTCATCATACCACACATTTCTCATCCACCATCGATGACATTATTGCTTCAAAAATAGAAAAAGCGTTAAACTGTGAATTATTGTATGATTATCTCATCAAAGACACTAACAGCCGTTCATGAATTTGCTAAAACTCTATGGTCTACCTTGTTTCTGCCTGATGCGAATGCATGCGTGAATGTGTGTGTTTTGCGTAGTATAGTTTGTTTATGCATGTATTATACTTTGTGTATTGTGCATGTTGCCTTGTGGTTTTTCCATTTAATACAATATTGTATATAGATATGTACCGGCAGGCTATAAGTTAGATGTAAGGCAGGGTCGTTTGGCCTTAATTTCGCTTATTGCTTGCATCAAATAATTGATTTTGAAAATAATAAAGTCGGTAAAATAAAAAAAATAATAAGAAAATAAGCAGGACATCTCAACAAACATAGAAAGCAACAAACAACACAGCATTGAGCAGCTACAACTTCCCCTGAAGACGACAAGTGTTATTATTATTAATTGCCTGAGGTTTTATATCGGAATGCAGGGTTGAACGTTAAAACACATTTTCAACATTTGGTAACATAGCCGACAGTTAACCATTCATCATGGCCCTGATTTTCCTTTTAATTGTAAGTAATGACAAACGGTTCAGTTTGGATGAATGATAGCAAATTATGTAGTTAGGTTATTGTTTATATAGTATCGTTTAATGTTATGGTTTCCATTTAAAAAATTAACATTTTCAAGATCCTATTAGTCAAATTTTAAAATAAATTCTGTAGTATCGTGTAGATTTCTGATGCTTTTGACATTTAGAGATACTATCAAAAATTGGCAACTGATGTGCAAAGAATTAATTCCATACATGTATTCAATGTCTACATATTCTGAGTTAGATGATGTTTAAGTGTTAAAAGTTACAAGGTAACAAAAGAATTTCAAGTAATACAGGATAGACAGGTGACTGCTCGATATAGGTTTATCTATATTTTGATAGGGAATACAATAATGTAACAATATATAAGGGGTTCCATTTAAAACAATAAAGTTATTGCTGCCTCTATATGCCCTTTTTGAAAATATTCCAATTTAATAGAGAACAATGCAATTTTTCAAATTTCATCCAAGATTACTGATATAAATACACATAACTTCTCAAATAAAAAATCTCCTAATAAAAATACTGGATATAATAATTTTGAAAATTATGCCTACAGAATATCTTTTGTGATTATAATAGCATTTTTCATGCAAATTAAATAGAATTTAGCAGATTTAAAAAGACTAAGTTTTCAGTTTAAGATTTATTTATTTTTTATGCTAATATAATAAAAACAATTGATATATAAAGAGCAACTTCAACATACTTAATTCTAAAAACAATAAAGATAAAATTTATCCATTTAATTAACGTAAACAAATGACATAAACACATGGCTACTAATTAACGTGAACAAATGACAAACACATGGCTACAGTATTCAAATTGTTGGTTATAGAAAGAAATTATGTAGTTGATCAAGGAAAATTAATAAAATCATTGAATCAAATAAAAACAGCGTATTTAATTGAATATAATTCAGGATTGTCTAAATTTAAACGTTTCACTTGCCTGATAATTTTTGTAGATATGAAAAAGAAAGAGATGGGCAATAATCAGCATCAGCAATCTGAAAAAGAAATTCATAAATCATTTGTAGAATTATAATTAATTTATGAGTTATAATGAAATGAAGTTCAATACTTCATGAACAGTTATAAGGTGTCTGAAAAAGTCATGACGTATTTTGTAACAACAGCGATTGTTCTTTTTTGGTAGAACTAAGGTTGTGTATATTTGTTATTGTTTTATCATTTAACCATAAAACGTTTAAGGTTATATTTTCGAAATATCAATCCATTTATTTTGGTGTTTGTGAATTTTACAACAAGCTGAAAATGGAACGCTAAACTTTGCACTTTCGCTATATTTTATTGTTTTACTTCTGAAGTCGAAAAGACGCACGTCAAGCTTGCCAAATCTGTGTGATGTTTATGGTGATAATGCTTTACAACAACGTCCACTGCCAACAATGGTTCACAAAATTCCGTGCTGGTGATCTTGATCTTAAAGATGCTCCTTGGTTAGTAAGGCCAACCTAAGTTGATTATGATCAAATAAAGGCACTAATTGAGTCAAACCATTGTTGCACAACACGAGAGATTGCGGAAAAATTGAATATTCATCATTCAACGATTCATGACCCTTTGATAAAGTTAGAAGACATTTGCAAGCTTGATACTTGGGTTTCACATGAACTCGATGAAGTTTATTTCTTGAAGTGCTTAATAACTGGTGTTGAGAAATGGATGGTTTATAAGAATGTGGTTCGCAAACGATCTTGTTGACAATCTGGTGATCGTCCTCAAATGACATCCAATGCAGACATTCACCAGAAGAAAGTTATTCTAAAATGGAACGTTAAACTTTGCACTTTCGCTATATTTTATTGTTTTACTTCTGAAGACGAAAAGACGCACGTCAAGCTTGCCAAATCTGTGTGATGTTTATGGTGATAATGCTTTACAACAACGTCCACTGCCAACAATGGTTCACAAAATTCCGTGCTGGTGATCTTGATCTTAAAGATGCTCCTTGGTTAGTAAGGCCAACTTAAGTTGATTATGATCAAATAAAGGCACTAATTGAGTCAAACCATTGTTGCACAACACGAGAGATTGCAAAAAAATTGAATATTCATCATTCAACGATTCATGACCCTTTGATAAAGTTAGAAGACATTAGCAAGCTTGATACTTGGATTTCACATGAACTCAATGAAGTTTATTTCTTGAAGTGCTTAATAACTGGTGTTGAGAAATGGATTGTTTATAAGAATGTGGTTCGCAAACGATCTTGTGGACAATCTGGTGATCATCCTTAAATGACATCCAATGCAGACATTCATCAGAAGAAAATTATGCTAAAATGGAATGTTAAACTTTGCATTTTCACTATATTTTATTGTTTTACTTCCGAAAACAAAGAGACGCACGTCAAGCTTGCCAAACCCGTGTGAAATTTATGGTGATAATGCTTTACAACAACATCAGTGTCAACAATGGTTCACAAAATTCTGTGCTGGTGATCTTGATCTTAAAGATGCTCCTTGGTTAGGAAGGCCAACCTAAGTTGATTATGATCAAATAAAGGCACCAATTGAGTCAAACCATTGTTGCACAACACGAGAGATTGCAAAAAAATTGAATATTCATCATTCAACGATTCATGACCCTTTGATAAAGTTAGAAGACATTAGCAAGCTTGATACTTGGATTTCACATGAACTCAATGAAGTTTATTTCTTGAAGTGCTTAATAACTGGTGTTGAGAAATGGATTGTTTATAAGAATGTGGTTCGCAAACGATCTTGTGGACAATCTGGTGATCATCCTTAAATGACATCCAATGCAGACATTCACCAGAAGAAAATTATTCTAAAATGGGATGTTAAACTATGCATTTTCGCTATGTATTGTTTTACTTCCGAAGACAAAAAGATGCACGTCAAGCTTGCCAAACTTGTGTGGAGTTTATGGTGATAATGCTTTACAACAACGTTTAGTGCCAACGATGGTTCACAAAATTCCATGATGGTGTTCTTGATCTTAAAGATGCTCCTTGGTTAGGAAGGCCAACCCAAGTTGATTATGATCAAATAAAGGCACTAACTGAGTCAAACCCGTGTTACACAACACGGGGGATTGCAGAAAGATTGAATATTCATCATTCAACAGTTCATGACCCTTTGATAAAATTAGAAGACATTATCAAGCTTGATACTTGGGTTTCAAATGAACTCGATGAAGTTTATTTCTTGAAGTGCTTAATAACTGGTGTTGAGAAATGGATTGTTTATACGAATTCAAAGTATCACAATATATAACAACAAACATAAATATGCCAAAGCATCATGCAATAGTAATAGCAATTACTTTACTACTTCCTCGAGCCAATTTTAATGCATTGACCTATTATGCCAAACTGTATTCAAGCACAACTCAACAGTGTTCCATTCTTTCTTTGACGTACATAATATAAATTACTTTAACCCATGAGTGGTCACACGTTGGTCAAAAGGGCCGTCATTTTTGTATCTTCACTTGAATTTGTTTTTGTGGAAACTTGCCCCTCTCTTCCCTCCAATGACCTGTTTATTCCTTGTTTTTAGTGTGCGCAGTGGTGTCACAAGTATAAGACATAAAGTTTGTAAAATATTCAACTCACACAAAAATTCAGCGCTTCAGACCATGATGCAACTAATGGTGTAGGTACTTTTTCGTGTTTGATTTGTTTATTATAATTTATTAATAAATATCTTCAAGTATGTTAGTATTAAAAACGTTTCAAAACGTAGAAGAAAGATGTGCATTTGGTGATTTAAAAAATTTGCAAAACTTCAACTACTTGTAATAATTGTGAAAACTATATCTGTAAAAAGCACTCTACTGATGCTCTTTGTGTAATGAACCAGAAGAAACCAATATGTCTATGGAATAAATAACTATAACTAGGTTTCATATTTAACATATTAATTTTTGTTAGAGAATAAAGAATTTCATTTTAAAAACACATTTATAAACATTGGTTTACTCGGTTTTCACAAATTCAATTTATAAAACTTTTATTTTTTTGGTCGAAAATTTCTTATACATTATAAATGAATACAAATTTAAACCGAGTTGTTTTTATAATTTTCTCAATTTTCAGTAGGAACATGTAGCAAAATCTAAAGTCTTGTCTTTTCGAACAAGAGCAAACACTCACGGATTGAAACTAATTCAACTTACGTTTAACACTTATAGAGTAAAATAAACTAAGTGTTAATTTTTTGTAAAATGACAGGAACAGTCTCTGAATTAAACATTAAATTCGAAATTTGATTTACTAAAGTAGTGTAATCGGTACAGATTTGGTTGATGGATAAAACATTAACCATCCAAGATTATATGATTTAATAGGTGCTTGCAGGCTAACGAAATCTATCTGTTACTAACCATATGTATTTGCTATAAAAAATGCTTTCTTTATTAAGAAGTGCTGGAAAACGATTAATGTGTAAAGCCATTTTACACTTTATACACTGTACATTGGAAAATTGTACATGGGATGATGTATTTCAATGTGCACACCTCCACAATGTCATATTTCCTGGCAAATGATCTATTACATTATTAATTTACAATGTTTTTCATAGTAATTACTCTTCCAGCTACCTTTTTGTTCTTATATGTTCTGATAATTAACTTAGATTCCCTTACTTTCCTACTCCTAAAACTACCAACAAACTAATTTAATAAAATACTGCAAAATTTGATGTGTTTCAGAGGTTTCTGGCCAAGCTTTTAATATATAATAAAACAGATTCTTAATCAGCAACTTCTTAATGTCTAGTTAACATTATAACGTGAACGGAGCTGATCAAATCGATGAACTCCACTTATTCAGTGGTTATGATCTTCAATGTTTCTACGACAAAGATATTTTTGTTCTTTTAACGTCTTTAGTTTCATCAAGGAGGTTATTTTTGATGGATTGTGCATTGAGCCTGGTTACTATAATAATTTTCCTCGCTTGATATCTTGTCACTTATTGATTGAAATATTTACACGCATAACAAAATCTGACTGAATTGTTCCATGTCTTTATCTGCTACAAGCATATCATACAGCAGTGTTTTATATTGGGTTGTATCTTATCAGAGTCATACTGATTTTTAGAAATCGTTTTTCTGAATACCTTAAAGCTTGTGAAAAAGTTGTAGAAAAATATGCAGTAACCCAGTAGAATTGAAGTTAACTAAATAACTGCTCTTTCACCGAGTGAACTCTCTTCACTAGGGATGGGCCGAAGCTTCGGTTTTCAGCCACTCTGGCTATATTTTAAATATTCGTTGCTTCGGCTGAAAGTTGCCGAAGAAAAGTTTTGGTTCACCAGTGAAAGTTGTAACTTTCATAGAATTTAAGGCCCTTTATGAATATTCAATTATATTTAGAGAAAGTTATGTTAGGTATCCCGAGGAGTAATATTTGCAAGCATTCACATGCACAATTTCTCGGCAAAATAACTCATAAATTGCTGGAATTTAATTTTTGCTTAAATTGTTGTCAAATGTGTGTCATTTTGTGTTTATGTTTGAAATTTTTATATCTCATTATTATTTAGCAGTAAACCTTTAAAGTTAAACATAGCAAAATAGATTGACTATCGGTACAACAGATTTAATAGACTTAATTAAAAATATTGATTTACAAAGCTTTTTACTAAGAGAGTCACAATGTTTGGCCCAATTCAAAGATGCATCTAAGGTTATGTCTAAAAATGTTACTGCTTTGTCTTCACTTGTAGCATTCTTTTTAGCGAAAAGCATATTTTGGTAGTTTTTTTTCATTTAAGGATAACTTATCGTGGTAAAACCATGTTTTTGCACGATTCATAGAGGCGATACTTGCATTCAACACTTGTGTTAAATTTACACCATGAGAAAACAGAGTCGTGTCATCTGCATAGAGCATGAGATCAGAGTTAAGAATTAATAGTGGTAGGTCATTAATGAAACAAAGGAACAGAATTGGCCCAAGGATAGACCCTTGCGGTACACCGAGATTAACACGAGCCCTATTAGAAAGTTCATTGTTGTGCCAAACCGACTGGCTTCTGTCAGTTAAGTAAGATTTTATAAGTGAGATACTGCTATTATCAAAATTTAATAAAAGTAGTTTTTTTAATAGCAGTGGGTGATCAACACAATCGAATACCTTACTCAGGTCGCAGAAGTTTGCCATGAGATATTCACAGTTATCAAACGATTCAGAGATCTTGTTGACCAGAGTGATAATAGCATCAGTAATTGACAATTTTTTCCTGAACCCAAATTGTTTGGTACTTAATAACTTATTAGTTTCCAAATAATCAGCCATTTGAGTATTTAAAATAAGTTCAAAATTTTTTGAAAAATGGGTAGTAAAGAAATAGGCCGATAGTTTTGAATATTAGAAAGATTTCCTTTGTTGTGAATAGCAATAACTATGGCATGCTTCAGCCCATTAGGGAACAAACATTCATTGATGCAGTAGTTAAAGAGTTTAGTAAGTGGTACGACAATAAGATTGCATACTACCATAATTAGAGATGCACTTAGTTTATAAATATCCCTAGGATGAGATTTGTTTAGAGAATTAATAGCATCCTTTACTTGAAGGTAGGAGATGTCAGAGAATTTAAATTGAGCATTGCTTGATTTAATTGGGTTATTATGAGTGGATACATAACTACTCTCAAATGGCGGTGAAGGTGCGACGGTCCTGGGTGTTGCGACAAAATGAGATCACGATTGGGGCTGTGGTTCCGATGCACTGATAGCAAGGCAGTGTGGTGGCTAGACTCAGCCGCAGGAGGGGTGGATGGCTGGCTTCTGGAAAGCGGGGGGTGTCATGGTTCATGGAAGCAGGAATGGGCACCAGGGTCGGAGCCGCTACTCAAAACCTAGAACCTTGACCCAAGGGTTCTGAGCAAACACAAAGCAAAGCAATAGCCTCCCAGAGTCCCAAAAACTCAATTCCCTTACCACAATAACAAATCTCATAAAGTCAAACTCAGAGGGATTAAATACACAATTTATTACCAGCGGCAAAATTACATGGATTACAATGCTGAAATAATCACAAAATAACCTGTAAAGTAATTTAATGTTAAAGCATAAACTATTTACAGTAAATGAATTAATAAATGGTGAAAATAAACTCATTTGCAATAGGCAAAATAATAGATGGCACAAACGGTTACTAAAATAAACAACATGAATAAGTAAACGTCTTGACTATGTAAAACTATTGTATAGGGCGGGTCCCGATCCGCTAAAATTTGTGTTGATTTAGATGTGACCCACTATCGGGCACTACACGTGGCATGTAGCGCTGAAGCTAAATATTAGAGGGGTGAGTATGTAATAGTTGTTTTGGTATACCAACACAGACCTGGTTTCAATATAAAATACCATAATAATAAAAGAGGGTTGCATGGAATCATAGCGGAAGGGGTTCCGTACCTGTCCTATAACATACGGAATGTATTGAGGGGAATATAGCAAAAAAAAAATGTCGGTGGGGAAGGTAAACTACACTGTACATTTACAAAAGCTAGCGATGGGTATGAATAGGCGTTATGACTATTAAATACAGGTAAACTTTAAATCAATACTACATAGAGGGGATTAGGCATAAGCACTTAAATTAACATGGGTAATATTTGCACAAATACTAAGTGACGGCAATGAGGCTCTTAAAAATTTTACATCTTGAATTAACTTATTTGTATAGCTTAATTTATAGGTAAATCTTTTGTAAATATAAATTTCAGAACACCCAGTATATGGTATAAATCGTAAAAATAAATAGGTGAGTAAAATACGAGTGCAACCCTATTTAAACACTGGTCGTGAATGAAGGAAAGATCTAACTCACCCTGTATGACTGTCTAATAGTACCTTAACCAAGTTGAGGCGGGTCCAAGCACACCTGGGCCTTGATGTTTACGGCGAGTAGCGTCAACGACCGCGTCAGGAGTATGTCCATCAAGGTCAATTTGCAACAGATTCCACACGGACAAAGCATAAGATCATCCCATAACCATCAGGCTCAACGACAAAATGCAGCAATCACAAAAGGGGGACGACAGACCAATATGGAAGAGCTAATCAGAAGATAGAGGGAAAGAAAAGCCGCTGCAAAAATATAAAAGATAAATTAATATAATCGCATGATTGGCTACTTACGTTCTTCGGCTTAATAATTAGATGATAAGATTGACCAAATCGGGTGTAAACAAGAAACACCTTTTTAACAATGAGTTAAATAACTTCAACGCTAAATGAATGCAAATCCACCAATTTAGGCGATTCTCAAATTAAACAACTCAAAACAGAATATACAACTACACTTAGCGTAACCAAATCGTAAAATGCCACGATCAAAATAAATTAACGCTCGTCTGCCGGTCCTAAGAGAGATCGAGATAACAAAACTAGTTGCATGGGTAAGGTCGTGCGTAATTAAATAACAGGAGATTTCCAATGCTATACTAAGCGTTATAAAACAAGGCTAATACAAGTGAATATTTAAATTATAAAGGACGTTAATTTGAACGTTACAATGGTATATTACTAATAATGTTTTCAACAGGGCTCATAAAATAATTACTGAGATCAGTTGCAGTCAAGTCAATTACAGAACCATTTTTCCGTGATTTTCTATTGTCATTAATTAACTTCCATTTGACCCTGTTATAGTTACCCGAATTACTTATAAATGTATCAAAAGCATTGCATTTAGCTGCTCTTAAGTCTGCTCTATACTGATATTTCAATTTAATTTTCAAACTAATTAAAAGATTTTCATTTGGGTTTACAGTACAGACTTCACATAGAGAAAGATACTTTTCCCGAATTGCTTCCAAATCCTTTGTAAACCATTTTATTCTAAGACGTGAATAGGTGTTATTTGTCTAAATTTGGTAGGAAAACATAGGTGCTTTAAAATTCAGGTTCAACTTACATTGCAAGGAAATACCATAATGATCAGAAAGACCTGTATTGACCATTTCACATCGGCATGAATCGGCTACTAGGTTAGTAAAAATATTATCAAGACAATTATTTAGCCTGATTGGTTCTCTGTTTAAATAATAAAGCCCAAAAGTTGCAAAAATCTATTAGATAGATAGCATTTTTATCCCCCATGCCATAGTGAACATTGAAATCGCCACAGATTATAATGTTCTTCAATTTAGAAGATTTAATTAAATTAAGCATTTTATATAGTATTTCACAAAAAGTTTTAATACAACCTTTATTAGGAGATCTATAAGTATTTATAATAATAAGGTCCAGAACAGGGATGGAAATAGCGGCTAGTTCAGCATGTAAATCAATTGAGCATTTGTTTATAATATCCAAACATATTGGATTGAAATTACCATTACACTCTGCAAAAATTGCTACACCTCCCCAGGACAAGAAAGATCTGCAATACCCAGAAATTGGAACAAAATTATTAAGTTCTAAGTATTGTAACTCGTCATCTATAAATTAATTTCATTAAGACAATGTAAATTCCATTTATCTATGCTAGAAATAAGGAAAGCCTCCACTTCATTAGTCTTATTTTTTAACGATTGAATATTAATTGACAATAGATTAAAATTAGGTATAAAACTCCTGTTAGATTTCTTATTTACATTAACATCAGCATTTAGTGCTGAATTGTCGTTAATTAATGAAAACCCCTATCATTAGTATTATTATTCCTTAAACTTATCCTAAAACTGAATGGCTTGACGATGATATGATTACCCCACAGCTCAGAATTTAAGACTTTAATCACGACATCAGTAGGAACACCTAATTTAAAAGATTAATAAGTATTAAATTTCGATGGTAGATCTTCACATAGGCTAACTTTAATATCCTGCTCTTTCATAAAATTAGAGATATCAGTATTGGAATACTTCGGTTGTATTCTAGAAATAAATATAAAACTTGATTTTTCAACTCCTAGAATCGCCGCTTTATCATTGTTTCCGTGTATTACATCAGACAGTTCTTTGCATGATGATGAAATCCCATGCATTTGTAGCATTGTACTATGTTTAAATGATTTGACACATTACCTTTAGACCATCCTAATGCAATTTTATCTCTATTAATAAGTGTTGAGTGAGTTAATGGATCTACTTGCAAAACAACTGTAAATTTATTTGGGATTTTATTTTTTAGCAATGTAATTACTTTCATACTGAAACTTATTGATGTAGAGTCTATGCCATTCTGCACTATAATCTTATTAATAATGGTTCTATTAATCTGTTAGATCATCTTTGTCTATAAATGAAATTCTCAGTCTTGGTTTTCTAAGTGGTGGTGCAACAATTTTTTACGTATCTCCTAGTTTTGTTGCTATATTATCTGTAAGCATTGTTTGCTCATCTTTGGTGCTAACTTTAATTATTACACCCCACCATTTGAGACTTCTTTGACTTTTGAGACATCAACACCAATGGTGAAATGATCGACTGCTTTCTTAATATCAGATTTTGTGATTTTACTTTCCTGACTAAAAGTTGGCTTAATCACCAAAACAGAATCAGAGGTGCTTTTTACTACATTGCCATAATCAAGCGTTTTATTAGTTGGATAGATTTGCATATTTTGTTTAATAACACTAACATAATTTTTTATTTTAGTAATAATATTGATCAGTGATGGTAGAGACAATAAATCCATCACAGGTGTTGCAAATTAATGTCAACAATCTTTTTTGTAAAGGCATACATTTGATTTCAGAGGCAGTCATGGTGTAGCATTTTTATGCAAGAATCTATGACAAATATCACAGTCAGGATTTACTGGAAGGCTACATTTCACACATTCATAGTTCATCAGTTCCATAATTACATAAGGTTTTAAATGATCAATTTAATAATCAATTTAACATTCACAAAATGTTCTCGTAATTGCAAAAAAAAAGAGTTTTACACCTAAGCCTAGTCAACTGTTTTTGCAAATTGTTTGCGTATATCTCAAGTTCAAGTTAAAACTTCAAACTGGAACTTATTTGGGCAGTTTGGTGATGTTTGTAATAAATCCAGAACACTTCTTAAATTATTCAACACAATTCCATTCCCTTCATCCGGATCTAGGTAACATGTGCCTAGAAAGCCAAACTGGGGAAATTCTTTACGCGACTTAGGTATATGTAATAATTAGCAGAATACATATTCGTTTTGGTAAGGTTTTATTTTTGGTTGCAATTTGTGCTAATTATAAATGCATATTTAGAACATAAATACTGTATTCATATGCCAGCTGATTATCTTTTGATAAGTAAAGGAAAACAATTTCGACAATCTACTAACTCACATCCCCTTTGAGTAGAGTTTTATACAGCCCTGTTTGAGCTAGTCCAGAGCTTAGTTAATACATATTCTTCCCCAGTTATTACTACTATTTATTGGCAATGTAGAAGATCAGTTCAAGTACGCAAGAGACGTTTTTAATTATTATGACAGTTCCGTTTTTGTTTTGACAGAATAATAAGATTTTTGTATTTTTTGCTAGAAAAAAGAGCCACTAAAGTTATTCGTTGAATGTTTATTAAAGTTTACGTTAGTATCACAGTATAAGATACAACATTGGTAACCCAGAGTTCGAATAGACAGTTATTTAAAAAAAAACTAATTTTTAAGTAGTTTACTATAAATTTTTAGCAGGTTACTTAAGGCAAAGAATACAAGTACTGCAGAATGTATGTTTTAGATATTCATATAATATTGAACATAAGCAACATATAACACCATATTATAGTTCTAAGAGTATACTTAAATATGATAAACGTGCAGATCTCCTTTTCACTGCGTACATATATGCTATATTAGCCAAATGTAGACCAAACTACCTATTTGAAGCTATACAAATCAGAGCCACTCAGCATAGTATTAACCTACGAAATACAAATGATTTCAGCAATCCGCTACATTCAACAAAGAAATTTGAATCATGTTATGCTTATGTAGCACCTGTTTTAATAAACAAATATAGAACACTACTTGAGGAGACTAATAATAAAAATATATTTAGGTTTAAATTTTATGATGTATTAATAAGGGAGCAGTAACTGTCTTAGACTGTCCTAGATGTTTATTGTAATATGTATATAATCCTATATTTTGTATTTTATATTTATAATTTTCATGTATTGCTAAGGGTGGAATCTAAAATCAGCAGTGCTGAATTCTATCCCTTTTGGTATAAAACCAATAAAGTGATTGATTTGATCACTACCATGGTAGACAATGCAAATGCAAATCCACCGCAAGTAAACAGAGTCGCCATACGGGTTCCGCCATTCTAGAAATCCGATCCAAAAATTTGGTTTTTACAATTGGAAGCACAATTCGCAATTAACGGTATAACACTGGATGTTACAAAATTCAATACAGTCGTTAGCGCAATAGAAACTAAAGTTCTGTCACAGGTGTCAGATGTAGTATTAAATTCTCCCAAAAATAATAAATATGAAGCTCTCAAAACTAGACTCATTGGTAATTTTGCCATACAGTGAGAAGCGACGACTTTGCAAACTGCTAACGGAATTGGAGATAACAAGCCGTTTCAATTGTTACAACAGTTAAAAATCTTGGAATCTTGGAATCTGCGGGGAATTACAGAGGACTTAACTCTGTGACAAAACCAGCTCGATTTAATCCGAGCTTATAACCAGATACCAGTAGAACCAAAGGATATAGAAAAAACTGCAATCATAACCTGTTTTGGGCTATTTGAATTTCCTATTTACGTAATGCAGTCCAGACCTTCCAACGCTTTATCAACGAGGGATTTCAGGAATAACCTTTCATGTATGCATATATCGCGACTATGTACTGATAGTCTCGCAGTCGGAAGAACAAGATTTTCAACACTTACGTCAAGTATTCGCTAAACTACAATCTTACAGCCTGAGTTAAAATACTACAAAATGTGAATTTGGCCGAACCAAGATCTCATTTTTGGGTTATGAAATCTCTGCGGATGGCATGAAACTATTGGCAGATCGTGTGCAAGCAATTATGTCAGTGATGACTCCAAAAACTAAAAAAGAACTATGTAGATTCTTAGGCTTGATTAATTTTTATCGATGATTTATACCTAGAGCCGCCGAATCACAGCTTTTACTAACGGAACTGCTTAAGGCTCAAATAAGAGAAACGACAATGCTATAATCGATTGGACAAACGAACACCAAAAGTCTTTCGACTCGTCCAAAAATGAGCTCTGCAACGCAACCCTGCTGGTATATCCTTCGAATCTAGAACTAATTAAATTTATTCTTATGGTCGATGCATTGGATTTCGCAGTAGGGGCAGCGCTTGAACAGTTAGAACAGAAAGGTCCTAAACCTCTAGCATTTTTTTCGCAGAAACTAACAGACACTCAACGTAATTACAGTACCTACGATAGAGAATTGTTAGCCATCTATTTAGCTCTTCGCTAATGTTCATATCTTCTTGAAGGTCGGCAAGTAACCATTCTTACCAACTATAAGCCACTGATATATGCATTTCATCAGAAGAGTGAGAAACTATTACAAAGACAAATTCGTCATTTACAATATATTTCTCAATTTTTGACAGATATACAACACATTTTAAGCAAGGAGAATGCCACCGCAAATTATCTGTCACGTATCGAAATAGTTACAAACAAAGCAATTACTGACTATAGAGTTTCAATGCGAACAAGCTGAAGATCGAGAACTGCAAGACATACTAAACGGTACAATATCTACAGCATTGAAAATTATGCTTATTAAAATCCCAGAATATGATAACATACAAATATTTTGCGACGATAGGAAAAAACCATACATCCAACTGAAAATTTGCCGAATTATTTTTGCCAATTGCATGGTTTAGCTCATCTGGGAATTTGAAGAACAATTCTTCTAATAACTGATCGTTTTGTTTGGATTGGCATTAATAAAGATTGTAATTTATTAGCAAGAACATGTTTGCAATGCCAAAAATCAAAAGTTAGCAGACATACGAAATCTCCTTTAGCGCAATTCGAAATGGCAGATAGGTATGATATAAATTTGATCAACAAAAAAATAGTATGTATAAATAACCGTTTGCTAGCATTATACAGAAACAGTTTCAATTTTATGGCACTTAACATAAATAAATACATAAACAAGGATGATTATTCAAGATTTGGAGTACACTTGAACTCAAGTGGTAAAAAAATAGTGTCAGAAGTTTTGACGAAACAATACAATTTAGACTTTAAGAAAGCTCATGCAATACCAGTAAGAATAACGAGCAGAAAAAATATTTTTTAAAAAGAATTGACAATGAAGATTTTAATTCAGCATCACCAAGACAAGGTATTTAGTGAACATTAGCATTAAGAGTAACAGAAATAAAAAATTATATGCGCAGACATTTAAAAAAAACGCTGTAATGGATATGTGTATCTATTATCAAAATATTCAATCTGTTAGCAATAAGATTAATGAACTAGAAGCATACATACAGGACAAAAATTATCAAGTCTTGTGCCTAGTTGAGTATTGGTTAAGCAACACTGAAGGAGATACTATTAACATAGAGGGATAGTTTGTAGCTTCTAAGTTTACAAGAACCTACAAAGTACACGAAAGAACTATAATTCTACTTCAAAATGAATTTAATAAAGATTGTAAACAACTAAAAGGATTAGATAGTTTATCAACAGAGGTACACTGTGAAATTTCAGCTGTGTTAATAATTTCGCTAAATACCATAATAATCAGCATATATAGGTCTCCATTAGATGACAATATTTTTTTGGACATTATGAATAAAACTCTTAGTAATATAGATCACTCAAAACAAATAGTAGTCTGTGGGGATTTTAATGTTAAATTTAATTGTGATAACACTAATGCCACCAAAGTAAAAGATCTGTTCCGATCCTTTAAACTAGAATCAAATGTAACCTTTAGTCCACACCAAGGAGGGGAAACTGTCTCGATAATGTATTCACTAATTGTAAACCAACTAATATTGCTCAGCAGAATAATGCTCTCTCCGATCATGTTGGTATTGAACTTAAAATTTCTAACAAAGAAAACGAAGTAGCTACATCCATTAAAAGGACGCGAGTTATGTTAGATAAATTTATATTCCATAAAAACCTTGAGAAAGTTGATTGGAGCTTAGTTACAAACAACATAGACGTAAATAAAAACTTTAATACTCGTATAACAACATTTTTAAAGAATCTTTTCCCCTTAGGATAGGACATCATTCTAAACAAAAAATTGCACCATGGTTTAGGTATAGTCTTAAAGACATGCGTGCTAAATTACAAGTCGTTTATGAAAGGTATAAGGAAAATCCCTCCATACAGAATAAAGGAAATCATAATAAGCTTAGAATCAAATATCACAATGCAATTAAAGAAGCTAAAATAAGGTATAATTCTGCTCTAGTAAAATCAGCAAAAAATCCGAGTAAATGCATGTGGAATATTATCAACTCAAAAACAAGTAAGAATAAGGATGGTAATCAACGTCCTTCGATATTAAGTCCAACAGATTTTAATAAGTATTTTATAAATGTGGCTGAAACCATTGTATCTGCATTGATAATAATAGTACACAGATTCTTATGAATAACAGAACACAAGACTGGGAGCATCTTACCTTTAAACCAGTACCTTTTAATGAAGTATGCGAGATTATTAACAGTAATTAGCAGTAATAAAAAATTGTATAAATATCCTGATAGTTCCCCGCACTGAATTAATAAACTCATGCATTAATAACAATACTTTTCCGGACTGCCTTAAAATAGCTAAAGTTATTCCAGTACTAAAAAAAGGGATCCAAATAGTCCATTGAACTACCGTCCCATATCCTTATTGTCCCATTTCAAATGGACCTGCACCTTGCCGAAGTTCTAAATTACTAGAACAGGTGAAATGGCTTGCGTGTTCTAATGAGCTAAAGAGCCAAACTACAGGTCCAACCAAAGTAGTAGGGTTGTTAGTGAGGAACCAGACTAAGACAGGTCCCCGAAAGAGGGCAGCGGCTCTTTCAGTACTTAGATAGGCAGAAACCATAGGGGTCGGTATGGCAGTCTAAGACACACTACTGCGATGTGGAAGGCAACGGGAAACCACCACATTATCTCCCAAGTACACAGCGTACTTAAATTGTTACAAACATGATGGCATTCTCTGGGGTAAAAGATTCCGGAGTTAAAATAGTCCCCCATTCGGATCTCCGGGAGGGGACTACTTCGGAGGATGTGATTAGAAAGTTAAAAATAAGAGTCGGGAACATTCTGCGAGTCGGAGCGTGGAATGTTAGAAGTATGAAGCAAGTAGGTAAGCTAGAGAACCTAAAAATCGAAATGAATAGGTTATCACTAGACATAGTAGGGATCAGCGAAGTTCGGTGGCCAGAGGCGGGGGATTTTTGGAGTGGAGACTTCAGGGTAATTCTTACAGGAGCAGAGGAAGGAAATTTGGGTGTGGGGATAGTTATGCGGAAAAAGATAGGACACTGTGTAGAAAATTACTTACAAAAGAACGAAAGAGTACTCATGGTTAGATTAGAATCTAAACCGGTAAACACAGTAATAATACAAGTATACATGCCCATCTCTAGTTACAGTGACGAAAAGGTAGAAGCCATCTACAAAGATATCAAAGACATATTAAGATACGTAAAAGGACATGAAAATTTAATAATTACGGGGGATTTTAATGCCGTGGTAGGTGAGGGTAGGGAAGGAACGGTAGTAGGTTTATTTGGTTTAGGTACGAGAAACGACAGGGGAAATAGGCTGGTAGAATTTTGCGACAAGAACAATTTAATCATCACAAACACATTATTTCAACATCATGCTAGAAGGCGATATACGTGGAAGATGACAGGAGATATAGGAAGATATCAAATAGATTACATTCTTGTTAGACAACGGTTTAGGAATCAAGTAAAAGACTGTAGAAGCTACCCAGAAGCAGATATAGATACTGACCACAACATCGTAATTATGAAGGCCGCACTTAAATTTAAAAATCTGAAAAAAAGGAACGGAAAAAGGCACTTGGACTTAGAGAAACTAAAAGATAAAGATATTCAAGAAAGATTCAAAAAAAGTCAAATGAATTGCTGAATATATGATACTAAGGAAGTAGAAACAGAATGGAATAACATTAAATCCAGCCTAGACATGGTGGCCAGAGATATTCTGGGGTATACACAAAAAGAAAATAAGAAACCATGGATAACAAAGGATATCCTGAATTTAATAGAAGAACGACGAAAATACAAAAATAAATCAGACGAAACAGGAAAACAGAGATACAAAACTATAAAATGGGAAATTATTCGAAAATGCAGGAAAGCTAAAGAACAATGGATTGATGAAAGTGCAAAGAGGTACAAACAAAGATGGAAATAGGAAAGACAGACGAAGCATACAAATTAATTAGAATGAATTTTAGGGATATAAAACCGTATAGCAAAAATATAAGGGACGCACAAGGAAACGTCATCATAGAA
Organism: Platerodrilus igneus; assembly: GCA_036346225.1. Lineage (NCBI taxonomy): Eukaryota > Metazoa > Arthropoda > Insecta > Coleoptera > Lycidae > Platerodrilus > Platerodrilus igneus. Next base: position 20,682,902 of record JARFIW010000089.1, on the reverse strand, counting down.
AACGTAGAGAAAGTGGGTAGATGGCAAGAATATATAGGGAATTTATATGCAGGAGAGGAACTAACTGCATTAGAACAGGAATCAGACATTGAAAATGATGACTTGGGATATCCTATACTTAGAGACGAGTTTGAATTAGCATTAAAGAGTCTGAAAAATGGTAAGGCTCCGGGTACAGATAAGGTGCAAGCAGAAACTCTAAAAGCAGCTGGACAAGCAGTAACAGAACGTCTCTTCCAACTTGTAAGCTATATGTATGAGACAGGCGAGATACCCAAAGATTTCAAACGTAGCATCATAGTAACTATACCAAAAAAGAAAGGAGTGGATAGATGTGAAAACTTTCGAACAATAAGTTTGACAGCACACGTGTCAAAAATATTAACTAGAATTGTGCAAAGACGAATGGGAAAACGGGCAGAAGAAATACTAGGAGAAGACCAATTTGGGTTTAGGCGAAACAGGGGAACACGGGAGGCTATTTTAGCTCTGAGAGTGATAATGGAGAAAACAATAGAAAAAGGGGAAAGCGTGTATATAGGGTTTGTAGATCTGGAAAAAGCATTCGACAATGTAAAATGGAAAAAAATGTTTGAAATACTCAAAAAGATTGGAATGAGTTATAGGGATAGACGAATAGTACATAGCTTATACAAAGAGCAAACAGCAGTAATAGAATTAGAGCAGGAACGTAGAGAAGTAAACATTAGGAAAGGAGTGAGACAGCGATGTGTCCTATCCCCATTGATTTTTAACTTGTACATAGAAGAGGCAATGAATACTGTCAAATGCAGGAAGACATTTGGAATTACTATGCAGGGACAAAAAATTGATATGCTCAGATTTGCAGATGATATAGCGGTATTAGCGTCTAGCAAGGAAGAGCTAGAAGCTGCTCTTAATGAAATGGAAACGGTTCTAACAGAGAGATACAGTATGAAAATTAACAACACTAAAACTAAAGTTATAGTATGCAAAGGTGGGGAAAATAAATCAAAAACAAGAATACAAGTATGTAACATGAACTTACAAGAGGTTAAGGATTTCTGCTACCTAGGAAGCCAAATAACGCAAGATGGAAAAAGCACAAAAGATATAAAACAAAGATTAGCACAAGGTCGTGCTACATTTAACAAGAAAAAGCAACTACTGTGCTCAAAGACCACAAACATAGAAACAAGGAAAAGATTGCTTAAAATATATGTGTGGAGCACAGCACTGTACGGGTGTGAAGCCTGGACAGTAGGAAAAGCGGACAAGAAAAAGGTAGAAGCCTTTGAAATGTGGTGCTACAGACGTATGATGAAGATATCATGGACAGACAAAGTTAAGAACGAAGAGGTACTAAAAATGGTAGGGGAAAAAAGAAATATGTGGAAAACGGTAAAAAATAGGAGAGATAGGATGATAGGCCACATACTACGGCATGAGGGAATAGTGCGGAATATATTAGAAGCAGAGATAGGAAAAAGAGAAGAAGAGGCAGACCTAGGTCAGACTACTGCACACAGATAGTAAAAGATGTAGGCTGTAGGGGTTTCAGGGAGATGTGTAGGCTAGTCCAGAATAGAAATCAATGGAGGTACGCATCCAACCAATCTCAAGATGGATAAACTAATGACGAAAAAATAACTGTGCTTAAACATGATGATGAGTATAAGTAACTACAAGAATTGGTTGGGCAATATTCTCGAATAATGTTAAGTGTGTGAAAGGATTTACTGGAAAACCATTATTTCGGCAAATGTCTAAGTGTTGGGGGATCTTGGTAGCCACAGGTTGCTTAACCCCCTTCACTGAATCTTGGTGAAATAGGGCATAAAATTAGAAAACAATAGAAGGGGAATGAGCTGAATACACATGCTGTGTAAGAATTTCAGGGAACTATGTAGGCTAGCTCAGAATATAAATAAGTGCAGGCACGTGTCCAACCAGTTTTGAGACGGAAAACCTAATGACGAAAAAATTAGCGCAGATAAATCTGATGATTAGTATAAACAACTAGTTGTTGGTTGCGAAATATCTCCAACTAATGTTGGCTGTGCGAAAAGATAAATTGGAAAATATATTAAATCGTTAAATGGTTAAGTGTTGGGGGAACTTGGCAGCCACAGGTTGCTTACCTCCCTTCACAATCACTAAAGGTCGGAGAAATAGGGCGTATAACTGCAAAACAATAGAAGTTGATCGAACTGCATCTAACAAGAACGAACAGCGCCTATGAGGAAAGGCAACAAACATAGAACAAGAAGAAAATTGTTGAAAGCATATGTGTGGAGCAAATCACAGTATGCCTATGAAATACGGGCAGTCTGAAACGCAGACAGAAAAACGGTAGCAGCCTTTTGAAATGCTGTGCTTCAGATGTATGAGGACGATAGCATGGACACACAAAGATAATAACAAATAAGTATAGAAATAGTAGGGGAACAAGGATATCTGGGGAAAAAGAGAAATAGAAGGGCGGAATACGTTCTAAGGCATTTTGGGGAATAGTATGGGATATATTACAAGCAGAGATAGGAAAAAAGAGGTAGATGTAGACCTAGATGAGATTAGTTATAGATGCAAACTGTGCAAATTTCAGGGAAATCTGTAGGTTAGTTCAGAATAGGAAACAATGATGGTACGCGTCTAACCAGTTCTAGGACTGAAGACCTAATGATGATGATGATCCTTATTGCCAATATTTGCAAAAGTTATTGAAAAAATTCTTAGAGAACAAATGAAAATATATTTGAAGCAAATAATTTTCGCACGAACAGTTTGAATTTAGAACAAATAAATCCTCCACCTTAGCTATTCTGTCTCTAATAAAGGAAATCACTAATGGCTTCGAGAAAGCAGAATTCTGTCTGGCATCCTTTCGTGACTTAAGTAAGGCCTTTGATTGCGTAGAGCATGCCTTATTGTTGCATAAATTACGACTGTATTAGTTCAGTCTGGGAAGTTGTTTATTAATCGATTATTTTTGAGTAATAGACAGCAATTTGTGACACATAAGGGTAAAAACTCGGTTAAGTAAAATAAAGTACGGAGTACCACAAGGATCTATACTAGGCCCGATACTGTTTTTAATATATGTGAATGACTTGTCCAAGAGTTTAGCTATAAGTAAACCAATCCTGTTCGCAGATGAGACAACTTTGATATACTCATCGTCATCATTAATAGATCTAATTAATCTCAGAGCCATTATATATTTTTCAGTCATCTCATGGTTTTTGTCTAATAAGCTAAGTATAAACCAAGAAAAATGTCAAGATATGATATTTACCTTAAAAAAGAACAAAAATGATTCCTACATAAATCCAGAATCCATCAAGTTTCTGGGGGTGCAATTTGCTCCCAACTTGAAGTGGAACAAACATGTCAATGAAATTGCCAGTAAGTTAAACAGAGCAATATATTGCATTCACAACTTAAAAAACAATGTCTCTAACAATATCATTATAATAGCATATTATGCGCTATTCCAAAGTCATATTGCATATGTAATTTTAGCATGGGGTCAGACGCCACATGTAAAAAGGTTATTCTCACTTCAACGTACAGTAATTAGAATTATATCTAATCTCAACTACAGAGAAGATTGTAAACCAAATTTTAAACAATTTGGAATCTTAACTCTGCCATCCATATACATATTAGAATGCCTACTATATGTTCATAAATACAGGATTCTAAAACAAAACTCATTGGTGACTGTTGTAAATCAAAATCTAAACGCCTGCGCCTTCAAGTCAAAAACATAGATCTCCGTTTTTATATAGTTTGTTTTTAGTAATGACATGTTAAAGAGACTTCAAGTAGACTATAAATAATTCAAGTTAAAACCCACGTTATATGTTCTCGTTCTATAAAAGTTATTGTTATATTTTTGATGTTCATGTTTATTAAATAGTTCACACTGTGCAAGCTTGAGTTGAATATTCAAGGTTATGGGCCCAGCTGCATGTGTTTTACCACGAATCTCGAAGTCTACCCGAAAGTGATTCCTCTCGACTACAGTTTGCTTGACAAGTAAACCTCCGTTGGCTGTAACGAAGTTCGCCGTCAAGAAAGTTTATTCGCTGTTTAAAGCACACGTTTTTAATCCCGGTGGTGACACTAGAACACCACGCAAGCTCTCGAAACTATTCTGCGACTGGTGACCGATTAATAGACCATGAATATGGACAAATTAAGAATACCCGCTTTGCAAGGCAAAGAAAATTGGACCGAATGGAAAACGGACATGGTACTGCTGCTAAAGTGCAAACGTCTCCATAATACCGTTCAAGTTACTTACAGAAGCAAGGTTCCTGTTATCGCAGAAGGTGGTAACGAAGCCGCTTTTCAAAAGCTAAAAGATGAGTATGAGGAAAATGATTCTACTGCTCAATTAGCAATTCGAATGTCAGTAAATTCAGATCTAAAAACCATGCTATCTACTTGTGAATCGGCTTACGAAATGTGGGACAAACTTAATTCCACGTTTGAACAAAGAAGTGGTGAACGTCTCGATGTGCTGTACACGAAATTTTTCAGTTACTCGAAAAACCCCGATCACGATATTGCCTCTCACGTCCACCATCTTGAAAGTATCGGTAAGGAAATCGAAAATGAGGTCGAACAAATGTCAACGAAGGAGGTTATTCAAACGCTCGTTATCAATCGTATACTGAACACACTGCCAAGCGAGTACTTGAATTTAGAAATATGTGGGCATCTACCCGAAGAAGAACAAAATGTCCGAAGGCTGAAAGAAGGTCTCTGCCTAAGAAATTGCTCTTCAAAACCGGACTGGAAGCAGTGCTGAAAGTCACGACGCCCTAATTGCCAAATCGTTAAATGGCAACACGGATAGGAAGTACGAAAATAAGCCTCAACAAAAGGTTAACTCGAGGCAAAAGTTCAACCCGCACACACAAGCATCAAGTTCCCGTTCAAGCTCAACCATTCAATGCCATGGATGCAATCGTTTTGGTCACATTTTAAGAGACTGCAAAGACCCGAAAGGCAAGAAGAAGTTTGCAGAATACTTATCCAAGAAAAACGTCGCAAGCAATGAACGTTTATCTTACGCCAAAGACTGTGACAATAATGCATTTACGGCTGAATGTACGTTCACTGAATCTACATTATGTCAGATGTCAAGTGACAGTGACACGCGTTCAAGCAAATCTGAAACCGAACAAGAGAGAACCCGAAATAGTTGGATATTCGACTCAGGTGCATCACGCCATTTATGCAACAACCGCGAAGCATTCCAACGACTTGAACTTTTACCCGCCCCCGGCCGTATTCGACTCGGCGATTCAAGAATCATTCACGCATTTGCCAAAGATGACATTAATATTAGCTGCAAAGTAGGAAATAAAACCTACAAACGTACAATCACCGATGCATGGTACGTCCCAGATATTACCCGAAATATTATATCCGGCAGTGCAGTAACTCGTAGAGATCACGAAATTAGCCTCAAAGGAGAATTCTGCGAATTCAAAACAAACAATGTAACCTGTATGACTGGCAAAATTAGAGACGGAATCTACGAGCTAAATTTACGAATCTTGAAGCCGTCAGGTAATTCGAAAATTAAACCCGAACACGAAAGCCTACTGCTGACCGAAGTTCAGCAACTTCAATTATGGCACGAACGACTCGCACATCAAAGCAAGAAACACGTAAAGAAGTTTCTAAACCTCGAAGGCATCAAAGTTGAAGATGATTATGAATTCTGTGAAGGTTGCATTTACGGAAAACATCATCGCGAAAGCTACAAAACTCGATCAGTACGCGCTAACAAGGTTGGTGAAATAATTATTACTGATGTTTGTGGACCAATGCCCGAGTCATCTATGAATGGATCACGGTACTACGTCGAATTCAAAGATGACTACTCGAAATTTCGCACTCTATACTTCATCAAGCACAAATCGGAAGTTGTTGAGAAAACCCGAATCTTTATTCAGTTCGCCAAAACTAGTGGTCACGTAATTAAAACTATGCTGTCCGATGGTGGTACGGAATACAACAACGAACAATACAAGAAGCTACTCGAAAACAACGGTATTCAATTTCGAATGACCGCAAGCTATACCCGCAACAAAATGGATCCGAACGTGAAAATCGAACCATATGTGAAGCTGCCCGCTCGATGCTACACGCTAAAGATATGTCTAAACGACTCTGGGCTGAAGCTTGCAACACAGCTGTCTACGTATTAAACCGTACAGGTCCAACTCAAGTGAAGGACAAAACCCCATTTGAACTCTGGTTTAATCGTAAAGCGCCGTTCGAGCATCTCAAAATTTTCGGTACCGAATGCTATGTTCACATTCCCGATCAACTACGCAAGAAATGGGATCCAAAATCCGAAAAAGGTATACTTATTGGCTACACCAACGATAAAGATGGCTACAGAGTATACATACCGTCACGCAAGTCAATCCGTATTTCGAAGGACGTAAAGTTCCAGGGGGAGTTAATTTTAAAATGGACTTTACTAAATAATCGAAGATCCGTTCCAAATCAAGTCAAAAACGAAGTAGATGATTTTGAATCAAGAGTTAGTGTTGGTGACAACGAATCGATCACGAATCCCGAATCAAGCTTCGAAGAAGAAAAAGAAGAGTCAATCGAAACTAAAATGTATCTTCGCGATAGGTCAAAGATTAAACGACCGATACGTTACAGGCTTGATGAATCAAACGATGATGTGCATGAACCCGAGGTTCAGTACCTATGTAACGTTGAACCATCCAACTACAACGAAGCAATGAATGGCGATGAAGCTGATCAGTGGAAGCAAGCAATGGCCAGCGAAATGAAATCACTTGCGGAAAACAATACCTGGTCATTAGTCAAACCTCCAAAAGATCGCAAAATAATTCAAAATCGGTGGTTTTTTCGAATTAAACACCAAGCCGATGGAACCGTTGAACGTTATAAAGCACGACTTGTCACAAAGGGCTTTACTCAACGATATGGAATAGACTACGAAGAAACGTTCAGTCCCGTTGCCCGACTTGATACCATTCGCTCTTTAATCAGTATTGCTGCTGTTCAAGGCTACACTTTACACCAATTTGATGTAAGGACCGCATTCCTATACGGCGATCTTCAAGAAGAAATCTACATGGAGCAACCCGAAGGATATCATGACAAAACCGACAGAGTCTGCTTACTGAAGAAAAGCCTGTATGGTTTGAAGCAAGCTCCTCGCTGTTGGAATGAAAAATTCACACGAGTATTGAAGAAATATGGTTTAAAACCAAGCTTTGCAGACCCGTGTCTATTTATTGGAGAATTCCAAGATGAAAGATTGTTTGTTGCAATCTATGTTGATGACGGCCTGGTCATATCAACCTCGAATGAAATTACTCTGAAGTTTATAAACGAATTGAAAACCAACTTCAAAGTAACTACAAGTGAATGCACCAGCTACCTCGGTCTCTCGATGAATCAACAGGACGAATCAATCTCAATCGATCAAAAGGGATACATCGAACGAATGTTAACTAATTTTGGAATGTTAAATTGCAATCCCGTATCAACTCCTATCGAAAATGCAGTTTAAACCGAAATCCTAATTCCAAACCTACGCAAGCCCCCTACCGCAAAGTCCTCGGAAGTCTGATGTACCTAGCTCACGCGTCCCGTCCTGACATCACGTTCGCTGCAAATTACTGGGCTAAATTTGCATCTAATCCAACAGAAGAAGATTGGTCTGGCGTCAAGCGAATATTACGCTATCTAGCAGGTACAAAAGAACTGAAACTCGTCTACCATCGTAACCATAATCAGTTGGAAATGTTCAGTGACGCTGATTTTGCCAGTAGTGCTGATCGAAAGTCTACGACAGGCACTATGTTCAAGTACGGTGGTGCTGCCATCTCATGGATGAGCAAACGACAAACGAACATTGCTCAGTCTACTATGGAAGCCGAACTAGTCGCGTGCAATGAAGCATCCAAACATGCTGTGTGGATCAACAGATTATTTTCCGAAGTTATTGGTAACACTGAAACGCCGATTATCAACGTCGACAACCAAAGTGCTATCAAAGTGATACACAATCCCGAATTGCACAGAAGCACTAAGCATATTGAGATATGTTATCTACTAGTTCGTGATTACGTTCAACAAGGTCAAGTGAAAGTCAGCTACATACCGACTAAGGATCAAGCAGCTGATGGACTAACGAAGCCGTTGGAAAGAAACCGTCTTGATTACATAAGGAACTTATTAGGACTAGCTTAACAGGAATCCTTATGCAACCATAGGTTCTTTCAACCTAAAATTGTTTAAATTTTAAAGGGGAGTGTTGGAAATCAAAATCTAAACGCCTGCGCCTTCAAGTCAAAAACATAGATCTCCGTTTTTATATAGTTTGTTTTTAGTAATGACATGTTACAAACAACAGAGACTTCAAGTAGACTATAAATAATTCAAGTTAAAACCCACGTTATATGTTCTCGTTCTATAAAAGTTATTGTTATATTTTTGATGTTCATGTTTATTAAATAGTTCACAAGTTATACGAATCACTTTATACAAGTAGGTATAACACTGTGCAAGCTTGAGTTGAATATTCAATAGTGACACATGCTCAATTACATTCACATAATACATGCAATAACAAAGCACTCTGCACTCCTTTTACAAGACTTGAGGCCTCAAGGTACTCTGTTAACTACCACGCCATAAAACTTTATAACTGCATACCACCTACTGCCAAATTACTAACACAAAAAAATTTCAAAATCAAAATAAAACATTTCTTAATCAAACACTCATTCTACTCACTTGAAGAATATTTTAAATGTAACTTCAGTGATGCTTTAACTTAGAGCGATATTTATTAATTTAAATGGGTCTGTATGTTGAAACTTTTGATCTTTATAGGAATAGTATAAGTAGATAAGTATATAAGGCTATGTGTACGTTAAATGTCCACTAATATGTAAATGACGCGTGCAAAAATGATAGCATGTCTAACACTAAATTTAAACAATAAACAATCGATTTCATGTCAATATGAACGTTATTGGACCCTTACCTCCGAATAGAGAATATTCATAACTTTAATAGACAGATACTCATATTGGCCAGATGCTATACCAATCGATAACATTTTGGCAGAAACTATCGGAAAAGCATTTATCGAATCTTGGATATTTCGTGGCATTTCAGCAAGAATCACTACAGACTTAGGACGTCAGCACGACTAAAATCTGTTTGTCAATCTCAATAAACTCCTTGGAATTAAACATTACAAAACAACAGCTTATCACTTCTTAGTCAAATGGGAAAATTGAGCGATGGCACCGAGTGTTAAAGGCTTCCATTAAATGCATGGAAACACAATGCTGGGTCGATAATTTATCATAAATTTTGCTAGGACTACGTACCGCTGTGCAGAACTTCTCTTTGGCAACAAACTGAAACTACTTAGGATGTTTTACATCGTACTAATATGGAAGAAGATCTTACAAAATTTTTAAATAAACTCCAACAACTATTTGAGAGTTTACATCCATTCACGTTAGAGTCCACGGATCTCGACACATATTCGTACATTAAGAATTACAAAAATGCTCTCATGTTTTCAATCGGACAGATACAGTTCGCAAACCTCTTCAACAACCGTATGAAAGACTATTCAAGGTGATCGAGTGGGATAGCAAATGCTTCGTAGTACTTAAAAAAAGAAAAGGAATACAAGGTGTCTATAGATCGAGTTAAATCAGCTTTCATGATAACAAATTTTTCTGCAGAATTTGTTCTACTGAAGGCTATACCAACTTTTGAGAGTCAAGATCCCACACCGATCAAACCAACAAGTTACAAACAGACGCGTTTCGGTCGGATAATCAATGCTCTGAGCAAGTATCGGTGATCCTGGAGGGGCAGCACTGTAGAGGATCAGTTCAAGTGGGCAAGAGAGACGTTTTTAATTATTATGACAGTTCCGTTTTTGTTTTGACAGAATAATACGATTTTTGTATTTTTGCTAGAAAAAAGAACCACTAAAGTTATTTGTTGAATGTTTATTCAAGTTTACGTTAGTATCACAGTATAAGATACAACAGCAACGATTGAAGCACAAGTTGCCATCATAGTACTTACTCTATGATTAATAGTTACAATTTTATGCCATTGGATTTTGAAACGTTGGTAGCATGAAGTAGCAATACAAAAAAATTCATTAGCGAATTGGGTAAACAAATAATAATACACACATAAGAGCAACGAAAAATTCAGACGAAGACAGCATTGATTTTTAATGAAGTAGTAGTATTTTTTATAAGTACATTATCACAATCTAAAGTTTTAACTGAAATATTCTTTTTTGTAATCTTTGTACTTATGAGTTTGCTCTGCTCTCGAACAAAATCTATCAAAGTTTCTGCGCAAATGAAAATTATGTTTACTCAATACATAATACACACTAAAAAATTAGCTAAAACTTGTATTTTGTATATTGCGCATGTAAATCTGACCACGCTCATTGTTGCATATTAAATTTATTTACATTAGTCACATGCAATTGTATTGCCATTACCTCATTTATTTATTAAGGCACGCTTACTTATTCCCATAATGTTCTACTATTGCAGAGTTAGGTTCCATTACCTTAATGATGCACCTAAATGACAGAATAAAATCAGTTTGCACTTAACTAGTAAAGTATGAAACATGTGGAGTATTAAGCCCCTCATGATGGATAATATAGTAAAATGTTATTTATAGAAACTGAAAAAACTTGTCTACTGCTAATACAGTTACTCATAAAATTACCTGTAACGACAATTCAACATAAACTGGCAACAGACCCTTGTAGAACTACGAGTGCTCCTAAGGCATGTTTACTTTAGCAACATGTACAATTGCTTTAGTGGCAATAATGTTAAAACTTTTTGATGGATCTTCGTAGATAACTATATCCTCGGTTGAATTGCTGTATTCATTTGTTAATTTTAATAATTTACTCGATGTTACCGCAGTACTAGCTGCTACAATTGAATTCTGAATATTTTGCTCATATAATGTGCTCAACGGACATCTTTGGTTTGAATCAGTTTGTGATTCATTCTTGATCCCTTTCGGTTTAACGCTGTTTTCTTTTCCTGATGTTCCCATTTTTTTCTTGGTACATCGTTTTTTCTTCTTTTTCTTTTTTGTAGGGGTAAAAGTACTATGAAGATAAGTACAATTTGAATCATCATTCTTCATTACAAAAACGTCATTTTCACAATTTCCATCAGAGATATTTATAGGATTGTTTTGATTTTCAAGAAAATATTTTAAATAATCATTGGTGTTGTATAATTTACGCGATTTTAAATCGTTTGTTCCAGACATGTTGTTTTACAGATTGTAGATGAGATATTTTTGTGATAAATTATATTCCTATTTTCAAAAACATTTTCCAATGGCCTTGAAACTATTTTAATATATTGGAAATTGTATTATGAACAATTTATTATTAAAATAATTAATGGTAGTAATTTATTGTTCATCGTAGGTACAACATTTTATAGCACTAAAAAAGTATTGAGTTTCAAAATTAAAAAAAAACAATTTTTCCGCCAAAGTTGACATTTGAACTTATTTAAATTTGAACATAGAAAGCACTGTGCGCCACCTGTACGCAATTGGTTTAAGGTTAAAACCGTGGCATTCAGGTTACTAGAACATCGATGCAAGCGATTAATGAAAAAAATATGGAAACGTGTGTAAGGGACCTAAAACGACTAGTTTTGTAATTTTAAGTTAACATTTGACCCGTATAGAGGGCGCTACAAAACATGTTTAATGAAATGAGTTTATTTTGTGGGACAGAAGTTACCAATACAATATGTACTGCGACTCATTTTCACATTTAAATTAAAGTTGGTTCTAATAAATATTCAATTTAGTAGAGCTTGAAAAAACGTAAACACTAAGAAGAACTGTAACCAAATATAAGAATAGTTCCAAGCAAAGGGCCCCCTTGCCAATTACGGTAAGTAATATGCCATTATGTTCAGTTTATTACGCTAATTCCAAATATAAAATTGGTTTTGTGCAGAAATTAATTGTTAAAAAGTTATTTAGAGTCAAAGTTAAAATATTTGCGCTTTTTATAAAATTTTTTGTTTCCTGTAAAATTCATATTTAAATTGAGAATATGCAATATGCTAATCAATATTGTAATGTAACTTAGTCACGCAGCACCAAACTCTCTAATGTAACCGACCTGAGGAACTGCTACAAATCTGTACTCTAACCTACCTGTGGAAGAACGAACGCCCTCTCTTGACAACACCTGGCTGTGATCGAGTCGTGTAGTGGCTGTGGCTAGTGACACCTATGTTGTGTGACCGAAACTTAACCCAAATATACACACTGTGATGGCGTTAAGGCGGGAAGGTTTGAAATAAAACTACAATAGTTAACGACCCTACTTTAATTATTATATGATAACCTCAAAATTAGGTTACCATCAATTAAACATGAATTACAAAAGTAAACAGTGCCGGATTCCCTGGGTTAGCGTTAAGGAAAGAGTATTGGCAGATAAAACCTCAACAACCCTGCGCTTCTAACTGCATAAATACATCTCTCCAAAGATGGGGTGGCGAACAAGCCCCCTGTGCACTTTTAATATTACGAGATGTCAACTGTTACTCAGACATTCTACATATGAGACTGATGAAAGGTTAGTGTAGTCTAGCTAATCTTTTCTAGAAGGTACCAGGGACGGCTGTGCCATTACTACCTGGCAAAAGTTGAAGAAGAAAAACACCGGGAAGATAAGGACCTTGATTACCAATGTTCCACCCCGCACGGCCATAAAATGTTAGTACATTCAACAAAGATTCAAACATACAGGTTTATCGTACACACCATTAACAGTTTCCAGCCCGTTTGGCAATGTGGTTCACAATGGCTAACCTACATTCTATCGTTGGATAAACATTTCTACAAATACATTGGCAAAACACCTATTTATAAATAAACATGAACGTATGCTATGACAGTACCAAACAAAGGTTACAAATTGAATCGACCATCTCCTACATAGTCATTATGCAAGCGCGTTAATAAGGGATCATAGCAGAGGTTCGCTATAATCACATCATAACGAGAATAATAAATCTCAATATTAGTTACCGATAGAATTGTAGGTTATAATACGTCAGACCCTTCAAACTAACTTATGGTTAGGTTTTAAAATCGAGACATGAATTATGCAGTTATTAACCCCCACAAAAACTGAAATAAACATTTACATAATCATAACAAATTATTAAAACATTGAAAACAAATTATAAAATATGCTTGTAACAAATACATACCAAAATTCTACAGCATAAATACAAGCTCTGAGTCAGGCGTTAAATCCTTATATAAATGCATGTTAATTAAATACATTCGATCTAGTAAGCAGAAGTTAAGAAGCATTCATTATGATTGCATCAGCTAAAAATGTGCTTTTAAAAATTAAACACGTCGTGGCATAAATTTACAAACAAATATATGCATAACTGGATCATTAATTGAATTACTATTGTAACGGGCTACTACTACCGCGTTTCTTTAATTTAAAACAAGTAATAACAAACGTCTTTATTACTTACTGTTCACAAGTCTAATTAACAGTATATGCCTTATTTATAGATGTTTTCAGTCCACTTAACAATGAAGCACTATTACACTAATGAATTTACAAGCACTAATATCTTCTTAAACTAACTTCTTTACCATAGGTCCATTAACAACAATAACACAACTATTTATTTATACACTTCTATTTATTTATGTATACTACAAGCTGCATGTACATTAGACACAGCATATCACGTTTATATATACTTCTAAAGCTCAAAACTACTATTACTTTACACGATATAATTTATATTAGACATTCAAGAATAGACTGACCCTTGCATTCATTAGCGGTCTTATATATACTCTGGATTACAAGGATGACTCATGCTCCCGTAATTTCTAGAAGAATTCTGGAATCCTTGAGAAGGCGCTGTGCCCCAAGCGTTTGTATGTTTGACGGGTTGCCTAATAGTGGATCGCAACACTGCCCCCTCTTTAAAACCGTTACGTCTCGTAACTGTAAATCCATCTTGACGCCAATTCGATGACTGGTGACGGTATCGGCAGCTATCTCCTCTGGTGCATCCACCGCGTCGTTGGAAGTAACAGTCAACACTCTTTTCCTGGTCTTGGTAGGCAACCGGTTGATAACAACAAACAAGAACCTGGACGTTGGTTCCCTGGAAAACTACTTCTAGCATATTTCGGACTATCCTCCAGTCTAAGCGATCCAGTCCACAGCCCAGCTTGGGCACCGCTAGTCTCGTTACTCCATTTTCCATCATCTGCGCCTTAAGATTTAGCAAAGCCTCCCATAGATGTCCATAACTAGGTCTCTGCCATGAAGAATTTTGGTGACCAGATAGTAAACATAACGATTTTTATCTTGAAGGGCCAAAGATTTTCCTACAGTTGGCTGCTGTTGTACTAATTCATCCACACATCCAAACTTTTCTTGAAAACAACAGCTATTCCCTTGACATTGCCAAATCTTGAGCTACGCAATGTGCAAGGAATACTCTTCTGGTGCTCTAAACAGATCTTGCTGTTTTCAACAACAACGCCAAATCTCGCTTTAGTGGAACCACCATACGCCGCCATAAAGCTCTCAAAATCTACATTTGGCTCATGATTAATAACTTGCCGAACACCATTATCATTATTCGGGTCTTCCTGGTTGTTGCCAGCGTAGGATGTTAAACGGTCAAAGTGTACCACTTTCGGTTTACCACGAGGATCTTCTGATCCGGTACACTACATCATTAATCCTTTTAACACTTCGTACGGCCCTTCCCATTGTCTTTGTAGTTTTGGCGACAATCCACGTTTTCTTTGTGGATTGTACAACCACACTAAATCTCCAGGTTGATAACCACCTTCTTGTGCTCTCGTGTCATATTGTGATTTCATTCGATCGCTTGCTGCCTGTATATTCTTTCGGACGTTTTCGTGAATACTATTTGATCTTTCACGAAGCTTACTAACGTAATCTTCACCTGCGATCTCTTCTCCAGGTTTAAATCCAAACTGAAGATCACATGGTAGCCGCAATTCACGTCCTAGCATTACGCAAGCGGGCGAGTACCCTGTGCTGTCATGTACCGAAGATCGGTACGCCAGTAGGAACAAATGCAGATATTGGTCCCAGTCTCGTTGATGTTCAGAGACAACTTTGGCCAGGTACTTCCTAACGTCCTGTTCATTCTTTCAACCATTCCATCCGATTGGGGATGAAGTGGCGTGGTTCTAGTCTTCCTGATTCCAAGATGCTTGCAGACATTTTGAAACAATACTGATTCGAAGTTTCGACCTTGATCGGAGTGTAATTCCAACGGAACTCCAAAACGACAAAACAACTCCTGACTAGTACATCTGCAACCGTCTCGGCTTCTTGGTTAGGTATAGCATATGCCTCCGGCCATTTGGTAAAATAATCCATTGCAACCAAGATGTATTTATTTCCTTTCTCTGATTCAGGAAACGGACCAGCTATATCAATGGCTACCCTCTCAAAAGGATTCCCCACGTTATACTGTCTCATTGGGGCTTTCCGTTTTGAGACCGGGCCATTTGCAGAGGCACACAATTCACATTTCCGGCACCACTCCTTCACATCATCTTTGCAGTTCAGCCAATAGAATCTTTCTCTCACTCTCTCGAGAGTTCTTTTCACGCCAAAGTGCCCTCCGGAAATACCATCGTGCAAGTGCTGCAACACTTCCGGCACTCTGCTTTTCGGCACTATCAATTGAAGTCTCTCAGTGCCATCTTCAAATTCCAGGCGTCGCTTCAAGATTCTATTTTCCATCATCAAGGAGTCCCACTGTGCCCAGTATGCCTTCAGGCTCCTACTTAAAATACTAATTTCTTCCCAAGCTGGTCGTTGTCCTCTATTTTTCCACTCAATAATACGTCCCAATTCGGCGTCATTTTCCTGGTCTTCTCGCATTCTTTCGGGTTGCCAAGTATCATCGGTTACTGTCATTCTATGGATGACACTTATTTTCTCTTCCATCTTGGAGCAATGATTGCAGTCCACCGGACAAGGTCTCCTTGACAGAGCGTCTGCATTCCGATGGCTAGTTCCTACACGATGTTCTGTATCAAAATCATATTCCTGCAGCCGCTCTATCCACCTTGCCACTTGCCCTTCAGGATTTCGAAACTGCAATAACCATTTCAGTGCAGCATGGTCTGTTTTCAACAGGAATTTACGGCCGTATAAGTACTTATAAAAGTGCTCTATGGATTTGACGACGGCCAACAGCTCCCTTCTTGTCACACAATAGTTCCTTTCTGGCCGCGACAAGACCTTGCTGAAATACCCAATAACTTTTTCTTGTCCGTCCTGCACTTGAGAAAGAACGCCTCCTATAGCTGTGTTACTGGCGTCGGTATCCAACACAAATTTCCCCTCCATCCGTGGATAACTCAAAATTGGTGCTGTAACTAGTAGCCGTTTCAGTTGTTCAAATGCCCTGTGGCAGTCGTCATTCCAATCATATTCTTGTCCATCTTCGGTTAATTTTGTTAACGGTTTGGCAATGTTCGCAAACCCAAGTATAAAACGTCGGTAATATGTGCACAATACTAGAAAACTGCGTAGTTGGTGTATATCTGCTGGTGTAGGCCACTCTTGTACCGTTTTTATTTTGTCAGGGTCAGCTCTTATTCCGGTCTCCGAAACGACATGTCCTAGGTATTTCACCTCTTTTCCAAACAGGTGACACTTCTTGGGGCTCAATGTAAGGTTTGCCCCCCGTAATCTCTGGAATATCTCCTCTAGGTTCTTAAGATGTTCTTCGAAAGACCGACCTAACACTATCACGTCGTCCAGGTACACCAGACATGTCTTCCAGGACAGTCCACGCAGCACCGACTCCATCAATCGTTCAAAAGTAGCAGGAGCATTGCATAATCCAAATGGCATGACCTTGAACTGCCAGTTCCAATTGTAAAGGCAGTCTTTTCTTTATCGTTTGGCTCCAAGCCTACCTGCCAGTATCCGCTTTTCAGGTCCAAGGTCGAAAACCATTTAGATCCGGATAGAGTATCTAAGGTGTCATCAATTCTGGGCAAAGGATAGCTGTCTTTCTTTGTCACGTTATTAAGCCGCCGGTAGTCTACACAAAACCTTGTCGACCCGTCCTTTTTCTTGACAAGCACTACCGGGGATGCCCATGGACTATTCGAGGGTTCAATCACTCCCTGTTCTTCCATATCGGTGATAATTTGCTCAGCTTCCTTACGTTTTGCCAAAGGAAGCCGCCTGGGGTGTTGTCTTATCGGTCTTATCTCCAGTATTGATCTTGTGTTGCACAACATTCGTACTTCCTTTCTCACTATCATTCAGTGCAAACACACCTCGATATCGTCCGACCAGTTCTTTTACCTTGCCCAGTTGGTCGCCATTTAATCCTTGACACGAGGGTATCAACATATCCAGCAATTTCTGTGAGCAACCGTTGGTTGGTTTATTTTTCGTGTCGTCCACACAACGTTTAATATGACATACTGGAATGCAACTTCCCACAATCATGCCTTTCTTCAGGGTCACTGTATGGGATTAATGTTCAGCACCCTTACTGGTACCATATTTCGAGACTTTACCAGCGTTCTTCCAATCAGAAGTCCCTCCTGACCCATTCCCGATTCAGTTGCTTCCATCATGCATACTTGTCCTTCCCGGAGCGTACCATCCGGGCGTCCCATTACTATCATTTCCGCCTTCTCGGGTATTTTCATATCGCAAATCATTCGAACTTGCATCGTCTGGTTACTCCTACCTTGAAATGGAATCTCATCATTATCTATCCGAAGCACATTTTCTTTCATGTTTACATGAAACCCATATTCTCTCATGAGATCCATTCCCAAGATCACTTCTTCTGTAATTTCAGCTACCAACACTCGATGATTAATTAATTTGTCCCCAATTGTCAACATAACGGCAGTCTCTCCGTGAGTACAAATTTTCTCACCACTTGCCGTTCGAAGACACACCGATACAGGTAGCACTTTTCCACGACCAACCAAATCTGGCCTCACAATAGTTCTTGTCGCTCCTGTATCTACAAGTAATCGGACAACCCTACCATTAATTCTACCATCGATATAAATGCTGTCCAGACTTTCCACCGACGATGCAGCACGGATGATAATCTCCGGGCACTACGCTGTGCTGTCGAAGTTCGCCCCTTTACATGGACCAGCTTTGGCACAACCGGTTGTTTCTTTGGTTGAGTGCAGCGTCTCTGCATATGGCCAACTTCACCGCAGCTCCAGCATCGTAGACGCCATCTCCGTGGTCGTTGTCTTTTCAGCCTTTCCGCCTTTCGCTTTTCAAACACACGGTTGACTATTTCATCTATGCTGTTCTGAGCTTGACCAGGTTCCTCTAAGGCAGACCGAGCTTTGTGACTCACCCTATGTGATGTCTGCTTAGCTGCTTCAAATTCAAGCGCATGGGCCAGTGCATCATCTAACATTTTTGGCCGTGCTAGTCTTAGCGCTTGCTGTATTTCGCCATCCTTAACGCCATCCACAAATGTTTGGACAGCAAGTTGTTCGAGGAAGCTATCTGGTGCCGTTGGGTATGCCAATCTAACTAACCTGGCAATGTCAGCTTCGAATTCTTGCAGGCTTTCACTTGTCTTTTGCGAGCGGTTCTTAACTTGTGCGTGGTAAACCTGTTGAAGGTGAGCATCTCCATATCTCATCTCAAGCTTTGATGTTAAGAGGCCGTAATCGTTCTGCTGGTGATCGGGAATCGTTTGTAAAATGTTAAGAGCCTCCCCCCGCAGGGCCACTATTAAGGAGATAGCCTTCTCTTTGTTGCACCAACCGTTGGCTATTGCAGCAGCTTCAAATTGTTTCAAATATGTGGGCCAAGGTGTTTTACCATCGAATGTAGGTGGTTTTACTTTAAATTTAGACGGAATTGACTCGCTTCTTTCCATGGTTCTTATTTCTGGAATGTTCTGATTAACAACTTGGCTTGGTAATTCAAGTGGTCGCGTTGTTAGTGAAATCACTTGTTCTTGCAGCCTCATCACATCTTCTTCCATTTTCATCAATTTACTGTCCAACTTTTGCTCAACTGTTTTACCTGTTCAGTGAAATCTTCTTTCAATGCAATGGAACTTTCCATTAATCTTTGTTCTAACGTGGCTGTACTTTCATTCAATTTTTCTTCCATTTTGGCAGTATTTTCACTTAACCTTTCCATTTTCTCAGCGTTTTCAGTAAACCTTTCATCTAGTGTTACTTCCAGTTTAGCTGACCTCACTAAGTTTTCATTGAGTGTCACTTGCACTTCGGATTTAAAATCCTTAAGGAAGTTCATTAAAGTTTCTGCCTCCATTTTACTTCGATTTCTTGTAACTGGCATATACAAACTACTTAAATGTCTTTAGACTTGTGTTTTAAATTAATCACTATATACCCACAAATGCCTGACACCAGTGTAACGGGCTACTACTACCGCGTTTCTTTAATTTAAAACAAGTAATAACAAACGTCTTTATTACTTACTGTTCACAAGTCTAATTAACAGTATATGCCTTATTTATAGATGTTTTCAGTCCACTTAACAATGAAGCACTATTACACTAATGAATTTACAAGCACTAATATCTTCTTAAACTAACTTCTTTACCATAGGTCCATTAACAACAATAACACAACTATTTATTTATACACTTCTATTTATTTATGTATACTACAAGCTGCATGTACATTAGACACAGCATATCACGTTTATATATACTTCTAAAGCTCAAAACTACTATTACTTTACACGATATAATTTATATTAGACATTCAAGAATAGACTGACCCTTGCATTCATTAGCGGTCTTATATATACTCTGGATTACAAGGATGACTCATGCTCCCGTAATTTCTAGAAGAATTCTGGAATCCTTGAGAAGGCGCTGTGCCCCAAGCGTTTGTATGTTTGACGGGTTGCCTAATAGTGGATCGCAACACTATCTTAAAACCAAAACAAATAACATCAAACTATTAATCAAGTTTTGATGCAATCAGATAACTTCAAAATAGCATATAATTAAAAACATTACCTTTATTAAGACCGCCAAGTGAAGCTTCTTCAATCTTCCATTTTAAAAACCTGAAACAAATCTCCAAAACGCAGGTTAAGACCTGTAAAACCTGTATCGATCGCCCCTGCAACGGTAAATTCTGAAGTCACGGAGTGCGTTCGGAAACCTGGAAGTGGTTACCATGCTGTTCAAAAAATACTTTCGAATATCGAAATATACACTATAATATTTATGTGTGTCAAGTTACCAACGCGGACTCGGCAACGAACTATAATCACAACCGCACACCTATTATACTGGACCGGACTATAATATATCTTATGCTATAAAACAATTAATATCTAAGCAACTAATTGGAATTAAAGATTCCTTGTTACAGAGTATAATAACAATATGATAAACTAACCTTGAGAAAAGACTCGGCCTTGTAGTTATACCAAAAACGTAAAACGGATAATAGGTGTGCGGTTGTGATTATAGTTCGTTGCCGAGTCGGGCGTTGCTAACTTGACACACATATAATCTTTGCAATAATTATCAACCATTGAGAATTGACGTAGAAATAGTACGGATCAATACAATATGGATGACAAAATGTCTTTATTTTCATATTTGCATTTTCATTTTCATTCGCAAATTTTGGGAAGTGGTGAAAAATATTGATTTCAATACCGATTAATTAATTATAATCAATATTTGAAAATGAATAAAACTTTTGATTTGCATTGATTTAATATTATTAAAGTTATATTTTTGTATTAGGTTAGATTAGGTTTTATAAAGGGGAATTGCACCGCGCACAGCGTTGTTAGAAATATTAAGAAAGGGAAATTGCTTAGATTAATTAAGTTGATAAATAAATTAAATGTTGAAAAACCAAAATTTGGAAAAATTCGAACTTTGACTCTAAATAACTTTTTAACAATTAATTTCTGCAAAAAAACTAATTTTATATTTGGAATCAGCGTGAAAAACTGAACAAAATAACATATTACTTACCTTAATTGGAGAGGGGGCTCTTTGCTTGGAATGTTCCAAATATAATTTTAAGCAAACTATGATTTTAGTTTATGAAAATAAGCACACCATCGGTAAGCAAGTCATTTTGTAATCCTTTTACAATAATTGCAAAAGCCGCTTTAGTTAATGTTTGAGGCGATAGATACCGCCAAAAAAATACGGTTGCTTCCTTTCCTATCTCGTCTCATTAAGCTAAGCATTCCAAAAATTGTGATTTTATAAAGGTTTTTCTATCAGCAGTTACAAGGGGCTTTAGTGCAATTTGTAGATTTTGAAATTTTTTAGGGTAATACAAATCTTGTACTTTGTTAGGGATATTTATGTGATCGTTGATCAGTATTTCCATTTTATAACTTAAAAACCTGAAGGAAAACGACGGATCCCGAATTTGAGATAACGTTTTTACAGGTGCGGCTATTTCTAGCTCATGGATAACCCTGTTGTCATAAATCTTACTTTTTTTTTGGAGAGTTTAATGGTTTATTTATAATCAATTCATGTTAGAAAGTCGTAACAAATGTAAGGTCAACAAAGTTGACAAGTTTAAATACAGAGAAAAACCACATGCGCCCAAATTTATTATGTCTATATCACATTATGCATTTTTGTTGCAGCAGTTTTTGATGAGGCGACTAAAATTGAAGTATTGAAAGTTGCATACACATTCACACTACATGCATCGAATAATGCATAAAAAAAGATTCACTGTTGTAGCAACGTAATTTAAATTTGATGATTTTTTAGGTTATGTTAGTTTGATTTGTATATTTTTGTATGGTTGGGTGAAGTTGATTATATATTATTTTCATAAATTGAAAGTTGAAGTTGAATTATTCTTATATAAATTATGTTGTCCTCGATATAATTCAATGAGGAAGCCAGCGATTCTTGTCCAATCAGCTTTTTATAATGGACTCAAGACTGATAAACACTAATTTTTTTTTAATGATTGATTCATCTCGATGAATAACTAAGCTATGCTGTCAATATTTGGAACTAGATAAAAATTTGAGGTTATATATATATATATATATATATATATATATTATGCTGTAAACCTCACCATTATTCGGGAACTAAGGTTTTCGAATCGAGCCCCAGCGTTGGGCCGTCATTATCTGCTGTGACACGTACAAAACGCCTCGCCAGTTTCCTGGAATAAAATCACAAAAATTTTATTTTGAACTCGAGCCTCACTTTTGGGTCGCCAAGAATGCTGTGAAACCTACAAAAAGCTATTAACTTAACTGGTCCGTTGACTTTCTTCTGTTAATCGCCTCTTTACTCTTTTCCGCCTCGGCTGCTCAGCTAGTTAAAACTTTCATCCTCATTCAAGAAAAAACAAATACATTCCTACTACAAACATCAACGTTAACTCTATTTACATCAATATTCATAATACATTAAAATTTCAAAATTAAATTTTAGCATAAATTTCAGTATCATAAAATTTCAAGATTAAATTTGTTATCATTTTAATTTGCATCCAGAATTAAAGTCCTTGTAGGATGCCTACTAATTAATATAACAATATATGCAGACCTGAGTCTGAGTACAAAGGGAGCATCTCCCACCCCTTTACGTTAATTAACCAGGTTCGTCTAATTGAGCTCAAAGACATACCCAAATTTTCATCATAATCAAGAACATAAATACTAAATACTCCTTTCTACTTAAACAAGAAAATTTCACCTTAAAATTAAAATTTTGTTGTTAGTACAAATTCACTACTGTCCATTTTAAGTAAATAAATTATAAAGTTATTCAACACACACCAAAACATCAAAAATCGAACAAAAAGCATAAGTTACCTGAAGGTTAATGCACTCGTGGCTCCAATGTACATCGTCCTCTGTTAATCACACCATTCCAACTGGGTTATGTTTAGGTCCTCGGATTACTGGTCGCCTTTAAAATTTTCTACACCACCATTCATCTAAAGTTGTTTCAGTGCTTTTCCGGAACTCATCTGTGTATATCTGTATCTTGTTTTGTGGATCCAGTCACGTTTACGAATCATTTAATTATTAACACCCCCGAAAATAGCAAAGAAATTCATACTTCTTTCACGCTATACGCCAAAACTGCCTACTTTTGTGTATTCATTTGTCGTTGCAAATTTGACTAATTGGTACAGTACTCGCAATTATAACTAGACTTTATTACCTTGCATCTTCTTTTCTAAGTGCACTAAATTACTTTCATTGTAGCACGTAAAGAACAAACTGTTTTAAAGTATTAAATAATCACCAAAATATACGAGCAAACTGTTTAAATTATTGAATCAAAATCGAAAATCTAAGAGAGCCAAACTCATATTAACCCGGGTATATATAATCGCTAGCCTATACGTCGCTTTTGTCCCCAAAACGGACAGTTTCTAGAATTTCGCATACTATGTTCCCATCTCGACCGCCCGGCACGCGGTTCTTATTAAATTTGCACTCGCACCAGTTAAATCTCAGAAATTTCCACACGGCTCGCAGCGTCTGAGAATAACTAATTAATTTTTATATAGAAATGTTATTTTTACCTCTCATGTTTGCCTCTTATTTTCAACCAACCGCAACCCAGTGACGTTGCTCAAATCACGCCTTTTACTATATGTGTCTCTGTCTTGCGCATATTATCCGTCTCTATCTACCCTGTTCTGAGTGGTACAAATCGATATTCTTTAGTATCGGTTATTTTCAGTCCACGTGGACTGTGAAATAACCCTCCTTATTAGCATTTCCCGTAAATATTAAGCGACGGTTTCTCCAACATTCTATGTAACCATTTGTTATCTGCAAAATTTACGAAGAACGAGACTTTTAAAAATACGCAGGTGTTCAATCGTCCTACTTCTAAATAACACTTCTACGATTTGAATATTATTGGGTTTTTAGAAGCTTTTATACATATTATATGTTACTAATGGTTCAATTAACTCCAATTAAAATAATACCCTTTAATTTTTAGTGAATCCTAATCAAATATTCAATTATTATCTGTACATTTTGTTTAATACTCGTTACTTAAAATTTGAATTAATTAATATAAATTTTGCACGTATTTTCCATTTGTTTCTTTACTCGGAATAATTAAATTACATGTTGAGCATTTTAATACTGCTTCTTTTTATAGAAAGCGTCTTGTAAATAATTTAAATCTCTTACTTTTAATGAAACGAATGAGTTTTTATTCTCCACGGTTTTAATAAGGCGTACCTTTTCCCAAAGCTTCCTTCTACACGGTGATTAAAATTATTTAATGTGATTAATTAATTTTCTACCCTGGTCTAAATTTGAGTATTTTATATATATATATATATATATATGTGTATATATATATATATATATATATTGATGTCACAATGGCCGCACGTTGGAGCGTTGCTAGATGTCAGGACGCCCCGCTTTAATGCGCCGCTAAATTATTGTAATAACAACGGATGGCGTTAGGCGCGCTAAAAGGAAGCTGTAATTCAGATACAGCAAATTGTAGAATTTGAAATTGTTGACTTATCTTCTTTTCTAACTTTACTTTGCCTGACTAGCTCAACGGAAATGCTGGAGTTTACAAAATGAAATTAAACACAGCAGTACCAAAAAAAAACACCTATACAGCCTAAAATATTTCCTCTCATATAAAAAGAATATAGAACATTTACAGCATAATCTTTTTCAAGCATAAAATTATTCCTAACAAGTACCTATTACTTTATTATCAAAATGTCTATCACCTTATTTAGGTTTAAATTTACTGAACTAAAATCTCTTCTCTTATGGATAGTTTACCTGGCTTTGATTCCGACGCTTGTAAGGTTTGTTTGGCCAAAAAAATCCCTGAAAGATAATCTATTAAAAAAAATTAGGATGTTTCGAACTTTGACCACAAACTTCCTAATAAATATACTCTTACGGAAAAAATATATTATATAATAAAGACATATTTTACCTTAAATTTAAATGACACATACTCAAATATCACTTATAAACAATATTTTAAAAGTAATACTTGCAAAAATCCACAAAGCGCTCATCAAATTCGTAATTAACAGTATTAAATATCTTCTGCTTATTGGTTTTATTTTAAATTGACGTTCAAATCTCAGTTTACAAAATCATGCATATTCGTTTAAAGCTTCCTTCTTGGATTTATTTTAAATTGATTTCCATATTATTTAAGATCTCCATTTAGATATCAATATGCATTCTCGGTTTAATTATTCAATTAAATTTGTAAAGTAGCTTTTTATCTTAAGGAATTTTCCATCTTCACTGTATATTACAAGATCAAATAACTGCATCTAACAAGTTCCACATTTATACAGGTTATGTTTAAAAATTACTTGTTTATTCGCTGTTAGATTTTAATTATTAAATTACGGTATGCTTACTGCATACTCAAAAAACAACATCTTCAAAATTCTTTACATATTGCATGGTCGAAACGAATTTATTAATTGATTCTATGTCGATTGCTTCTGTTTATATATAAAAATTATCTCTTTTTTAGAATGTACGAGTGTTTACTTGATTCCGTTCCAAAGATTACACGCCATCTGACGTAGGTTTATCGGAATTGCTCATTAGCGTTTAAATCTCCGTGTTTTATTACATTGTTAACGTGATTTATGTGTGCTCTCTGCCTTTCTTTAATACCTAAGGTTAATGGTCCGTGGTGTCCCTCACCAATACGTAAGGCTATTAAATCGTTTTTCTATCGACATTTTATCACATTTTATGGGTTTTTAATGTGCCTTAGAATAAACGTTTTGTTTATTAATCAGTTTATACCATATTTCTTATTAACTGACGTATTCTCCCAAAATTTCTTCTTAATCTCGTATATTACAGAAAATTCTTTATTTAAAATAAATTTATGTTATACCGAAGTCAATTTGGTAACTAATTTTAAACTTAAATTTAACGGGTTTTGCACATGCAGAAACCCGCATCTTCATAATTGTAATAACAGATTGGTTTTCACGGTAAAACGTGTTTTAATACACATTTATTAAGATTAAAGCGTTATTTTTTAACCAGATCGATATAGTTTCGTTTTACGTAAATGCGTAAATCTAGCACTATTCTGTGCTATTTACAGCAAACGAAGACATTTCTGTTTATATCTAAAATGTATTAATAATTAATAAGTGAAAATAAATGGCTTTGCATTTACACTTGAAAATGGTTGATTTTCATAAGGTGAAAGGTTCGCATTTAATGCGTTTTTACATTTTTACATATATGACTTCCACGGCTGTATTATGGATATAAATTGCAGCTTTTAAATACACGGAAAGTATGTTTTTAAAACAAACGAATAGCTTTATATTTATCTTAGAGTAAATATTTAAAAAAATACGGATTTGTGTTTTTCGCTACTGCACATTAATTGCTAGTATTTACAATACGCGTATATTATACAGGGTAATTATTTACATGCACGCAATTGCATTTTTGCTTGGCACTTTAACCGCGAAAAAGTACGCTTGTATTATACAGGGTGTAATCATGAATTTTTGAAAATTTCTATTCTTTTATATTTTTGTGGGTTTTATTTGTAGAATTTGGGTTTCAAAAACCTCTCGTGACCCCTTATCACGTTAATATATATATATATATATATATATATATATATATATATATATATATATATTACTGTGGTAAGTCCTCACTTTACTTTGTGGCGTTACTAAAAGGGTATTGTGAAACAGATACTTGTGGTGTGTAAACTTGAAATTGTTCACTTACCTTCGTTTTTCACTTTGCATGGCTAGCTCAACGAATTTACGGAGTTTTCAAAATGAAATAATACGCAGCACTATCATAAAGCATTTATACAATATGAAATATCTTCTTTCATACAAAAGCATTTACAACATACTTTCTTTCAAACATAAAATGATTTCTAAGAAGTAAAAAATATTGTTTCTTACCTTATATTATATTTTACAGAATTAAACTAACTCTTTTTGAGGATCGTTTTACCTGGTTAAAAATTATTTCCACGCTGGTAAGATTTGTTACGACTAGAAAAAATCCTTGACTTATAATCTATTAAAGGTCAAAGTATTTCGAACTCTAATATCAGTCAAGATTAAATCTAAAATAATACTTGCAGAATCCATAAAACTATTAATAATTAAAATTATTTTATTTTAAATTTATGTCCAATCAGCTTACAAGTTCTCCAAACTAAAATTCCTGACTTCCAACAGTAATTATCAAAGTGCCTTTTGGTTAACTCTTATTTTTAGAATATTTAATAAAATTATTAATTTAGCGTTGTCTTTTGAGGAATTTTTCTTGTTCATTGTAATTTATAATTCCATATTCGTATGTAATTTGCGTTTAAAAATATAGCTTTTTATTCATTGCAACTTCTTAAATTATTACCACAATATGCTTACTACTTATTTCTATTACTATCTTTGCATAGCAACAGCTCACACTTTTTAATTAAAATAGCATTTCGTGCTCTAATGAATAAAATTGAATAAATGAATCCCTCCTTGATAAGCCCTTCTTTATATACAAATGTGTCTATTTTCGCGAATTTACCACAATAATTTCGAAAATTATGATGTAATGCATCCCGGAATGCCCAATTAGCGTATAAAATTTTCACATTCTATTACTTTCTTATCTGATTCTAAGTATCCGTGACGCCTTCTTTTGTCCTTATTTATTATATGCTATTATTGTTGCGTATCGCTTCTCACCAATAGTGAATGCGAAGATCATAAATTATGTTTTATCAGTTGTTCCAGGGATATTACGAGTTATTTTTAATGTTTAAGCTGCTTCCCGGAACAAAAATGTTTATTTAATGAGTTTATACGAATTTGACGTATTCCTGAAACCCGATGGCTCATATTCTAGAACGTTCTTATTTAGAATCAATTGCTACAATTCACGGGTTAATTAATTTACTTTGATTGCTTTTTAATGCAAAAAGGTTTGCGTTTTATAGAAAATATTTGCTTTCAGTACACAAAATTGTTTATTAATTTTGGGGTTTTTAAATACACGTTGATTTTAGTTTCTCAAACTAAATGCGTAAAGCTGTATTCCTTTATGCTATTTACAGTAAATCAAATACATTTTTATCTAAACTGTGTTGATAATTAATAAGTAAAATAAACGGCTTTGTATTAAAACGATCGATTTTTACGTTCGTATATAAATGCGCTTTACAGTAATCTTACAATTAATTATTTCTAGAACTTGCGTTACTTGCTGTTTATTTACAATACACTTATATAATACAGGGTGATTATTTATACACGCACAATCTGCATTTTTACATTGTACATCAATGAATAAAGGTGTGGTTGTATTATACATGGCGTAACCATGAAATTACGGAAAATTCCATTTTTTCCGGATTCTATTATATTTTAGTGGGATTTATTTTTAGAATTATTGTTTCTATGACCTCTCGTGACCCCTTATTACGTCAATATATACATATATATATATATATATATATATATATATATAGAAATTAATAAGATGAAATAATAACTTAGACTTTTTAAGTAAAGCCCAAATGATCATTTCAAATCGAGCTAGTAATTGAAAGAAGGAAAATATAAGGCCTTATATTTTCCTTCTTTCAATTACTAGGTCGATTTGAAATGATCATTTGACTTACTTAAAAAGTCTAGTTATATTCATCTTATTAATTTCAATACGTCAGTATTTATCAACTTACCTTGTGTAAAAACTACTTATAATATTTATATATATATATATATATATATATATATATATAAGGTTCTTGATAATTCTTGAGCGTAGTTAAATTAGAAAAGATTTTGTTTTTGGTTCTTGGGATAAAGTCGCTCATAAAATTAAACACAAAACATTAAATGTGTATCATTTGTATTAAATCGTACGTTTCGGTGATAATTTACACCTAAATCATCGATCTACATGAAAAAGTATATAAATAGGTAATTCATATAACAGGTAATATATGTTTAATTTACTTATTACTTGATAAAATTATTTTATGTATTCACCCATAATAAAAGTAACAGAAGGAAGCTTGTAATATTACTGATTAAGATTAAAATTAATTTTAAATTTTGAATGAAATGTCAGTTCACTTATTTGACAAAAATGTAGAATCAAGGATGACATCATTCAACAAATTATGACACTATTTGCTTATATTTTTATTTAAATAGTAGTGTGTGGTTTATTTGTAAAAATTTTTGTATGGTGGGTTGCATAAAAATAGTTAGATTTTAAAATCATATATTTTACAGGTGTAGTAAACAGGTTGACTTTTGACTTAAATTAAATAGAATTCTGTGTGTAAGCAATATCATTATAGTTAGTATATTTTTTTGGATTAAAAGTGTATAGGTATGAGTAAACTGTATGTAAATTATTGATGTCTTCTTTATGATTGATGGAATTTTGTTCTTGGTTTATATGAAATGATTCTAAGAAAAGTCTTTTTGTAATTGCTTTCTATATCTAAAATTTTTACATTATCATAATTGACTTTGTGTTTTGTATTGTATAAATGTATAGAAAGAGCACAAGAAGTTTTTCCTAATTTCGCATCACTTTTGTGTTGTGTCATGCGATTTCGGAGCCACTGTTTGGTTTGGCCTACGTAGGAAGCTTTGCATTCACATTGAATTTTATACACTAAATTGCTACATAAAGCTTTATTTGTTTTTTCTTTTAGTTTAGTAAAAAAGTTTCCAATGGACTTTGTATTTGAATTTATTATAGTTACAAAAGGTTGTTTTAGTAATTTTTTTATTAGTGGTGAAAGATTAGTAATATATAAAAGTTTTTTGTACATGATATCAGTATGTTTATTTTGAGGTGGAAATATGATTGTGTTAGTATGTAGTAGTTTTGATAAAAGTGGTTTAGGGTAACCGTTGTTGATTAAGATTGATATTAGTTCTTTCAGATTTTTTCTTTAAATTTGGGTTCACAGATAGAGACCATACGATGTTTCAGTCCTAATATGGTGTTAATTTTTGTTTCATGCTATGATTGGAATGGTAATTTAAATATCTTTCTGAATTTGTAGGTTTTTGTAAATATCAAAATTGATCTTGTTGTCATTATTGCGGATAACTAGTGTATCAAGAAATGGTATTGATTGGTGAGATTCTAGTTCGTAAGTGAATTTCAAATGTTCGTTAAAATTGTTAAAATGTTGAATGGTGGTTAGTAAAAAATGTTCAGGAAGTGAGCAGAGAATGTCATCAACGTATTTGACTAGAAATACCATTTTGAAAGGTAAGTTAGGTAAAACACTTTCTACAAGTTTGTCCATTACTATTTGTGCAATAATAGGGGATAATGGTGAACCCATAGGAGTACCAAAAATCTGTAAGTAAAATTTTGAGTTAAAACTAAAATATGTGTTGTTGAAGATAAGGTTTATTGAAGTGATAAATAATTGTAATGATATATGGCCACAACATAGTAGATTCCTTCCAATTCGTAAACCAATACCGTAACTTTCAACTACCTCAAGATCACATTCTCGTTTCTCTCGACGTTAACTCTTTATTTACAAACATACCAGTCAACTTAGTCATTCAAATTATTACAGAAAAATGGGATTCCATAGAACCACATTGCCATATATCATTACAATTATTTATCACTGTGGAGATTTTGTCCGATCCAGGAGCCTTTTTGACCCTTAAGGCCTTTATAAGGTCCTTGATTTCTTCAACTGTGGTGGGGTCGATTTCCTGAGGGTCGTCGTCCTTTAGCCTCCGTCGTATGTCGCTATGAACTTGTTTGATATGCCGAAGGTCTGCGTGAGCATAGTTCGGCTCGAACTGACGCTCCATGCCATCTGCGAAGACTTCTGCATTTTCAGAGAATAGGCTAAGCCTGTTTCGCCATGGATAGGAGGCATTGGGGACGTCTTATTCCTTAGTACTTTCAACATCCTCCACAGAGAGTTCTCTTCGGCTCGGAGTTCCTCCAGTCGGGTTTCCCAGGCCTCGTTTCGGTGCCGCTGAACTGCTAATCGCATTTCGGCGACCAATCGATTATATCGAAGTCGTTCCGCAGGATTCCAGGTTCTTTGTCACTGACACCTGGCACGGTTCTTCTCTCGGATGAGGTCACGGATGTGAAAAGGGAGGATGTCCCTCTTATCCGCGACCGGTCTCATTGAAAAGTCGGTGAATATGGGCAATGAGTCATTATTTAAATGTTCTTATTGGTCAAAGACATGCCTTTTGGAGTAATTTTTGCAATTTAACGTTATCGAATTCTTACTATAACCAGTTATCCTGCTCTATATAAGTGCATATATTACAAAACTTGTCATTGAATTAAAATAAAACGGTACCTAAAGAAAATTTAATTTATTTTTAAAGTGTCGCTTTGTATACATGTTCCATTAAAAATTGCTTGTGCAGTTAAAATAAATATCAATATAAAAGTAGAATATTTAATAAAATGTATTAATCAGAATGATTTGCCATCTGCTCTGTTTTATAACCATTGGGGTTTTGAGATTGCCATCTCCATGTATCCTTGCACATATCGCTAAAATCTTTAGTCGGCATCCAACCAAGTTCGTTTTTAGCTTTAGTAGAATTTGAATAGTTTCTACCGATATCTCCTTTTCGCTTACCAACAATTTCGTATGGAATGTTTTTTCCAGACACCTTTGTAAATGTGGATATTAATTCCAAAACGGAACAACCTTTTCCAGCTCCCATGTTGTAAGCTTGCCAACCTTTAAATGAAGGTTTGTTAATCTTGTCTAAAGCTAGTATGTGTCCACGTGCTACGTCTGAAATATGTGTATAATCGCGCACTCCTGTTCCATCTTTTGTGTCATAATCGGACCCATAAATTAATACTTTCTCTTTGCGTCCTACTGCAACCTAAATTAATTAAAATTAAAAACTTATAATTCAGTAATATTAAAAACTAGCTGCGGAAGTCAGCTTCGCCGATAACTTTTTTCTGTTTTGTTTTTTGTTCTAATTCTTTTTTATTGTATTCTTAGGTATGTGCGGATGAGAATGGACAGGCTGAATTTTTGAAAATGCCTTCTTGGCAGCCACAATATTGTCCTCACAGAAGATTCTTAAAAAAAATAAAAAGACAATATTTTAGCTGTCAGGGGCAGTTTCAATAATTCAGTCGGTCGATTCTCATCTACATACAGAAAAAAGTTACAGCGTCCGCACTGAAGAAAGGATTCCTCAAAAACTTGTCCAACATACAAAAATACACGGACACCAAAATAAAATATTTTTCAAAATTTTTACCTCTCCATTTTCATCTACACGCACCCAGGAACACAATATAAAAAGCATCATTACAAAGAACAGTGTACAAAAAAGTTATAGCGCCCATACGGAAAAATCAGTCTCATAAAGAATGTTTTCTCTGTTGCTTACGCTGTACCTTTTTGGTGTTTTGTTTTTGTTCTGATTCCTTGTAACATTATTTTGAAATGTTAACTTATTAACAGATTAATTAATTAAATTTCATTAACTTGTATTACTCATACGCAGAATTACATGATAAATTACCGTTATATTTTAGTAAGCATCCCTTATAATAAAGACCTCAGGTTTAGAAATAGCTTTACCTTTAAATATTATAAATTCCAGCGGCTGTTATAATGATTTAATGGTCCTACCTTGTAAACCCAAAACAATACCATTTAAAAACTTATGTCGGTTATAGATTCACGAATCTGATAAACTTAAATAGAATATTACCTTTTAACGTTAACAAAGAAAAACAATTTTCAGTTGTAAAACTTAATTTTCTTAATATTTCAGTGATTGAGAAGGGTTTGTAGAAAACGAAACATTACAAATAGCCAAACTATTTTCCAATTTGATTTTTTTCAAAGATTGCAATTAATTTTAAGTAGTCTGGAGATAACCATTGAACCATTGTATTGAAATCCATTTCGACTTGGGTTCGGCTATCCAGTCTTTTATCAATGGCAGACAACTCTCGCCAATAGATGTGGTCAACAATTTCAGTACTTAAAATAACAGAAATATGACGTAAAATAATGGTTTAGAGTAGGGTTAATATATAACTTAAGGCTTTAGTCAAAAGAAGAGATTCCGATGGGGTTTTCAGTTTTAAAAACGTAGAAAGAAACGTAGCCAGAGAAGTTCGTTGGTAGCGTTCTCCGGCGTAACAGATATGATATCGAACTTAGTATCACGTTAGTAAAAGTGGAAACGAGTAATTAACTCATCCAGTTCGCGAGGGTTTATGCCCGTGTGTTTGCGGATTTATAAGTGATATTAAAGTATATAATAAAAATCTTGTGCGCGTGTGGCGCACAAGTTAAGTTATCAACAAGAGCCTGTCGGGTACGTGTGCCATTGAATTATTTAAGTAGTTGCGAAGAACAAGAGCAACAAACAAGATTCTCTCCCCCAATTTAAGAGCTGTTATGGAGTGGAAGGCAAGCCTTCAAACAATTGATGATTTTTAGTAAGTTTTTATAGTTAAACTGGCATGACGAATTTTTAGTTAATTTAATTGTTAGAACGTTTTGGCCATAAACAGTAGGATTACTTTACTGTGAAATTTATAGTATAAGTTTTCTTCCATATAGCGTGTTTGGGAATTACTTATGTACATAAAATTATCATAATTTCATATCAACCATTCAATTGAATTTCTAAATTAAAATCAATGAATTTCCTAATGTAAGAGGTTTACGTTTATTGCTCTGTTGATTAAATAGTTTTGTTTGCCGTTGATTAAGTCAATAGTTTTTTATTTTTGATCATGGAATTTGCATAAGTAGTCAAAAAGGTAAGAACTGATTAAAAGAAACAATTGTCCTTTTTGGGATGACAAGTCACTCAAGGTTTTGCATATACATTTGGTTATTCTCGACTTGTCTGGCGCCCTTGGTAATTGTCATTAAGCCACAATATTTATGAAAGGTAAGTGCCAAATTTTTTTGTTGTATAATATATATTAATTTAGCCCTTTCTGCAAAATGGATAGGCCGAATTCTGAAAATGTCCCCTTGGCAGCCACACTGTTCCGCACAGAAGAAAGCATTTTTAAAAAATAATAAAACGGCAATACTTAGCTATCAACGGCATTTTAAAACTTCAGCTTGTCCATTCTCATCTACACACGCACACGAACACAATACAAAAGGAAATAAAACAAAGCAATAAACAGTACATACAAGAAGTCACAGCGCCCACTGAGAGAACATTCTAAATTATATTATAAGTTGATAACCGTGTAGTAAATTATATACAACAATAGTTAAGGAGTGAAAATCATCTTTAGTTACATGCAATAAAATTGATACAAACTGGAATTATATCACCTGCGTTATCATACGAGTCAAGTTAGAAAAAGATAGGCAACCAGTAAGGTGAGTATCTCTAACTTTGTCTAACGCATGTTTGCATAGGGAGCCAACAATTTATTTTTATTTCCATGACGCACTTATTAGAAACTTTATTAATTAAAATGTAAATACACCTAATTAATTTTGAGTAATAATACATACAAATAAAGTTAACTGCTCGAAGCCCCATGCGGTTGGTTACCCATTGGGCGCGTCTCCAGGTGGCGGATAGGAGAAATCCCAAGATATATGACCAAGGGATTGGTTATCTACTCTGGGAAGAATCGTGATAAGCTTATCTGTTTCAGTGACCCAGTGCCTGAGTGGTATAAGACCCACAACATGGTGGAGAGCAAAAGACTGTGCTAGAGCGGGATAAAATGCGCCCCCTAGCAAAGTGAAAATGATCCCGCGGACCAAACCTCTCAGCCCAAGCTGTAGTTTCGTGGCTAATGGGCCTGCACTGAAGTAAACGAAGCCGGTGGGGCAATTCTGCAACACCGACATACCGCACCTTTCCTGCTGTCGTAGTCTTGTCTCACGGGCAAGAGGGTGTGGGGGTCTTGGCTTAACCGCCCGGACCATGAGGAAGCAACCTCGCTAAAAATTTTAAGTCCTGTGGCAAAGGACTGAGCCCAAGGAATGCGCGCTGGATAGTTGATCAGTCTTAATCAGTCCAGAACTCGGAGAACAGGGCGGTACCCCGTTTTATTCACGCCTTCTATGCCAACAGGGGGCACCTGGCATGGTAACCATTTACACCTCCCTTACTCATGGGAACAATTATAAATGACAGTGGTACCATAAGCAAAACAGAACCTGAAGAGGTGGAACCAGCAATGGGGGACCCCTCAGGTAACCAAAACATATCCATGGAGGTGGAGCAGACCCGGGATGCAAGTCCGCTTGCAAGACCGGTGTCTGATATACCAGACACCGAGAAAACAATAAAGAAACTTGCAGGCACTAGATTGCAAGCAAAGAGGCTTTCGGGTGCTCAGCGTAGGAAGATGAGGCAAGCCAAGAAAGTCGAAGCTGGGACTTAAACGGAGTCACACTCGTTCACAAAGAAGGTGCCGGTGCAGAAGGAGAGCGGGGGAAGTAAAAGACCTCGTTCAGAGACTTCCACATCGACACCATCTAGAAGCGCCGGATAGAACGAGACAGCACCTATTCGGGCGACCAAAGTTAGACCCGAAGGAAGTCGATACGCTCTCTTCAAGGGATCTGCACTCTGTAATCCGGGATGCAGGCTTTGCAGATTGGGTATAATACTTTACCAGGGTCAGCACAATAAGCCTTTTAGGCTGCAGTGCGGCGCAGCCGTTTGGCAGACGCACTCGCCAGGGGGAGTGGTTTTAGTGGGTATGCCGTCAGTAGAGTCCCATACTTTGGCTATAAAAGCTTTCCACTCCATCGGGTTTGGATAACTATTAAAAAAAAAACTGCTCGAAGAAAAGAAATTCGCATTCTATTAATTTATTGATGGGTCATGCTCCTTTTTTTCAAATTCAAGTATACAGTGAAACAACCAAAATAAATAAATTTAGTACGAAGGACACTATTTATGTATTGTTTAAAATTTCATCTCAGCCAAAATATGGAATTAATTGGCGAAAATTTTCGAGCTATGATTTATTGTAACTTTCGACATGGTCTAACTCAAGAACAATGCATCAATCAACTGAATTCAAGTTTTAGCGATGAAGCGCCATCCACAGCCACTGTATATCGCTGGTACACTAAATTCAAACGTGGACGTAGTTCGCTCACGGACGAAGTTAAAGAATGTCGTTTAAAATCGGTGGTTGTGCCGGAAAATATTGATGCTGTGCGAAAACTAATTGAAGAAGATCGTCATGTGACATATCAAGAAATCGAGAGATGTTTAAGCATTAGTATGACCAGCATACATAAGATTTTGCAGGAACATTTGTGTGTTCGAAAGCTATGTACGCGTTGGATTCCACATTTGTTGACGATGCTCAAAAAAATGCTCGGTCGGTTGGTGCCGTAAAATAATTTCAAAATACAACTGTGGTGTATCCAAAGCGGTATACAACATCGTCACAGGTGATGAGTCATGGTTTTATGCGTATGAGCCAGAAAGAAAAGGTTAGTCGGCAGTTTGGGTGTTTCAATGTGAAGCAAAGTCAACAAAAGTTATTCGTTCTCAAAGCGTTAAGAAGCAAATGGTGGCGTTTTTTTTCACGAAAACCGGTCCTGTGGCAACTCTGGCTCTCAAAAATCAAAAGACCGTTAATTCAGCGTGGTATACGACCATTTGCTTGCCTGAAGTTTTCGATAAATTGAGAGAAACCAACCCAAAACGACGAATCATTTTGCATCATGACAATGAGAACTCGCACACATCACATGCAACAAACGAGTATTTGGACACACAAAAGACCGAATTGATGGGTCATCCGCTTAACAGCATCGACTTGGCACCCAATGACTTCTTCTTGTTTTCAGTAATTAAAGATAAACTGCGTAAACAATGATTTTCGACCGAAGAAGCGCTTGGGATCTTCAAAACGCATGTTTTGGAGCTACCATCTTCTGACTAGAGAAAGTTCTTTGAAGAGTGGTTCAATCGCATGTAAAATTGTATAGATCTTACAGACGATTATTGTGATAAGCAATAAAAGTATTTTTCATTAAATTTATTTGTTTATTCTGTCTATTCTCAATACATAAATAGTGTTCCTCATATCTCAGTTATTGCGCATTTTTATAAAAATCCCCTAGACATGTCAGTTTTAGATTATAAAATAACATCCTGCTACGTAAAAATTACATCTCCAAATTCAACCTCTCTTGATTGACAGCAGCAACTTTTAATTTTTTAATTGGAACTACGGGCTTGTGATACAACATTTGAAAGGTCTTTTTACTTCCTATGCATTTATTTCTGATAATATAATAAAAAATGCAAAAATCTTAACGTAGGAGATGTCTTGGCAATGTCTTAATTTATAATTTACTTAATGATTCATCATGATTAGGTCTGTTGTAAATGGCCAGCTTTGCATTTATACTTAATCCTTTATTCTTGTTCATTGCTCACATATTTCCAGACACTTTTCTTCCAGCATTTGCCCTGCTTTCTATTTCACCATCCAGCTTTCCATTACTCAAAAACTTTCTACCGAGGTACACCAAGTCATTCACTTTCTCTATAGTGTCATTGTCCACTGGTCCAATGTTCTATATGGAAGCGAAACTTGAGTCTGTCAGAAGAGACATGTTAGTCGTATTAATGCTGCAGGAATGAGGTTTCTAAGCATGTTATATTCTAAATTTGGCAATGTACATTTTTTAAATATATGAGTGAATTCCCGCGAATATTTTCAAATAAACTTGTTAATTTCCGTCATTCCGGACAGTTGCGTTTGCGCAAAAGAATGCGCAGGCGCGGAAGAAATGGCGCAAGTGCGCGGAGTGACACGACATTATTAGCCACGAGACTTCAAGCCGGTAACATCTACCTGTGTCTTGGAGTCTGTCTTTTCTCTTTTTTAGGATGTAGGTTTCCTTATCTCTACCTCCTATCGTTCCCTACCTGATTGCTCCTATCGTTCCGCTACGAAGGGAAAAGGGGATAGACGGATGCATTTTGACTCAACATTGGCGTGATGTAACCTACCTAGAAACAACAAGGGCCCTGAGATGTAAAAGAAATACACGTGAGTACATTGCTTTTATTTATAATGTAAATTTGATCATCGTATCACTTGTAAACGTGTTTGGTATTTGATACAATATGCCGCGTAATCACGTTATATTGACGATTGCCCAATAATACAAAACGCGGTAATTGTAAAAGTGGCGACCCACATTGGGTGCCATTCTTACGGTTTCATACTATTGCGCAATCGTCAATATAACAAGATTACACAGCAAATTACGCGACAATTATATCAATTACCAAACATGTTTAAAAGTGATACAATGGTTACAGTTTAAGCACAAACTAAATAGAACGGGTACTCACGTGTTTCTTAACATCTTAGGATCTTTGTTGCTTGGGTGGGTCGGCTACGCCATTGTTGATCCAAGATTTATTCGTCCATCCCCTTTTTCCTTCGTAGCAAAACGATAGGAGCAACCAGGTGTAGGGAATGATAAAAGATAGAGATAAGAAAACCTACATCCTAAAAAAGAGAAAAGACAGACACCACGCCACAGGTAGATGTTACCGGCTTGAAGTCTCGTGACTAATGACGTCGTAAAAACTTAAAATCTATATCCTGACTAACTTACATATAACCTAACTTACATACTAGTAAATGTTTATTTTAATCGCCACCTGTTTTTTTCAACCGATAACGCGTCTTACGAGTAACCAGGAAACGGAATGTGTAGCCCCATTGTTTTTGAACTACATCTATAAATGCACACACGAGTCTTTAATGTGGCGCAGTTATAATCGACAGCACACATTTGTCGGAGAGCACGAAACACTACTATTACTAAAACAAATGCGACAAGTCGCCTAATATATATAAAATATAAGCATTGCATCTAAACTGTTTTTCCTTGGCAAGGAAATGCCCAAATTTCAAAATGCCCAATAGAGCAAGTTACTATACATTTTAACAAATTTTTTATGTGTTGGTACTCTGGCTTAATAAACAATACACATCAAAACTTTATAATGACATGGTTGTGAATTAACAAATTTACCAACAGTACCATCTTACTAATTTCTTACGTTACTAACCTAACAAATTACATTGCTGCAGGAATGAGGTTTCTAAGCATGTTACATTCCAAATTTGGCAATGTACATTTTTTTAAATATGTGAGTGAATTCCCGCGAATATTTTCAAATAAACTTGTTAATTTACGTCATTCCTGCGTTTGCGCAAAACAATGCGCAGGCGTGGAGGAAATGGCGCAAGTGCGCGGAGTAACACGACATTATTAGCCACGATAACATCTACATGTGTCGTTGTGTCTGTCTTTTCTCTTTTTTTTGGATGTAGGGTTCCTTATCTCTACCTTCTATCGTTCCTTACCTGGTCGCTCCTATCGTTCCGCTACGAAGGGAAAAGGGGATAGACGGATGCATTTGGACTCAACAATGGCGTAATGTAACCCACCTAGAAACAACGAGAGCCCTGAGATGTAAAAGAAATACACGTGAGTACATTGCTTTTATTTATAATGTAAATTTGATCATTGTATCAATTGTAAACGTGTTCGGTATTTGATACAATATGTCTTACATGTGATTTTCCAATGCTCCACGCAAAGGTACCACATTGGCCAGAAAGCGAGTTTTTTATACCTGGAAAATTTGGAATTTTGCCGAACCCTTGCTGTTCCAAGCAAAGTAGGGATCTTTAACGTGCGTGACAACACTCACACACGGGACATCCATTTTATCTCTCATCCGAACGAGGGTGTATTTTTGTGAAAAATGCTCGCCTAACATTTTTCAAGCGGACCGTGTCGGGATTCGAACCCGGGGCCTTGGACGTAGTAGTTACACACATACCACGATACAATATGCCGCGTAATCACGTTATATTGACGATTGCACAATAATACGATACGCGGGAACTATAACAAGCAGTGTGTGCGGAAAACCGTTGAGAGACAAAGTGACAAACGAATGGATTAGAGCAGAGTGTGGGGTACAAGTGACCCTTAAGGAGTTAAGCTAGCGAGATACGCTTAGATGGTTTGGACATATGGAAAGAATGAACGAGAATAGACTTACCAAACGTATACATGCAAGGAAGATGACCGGTAGAGCTGTAAGGGGCAGAACGCGTAAAAGATGGTTAGATGTAGTAGATGAGGTTCTGAAAGAACGACAGGTATAAAGTATGAGGAATAAAAGAGCATGCCAAAAGCAATGTATGAATGTTACAGAGGGAAAGGAAGTGTGTAGGGACCCAGGTATGTGGAGAAAGATTGTGAAGAGTACTGGGAGTAAAGGTAATGTAGTAGTCTATACAGTGCATATCCTCCCAGAAAGAGGTGCTAAGTTTGGTTACCCGGAAAGGAAATACCGTGATTGTTGATGTTGTTGATTAGGTCTTCA
The DNA here is from genome assembly GCA_036346225.1 of Platerodrilus igneus. Taxonomy (NCBI): domain Eukaryota; kingdom Metazoa; phylum Arthropoda; class Insecta; order Coleoptera; family Lycidae; genus Platerodrilus; species Platerodrilus igneus. The sequence goes on along the minus strand of JARFIW010000089.1, from coordinate 20,642,318 downwards.
ATCCTGGAACTGTTTAGACACGTACCTCCATAGCTTCCAATTCTGAGCTAACTTACACATTTTTTTGTAATTCCCACAGCCTACATTTTTCACGATCGGTGTGCAATAGTCTAATATTGGTCTATCTCTACCTCTTTTTTTCCTTCTCTGCTTCTAATATATTCCGCACCCCTCATGCTATAGTATGTTTCCTTTATACTGTTTTCCACATATTTCTTTCTTTCGTTACGTGGGGTGTTTGATATGTATCGAGAACTGACAACACTAGTGTTGCTGTGTGCGATTTGACGTGTCTAAGCTAAAGTTTGACATTTTTGACAGCATACATACTTATAACATTTTGCCATATGAACACTATTTGTTTTGTTTTGATTGAGTTGAAAATTTTGTCTCGGCCAAAAAATGGAATTAACTCGCAAACATTTTCGTGCGATGATTTTTTACGATTTCCGACGTGGATTATCTCCACAACAGTTGCTGAATCAACTTATTTCGACTCTTGGGGAAGAAGCACCACCTAAAATCACTGTATATCGTTGGTATAGTGAATTCAATTGTGGTCGTAGTTCGTTAGTGGACGAATTTAAAGAAGGTCGTCCAAAATCGGCTGTTGTGCCAGAAAATATCGATGCTCTGCGCGAATTGATAATGCAAGATCGTCATGTGACTTGTCGTTACAATTCAGGCATTCTTAGACATTAGTATGACAAGTATACATTCGATATTACATGAACATTTACTGTGAAAATGCCATGTGCACGTTGGATCCCATATAATTTGACAATCGCTTAAAAAAGACTCGTGTCGATTGGTGCAAAAAAATGCTCAAAAAATATGATTACAGTGCATCAAACGCAGTGTGTAACATCTACACAGGTGACGAATCTTGAATTTATTCGTATGAACTCGAAAGTAAACAGTAGGTAGTCGACTGTATGGGTCTTCCAAAATAAACGAAATTCAACAAAAGTTGTCCGCGCTCGTGCACTTTGAAGAAAATGATTGCCTGTTTTTTTCGGAATAAATGGACATGTCACGACCGTTGCTTTAGAGGATTGTAGAACAATTAATTCTGCTTGATATACAACCATCTGTTTGCAACAAGTTTTCGGAGAAATAATAAAAATAAACGACGACGCCGAATCATTCTCCATCATGACACGCGAAAAACAAACTGCGTGGACAACAATTTTCGACACCAGAAGAGGCGGAGATATTTCAATTGGAATGTAAAAAATGCTATGAAAATTGGTTCCAACGTATGCAAAAGTGTATCAATCATCGTGGAGAATATTTTGAAAAACAGTAAAGAAGTTTCTACACCTTAAGTTGTGTTTTTGTTACCTATTATTATCATTTCTACATCTATGTTCTTAACTTTGTCTCTCTTTGATACTCATCATACATCTGTAGTACCACATTTCAAAAGCTCCTACCTTTTCCTGTCTGCTTCTCCTACTGTCCACGTTCCACAGTCATACTATACTGTGCTTCACACATATGTTTTCAATAATTGTTTACTCGTTTTTATGTTAGCGGTTAGCTGTTTTTGTTTGTTAAATACAGCACTGCCTTGTGCTAGTCTCATTTTTAAAATATCCTTTGCACTTGTTTTCTAAAAAATGTACCCTATTTAACAATTTTCAGTGATTACCGAAAGGGGTTAAGCAACCTAACAGCGAACAGGATCTCCCACCACTTAGACATTTGCCGAATTAACATTTTCTCTAATTACTCCTTTCGCATAATAGATAACAACATTAGTTGAGAATATTGCATAACCAATACCGGTAGATGTTTACGATAAAAATCAATTTTAGGTAGCAAAGAGTGTTTATTATTTTGCGTAGCTTTTTATACTGTGTAAATCCTACGTGTTATGTTTTGGACAAATGTCAGTTTCTACGCGAGTTGATGTTCTTTTGTCATGTTTTCTTAACTATAGGTTTTGTAAGTGTTCTCTTTGATATCATGTTTTTTTAACCAGAGGTTTTGTAAATAAAATTAAAGGTTTTTTCTTTTCTTTGTGACCCACTTCACTCTACGACATTCTAACTAGCACGGCGTTACTTAATTGGATTTCTTTTCTCTTTTTTTGTTGCAATAATTGGTGCGGGCTAATCTAAATTCTTACTTTTCCTTTTCTTTTTGTCTTCACGGAATACCGTAACACATTATTGAAGCAAAATTTTTAATGAAGAGTTATTTATTTTGTAGAAATTTTGTATTTATTCTCAATATAAGTGCTACAGGAAAATAGTCACGTATTTTCTGGTTATTCCATTTAATTAAAGCCAACATTTGCATGAAAAGAAACGATATTAATACAAAATTTCTATTTATGGAGGAAATATTTGGAGCGATTAATCATTAAAATGATTGCAATTTACGCAAATGAAGGCGATTTTATATTGATGAGAGCGCTCAACGTATGAGATGTTTTGTTATGAACTGAAACGTTTGTTATTGGTGAATTACGTGACTGTTAACAAATCTCATACTTGGCTAATATAGCGGATTTTCTAAAGATATTGCTGTTTATAATCTGAATGAGAGGTTATATATACGACTAGAATAACTTAGTTGATTTTGCCGATCCTTAGAAATCGTAAGTAACCTACATATTTTAAATTTATTTAGGTATTAGGATTTCCTATAGGGTTTAAAATCCTTGTTTAAGTTTAAATCTTGTCAAATTTTATGCAACGTTAGTTAAATTCCATTTGATTGAATCTTACTCCAATTAAATTTGTTGCAAGTTGGTTTTTGGCTATGTGCTTGGAAGGTTGTGTGTAATTTTATTTAAGAAACCATCACGTCGCGAAGAAAGTTTGTGTGAAGTTTAAAGTATTGAGAACTGGCGAGTAGGAAATTGTTTCAAGGCTCCAGAGATCAAAGGTTAGTTTAGTTTCTAAGATTTGTGTTTTTTTTTGCGCAACAGACTATAAAGATACTTAAATCCGCATTTAGTATTTAATTGTTTTATTGTTCACGTAGGAAAATATTTATATAACAAAGGGCAATTTACACGTATCTTTGATGAAAGTACGGTTACAAGAGTAAACTCTGACGCTGGAAGTTCAACGTAAGTTTATTCAGGATGTAAGTTAAAACTTTGGTATTTTTTTAATACTTTATGTGATTTATGATTCATATAGATTTGAGATTCTACGTCTATCGTATGGGATACTTAAGCACCCAACTCAGGGTTTTTCAATAGCTTAAACATCACAGCAATACTAGTTTCATATTTGAACTTGTTCTTAACAATACTTTTAAATAGCATTTCAATTTGGTTTCGCTATAAATGAAAATGAATTTTGATATCTGACAACTCTTGTTAAATAATTACTCAAGCAAATTATTAAAACATCCCCGACTTGACTTGAATTTTCTTTCGTACATCCCCTAGTCACAAACTGTAATTAAAACATCTCACCTGGGAAATATTTGGCATAATACTATACGGAATTGGGGAATCTTCTCCAATTAGTCCAGATTCGTGAGCTCCAATAGGATTAAAATATCGAAGTGATATTACTTTAAATTCCTAAAAAAAATAAAAAAATAAATATATAAGTAAATCAAGTTGTGAATATTGAATTAAAGATAGTTAAAGTTTGTTTTATAAGTAGTTACAAATTACAAACCAATCATACCATTTAGTATGGTTCCAGTGACTACTAAAAACCTGTTGTAACATTTAAATGAGAAGTACTAATTCAAGGCAATTCTAAAATAGCAAAGTTCTATTTCCTGTTTTAAAAATGTTTTTTAAATATCTGATAAACAACAATTGAAATATCTGATCTATTATTTCAGTACTGTATATGTAAATCTCATATCTCTCATAAGTGCATCTTGATTGATTCTCAGTGTAAAGAATTCTACTTTTGACTGAATTATATTTTTGTTTAAATTCACACCCACTTTAAACTCGTGCAGTTCTAGGTCAAAATACCTCTAACTTCGACCTCAAAATTTGCAGTAAATTATCCTTACACAAATAATAAAATGAGAACTTATTCTAAATTTAAATTACAAAATATACAATTATTTTGATCAATTAATAAACAAGAAACCAAAGTTTTATGCTTGTGATCGTAAAATAGCACTTACCCAACTTGTAATTAACGATTAGATACTTCCTGATTCCATTTTATGTTGACGTTAAATTTCAATTTACCAGTTTCTCTATATTTTTTTTAAATCTCTATTTAAAAAATTAAATTTTCAAAGTGCATCTTCTTCTATTTTTAATTAATTAACTTCAGAGTAATTTATGTATCGAAGAACGTTCAATTTTCGTAGTGCTTTTAAAAAATTAATTATGTTCCATATTTATGCAGAGTTACGTTCTAATAATTATTCTTTACTGACAATTACATTTTAAATGTCAAATACTGTATGCATGCCGCATACTTCACTCAAAGCAACATATTCGACGTCTTAAAATGAATCGCGAATTTATGAATAAAACGCCGAATACTAAATCTCAATTATTACATGTTCTTAGGAAAACGCGAATTAATATATGAATAGTTCTAATCGAGTTCCGCCTTTTATATTAAAATTATCTCTATTCGAAAATTTTTTTGTTCCGTTTGCAACATAATACACCTTAATGATGTCATATTTCCGAGAATGACGCGCTTTATTATCTAATTTGTAACAGGCTATGTGATCTACGAGCATTGCACAGCATACCGTTTGTCTTTGTCCAAGGTACGGGGTTGATGTTCGCGTCGCATCTATCCTATAGTAATGTGGAAAGCTATAAATTAATTTTTATCGATTTTTATTACTTTTTAATGTTCGTTTGAGTTTCTCGAATAAACGTTCAAGTTTTAATGACGTTTCTTATTAATTGAAGTATTCTCTTTTTTAATCCCGAAAATTCTAAAAAAACTCTTTGATTTGCATCTTAATAATTGCAACAAAAGATTGTTTTTACTGAAATTAAACGTGTTCTAGCGCATTTTATAAAGATTAAAGCGTTATTCTTAACAAAATTTAATGTAATTTTATTTATACACACGGCTGCATTATTGATTTAAAATTGGAGCTTTTAAATACACAGAAAGTGTGTTTTGCTTCGCATTTCAAACACTTTGTATTTATCTCTTAGAATGATTATTTACACACACCGTAATATTATTTTATGCACGGAAGGTGTATTTTTATGAAAATGAATGACTTGGTACATGCAATACGCTTATTTTATACAGGGTGGAAATATGAATCTTCAAAAATTTCAATTTTTTTGGGATTCTTTCTATTTAGGTGGGGTTTATTTATGGAATTTGGTTTGCAATGACCTCTCGTGACCTATTTATGACGTCAATATATATATATATATATATATATTGCTGTAACAATGCCGCTTTGATAAGGCGTCAGTAAAAGAGTGCTGTGACAACGCCTCGCTTTGATGCGCCACTAAAGGGATGCTGTGATACGGATACACCAAGTTGTAAAATTTGAAATTGTTGATCTACCTTCCTTTCTAACTTTTCTTTGCTTGGCTAGCTCAACGGAAATATTGAAGTTTTTAAAAATGAAATCAAACACAACAATATCACAAAACATTTATACAGTATGAAATATTTTCTTTCATACAAAGCATAAAGAACATTTACAATATCGTTTCTTTTAAACATAAAATCATTTCTAACAAATACTTATTTACTTAACTATAAAAATGTTCCTCACCTTATCTTAAATTTACAGAACTAAATCTCTTTTCTTACGGATAGTTTACATGGTTTTGATTCTTAAGTTTGTAAGGTTTGTTTGACCAAAAAATTCTCGATAGATAATCTATTAAAAGGTCAGAGTGTTTTGAAATCCTATCACAAACTTTCCTGGTAAAGATCCTTACAAAAATGAAATGATTAGAACTTATTATATCTTAAATTAGATGACAAATTTTCAAATATTAGTTACAAACAATGTTTAATCAAAAATTATATTTTCAAAAATCCACTAAGCGCTTTTTATCCAATTTGTAATTAAATATCTTCTTATTTTAAATTGGCCTCCAAATCAGATTACAAGATTTTCATATTATTTACATCCCCATCAACAATGTGCATCCTCGGTTTGATTATTCAATAAAATTTTAAATAGCTTTTTAAATCGAAACATTCTCATCGTGATGGTATATCACAAGATCAAATAATTGCATTTATCAATTTTGATATTTCTGCGGAGGTTACATTTAACTTACTTCTTTATTTACTGTTCCATGGTAAATTAATTACAGTATGCGTATTGCATACTTTAAAACAATAGCTTCCAAATTTTTTTCTCAATGTAACATTTTCGCGATTGAATTTATGAATGAATCTATTCAATAAACGTTTTCTTTTATATACAAAATTATCTAGTTTTTAAAACCTACTAGTATCGTATGGAATATTTTACACTGTAATGACACAAGGCTTCCCAGAAAAACTCAGCGTTTGAAATCGTCGCATTTTATTACTTCGTTAGTGTTGACTTATGTGCGCTGACCGTCTTTAATTAATACCTAAAGTTAATGCTCGCGGTCTCCTTTCGTACAGTGAATGCGAAGGATCATAAATATTTCTAATCAATTTTTATTACATTTTCTGGGTTTTTAATGTTTCACCGCTTCTTGGAATAAATATTTCTTTATTAATTAGGTAATACGAAATCGACGTATTTTAAGTATAGATGATTCATCTTATATTCCTAATATTATAGAAAATTCTTTATTTAAAATGAATTTATGTAATACATAGGGTAATTAATTTAAACTTTAATTGCTTTTTAATGCAAATGGATTGCATGTTTATATAAAATATTTGCTTTCACGGCGAAACGTGTTTAATACCCAAAATTGAGACACAAAATTATTTATTTTTATGCGCGGACAAGGGCATTTTTCTATTACAAACAAATAGCTTTTGTATTTATTTTAAAAAATCGATTTACTTTCGCATTTAATGCGTTTTAAGGTATCTTAAAATTAATTATTTGTACATATACAGCTTATGCTATTTGCTATGCATATACAATAAGCTTATATCATACAGGGTGATTATTTATTAACAGGAAATTTGATTTTCCACTATCTTGGTGGGATTTCTTTGTAGAATTTGGGTTTCAATTACCTCTCGTGACCTCAATATATATATATATATATATATATATATATATTGCTATAATAAGAGGGGAGTTTAAGGGTAGATGAAGTCATAGGGGTCACAGAATAAATGTAAATAATTTTAACGTTAAGAAAAACAAATCATTCCACCAATTATAGGAGTAAATCGACTATTTTACAAAAGGTCAATAGCGAGCACACTGAACATAAACTATATTTAATATAATGCATAATAATGAAGCTCATTTTCGATAATTAGATAATATTTAACTAAAATAAGAATGTGTACATCGTATAATATGTTTTAAGTTAAATTTATAAGTTCAGAACTAAATAGAAATATGTTTAAAAGATAAGGTTCTAAATGCGGTAAATTGCATCAATATAAACACACTATCGGGAAAGATAAATAACCTGGGATCCTAGCTATTTAAGAATATCCTCAAAAATGTGAACGCATGAATAAATAAACGTATTCTAATACGTCATTATTAGAAAATGAATACGTGACAAGGAATATTATATTTACTAGAAAATTCAACATATTTCAAATAACAAACAATAAATAACAGGCGGTTTGCTATACGATAAGCATTGAACTACAAACGACACAAATATATAATACCTGACAAAATTGCAATGGATATTTGGAAATTCTAAGATACTATGATATATTGAGTGTCGACGTGCGAGATTGAATGAAAGTACAACAATTGAAACTAGGGAATTTGAGAAATACCAAGGTTCTACAGAGATAGGCGGAAATTACAAACGTTTCATCAATAAACACGCAATGCGCGTCAATTAAAACGCTTGAAGGTGGAGCTTATAAATACAATGGGAAACTTGAAAATAGACAGTATATCTTCAACAAGGCACGAGTCACATCGATTTAAAGTGAAAGATACGTACCAGTAACGATTAGTGAAAGTAAATAATTTATTAAAAGTGAAAAATTGAAGATGTCAATATGTGCAATGAAGAATAGGCCGATTTACTTGTATACGTAAGATAAAGTATTAATTGTATTTTATTTTAAATATTTAACAAATTTAGGGCTTTGAATAAAGATGCAAGTAAATGTATTCGAATAAAGATACAAGAAAACGGCTTTGAATAAACATTCAAGAAAACGTATTCGAATAAAGGCATATTTAAATAATACGTCTCAAAACACGTCCGAATAAATTACTACATGGAAATATAAAATAAACGTGAAGATACTCAAAGTTACTTCAGAAATACAAAGGGAAAAATACAAGCAACCATTAATCCATCATTCTGGCCAATCAAGTTAAGCAATTCGAGCCGTGGCAATCAAGGGGTGCTAAACACAGATACTCTGAGGCAATTCCAGTGACGAGCAAAGAAAACGCAGGTTAGATATTTTAAAATTTTGATTAATTAAAGACTTTCAATTTTAATACTTGCTAAATATCGCATATCTGTAAGAGTCAACAAGAAGGTCATTTGAGAATTTGAAAATAGGGAAAGCATCTTTGAACGTTCGAAAGATACTTTAGAGTAATTACAAGGATATTTTTGCTGGCTTTCAGGAAAATTAAATTTGGTGAATGTGAATAATTTATTCAGGGGCTAATTTTTGAATTGACATAAAACTGTACATATTATCAATCATTATACTGTGTAATTTTTGGATTGCTTCATTTAAATTATTTCAACAGATAGAAAGAAAGAGGTACATCATAGCAATTTTAATGGTACGCCCAATCGTGGGGCATTTCATAGCAATCTTAAGGGCACACCAATGTAAAGGCTATTTCATAGCAATATGAATTCACGCCCAATCGTGGGGTATTTCATAGCAATAATATTAACACCAACGTAGGGGCTATTTCATAGCAATAATAAATGACGAGCAATCGTGGGGTTTTCATAGCAATAATAATTGCGCACCAATCGTAGGGCTTGTCAGGGGCACTTAATAGCAATATATATATATATATATATATATATATATATATATATATATTGCTGCGAAATAGACGCTATCTTAGTCTATAAGAGCTAAATCTCAACTCAAAGTGATTAATTATAAAAGAGCAAACTTTTATTAAAAGCGTCTGGTGTTTGAAAATGCGCTTTATATTAGCAAAATTGATGAGAATTGTATGCACATTCTTTCCTTCATATAGCATTCACAGTTATTAATAAATATGAAGGGGCAAACATTTGATTAAAAACCGTTTAATATTTGAAAAAACCAGACTGAATTGGGCGACGCAATTTAAATGGTATTGACAGACGCCAATAATTATTTAGAACTTTTGGAGAGAATGCATGACATTGTGCCCTTAGCAGTAATATCAAATCTTAATTTTTTGCATGATGGTGTGCCACCACAAGTTGATCGACGTGATCTTAGTTGGTTAGACCAAGCATTTGATTTATGGATTGGGCGCAACGGCCCTCAACGTTGGCCTGCTAGATCTCCGGAGCTAAATCCATTGGATTTCTTTTCGTGGGTTTTATAAAAGATATTGTTTTCAGACTTCTATTGATCAACAGAATTAATTTAGCTGTAAATGATATTATACCGGAAATGTTTGACAATGTTATGAGAGGAATCACAAGAAGAAGATGCTAATGGTGGCCATTTTCAACAATTCAAGTGATAGGTTTAAGGAATTTTATGTTGCCAGTTTTGCATTTCTTTGAACTAGTTCCCGTTGGCACATGAGGACACATTCAAAATATTCGTGTTGTCTTTTGTCTTGAAATGACCCAAGGAGGATCGTCATGTGTACGAAATCCACCAATAAAGTAACACCCTGTATAATTAGATTATACGAGTATTAGATAAACGATTAGAATTTTTATTTTTAAGGAAAGAGGTTTGTGGTTCCTAAAACCACTTATGCTCTACAACTAACAAGTTCTTGACCGCTATAACGGGAAACAATTGATTCTACTGTGTGAAAAAATTTTGAATCGACATTTCCAAAAGTACCCGTTTTCGATAGAAACCAACCTTCATTTATACTGAGTATAACATTAGTTGGACAATAATGTTTACTGAAAGATATTTGTGTTATATTTACATAAAATTTCTGATGGATACATGTACAGCAGATTTGAACTTTGAATCGAGATAAAGCGTGTAATGTTTATTGCAAATAGTGTTCTAGTTTGTGACTTTTATTTTGTTACTAGATAAGATTATAGGGCGAGGGTTAAAGATTGAGCAACTTAGATTTTGGACCGTTGTTTTTCTGTCGATTCTAGTCACCAAATAAGGTTAAAGTACAAGTTAAATAAAGAATATTTTGCTGATGTAGACGTCACAAGTGATGCCCCTCAATTAGATCTTAACAAACTTGTAGGTAAAACCATCTACGAGATAAGTGATTTCAAACAATTCTTTTGCCGCTATTACATGAAAACTGGGTTTGATTTATATCGGTGTACGACCAGTCATTCAAATTGTTTGATGTAGTGGTATTTGCAGAAATTACGCAGTAAAATTGAATTACAGCGATTAGATGAATGTCTGCGATTTTCAAATGTAATTTAAAATTAGACAATTTGCAGAAGATATCAAAAACGTGCAATTGAATAGATTAAATGTTGATGCGAGTTACGTGTTGGGTCTTGGGAGCTGCTTTTTTAAAGTCTTCTTCCAAAAACTTTTGTAACAATTTTTATTTATTCAGAAATTACATGTGGAATTTTGACAAACTATGTAAAATTAATCTAAGTCGAAATTACTAATAATTGAATTTAATTTATGGCGAGTAGCCTGAACAACCAACAATGTAAAAGCTGCGAGGCTCAAGACTGACTGTCTATCTTGGGACTCCCGGGGTATTTATGTTGTCCCTGTCCCTTACATTTCTGTGGAAACTGAGCTCATGTCTGCTTATTTCTTTATTAATTTATACAATACAAAGTAATAATCTTAATTCTAATAATTGCGGTTTCTTAACTGTCTGCGACCTGCACCTGCAATATCACTTACGTCTGGAATGCATTGTATTTACATCCGTTCTTACAACTTGCTTGTGAACGTTCATTAACCTTTTCTTTATTTATCATTGAAATACAATGTTGCATGTAACTTAAGTTTCTTAATAATTTCTATTTAATTATACATATATTGATTTGGGGTATAAGTAACTCCTCCCGACTTAGATGAAAAATTAAAGGTTTTTTTGTACTTAATTTTTTAAAATTTCATGAGCCTAAGGGTATTATTTATTGTTTCTTCATTTACCTTTGTTTTCTTATGACTAAAATTTCTTTCTTTATTCTTATATCTAAGATACATTTTGTACAATACATACATAGTTAGTAAAATGATTAAAGCAATTAATAAAATTGTCCAAACACTTACGTTATCATAATGCAATTTTGGCACTTTTAACTCACTTAAGAGTTCTTTGTAATTGTTCATTAGTTTCATGGCGTGGTTGAGATCGTCTAAGTCTAGGTGCTCTAATTGCATGCGTTTCTTGATTATTTTGTCGTCTTCGGGTTGTGTAATCTTTAATTGTAGTACCGGTAAATTTGGAAATTTCTTGGTTACTGTGGGGTCTTGATATACTCGAATAATTTCGTTTTTCAATTTTAGATAAGTCTTCCTTAAGGGCGATTACTTTACTTCCAGTTAATGCTAAACTGTTTTCGTCTTGGTTGCAGTGGGCGGTTGCTATTACTTCAGCAATCCATTTGTTTTCCGCAACTTTTGAATTTTCATATTGGTGTTTTGTACTGGTTTTGCTTCACAGTAGTCGTAATGATTTCAAAATCTTAATAATTGTACTTCGCAAGGGCTATCTGCTTGCATAGTTGTTGTTAATAATTGGCATAAATATTGACTTGGTGTTACTTCGTTACATTTTTCGTTCGTGTAACCATATCTGAGTTTATTTAAGGAAAGGAACTTGGTTTTAGGTATAATAACTTGATACCTGCTAGTAATTTTCATGGGGAAAGCAAAAAAATGATAATAATTATAAGTGTTTCTATTATGGGGATTTCAATTAAAAAAGTGATTTCGTTGTTCTTTACATAGCCTATCACTATGGCTTTTTTTTTTCAAATATGAGTATGTTTGATTCTACTACTTCGAAGGGTAGTTTACTGTTAGTTATAAATAAATTAATTCTTAATAATTCTTTTAATAAGTCAATTGGTTCTATAATACTAGAGTGTAATGTGTTTAGTTTTGCAAATGTTACAGCATTTTCTAATGTGGCTAAAATTTGTTGGATTACAGCAAGGGTTGATATTATTTGAGTGAATATCGTATTGAATCTGATTAAGTCTTGCATTCCTAACATTGTGGTTTGCATGTTAGTTTCAAGGGTTTGTATTCTATTGGCTATACTGTCTTGATTTTTTACTAGCTTTCTTAACGTATCGATGAATTTTATTATAATTGACTGGGTTAGAGATATTTGATTTCTAACAATGGTTTTTATGTCGTTTTGGTTTTCAATTAACTGTTGCATAGCGTTGTCACATCGTTCTGCATGTTGGTTGTCTGTTGTCTAAATTGATTGTGATAGCTTTTATTATATTACCTCTTCCGTTAATAAGTCCTCCTTTTCATCTTGTAATTTGTTCTGTTGGTATTAATATATTAAATTTATCTTCTATGTTTCTTAAAATGTTTTCTATTATACTGTTGTAATCTATCATTTCTATTGCGTATTCTTTTCCGAATTTGGCCGTGTCCATTGATTGTTTCAATCTGTAATAGTTGCCTCTAATTGTGTAAAATTCTTGTTTTAATTCCGTTAAATCAAATTTTTGTGTGTTTGTCCAGTAATCTATTGTATTTTCCATTCTTTCCAATTTTACTGGTAGTATACCGGGGTTGTTTTTAATGTCTTCAACTAATATGTTGTTGTCCGTTCTACCTGGGTGGGGGTTGACGGCAAGGGTGATGGCTGTCCATCTGAAATTATATGGTGTCTTAGGTTTTTCGTATAAATATATTTTACTATTTTTCCGTTGTCTACAACGGCTATATCTTCGTCTGATATTTTTTTGATTTTAAACGGGCCTAAATTTCTGGGGGCCGTTTTGTGTCTTTTACTTTGAAAGTTCTTCTCATACACGGTTTGTCCTATTGAAAATTTATTTATGTCGGTATTCTTGTTGTAATACTTCTTTGTCGTTATCTAGTTTATCTTTTACCTTATCATAAATTATTTTTAGTTTCTCTTTATGGTCTTTAGCATACTGTTGGTATACTTCTTTGTTGTAATGTATGTCGTAAAAGTCACGGGAATCTGAATGTCCTAAGTTTAATTCTAGGGGTGTGAAATTTGTTAATGCGTGGATCGTGTTATTGTAAGCAATTAGTGCGTATCACATTAAATTGGTGATGTGCTCTTTCTTGTAAGTTAATCTTAATAATCTGATCTGCTCTAATAGGGTTAGGTGTAATCTTTCAATTAATCCGTTTGATTCAGGGTGGTTTTCGGTTATAAAATAAATTTTTATTTTATGGAGTTTTAGGGTGTTTTGTATCGTTTCATTTCTAAATTCGCTGCCATTATCTAAAGTTATGGTTTCGGGTGTACCATAAAATGTAAAATATTGTAAGAATCCTTGGGTTACGTCGATGCTATTTTTGGAGGCGACGAGTATCGCTTGGCCTACTTTGGTGAATGCGTCTACAATTGTTAAAAAGTTTTGTGCTTCTACTACTAGAGTGTTTGTATGTAATTTTTGGAAAGGTTTATTGGGTGTTTTAGTTAACATTAAGGATATTTTTGGGGGTGTTCTGTTGTATTTTGCTTTGTCGCAGAATTCGCATTGGTTGATAAAATCTGTGGTTAACTCTTACATATCCTTAAAGTAGTATCTCTTTATGAGTTGCTTTAGTGTTTCACTGATTCAACGATGGTTGGTTTTGCCTTCGTGTTGATTTCTAATCACGTCGTTTATTTCGTCAGGATCATCTAAAGTTATTTATTTTGTTGTACATCTAATAATTTCAGGGCCAGAGTTATTAAATAATTTAATATATAATTCTGAAAATCGTTTGTATAAATGTTCGGTGGTGAAATAAATGTAAAATCGTTTTTTCTCGGGGGTATATTCTTTTAGAATTTTAATTATTTGTTCCTTGTTATCGTCCTTAGTTACTTGGATTTGGTATATTTTCTTATTATTTGTTTTTGTGTATTTTACTGGATTGGGGTTGGTTAAAACTTCGGTGATTATGAATTGATTTGGTTTATATCTATCGCTTCGTTTAAAATTTTAATTGCTACGTTCGATGCGTCGGTTGTCAATATAAATGGTTTCGAAAAGTCTAGGTATTCTAATACAGAGTGATTCGTGAGTATGCTTTTAATATTTTCTACGGCTTTAATAAATTCTGGCATGTGTTCAATTTTATTTCCTTTTTTTAAATAGTTTGTTAGTGGTTTGGTTATCTGTGCGTAACCTTTGATGAATTTGACGTAATAACCACTGAGTCCTAAAAATCTTTTGATTTCTTTGTTAGTTTTGGGGAAGGGGTAATTTAGTATTGCGTTTTTTCTTGTCTGGGTTTGGCATAACTTCTTGAGGGGTTATTATGTGTCCTAAAAAAGATACTTCTTTTTGTAAGAATTCGATGTTGTCTAATTGAACCTTAAAATGAGCTTGTCTTAACCTCTCGAAAACTTCTCTTAATCTTGCAATGTGTTCTACCAGTGATGTTGAATATACTATTATATAGTCTAGGTATACAAGACATTTTTCGTTGTGTATTCCTCTTAAAATGTTATCCATGACTCTTTGTAAAGTTGCGGGTGCGTTCTTTAATCCAAATGGCATACGTTTGTATTCGTAGTGCCCTCTAGGTGTGCTAAATGCGGTTTTCGTTGTGTCCTTTTCGTCCATCTCTACTTGGTGATATCCTGAGGCGAGGTCTAATGTTGAAAAATATTGACACTTTACTAATTTGTCTAAACACTCGGTGACATTGGGTAATGGGTATTTGTCGTCTACCGTTTTTTCGTTTAGTTTTCTATAGTCTATAACTATTCGATATTTTCGCTTGTTTGAGGCGTCTAATTTCTTTGGTATTATTAATACAGGGCTGCTCCATGGTGAGTTCGAGTGTTGGATTATATCCTGCTCTAATAAATCTGCTACCTGTCTATCTGCTACTTCTTGGCTTGCCGGAGGTACTCTGTATGCCTTGGTAAAAATTGGTTTATTAGCCGTTAATTATATATTATGTTTGACTGTGTTAGTAAAGGTTAAACGTATTCCTTTGCAATGGAATATACCACGGTATTAAAAACGTAAGTCTTTAATTGCTCTCTCCTCTTCGTTATTAATGTCGTTATTGAAATGAATGTTAATCAAATTTTCTCTAAACATTCTGTCGTTTTCTATAGGGTTGTAGTCGTTTTCTAAATGTTCGTCTGTTTCCGTTTCGTTAAAGTTCACTTCTTGTACGTTAATTGGGTTTGTCAGAGATGGTTCTACGGGGTAGTCATTTGAGTTTAGAATTGTTGTAGTGGCGTAATTGTCGTTTATTTGTACTAATGCCGTGGGTGTTTCTACTACGGGTTGGAATGACATGTGGTTTATAATGCCTACGTCGTTTTTTGAATTTACTAAAATTTTTATTTGTTTCTCTGTCCGGGGTTCTATGGTGTATTTTTGCTCGGTTTGTATATTACTATTTTGAAATTTAAAAGAGATTTGTCCGTGTTTTGTTCTTAATAAACGGTTTTTTATATAAATGTTTGTTCCTAATTTTCTTAGAAGATCCATGCCTATTAGTCCGTCGTATTTGTCGTTAAATTCAAAAATTCAAAATGTATGTTTTGTTCTTACGTTAAATGTTTTTGGCAAAGGTATGTTCGCTATGAATTGATGTAATGTATGGCAATATTTGTTGATTAATATTATTTAAATTAATTATGTTTGGTCGTATTTGAATCGGTCTAACTGAAAATTTGAGCACGCATTTTCCTCGTAGTTCTCTTCGTAATTTTTACATGGTTCGTCACGTTCGAAGTTTTCCAAATGATTTGGTTCATCGTCTCTACTGGAGTTTGTATAATTATTCCTGTCATGATTATTATTAAATTCTTTCACTTCTTGGTGGAATAGTTCTTCGGAAGTGAAGTTTCGTTTTTGATTATAATTGGGTTTGATTTGTGATATTTTTGTATTTTGTCTGGTGTTACCAGATGAAGTATCCATGGGAGTTGGTTTGTAATAACTGTTATGGTTATTATTCGTCATTGGTGTGTTTCTGATGGGGTTTGCGCCGAATGCTTGCCTTGGCTAGTTCATGTGCTGGATGAATCTTGGTGAAAACGCGGGTTTTGTAAAATTTGAGTTGAATGTTGGTCTCGGAAATTATCTACATTTATTATTAAAATTTGTATTATTAAAATTTGGGTTGTTAATTCGCGGTCGATTCATTTGTGCGTTAAATGGTGTAAATTTTGGTTGTGTGGATATTTGTCTCGCGGCTAGTGTGGTTTTATCGGTGAGTAATTTTTATTTGCGTTAGGGTTATATAGTCTATTTCGGTAATACATAACGTTTTCTTCTTATATAGTCATATTCATTGCCTTTTCGAAATTTTGGGAATGTTGAAATCTTATTTTGTCCGATAACCGTGCAGGTAGTGCGTATATGTAACTGTCCCATGCCATTTTGTTGTACATTTTTGTCTTCAATAAGCGGATATTTTGGTCGGGCTCTTCAATTTTTAGTTTTGTCAGAATTAAACTTTGCACGTCTTGACATTTCATTCCGAATTGATATGGTGATTGGTTACTTTCCATTCTTAGGTTTATCAAATCGCGGATTAGACATTTGATGTTCCTTTGGACTTCGAAATATGCAATTAGGATACGTTTGAAGTTTTCCCATTGTTGAAAGTCGTCACGACTAGCAATTAATGTTAGTACCCGTCCGGTCAGTTTACTTATTATTAGGCGTAAAAGTAAAACATTGCGTTCGTTGTCTCCTGGTTTATAAAAGGTTTTTAAAAATATTTCACACGCGGTAATGAAGTTACCTAGTAGCACTTGCTTTCCATTATATTGCGGGATACTTTCGAGATAAATCTTCATGTCTGAATTCATGGTCGTTAATGGTTACTTTCGGTTTTAATTAATATCAAGTTTTTGTATAAATTGAGATTTACTTTTCGGTTTGGTTTGTATTGGGTTATTTAAAGAATCGCTTTACTTATATTTTATTTGTAGTTATACGGTGTTATATAATTACATTAAGGAATTTCTGCTTGGCAATGTTAGTCAATTGCTGAAGCCTTGAGTGTATCTTTACACTTTGCAGATCTTACAGTTGATGCGAATCGAGTTTTAATTTTTCTGAATGGTTCTATGTAGGTAATAATCTTTTGCAATAATTGCGTTATAATTGTAGGTTTTATTTTAGTCTTGCTGCGTAATTAAGTGTTTGTAGTAATCAGTTGCTATATTTGTCTCAGTAGGTGTTGCATTAATGAGTGCATAAAATGCTCTTTTATAATTATACAGTTTGTTACCTTAAATTGTCTAATTATAAAGTTTTATGTTTTCTGAATAATGTTATTTCAGTAAATCGTCTTGTTACAATAAATCGTATAAATGTTTCCTTTATAATTAGATACTTTCGTACTGAAAATATAAAATTATAACTTTATAGAGTTGTAATGAGCGTTACGTCCTTGGATTTTTCTGAATGGTTTTTATCTCAGTGATGGTTTCCGGTAATAATTGTATGAGAAATGCGTTATAATTAGCACGCTTGTTTTAAACTTGTGCTGAGTAAATCTTTTTAATAATAAATTACAAAGTGCTTCTACAGTTACACGCTTTTGTCAATTGTTGCACTGAAGTGTTTAATTTATAGAATTTGATGAAAGTGAAGTTGTGAATAAATCGTTTCCGTAATTAATTGCTATAATAACAATTGCGTTTTATTTATATATTAAGCTTTCAGTAATAATAATTGCTGTACATAAAATGGTAGAAATAATTGCGTTCTATGTTTATATTTAAATTTCAGTTTTGCTGAATTAAATCGTTTCGTTTTATATTAATATTTCGTAGTAAACTATGCACATAAATGCGTCTTTTGTAGTTCTTTTGTTAAAAATAAATTCTCTGAGTAGGTTCTTTTCATGCATGGTATAAATACTAAATTGTGATATTAATAATTAAAAAAATCCGTATATAAAAATTTCTTACTAGCTAGCATCAATAATCTGTAAAAGAGTAAATTGGTTAGGATAAATGAAATTACATAATTTTCATCGTTGCTCTCGTCTGTTTTTCTTCTTTGGGCTTGGTCGATTTTTGTACTTTGTCCAAGTTTCCTTTCTTTGGGCTTGGTCGATTTTGTACTTTGTCCAAGTTTTGTTTTGTTCTTCCAGATTGGGAATTGAAATTTCAGACCACCAGTTCTTCGAATTTGAGTTCCCTAGTGACCTTCTGGATCCGCACTACTGCGCCAGTGACGTTTTGGGCCTTGGGTGCTGCCTTTTTAAAAAGTCTTCTTCCAAAACTCTTGTAACAATTTTTATTTATTCAGAAATTACATGTGAAATTTTAACAAATTATATAAAATTAATTTAAGTCCAAATTACTAATAATTAAATTTCGTTTATGTTGAGTAGCCTGAACAACCAACAATGTAAAAGCTGTGAGGCTCAAGACTGACCGACTATCTTGGGGCTCCCGGGGTATTTATGTTGTCTCTGTCCCTCACATTTCTGTGGGAACTGCAGCTCATGTCTGCTTATTTCTTTATTAATTTATACAATACAAAGTAACAATCTTAATTTCAATAATTGCGGTTTCTTAACTGTCTGTGACCTGCACCTGCAATATCACTTACGTCTGGAATACATTGTATTCACATCCGTTCTCACAACTTGCTTGTGAACTTTCATTAACTTTTTCTTTATTTATCCTTGAATTACAATGTTGCATCTAACTTAAGTTTCTTAATAATTTCGATTTAATTATACATATATTGATTTGGGAGATATGTAACTCGCGGACGACTAGATGACGATTTTAAATTTAAGCTATCTAACGATACATCTAATAGAAATATCTAGTTGGTAAACAATTTTCAAGGAAACATGTTTAATTTAGAAATTGAGAAAGTCAAAATATTATTGTTTTGAATAAATGTGAATGCTTTAAGTTATTCAATATGAGAGAACTAATTAGCTACAAATAGGAAGAACTAAACTGCCGAGATTTTCCAAAATTTTACGAGGAGTTCGTGGGAGTTATAATAACTATAGGCGAAAATATAGAATTAACAAAGGAAGAAAAAAGTTACAATTTTATTGAAAAGTGATGGTCTGGTAAGTCATTATTTGTTCGATAATCGCAGCAATGTAAATTACCTGACAGCGCTAGAAATAACTATATGCAACCCCAACTAAAATACGGAAGCTGTGGGTGTGAGACGATCTCTCACACAATTGTTTAGAGCGTTGGCTGTTCATGATTCACCTGATTCCTAATATGTCAGTGGATGCTTGTAACTGTACCGATTTATGTAAAAGAATTGCAGAAGCAACACATTAACTCGGTGTACTTTCCAGTAAATATTGTTGTGAATATCGAAGAACCTAGAGTTTAAATTTGAAGACCTTAAGAAAACCAGCAATAAAGCAAAATACTGTCAGTTACTTTTAAACAATTCTATAAACTTTGCTATGGGAATGCTCACTTGTGTTTCTAAATAAATTAATACATTAATTTTGTTGTTTTCATAAAATTGCCAAAAGCAAAACACACCTATAATTTCGATTGATAATTTTTTTCTTTTGCTTTAGGAATTTTTTATAGTAACTTAAGGTTGGAAGTGGAAAGTGGAAAGCGGGAGGCGGAAAGTTGGAGGTAGTTTTGGAGATGGGTGGTGGGGTAGGTGAGAGGATGACGGCGATGGTTCATCAACTCGTTTATTTCATCTACTCCAATCTATTTCCCAGGAAACAGAGTCGCCACGTTAATAAATGATGACTACCACCAAAGATTTCTTCATGGCAATTGTTACGTACCATGACGTAGCCGGAAGAAAACGTAAATATACCAGACTAACTACCAATGCGGTGAGGGGGAGGGGTCCTAGCAACACAAAAATAATACATCGCTAACGATTTTCTATTTACAATAAAAAAAAACACAAATATAGAAATTTCTATCGAAACAACAAAACAAAATTAACTAAAGTTACTATTTAATAAAACAATTTTACTGTATGGACAAATTCACTAATTGTTCCACGAAGTGCGCAATTTGTAGCAAACATGCAATAAATCTAATCAGTACCAAAAAGAATAACGCTGATACTTTTGTATAAGCGGATATGTTAATTAAAAAAAAACATTAAATTTAGAAACCTTTCTAGTAAGGATGTTACCATACGAAGCATTTGATATAACTCTAATCAGTAAAAAAAGAATACTGCTGATACTTTCGTATAAGCAGATGGGTCAAGTACAAAAAGCAAAAGCATTAAAGTTCGAAACTTTTCTAGTAAGGATTTTACCAGAACAAATATTAGCGTATCTAATTTCAAATTGGGTTTATCCCTGGGTATGGTAGAAAAGGAAAACAAGTCACATACATGTGTCGGGATACTTATCTTGTCAGCCCTCGGAAACGAATTGACACAGCATCGCCGCGGTAGTCAGCAACAACCATGCTACTACCGTAATTGCTAAGAGCTAAAGAAACAGGAAAATATTACTAATATTAACAACTCAGGAGTGCTTACCGATACACACCAAATCTACACATTTGATAGAGAAGAAACGTGTATCGCTTTTGGAGTAACAGAACGAATAGTTTTTACAAGTGCATCAACGCACAAGCTGCAGAATTAAAGTTTAAAAGGAGTTCAAAATAACACGAACTCAAAAAACAAACATTCGCGTTAACAAAACGCGATTGAAAACTGGAAAACACGATTTTACCGGAGAATAGTAGGATATATTATTTCGACAAATCTTTAGACAGGAAACACACTAGAACGCAATTATACGTTATCGGAAGGTATAACACGCTTATGGATACCTAAACAGGATCTTGACTAATTAATTGTAGCATAAACTTGTCGTTTTAAAACAACTAGATTTACGTTGAGAAATTTTTAGAAAGAGTATTTATTATTAATTATGCGGAAGAGTTTAACAATAGACATGGAATTTATACGAATGGATAATGAATTAACAAGGGAGTTGAAAATTATGGTAAAGCGAGCTTATCTGAACAGGAACAATATATCGGATATTGTTGGAAAATTTAATACTAGAAAAGGAATTTATGTAAATAAAATAACCAATTATTGCCGAAAATGAACGTAGCATAATCATGAAAGAATGGACAATGAATTAAGACAAAAGTATGCGATCCTATGTTACGCGTAGCGATCAAGAGTATTGGACACTGTTGTCAAAGATGCTAATGCAAAACCAAATATCCCAGATATGGAGGCCTTAGCAAAAGCAAGGTTCTCAAGTTTTTGCACTCGTTATCGTATGGAGGGGTATATTATTTTGGACCAACAGAAGTTGCTATGAGCAGAAAGACCGAGAAACGTTGGAATGCACTGTTCACATGCATGACTGTACGAGCAATTTATACTGAAGTTGTGCATTCATTGAGCGCGGATTCATTTATCATGACCTTCCGAAACTTTATTGCTTGACAAGGCTGCCTCTTAGAAGCTTTTAGTGATAATGGAACTAATTTCAGAGGAACTTGTAAGATGCTAATAGAGTTCATATCAATGCAATTACAATTAAAACTCGAAAAAAAGTGTGTTTTCATTACGTGAAATCTGTTACTCCCGAATTCTCCTCATACGGGCCGGGCATGGGGAAGACTGGTTAATAACGCCAACTTCCATCGTGGCGGACAGTTGTGTCTGCGCAGAAGAATGCAAAGGTGCGTGAGTGTCAAAAGCGGGGCTAAGCCACAAGATCTGAAGCAAGCAACAACTATTTGAGTGGTGTGTGTTTTTTCTTTTTAGAAATAGGTATGTAGGTTCCTTGTACCTTACCTTTGTTGTACCTGGTACTTATTCCTTTCGACCCCCCTACGAGTGCAACAGAAGTTACGTGAAGGACGGATGGTAATTTGAAATTCAACATGGCGTAACTCAACCCAATTTAACCACCGTTGGATCCTGAGATTAAGTTCCGAGATACCCATCACGTGAGTAATTTGATTTTACTTAAATTATGCTTGTAAATTTGACTTAAATAGCGATTGCATCACCCAGTAACACGTGGTCGGTATATGTTACAAAATGGCGGGTAATTATGCCGCCCGTAAATATAACAATATAATGCAAAGACAAAAATGTTCTATCGATTCTTGATGTAACGTGGAAGCTTTATAATTCGATATATAAACTGTACGATACGATAAGGCATTCCGAGTATTAATCCACATCTGATATGGACTAAATTGTTATTCGAATGGTTAAAATAAATACGCTTAAAATGTATATAAATTAAAATAGAACAGTTAGTATTCGTGTAGATAAATTAGTAATAAATATAATGTAATTGTTGTGTTAAGAAAAAAATTAGTTAATTAAATATTGCGTAATTATCATCAGTGATCGCTGTAGCGGATTTTCAGTACTTTCAGAACTTTCTGTAAATATTTATAAATACTTAGGCTTATATTGGACCGAATCAAAAACTACAAATTGAGGTTCATTCAGCTGCTGATTCATAACTCATATTTGGAGATAGTTGGGATGCAAAAGATTATGATATTGTTGGTACATTGAAAAAATACAGCAACATTTGATAGAATTGTTAGTGATTACACATTTTTGTAAAAAACTAGCAATCCCAGTTAGTGTGTCAAGTGCAAAACAAAGGAAAATTTTTAACAACTCTAAAATTGTCCAAATTGTCTCTATTTTTCTAACAAGAGCATAATGCTTTTTGCGTTGGCTCAGTAAAGTATTTTTTTGTTAAAATAAGTAAACGTGCACGAATATGTAGATGATCGTTTTGTTTTATCAATGTTTTCATTAGAGGCTATGAACCTTTGTTGGCTGGTATCAAGAATTAAGTTAATTAGTTTATTGCACCACATATTTACTTACTTTATTGTGTCGCAAATTAAATAATATATATGTATTTTGTTGTTAGCAGGTGATTGTAGGCTTTATGAATAACCGTATCGCAACTGTTATATATCTTATTGAATTTTCTATGTGGTTTACTGAACCCTGTTTATGAAGGTAATATAAAAAAATTATTGTTTTTTATTTTAGTTAAACATTTTGATGTTTGAAATAAACTGAAATAATAAGCATTTTTTTACTGAGTTTCTCTGACGCCTACTACTTGTTTCGATAAAAGGGTGTACAAGAAATATATACACATTTTGGAAGAATGTTTAGTCATTTTAAAAATTTTTAATTGAAGTAAGCCATAGCTTAATTTTTAAATGCTCTGACACTGTGATATTGTAAAAATGTTTGACATTCCATGCTAACACTTAAAAATTAAGTTAAAGCATACTCCAACTAAAAATTTAAAAGATTACCCCATTGTATACCTTCTCGCCAGTTGCCATTGTAGACATCTACTGAAACAAGAGGACTTTAAATAACACTACAAATTCGTCAATACCAATTTGGAACTTATTGTAGCGACTTTATAGTGGTTTTATAAAATCGATTCCGGTAGCATACATACGCAGGTATATTCCTGACACTGAATATGGTTTTAGAAATTGATTCTAAAACAAGGTTAAATAAGTAGGTAGGCCATTTTTACACGAGTGCAAAATCGTTCACTGTTATATGCATTTCCCCATAAGAAAATGTAATGTCTATTTTTCAAATTTTTGTACCCATCAAGGTCATTCATTCCAGGATCCCGAGACGTCATCATGGGAATTTATTACTTTCGCTTTTATATAAAATTCACACTTACACTATTTCCGCCCTATTTCAGTCTCGACCAATGGGAAATGCCAGTCATCGAACATCACAAGCACTACGTAAGAATAAATAAATAAGTAAATAAATAAAAATTTATTAAATAGTATATGCATTAGTAGTAACCAATATTTTTTCATTTACAGTAATCGGATTACTGTATACATATATTTTATATGTACGCCATATATTTAACGGTAGTATATCCTTAACAGCTAAAACATGTAATAGAATAACAACAATAGATATCTAATAGTGGTTCATGATCAACATATTAAAAATTTTATAACATGTAATTGGTGTCCATGATTCAATAATGTCCAAGGGATAATGTTAAATATGATCCAGGAATTAAATGACGTCTGTCATCGCGCGAACTTAGGGCAAGTTTCCCTTCAGCGATAGTGTAGATATGATGTTTAGACGATTGGATAAGTTCTGCGTTATAAATACCTTTCTAAAATCTTCTACGCAACCAACAATCATCAAAGGTAATTCTATTTCTTATTATAAATCTTTTAATTTCTTTTACCTTTTTAGTAACAGCGAAGTCGTGGGTATCAAATATTGCTGTTCTTCCGAGTGTTCACTTCTTTCTTCTTCACCTGGCCATAAAATCCTCAACACATACATCTCGCCCATTATTTTCAACTTTCATCATCCTCAATACTTTCTTGTTAACTTGGAAGGTTAATCTGATGTATTCAACTATTCTTAAGAATCTCGTCTCATAGTTTCATGCGGATCGTAGCATATAATTTTGCAGATTGGATTATCTGTGTCGGTGTAAAGAATGCGGCAGCCATAGCTGTCTTCAAATATGCATAGTGAAAAATCGTAAATAGTCAATTTGGCTATATCGAGGATGCTCATGCCTACATATAAGGCGTATTAAACTACATTTCTGATTAAGTAGTTTTACTGCCGCAAGATTTTCATCGAAGGTCGTGTAACATTTGTGAATGGTGGGTTGAACATTCGGGCTTCGGCTCCATATCTACCGCACCCGAGTTTTGCACAAGCTTCACATTAAAACGTTTTCGTATACTTTCCATTGCTTTTTCAAATACTGCATTATTTATTAACTTGAAAAGTTCTTCTCAAATTCATTCCTTGCACATTTACAAAGTTCAATATTTAGGTTGATGTAGGATTTTAGCCAATAGCTTAAAGATTAGTACTCGATGAATTGCCAATAATTTAAGTCTATTAGTCAAAGTTTGTTTCAGGTTTCTGTAGGGGATATATCGTTTTTTAGAATTTAATGTAGCCATCAACGTGTGTTATGAGTTCTCTCTACAGGTGGTTTTCCAGTTCCAGGGAGAACGGAATGTCTTTATCTAAATCATGGAGATACTCTGGGTACCCCAAAACAACTTCCACGATATAACCTTAAACATATTTAAAGGCATACTTTACCAGCTCTATCAACATTCAGAACGTGGACGGCTACCTACCACTTGACACCTTATATTTTGCATGTGTATTATTCTATAAGAGTGACCAGTCTATTATAATTATAATATACAGTGTTATAGAATAATACACAAAAGGTATTAATAAGGAAATCAATCCTATAATTCATTCGTTTCAACTTTAGAATGATGTCAAATATAGTGATAAAGTGTTAGCAACTGTATGTAAATAAATACGTAGAATTCCGCTTGAAGGATACTGTCATTTAACACATAAAAGTTGGCAGTTATGTACGATGTTGCCACCAATTCCTCTTGCCAGTGGGAATATTCGTGTATCTTTCAGTAAATATATTAGAATTTAAACCAACATTGGCAATGTAGCATTTTATGCAGTTGTGACGTCATCCAAGCGAATGGCCTCTATATATATATATATATATATATATATATATATATATATATATATATATGTATAAGGGGCCACGAGAGGTCATTGAACCCCTAATTATAAAAATAAATCTCACCAAAATATATTAAAATTCTGAGAAAATAGAATTTCCCGTAAATTCATGGTTACGCCTTGTATAATACAAGCGTACCTTCATCCTTGAATGTACCATGCAAAAACGTAGATTGTGCGTGTATAAATAATCACCCTGTATGATATAAGCATCTTGTAAATAAATAGCAAGTAACGTAAATTGACTATGTAACTTGTAAGATGCCGTAAAACGCATTTCGATGCGAATGCAAATTTATACAATTTTGATAACATTTGCTGTAAATAGCATAAAACGAGCTTTACGCATTTTGTATAAATATAAATAATTTCGTGTAATTACTATAAAACGCAAACCATTTGCATTAAAAAGAAATCAACGTTTAAATTAATTAACCCGTGAATTGTAGCAATTGATTCTAAATAACAGACCTTTCTAGAATATGAGTCATTGGTATTTAAAGCTACGTATAAACTTATTAAATAAACATTCTTATTCCAAGAGGCAGCTTGAACATCGAAAAACCTGCAAAATCCCTTAAATAATCGATTATCTTTTGCATTAGTATTCGACGCCGCAATATTAGTATATGTGAGACAATAACAAAGAACGTATTACGGATACCTAGAACAGATAAGAAGGTAATAAAATATCGAAATTGTATACGCTAATTAGGTATTCCGGGAACCTTACATCATAATGTTCCAGATTATACTAGTAAAATTCTAGAAAAGAACAATTGGTATTAAAGGAGCGCTTATCGTTTCGAGAGGAATTCATTAATTTTGATCCAATGCAGACGATGCTTAAAGTAGATCAAGAAATGTTATTTTAAAACGCTGGCCGTTGCGTTACATAGAAGTATGCAGCAAAACATAGTTGCGAGGTTGCAATGAATATTAAAGTGATGTTTTTAAACCCAAAGTACATACAAAAATAGAATTATTAATTACGAAGAAAAGCCAAAAATTCAATATAAAGCTATTTTTAAAGATGTATTAAATAATGGAAAAGAAGATTTAACCAAAAATGTACTTTGATAATTGCTGTTGGAAATCAGGAATTTTAATTAGGAAAAACTTGTAAGCCGATTTGGAGATCAACTTAAAATAAGAAGATTTTTAATTACGAGAGGTGTTTTGTAGATTCTGCAAGTATCACTGTTAGATTTATTTTTAACTGATATTAGAGTATTTGGATTTAGTTTAAGATAATCCTAATTATTTTTTTCTTGTGTGAGGGATTTTTTTTACCAGGAGTTTGTGTTCAGAGTTCGAAAGACTCTGACCTTTAATAGATTAAATGTCAAGGAATTTTTCTGGCCAAAACAAATCTTACCAACGTGGAAATAATTTATAACCAGATAAGGGATCCTTAAAAGAATAAGTTTAATTCTGGAAATGTAAAATAAGGTAAGCAACAATATTTTTGAAACAAAGACTTATTGAAATTATTTTATGTTTGAAAGAAACGATGTCGTAAATGCTTTTGTATGAAAGAAGATATTTCATATTATATAAATGTTTTGTGATAGTGTTGCGTTTTATTTCATTTTGAAAACTCCCTAAATTTCATTGAGCTAGCCAGGCAAAGTGATAAACGAAGGTGAGTGAACAATTTCAAGTTAAACAAATTGCAGTATCTGTTTTATATCACTCTTTTAGTGACGCTCACAAAGCGGGCATTTTCACAGAACTTTTTGGGACACCCCAAAGCGAAGCGTTATCACATCACTCTTTTACTGGCTTCCAACACGGAGCATTGTCACAGCATTCTGTTAGTGGCGCCTAACGTGGTGCGGTGCCACAGCACTCTTTTAGTGGCGACCCAACGCGTGGCTCGATTAATTCGTCTGTAAATTAGAGTTTCTTGTCTCGTAGGATTTGTTTTGGAGTTGTTTTGTTCTTTTTGTAATATCTGATTAATTTTCCAGTATGACTGACAGAATGAAAAAAGTTCATGAAAGTTTGAGAGCTGAGGGAGTAAAAATTGGTTCTCGATAAAGTGTTTATGTGGAAAAGGAGAATCCAGAGGTCAAGAGTGTAGGAGAGTGCCAGGAATAAAAAATTATGGCTCTTTTATTAAGTCTAAATCAAAGCATGCAGAAACAAAAAGAGAATTTAAAAGAAATGGGGGGCAGTGTATCAAGGGATAAAAATACTCAAGAGTTACGAGCAGAATTTGAAGAAAACAGCAAAATTAGGGGAAAGTTTAAGATTAGAAAGTGAGAAGAATGAAAGAAATTTAAAGAGATTAGTGAAAGAATAACTTTGGGTTTAAAGGAGACTAACAAAACCATTGAGGAAATGAAATTTGAAATTAGAGGAAAAGTAGTACAAATTCTAGAGGATATGGATGATGTTAAAGAAGAAATAGTTCAAATAAAGGCGAATCAGGATAGAAGTAAAAGAGATACTAATGGGAAAATTAAAACTTTAGATCAAAAACTAAATGAAATAGAAGAAAGCTGTCAAGCTGCGTTTAAAACATTCAAAAAGGACTTAGGGAATTTTGAAAATAAGTTTGAGATTTTAGAAGGTAGGGTTACAAATATTCATGTTAGAGAACCGAAGAGGTGGAGTCCAACCAGTGTTCCGTTGGAACAACAATCAAAATTTTATGGGGATAATAAACTTAACCCTAAAATATTTTTAAATAACTTAAAAACTTTAATATAAAGTAGCGGGGATGAACAAACGAATTTAAATATTGCAAGGTCTATGTTGAAGGGTAGTACTCAAATTTGGTTTGGACTGATCGAAAGTGTGTTGAATTCGTTTAAGGACTTTGAGATTAAACTTTTAAAACATTTCTGGGGAGACGACCAGCAATTTAAAGTTAGAGATAATTTATGAATGGGCAAATATAATAGCGATTCAGGCATCACAAGGGAATTGTACGCAATCAAGAAATTGAGCGTTGCCAAACAAGTTGATCCTCCTTTAGAAGACAAGCAAATTATAAAGTATTTAACAGTTCACTTCGAACCTGAAGTAAGGCAATGCACAGCCTTACAAAAACTTAAAATATTAAACCCAAATTACATACAAAAATGGAATTATTAATTACAAAGAAAGGGAAAAATTCTTCAATATAAAGCCATTTTTAAAGATGTATTAAACAATCGAAAAGAAGATTTAACCAAAAATGTACTTTGATAATTGCTGTTGGAAATCGGGAATTTTAATTTGGAAAAACTTGTAATCCGATTTGGAGATCAATTTAAAATACGAAGACTTTTAATTGCGAGAAGCGTTTTTTGGATTCTGCAAGTATCACTGTTAGATTTATTTTTAACTGATATTAGGGTACTTAGATTTAGTTTAAGATAATCTTAATAATTTTTTTCTTGTGTGAGGGATTTTTTTACCAGGAATTTTTGTACAGAGTTCGAAAGACTCTGACCTTTAATAGATTATATGTCAAGGATTCTTTCTGGCTAAAATAAATCTTACCAACGTGGAAATAATTTATAACCAGATAAAGGATCCTCAAAAGAATAAGTTTAATTTTGTAAATGTAAAATAAGATAAGCAACAATAATTTTGTAACAAACACTTCTTAAAAATTATTTTATGTTTGAAAGAAACGATGTTGTAGATGCTTTTGTATGAAAGAAAATATTGTATAAATGCTTTGTGATATTGCTGCGTTTTATTTTATTTTGAAAACTCCGTAGATTTTGATGAGCTAGCCAGACAAAGAGAGAAAAATTAGAAAGGAAGGTAAGTGAACAGGTACAAGTTAAACAAATAGCAGTATCTGTTTCATATCACTGTTTTAGTGACGCTCACAAAGCAGCCATTTTCACAGCACCTTTTTTGTGATACCCCAATGCGAGGCATTATTACATCACCTTTTTAGTGGCTCCCAATACGGGGCATTGTCACAGCAATATATATATATATATATATATATATATATATAAAATACTCATATTTAGACCAGGGTAGAAAATTAAATAATCACATCAAATAATTTTAATCACCGTGTAGAAGCTTTGGGAAAAGGTACGCTTTATTAAAACCGTGAAGCATAAAAAGTCAGTCGTTTCATTAAAAATAAGAGATTTAAATCATTTACAAGACGCTTGCTATAAAAAAGGAAGCAGTATTAAAATGCTCTACGTGTAATTTAAATCATTCCGAGTAAAGAAACAAATGGAAATTACGTGCAAAATTTATATTAATTAACTCAATTTTAAGTAACCGGTATTAAACAAAATGTACAGATAATAATTAATATTTGATTAGGAGTCACGAAAAATTAAAGGGGATTATTTTTAATTGAAGTTAATTGAACCATTAGTAACATATAATATTTATAAAAGTTTGTAAAAACCCAATAGTATTCAAATCGTAGAAGTATTATGTTTGAACACCTGCGTATTTTTAGAAGGCTCATTTTGCGTAAAATTTGCAGATAACAAATGGTTACAGAGAATGCTGGAGAAACCGTAGCTTAATAGTTACGGGAAATGCTAATAAGGTCGGTTATTTCACAGTCCACATGGACTGAAATAATCGATAATAAAGAATATCAATTTGTACCACTCAGAACAGGGTAGATAGAGACAGATAATATGCGCAAGACAGAGACATATATAGTAAAAGGCGTGAGTGGAGCAACGTCACTGGGTTGCGATTGGTTGAAAATAAAAGGCAAACTTGAGAAGGAAAAATAACATTTCTGTATAAAAATTAATTAGTTATTTTCAGACGTTGCGAGCCGTGTCGAAATTTCTGAGATTTAACTGGTGCGAGTGCAAAATTTAATAAGAACCGACTCACAGGCGGGCGAGATGGGAACATAGTACACGAAATTCTGGAAATTGTCCGTTTTGGGGACAAGACCGACAGACGGGCTAATCTCTATATATACCCGGGTTAATATGAATTTCGCTCTCTGAGATCTTCGACTTGATTCAATGCGTTAAACAGTGCTTTTTAGTTTTCCGATTTTGATTAAATAATTTAAACAGTTTGCTCGTATATTTTGGTGATTTAAAACAGTTTGTTCTTTACGTGCTACAATGAATGTAATTTAGTGCACTTAGAAAAGAAGATACAAGGTAATAAAGTTTAGTATCACTGCACCAATTAGTCAAATCTGCAACGACAAATGAATACACAAAAGTAGGCAGTTTTGGCGTATATTTCTGAAAGAAGTATGAATTTCTTTGCTATTTTTCGGGGGTGTTAATAATTAAATGGTTCGTAAACATGACTGGATCCACAAAACAAGGTTCAGATATACACAGATGAGTTCCGGAAAAGCCCTGAAACAACTTTAGATGAATGGTGATGGAGAAAATTTTAAAAGCGTTGAGAATCAGAAGCCGTAAATATAACCCAGTTGGAATGGTGTGATTAACAAAGGGACGATGTACATTGAAGCTACGAGTGCAGTAACCTTCAGGTAACTTATGCTTTGTTGTTCGATTTTTGATGTGTTGGTGTGTGTTGAATAACTTTATAATTGATTTACTTAAAATGGACAGTAGTGAAATTGTACTAACAACAAATTTTTAATTTTAAGGTGACATTTTCTTGTTTAAGTAGAAAGGGTATTTAGTATTTATGTTCTGGATTATGATGAAAATTTGGGTATGTCTTTGAGCTCAATTAGACGAACCTGGTTAATTAACGTAAAGGGGTGGTAGATGCTCCCTTTGTACTCAGACTCAGGTCTGCATATATTGTTATATTAATTAGTAGGCATCCTACAAGGACTTTAATTCTGGATGCACATTAAAATGATAACAAATTTAATCTTGAAATTTTCTGATATTAAAATTTATGCTGAATTTTAATTTTGAAATTTTAATGTATTGTGAATATTGATGTAAATAGAGTTAACGTTGATGTTTGTGGTAGGAATGTGTTTGTTTTTTTTTATGAATGAGGATGAAGGTTTAACTAGGTGAGCAGCCGAGACGGAAAAGAGTAAAGACGCGAGTAACAGAAGAAAGTCAACGGACCAGTTAAATTAATAGCTTTTTGTAGGTTTCACAGCATTCTTAACGCCCAATCTGTGGGGCTCGATTCGAAAAGCGTAGTTCCCGGATTTTGGTGGAATCACAGCATTCTTGACGCCCAATTCGTGAGGCTCGAATCTGATACAGGGAAACACAGCATCTTGACGCCCAATTCGTGAGGCTCGATTCGAAAAGCGGAGTACCCGGATTTTGGTGGTTTCACAGCAATATATATATATATATATATATATATATATATAAATTATTGGTTGTGGGTTTCAGGTCAGCTGGCAAGTTCAGTAATACTCTTTTTTATTGCCTAAATTTTCGAATTATTTTAATTCTTGATCACAGGCACTACAAATGATAAATGTTAAAAAACTGGTACAATTTGGTGTTAAAGTTACATACTAAATCGAGGTTTGTATAAATAATTAGCAACAATGTAAAAAATAACAAGAACTATAACGTAACATAACTAAAAATAATATAAAATGTATAATTTAATAAAATGACACCATTTCAAATAAATTTGTCACATTGTTCTTTTATTTTTGTGTGAACGTATGACAAAATTGAATGCATGCATGTATGTATGCATGTAACGCTTTTAATGAATTAAGTGGGTGTTAATCTGAGTATGTGTGTGTGTTAATTTTTTATTTTTGTATGTTTGGTTTTGTTGTGTGTTTCTGTGTATATATATATATATATATATATATATATATATATATATTATATTATATAAATATTTTTATGGTATATGTTTATAACATCTCACTGTAATAACTGTAAAAAATTTACTTTGATCCAATACGTAGTATCTTGTTTAAAGTATCTAATTTTTAAAATTTAATAAATAGGTATATATAGAGCTCAAGTTGTTTATGTCCGTCTTTTTGTTCATTGTACAAGAATTTTGATAAATATAACACATTTCTAAAAATAGTCTTTTGGATTCTGATTTTTGAATTTGAATAATTTTTGGGTTTTGAAAGTCCATTATGTGATTATTTTCTAAAATATGTTTAGTTAAAGCGCATGCATTAGGTTTATGTTTAACATCACTTTTATGTTGAATTATCCTTTGTTTTAAGTTTTGTGAAGTTTGACCAATATAGATTTGCTTACAATTAGTACAGTTAATTTGGTAAATTAAGTTTCTTTGTTGTAGTTTAGGTGTTTGGTCTTTTAATTTGGAATGTAATTTATTTAAGGTAAATATATTTCGTTTGGCAATTCAACATAAAAGTGATGTTAAACATAAACCTAATGCATGCGCTTTAACTAAACATATTTTAGAAAATAATCACATAATGGACTTTCAAAACTCAAAATTATTCAAATTCAAAATCAGAATCAAAAGACTATTTTAGAAATGTGTTATATTTATCAAAATTTTGTACAATGAACAAAAGACGGACATAAACAACTTGAGCTTATATATACCTATTTATTAAATTTTAAAAATTAGATACTTTAAACAAGATACTACGTATTGGATCAAAGTAAATTTTTACAGTTATTACAGTGAGATGTTATAAATATATAATAAAATATTATATAATATATATATATATATATATATATATATATATATTATATATATCGACACAAACAATTAATTAACACCATATAGATTCTTAGCGTATGATCATCATCATTCAGTATCTACACAAAATAAAGAACAATGTGACAATTTGAAATGGTGTCATTAAAATTATACTAATATAGTTATGTTACGTTATAGTTCTATTTTACATTGTTATTTATACAAACCTCGATTTAGTATGTAACAACAAATTGTACCGTTTAAACATTTATCATTGTAATCCTGTGTAGATAACGAAATTTAGGCAATAAACTGCCAGCTGACCTGAAACCACAACAATAATTTATTTATATCTATATAAAGCAAGGTCGTTAAACAGTAAGATAATTATTAATTAATATATATATATATATATATATATATATATATTGTTGGGTTTGTTACATACACAACAGCTGACGGCTAGATACCTCTACTAGGTAAACTCTTCTGTGTAGTAACTGAAACCTGAAAATATGAAAACACAAAAAATTAACCAACTAAGAAAAAGACACAAGACTCCATAATAATTCTAACGCAAAGTGAACTTTACTATATTCCCAAATGAGACGTACCTTATGAACAAGCTTATTTACTTATTCTGCAGCTATGACTAAAAACAAATCCCATATTATTTACACAATTGGAATATGGTATTAACAAGATAACCTCATTATTTTTCATTAATTATAAAACTGATAAGCATTTAATTAATTTATATGTGTTGTATACATAACTGTTTAAAATGTAGACGCCTTAAATATTGCTTATTATATGCTATCGCACATAGAAAGTACAATGTTAGTAAATGATCATTACGATCATTTCATTTCTGAAAAATCAATACGTCAATCTTTTGTACCTTGGTAACCAGAAGAATTTTCATTTATCGGCGGAATTTTTTGTAATATTTCTACTGAACGAAAATTTAAAAGGAAACATTTACCTAATCATTCGACGTGTAGTGACATTAAATTATAATAATTAAATTTAAAGGGCTAATAAATGATTTTGTTTTGAATATAAAAAATTCTTATATCACACTATAAATATCTGCTACAAAAATAATATGACTACAGGGAACCGGATTCTTAAGTCAAGACATATGTGTACCACTTAGTTCAATCGAGAGAACACGTGTGAAGTTCTTTCAAAAGTTAGATTTATATTTTTGCACGCGGGTAAGTGTTCTTGCGCACGCTCATACCATTCACGTACTTACTTACATAAGAAAAACAACACTCGCCCAAGATTTTACCCTGTGAAATATTAAATTTTGGCTTCTTAAATGTGACAAAACCTATTTCAATTACAGACGATGTATTTAGTTTAACATTTTATCCAATTTATATCATAATACTTATGAATTGGTACTTTCATTGAAATTTATAGCTCTTTCGAGTCATGTGATAAACCAGAACTTCTAACACTTTCTAAATTATTGACTTTTATATACTTTATATTAGTGTTTTAAGTGCACCCTTATAGCTGTCAATCAACCCTTAGTTGGTTGTCTTTCGATTCTAGATACTTGAATAAAAAAAGACAACCAAATATTAAACGCTAACCAAACTTTTAATTATGAATAAATAAATAAATTAAACATTTACAAACAACGTTTAAAACAAAACAAATGTATGATTCCGAGAAATTTAATTACGATAGAATAGAACTAAGATTACTCTAAATTTGTGAGTTAAGTTCATTACAATTCTAGTTATCGCGGCGTGTTCCTCATATCTACATAAAAATATAATAACAGTGGTATGCATCATATGGCAATGGTGCCAAAAGAACCGTTTATATCCCATCATTCAAGGGTATGGCTTAAACGGATTTCGAGAGAAAAATGTGAGTCTGTACGTTCGCCTTTTCAACGGTCGAGGATCCTGACCTAGCAATGAGTTTGTTCTTTACTTGCCGGATGCTATGGGTGATCTTTGCAGTTCTTAGAATACAAAACAGCAAGTTAGCAAGTGACTGTAAAGCAAGTATTTTACTGGGAAATCGCTTGACTGGCGCTTAGTTAATGGTTAAAACTATCCATTGCATTCGACAGAAATTGTCCAGGTAAAATGATTAGTGAACGTCTCTCTTCTTATATTATTTAAATATGGATTACTTATTTTAATTGGTAAAAATTGTTAAAACTGTCTGGTAAAATCCCTACATTATTCTGCTAGCTACTCAATAATTCCACATATTTTATTGTCGACAGGCATTATCAACTTTAATTTGGATTTTCCAAATTTTGGTATTCAATCATTGAATTGCCCAAACTTATGATATAAGTATTTTTGAGAATTAAAAGGGAACCTTTCGGTATTGTTTAGGACACCTTTAGGTTTAACAGAACACTCACCTCATCAGCTTTGCAAATATCTTTCAAAATTTCTTCAACAAAGTATTTACTTTTTCCATAAGGATTAGTGCAACTTTGTCCAGTCAAATGCTCTTCAGTTACTGGTACAGATTGTGGAATTCCATAAACAGTAGAAGAAGATGCAAAAACCAGCTTTTTCACATTATGATCTTGCATTACCTATAACAATAAAAGTGGCAATGGTAAATAGTAACATATATTTTTTACTTGTAAAAGGGTAGTTGCACCAATCAAATTATTTTTATAGTAAGTAAGAGGGCTTTTAACAGATTGCCCTACAGATTTTAATGCTGCAAGATGAATAACACAATCTACTTCGCTCTAAAATTATAAATAAATAATTAAAAATTGTTGCTAGTTGATCATTGTCTTGCATTTTTAAAAACGGCATTTAAGTTAAGGTGGTCGCAAATATCAATGTTGTAAAATACCAAATCCTTTTCTGTAATTTTCTGGACCCTTTTGAGCGGCTCTGGCATGTCGTCTTCAGAAGTTTTACGGCAATTAGCAAAATTATCCAATGCAATCAGCGAATAATCATTGTTTAAAATTTCTACACATACGTGGGTACCTATGTATCCAGCGGCACCCGTTACCAAAAGAGTCCCTTTTGTCATTGTATAGTAACGCCTAAAATCAAAATGGTGCTTAATTATAACTAATAATTAAGATTTTGTTCAGCTTACTCAGTAGTTCTTCTTCAAATTCGATAGTGTCTTGCTTTTATCGGAATATAAAGAATCTTTACGCAATTTGGGATATTTATAAGTGTTTATCAGTAAGCATTGCAAATTCCATACATAATTAATTAATAACAAACTAATTAAAAAGTTGGTATCAACTTCCGTTCCTCGTTTATATAAAAAGTATTCCTAGCTTTTTCTAAATGTTGGAATCGAAGCTATATTGAGAATTTTGGAATACCTTGCTTAGAAATCTTTTAAGTCAAGATTGTTATTTCTAAAAATTCGATAGCAAGAAGGAATCTATTATCATAAAAAGGTTCTGTTCCGAAACATCATCTATCGTCAAGCTTAGTGTTAAAAAATAATTTACGGTTTTGTTGACGAGGAGGGCTACTTAATTTAATGGAAGTTACTATGGTTTCTGCCTTCTGTGAACACTACAAGTTCTTTTTATTTGAAAGTATGCCGTATTTTAACGATAGTTATATATAGTGCTCTGTCTTTCCGTTGATTAGGAAGAAACCTCACTGTTGGGTCGACATACATATTGCTCTGGATTCTTTATTGGAAGGGTTCCAAAATTCGTGCCTCTCTATTACTTGATATAACACTTGCTGATAAATAAAAAAAACTCCACTAAATTCTACCTAAATAAATTTTTGAGTCTAAGCTTTGATTACGAAGTGTTTTAGTTGCGTACCTTCTGAAGATGCTTTCCAAACTGACATTCCACGGCTAGCTCTGCTCACTGCTTCTTCAGGGATACTCACCACAGCTACTCATTCTCTCAACAACCTTTAAAATTAATAAAAAAAATTAAAAATTATTCGACAAAACATACAACCCTTTTATTCTGACAACATAAATAATAAATTCACACAATCTCAATATTTACACTATTTATCCAAGTTAAACATTTCATACCCCTATTCGGTGATAAAACCATCAACCTAGTATACCCGTAAATTTATGTTCCTCTACATTCATTGTTTTATTTTAAAGTAGATGGGCCTATCCCAGAACCTTAATTTATTTTTCCCTGGTATATGGTGAGCTCAGTATAAACCTTTTTATATGTGTGCACAAATTTTTGCACTTAAATATTATACAAAAGATCCGTTTACCTCCTACATCTGTGAAACTTTACACAAGCATTTACATCTTCAGATTTATAATAAAAAAATGTCCTTTACACATGTCAATAAAATTAATTTTTGGTTCATAAAAATTTTCACCAAATAAAACTCAAATCACTAATAGTTTAAATAAATCAGCACCAGCACAACAGTTTTAACAAAAAAAATTTGTTACTTGGAAAGTATTCTTCTTCCAGATCATCGCCTCTCTGGATGCTTTTCAAAATGACTGCACGTACCTGAATCACTCCATGTTGCTGCTTTCTATTGTGAACAGAAATTCCATCTCGACCTCGTTGTTCACCCAAATCCTCAGCAATTTCTCTGGACTACTGCTCCAGGTCCAAACATCACCTCTTCTTCCACTCAATGTACAACAAGCACCCTTATTAAATTTGTAAATAATTCTTTGCTTACAAGTCATCCTGCTTCAAGTATTACTATGATTTACTACGGTTGATTCCGTTTAAATTAAGTTGCACCTACTTGTGCATCAAAAACACTAGTAACACGGACTGCACTTGTCACGTGGTTTGAAGCTAGAATGATCTTCTGTAGACTTGGAAAATAAGAGAGCAAATGTCGCTTCCAGCAACGCTTATATAACCACAGCCCCACTTGAGTTGCGTGTATTTTTGTTACCCATTTCTTGTAAAGTTGCCAACGGCCACTCAATTCTACAAAATACCCCTGCACGTACACACAACGGTCTTTTAAAACTTGGAAATCGTCTACATAGACACTTCATTACCGCGAAAAACTGTCTCAACTTACCAACCGTCTAAAATATTCCTTGAAATTTCCACTTTTCTATTCACCCCAAACAAATACTAACACACCTCTTGTGCGCGTCTAAAAATTATCTCCCTTGCACCCTCATAATAACATCTCTAAGCTTTGTCTTCCTTTCCTACCTAAAGTGTCTACGTTATTTTTGCCTTTTTGGTATCTCTTTCTGTACCGTGTTTTCTGTCTTTGTTGTAGCCCCCCCTCTATTACTATATTGTTCACGGTTATTTCTCTCTTCTTTTATGTGCGCCTCCAAAAATCGATACCGTTTACAAACATGTTGCATCTTCGTCCTTCATATTAGTTTTTAAAGTATACTCGTCTGACAAGCGCTTGAAAATCTTTGTCTTTTAACCAACTGATATCTTTCATCTGCTTCTGTTACGTATTAAATATTGTCTGTCGCCTAATTTTATTGATCTGTAGACCGTTGCTCTTAGCCTTGCGTTTGTCCGTTCACACAATTTACCTCGAATTCGATTCTCAAGGTATACTAGCTTTTAAAAGAATCATTTATTTATTCCACGTCTGTTCCATGAAATCCTCGACTCTTTTAACGTGTTTTAAGATATTAAACCTTGTAACGTTCGTCGACTGCTTTAGCTTATGCTGTATTGAACAAATGTACCTTACTTAAATTATTGATTTTTATACTGAAAAGCTTTAATATTAATAACTTTTGTACACAGTTTTTGACCTTGTTATCGATCTTAATCCTTGTCCTTGTACTAAATTAATGTATACAAATTAAACCTACATTATAATATGTAATTTTATCCCACTCTAATTATATTGAAGCGTTTTAAATAAATTATTAATTTTTATATACAGTGTACCAGTTAATACATAAATGCTTGGCCTGTTTACATTTATCTAAGCCTATCCAATCACAGTATATTCCCCCTATTTGAATGCAAAGACAAACAAATACTTCGTTTTATTTACATTCAAATAAGAAGCATCCTACCTACTACCTATTCCTATATAATATTTACACACAACTATCTATTTCCTTAGATCTACTTACAACTATCTATCCAACCTCTCCCTATTTATTTATCCTATGTCTATCTATTTCTATCTATCTACACCTATCTTTAATTATTTGATTTATCTCTATTTATTTAATCTATCTTTATCTATAACTATTTATTCACATCTAACTCTAACTATTTAAATCTATCTCTAATTATTTGTCCTATTTACACCTATCTCCATTTAATTTAAATCTCACTCCTTTCTTGATTCTCCATTTCATCCTCTTCACATATTTGATAAGCTGCACCTTTGTCTTTACTCCTATTTCTATAACTATTCTGACTACTTCATAGAAAATAAAATTATCCTCAACGTCCCGACTCTTGTCTGTTTTTCATTTATTACTATTGCATTTGCTGTAGACAAACCATACGGTACCATTTTACCATTATTACCGTTTCCTTCTACGGAAAAGCTCGTATACCTTCTAGACTCTTTGTGTAGTGGAATTAACCAGAAAGAATTCCTTAAGTCCAATTTACTAAAAATATATTTGCCACTTCGCCTCGTTAAAAGTGTGTCCATGGACGGTAGACAATGAAATTGTGGTTTCGTCCGCTGATTAATCTTCTTTGTATCCAAACATAAACGAATACTATTATCTTTTTTCTTCACCACAACCAAAGAATTTAGAAAATGTGTGTTTGAGAACTCAATTATGCCATCATTTAAGATCTTCGTTAGTTCTTGATTCACTTGTTCTCTATGTGCTGCAGGTTTTGGATATATTTTTGCATTAAACGGTTCAGAATGTTTATTCAGTAACGTTTGTACCTCTTTTAATTTCTCTTCTGGGCATTCAATTGTGTCGATCTCTTTCACCTCTCCTTCATCTAATCCGATAACATTAATACATAAACCCGTGTCATTTTCTGTGACTTCATAACTTGCCTTCCAGGGCAATATTTTGTCCCTAATTCTAACCACCTTCCTCTCCATATTTATTATTAATCCCAACTTCACCATACAATCAACACTTAAAATCCCCTTAAATTTCAGTCCAGGTACAATTACAAACTCCTGCTCACAGCTTACTGAACCTAACTCTACTCGTAGTACCACAACGCTATTCACCACAGCAAATCGCTTTTTATTCGGAGCTACCAAATGACTCCTTTTTATCGGCATAATCCTATCACACACCTTTTCCCTAATTTGGCTGACGAATTCCTCTGATAGCAAACTCGCCTCTGCTCCAGAATCGAGCAATGATCCTAAATTATGATCAAAAATTTTACATCTATTATTAGCAAACAAAATTTTTCCCTTATTTCCGGTTCAACTTCTTTATCAATTTTTAAAAATTCCCGTTATGTTCATATTTATACACAAGTAAATCTAGTGGTTTGTCACTGTTTAAAAACCTTGTCCATTTTGATTTTTCCTTCTGGGTCCCTGTTGTCCT
This sequence comes from Platerodrilus igneus, assembly GCA_036346225.1. Classification (NCBI taxonomy): domain Eukaryota; kingdom Metazoa; phylum Arthropoda; class Insecta; order Coleoptera; family Lycidae; genus Platerodrilus; species Platerodrilus igneus. Next base: position 20,601,325 of record JARFIW010000089.1, on the reverse strand, counting down.
CCTACTACCTCCGCATACGTCCGTGGCGTCGTCTCTATCCTATTACTCCTCTCATTGCTCCTAACTGCTGTCGTCGTCTGAGTCCTATCCATGTCCGGTGAGCTGTTCTGTCTTTGTATTCTAGGTCTCGGCGTCGATCTTCTATTAGCGCTGTTACTCCTAAAGAATGGCCTCCTAGGTTACCAGTTGTGTCCCGAATTTCTATTGAAGTTAGTTCTCCGTCTCGGATAATTATCCCCCCTGTTCTCGAACCTAACTACATTAACGTTTCTTTCCCTACTTTCTCTGGGTTGTCCGGTACTCACATCGTCATATCTCTGCAGGTATTCTAAGAATGTTTCCCTCTCGACAATATTTTGCAACGCTACATGTTGCCTAACCTCAACTTCGAAATGTCGCGAAAGGTACTTAACAATTTGTCTGTCCGTTAAAGGTGGACTCAACTGTTTGGCTATGCTGTACTTGCGAATTGCATATTGTTCCCTATTTCCACGATTTTCACCCTTATATTTTCTAGTGATTAAATCATCACGTACCTGACCTTGCTTGTGGTCACTCCAGTAATGTTTTAAAAACTTGTCTTCGAACTCACTATACGATTCTATTTCCTGACCAATTAAATTCTACCAGGCCTCAGCATGGTCTTTTAACAACGCCTTTACCGTGTTCAATTTCGCCTGTTCATCATATAAATTTCCAACCAGATTTCTAACGCTATTTATGAAAATTTTAGGGTTCACCCTATTATTCTCGTAAAATTTCATTTGCTGGTATAATGATATGTTACCTGTGTAAAATCTGAGACCATCCCCCATCAAAGTCGACACATTTTCTTTAATGCCGCTTACCTCTCTCTCAATCCTTCCTAGTTGATCTCTACACGAATCTGTTATCTCAGCCATTTTCACATTTATTTCTTCTTTACAGAAGATTCTTACCTCAGTCTTCAATTGTCCCAATTCCTAACTCAAACCTCTTATACTTTTTTCATTCTTATCCACCCTTGTTTCTACTTCCCCCATTTTTATCGTCAAATTGTTCTTGAACTCATTGAATTCTTGGGTAGATTTGTCGATCTTTTTACTTAGAGTTTCTGTCATCTGTTCTAATTTTTTATTGGATTCCTCACTAATCCTCTCTAGCATCCTCAAAATTAATTCATTACCTTGTTCATCTGTTTCTGTTCCCGACTGATCCCTACTACCTCCTGCTTCCTCCATTTCTCGTCATGTTTTCTCAAAAAAGGCACTGTCACTAGTTCCTATTTCTACACCTTGGCTTCTTAATTACTCCTTCCTCTGCATACGTTTAAATCACACTTACACACCCACTCAAAATATTTACACAATTTACACTACACTCAACTCTTTCTCAGCTCACCAGTTTTCTGAAATAAAATTTTAATTTTACTTGGAAATCGTGCCCCTCACGTTCGGGTCGCCATGAAAATGGTCTGTCTTCCCGTTGATTAGGATTAAGCCCCACTGTTGGGTTGACATAAATATTGCTCTGGATTCCTTATTGAAAGAGTTCCAAAATTCGTGCCAATTCTATTACTTGATATAACACATGCTGATAAATAAAAAAACTACTAAATTTTACCTAAATAAATTTTTGAGTCTAAGCATTGATTACGAAGTGTTTCAGTTGCGTACCTTCTGAAGATGCTTTCCATACTTACATTCCACGGCTAGCTCTGCTCACTGCTTTAGAATTAATAAAAAAAATAATTTGACAAAACATACAACCCTTTTATTCTGACAACATAAATAATATTTACAATATTTATCCAAGTTAAACATTTTATACCCCTACTCGGTAATAAAATCATCAACCTAGTATACCCGTGAATTTATTCTCCTCTACATTCATTGTTTTATTTTAAAGTAGATGGGCCTATCCCAGAACCTTAATTTATTTTCCCTTGGTCTATGGTGAGCTCAGTATACACCTTTTTATGTGTGCACAAATTTTTGCACTTGAATACTATACAAAAGACCTGTTTACCTCTTACATCTGTGAAACTTTATACAAGCATTTACACCTTCAGATTTATAATAAAAAATTGTCCTTTACATATGTCAATAAAATTAATTTTTGGTTCATAAAAATGTTCACCAAATAAAACTCAAATCACTAATAGTTTAAATAAATCAGCACCAGCACAACAGTTTCAACAACAAAAAATCGTTTTTTATTGTTAGTAGATTTCTTTTAGCAATACTGATATTTAGGTTTTTAAACACTTTTCTTAATTTAGTAGTTAAATTTTGAATAAATGATATGGGTCTATAAACTTTGGATGTAGTAGAATTTGGTGTAATATGATTATAGTTTGTTAAAATTGTTCTTTGGTTATAAAGAAGTTTTTTTGATAAGTGTTTTTGAATAATTGTTATTAATTAATATGTTTTCCAAAAGTGCTAAATTTTTTGTGATAGTTTCCTGATTCTATTTTTGAATTCTAATATGAAAATTATTTTCATACTAAAGGGATGGTTTGATTTATAATTTATAATTTAGGTAACGCTAAGAACTCATTGGTTTTTGATACCAATCTGTAATTATTAAGTGATTTTTTGATTAATAATATATCTAAAAATGGAAGTGTGTTTTTGTTTCATTTTTATTGTGAATTGTATGTTGGAATTATAACTGTTAAATGTTTGCAGCGTTTCGTCTATTTTATCTTCAGGTGCAGCTGTTATTATATCTACAAATTTTTTATGAAGAGCACATTAAAAGAAAGAGATGGTATAACATTGTCTAAAAGCGAGTTCATTACAATTTCTGCTAAGACTGGGCTTATATTTTATATTTGTATTCATATGAGAAAAAGCTTGTACTGAAGATAAAATCTACAATTTTTAAGAAAATGTTTTTTGGAATATTACAATTTTTGTTAATTTCATTCTAGATATTATCAATATTTTTAAGGCGAGTTCTTTTGGTATATTTGTAAATAAAGGTACTACGTCCAAGCTTATTATTACATAATTATTTGGTAAATTGTAATTATTTATAAATTCAGATAATGCAAAGGAATTTTAAAAGCGATTAAATAAATCAATTATTAAGTATCAATGAATAAACATCCCGATTCAAGAAACACGCGCCTACTAAAAAGCTATAAAAGATAAGATAAGCGTTTTAGTAGCTTTACACGTTACAGAAAGAAGGAGACCGCGACCATTCATTTCGTGCATTAAAAAGAATAGGGGACGCTTTAGGAGAACCATAAATCATACCGACTGACTTAATTAGCTCATTAAAACACGAAATTGTCGTAAATGATTGCATTACCCAGGGTGTGTCATGATTCGAAATAGAGCCGGAAGATTTGGAAATATGACGGGTTGAGTTAATTTTTGCATATAAAGAAGAAATTCAGGATTCATTCATTTTTCAAAATCAAACGTGCAAGTTTTGAATAAAGATTAATTCTTTCAAACGTGTAAGTTCGAGTAATTTATAATTAATTTTACATCCTATATGTAAAATAGAACTTTGAATTATGAAGCATAATTATTGTTAGAAATACTACAAAAATTAAACGATCTTTGATATAAATAATCCCGATACAAGAGCGATTGCTGACTGTAATCGATTAAAATAGATGCACTTTGTAAACTGATATTTTAACGTCAAATGGAGATTTGAAATGAAACGAAGAAGTATTTAATCCCATTTAATTACGATGGAAATAAAATTTTGATAAGCACTGTTTGACAATAACAAGAGCACGTATAAATCTTGGATTTTTTTGTAACTTATAAGGATATTTAGATATTAGTACTTACTCGGAATAAGTTCTTAATTTTATAAAAATTATTTGTTAGGGAATAATTTCCAGCAAATTTTGAGGTCAGAACACGAAGCATTTTGACCTTTAGTAAATCATATGTGCAGCGTCGTTGGCCAATTACACGTACAGCCAGGAAAATAAAAAGGATAAGAAATTATCCCGAAAAATTTTAAAGAGAATTTTTGTAACTCACAGGGAAGACGTTTTAATTCTGTAATTGTTGACAAGAGGTGAGGATTATTTTCATTAGGAATAATTTTCTGTATAAGCTTCAGTTGTAAACTGTTTTATAAGCACTATTTACATCTGTTGAATGTAAGAGATTCTTTATATAATGTGTATAAAAGAAATATGTTTTTGAATGCATATATATGTTTCTTGAGATTTCTGTGTTTCATTTCATTTTTGTAAATTCCACATCATAATTTCTGTAGAGTTAGCCAGGCAAGGAAAGGACACGGTTAAACAGTATTTGCATTCATATTAATACAATTCGATGTATCCAAGCCACAGTACTAATTAGACTGTTATGTAAAGCCCAAAGTGAAAAATATAAGGTCTTGGACAGGACTTGAACCTGTATCTTATGCTTTCCGCTCCCAAGCGTTTTCCTATTACGCCACCGCGACGGGTGATGACAATTTGAAAGTTGACAAATCTAAATCGTGTACACAACCATATATCAACCTAACATTCAATTACATTTGACATTTTTGTCAATTATATCTGACAGTGTCAAGTTTTTGACTTATGTCAGTTATACACAAGAAGTGACGCTCGAAATTATCGGCTATAAGCCAGGTACTAAATGTATAGAAATATTAGTTAATTAATTACACAAGGTAAGTTGATAAATACTAACGTATTATAGTTAATAAGATGAAATAATAACTTGTACTTTTTGTATAAAAAGCCTAAGTTATTATTTCACCTTATTAACTATAAAACGTTAGTTTTTATTAACTTTATTAATTACCTAATATTTCTATATATATATATATATATATATATATTTGTATACCCCCCCTTTTTATATATACTATATTTTACTTTATTTTAATCTCGTTGCCCACCCCTTCTTATAAATTTCAATGTTTTTTTGTCTACTGTGCAAACACCTATTGCACGCCACGTACTTTTGCAACGTTTGGTTGGTTGTCTAATCAAAATGTTTATTACTATGCCTCGACTATATGAACTCTTTTCTCAGGGTGTTCACCTACTTACCGTGGGTTCGGTGGTAAGTAGATGTGCAATGTCCAACCAAACTGCACTATCCTTTGTTTTACTACTTTTATATAAATTTACTACTGTATATGCCAAAATTTAATGATCAACGTAGCCTTGTGCCAAATTAATTTATACACAATTTCTGACTTTGACGTTATAAGATATTTCACAGTACTCACCTAGATTATACTTCGTCGCTGGCCTAAATTTGACTGCTGGCTCAAGATCTTAGTCGCCGTATCCGTCTTTACATGGATTCACTATCGTTTTGAAATTTTCGTATCGCCTCCAGGTATCTTAGTATAATTTTGTTGATCCCCAATCTGAAATAAATAACCCGAATTTTAGAATTTAGAATGACCGTTTTAATTACTTCCCCTGCGCTAATTCTTCCGTATTACTTTCTTCGTAGCCTTTAACTCTTCCAATTGCTGCTCTCCAATCGCTCAATCCAAATCTACTCTCGTTCCGCTCAATCCAAACCTATTTTCCTTTCAGCTCAATCCAAATCTATTCACGTTCCTTATCGTAAACCACTCAATAACCCGCTATACATAAATCTCTATACAAATCAATCCAATCAATGCCCCATTAACCATAAATCCGTAACCAAATCAATCCAAATCTTATTCACGCTTACAATTCTTCACCGATGCCTTCTGCCTTTATCAAATCCGTTCCTAAACAATCTTACTTGCCGCTTCGCTATTTCACTAACACCAATCTTCACTATAATTCGTCGTTGCTATTCGTTAACTAACCACTGATGCTTCTCGTTATTCCACTTTAATAAATTAAACTCTTCAAATTCAAACACATTTATTTCTTTTTCAAAAATATTTAAACAATTTTAGCGCAGGTTTACAAAAATACGTCTTTATACAAAATTAAATCGAAAAAGATCTCCGTTGTTTACTTTCCAAGGCGATTACTACAACAAATCATGCCTACTTAATCACATATTACATAAATAAAAATATCCAATAACATTTTATCCCTTATTTTGTGTCACAAATACCTTCACTGTTGTCCTTTTACACTTTCCTAGTTTGTACATAATTCTATCATTGGTCCTAAATAATTCACAATTCTCCAATCACATTTGACACTGCTATTACTTATAATTTTGAAATTACAAATTTGTCCAAAAGTTGATTCTATTTAAATAAAAAAGCCAAAATAATTCACACATGACCTGGATGCGTGGTTGATAGTAGACGTCCGTAGACGCATCCGATTTTCCGACGGCAAATGTACTTTCAATGGCCTATTACATTGCAACTCAGTATAAAACCTTGAGCACTGTGTATTTTATCAACGTCATTAGTCATTATAGTTTACCTTTTGGCACATACATTTCAAATTAACATTGTAAATACTTTAGCATATGTAAAGTACGGCAAAACATAATTTTTGAATTACTGGATCTAATATATGGATCATTCTATTTGGCATACACCCCCTTTAACCCAAAACTACCCTTAGAACCCTCGTAGCTCCCACCTGACACTACATTGGCCCCACTGATTTTGAATGAAAGTAGAAATTTCGTCTGTTTTTACTCTTTCCTTGGTGTGCATAATTTCTACTTTTTATTTAAAATCACTCCCCGTGTTTCTACATATTAATTATTCAACCCCTATTTTTCTTTCTCAACCCGTCGGTCTAACTACACTATATACTAACCTACGCTATAAACTAAACTATCGCTATAAACTAAAACAAAACTAAACTTTCCGTCGCATGAACTACATAACAAATAATCCAACCCTTTTGGTTGTTCGTATTGCGCTTTTGTAATCGAGTTCAACTTCCTCGCATCTAAACAAATTCTTATATCTCTTTTATTTGGTTTTGGTACAATAACTACCGGGTTCACATATGGTGTTTTCGCTGGTTCGATGATACCTTCTTTTAACATTTTGCTAATCTCGGCTTTAACCCTATTTCTAATTGCAAATGGGATTGGATACACTTTTGTATTAAACCCACTATCTTCCGTGACCTCTAACTTATGCGTATATCGCTTCGCAAATCTCGGCTCTTCATTAAACAATCCTATAAATCTATTAAATAACTCTTCTAGCTTTGCCTTAATATCAATACTCACTTTCCCTATCTGTTCATCATTAATTAATTTCGCAAACATATTACATAATCTCACTTCAACCCGTCTATAATTATTCTCTCTAATCATTCCTAATCCTGAACTATCTATATCATTTCCATTCCTATATTCCGAACTAACCGTAGGCACCACCCATAACTTATCTTTATCAAATATCCTAATCGACCTATCCTTTCCATCTATATTCAATCCAAAATCCTCTATAAAATCCATTCCTAATACAAAATCAAGCTGCAACCCCTTTGTAATCAAAAACTCTGCATCTCATGCCTTTTTATTCCCTATAAATATCGGTACACGGATAACCCTATAAATCGTTGTTAGCTTTTTGTTCATTGCCGACCATAAATTAACCCCCTCAATTGTTCCTATTCGTTCCTTTAAAAATTCTTCTTGTTTTAACACCACATTTTCATCTACCAGCGACAACTGCGAACCACTATCAACTAAAGCAACATATAAACAATCTCTTAAACTAATATTAATAAACAACAAGTTCTTTTTATTAAAGGTATAACTATTTAACAATAAATCTCTTAAACTATAACATACGTCTATATTCAACCCTAAACAGTCGGTCGTCCAAAAATTTGCGTTTTTTTTTTCGACGGCGCCTCGTGTATCTGTACTACTTCAATCTTATCAGTGTCCTGTGTCCTCGCGCTGGTCGTCATGTGGTGGACGTTTGCGTCCCTGTCCGTCCGGCTGTATCCGTTACTGCGTTCCGCTTCCCGTCGTACGGCCGTCATCCTCGTCGTTGCCGTGCTGGTACCTGTTTTGTCCTTGGTATTCGTTCGCCCGGTGTTCCCTATTGTAATATGGTCGTCGGTTTCCGTCGTGTCCCCAATGATTTCGCTGTCCGTGGTTGAAATTTTCCTGTCGGTAGTTAGGTCTGTGTTCGTGGTACACATGTCGTCGGCTGTCTTCCCTATAACCCCCGTTTTGCTCCCAATAATTTGTCCGCGTTTTCGCCTCCAGTGCCGTCGCTAAATCGAAATTTCGCATCACGCCTAAAATTTCCCGTAATGTCTTCACGTTCTGTACCACGACCACCTTTGTCACTTCTGGTTCCATGTGTCTTGTGAGTAGTAATACCATGTCGTCCGCGCCCAATTTCGGTGTCAACTGTTGTGCCTGTCCCTGCAATTGTACCCGTGTATTTTCAGTCTCGTCGTCTACGCGGTCTACGTTGTCTTGTAGCTCAGTCCTGCGTTCGTCCTCTGTCCGCGACTCTTCGATTTTGTCTGTTAGTTCCGTGTGTAGTTCCGCGTGTAGTTCCGCGTGTAGTTCCGCTTGTGATGTTTTAACATCTGTCCGCGACTGTTCGGTTTTGTCTGTTAAGTCCGTTTGTAGTTCCGTGTGTGTTTCTGCAATCATGTTAGTTACACCCGTTTTTAGTTCCGTGCATGTCGTCTTAATATCTGTCCGCCATTCGTCAATCGCCGTGCTAATATCTGTCCGCCACACATCGATTTGGTTCATTAAATCTGTCTTTAGTTCCTTGCATGATGTCCTAAACTCTTTTTGTTCCGTACGTAAAGTTTCCATTTGGTTTGTTAAACTCATCAGGAGTCGTATTATGTCCGCGTCCGTCATCTCTGCTGCCTATACTTTACTTTATTTTACTTGAAAAATTATTTAAAAACTACGGGCCCCACCTAATCTCAGGATCCCGTATCCTACTACTATTTCTGTCTAGTTTTCAATCGATCTAGTATCTATCTAGCCTTTTTTTCCAGCCTTTTATCGAGCTATCTAACCAGTATAGCTAGCCTTTTTTTCCAGCCCCACGTTGGGTTTGCCACCTTTTTGTATACCACCCCCCCTTTTTATATATACTATATTTTACTTTATTTTAATCTCGTTGCCCACCCCTTCTTATAAATTTCAATGTTTTTTTGTCTACTGTGCAAACACCTATTGCACGCCACGTACTTTTGCAACGTTTGGTTGGTTGTCTAATCAAAATGTTTATTACTATGCCTCGACTATATGAACTCTTTTCTCAGGGTGTTCACCTACTTACCGTGGGTTCAATTTAAAATTATGTATAACACGTTTTGCATTAAAATGCCTTTAGGCTTGTTATGGAATGATACTCTCTAGTGGAAGATTTCCACGGATTTTCAACATACATAATACTTTTTGGAACGCGTATTTAGATAGTACCTCGTAACAAGGGATAATTTGCAGTTTTTATTAAATTTCACTGACATACGTACTATACTATTTAAGGATACTATTATATAGCATGAATAAAGCGTTTTAAAGTACAACACAGTGTTTCTACACTGAAAAGAAGTATTTAGAATATTGAAAAACCGTGCTTGTTTTCTTGGATTCTGGGGTGTTGTATGTACAGGATATGGTGCTCAATGACCTTTATATGACCCCTTTATCACGTTAATATATAGGGATATATGACCGTTTTTTTTGTTTGTGCTCATTACCACGCACTAGTGTTAATCTTGTAAGGATTCTCATAATCCTTTTTCATTAATCGACTGAATGTACTTGTTCCGTTTGTATTTCTAGTTAATTTACTGTTAGTTATAACATAAGATGAAGCTTGCAGGTAAACTCGCATCCGCCCTGTGGACATTAAATGTCATTAGATTTGTTGCGATTCAGCTTTCAAGCTACTGTGTTTTATTGATGTACCGCGAAAACTTAGTTAAAAGTGTGCTGTGCGTCGCCATGGTATTTTTGTTAGACAGATACGAACTTCTGTCAAAAAGTCGACGTTTTTTACTACTAGTGTTCAAACTCCGCTAAATCTAATAACTTAAATAAGTACTTGAAGGGTTCGCTATTCTTATTGTTAAGTATACATGTTCACTGATTTCACCATCTGTAGTTATCGAAGTTAACCGCCGCATTAACATATATGATCAATTCTCGCCGGGTATGAATGATACCTGCAAGCTCTAAAATTTTTATTACCTTACGTTGTTAAATACCGGTTATCAAGGTATAGCATTTATGTATCTTGGTAGTTATTATCTTATAGTTACATAATTGGTTGATTAATATTTGAATTAGGTCTTTAAATTATTTGTAGTGTTTAATTTGGATTTTCACATAAAGGGCGGTAATCAAAATACTAATTGCCTGCTGTATATATCAGTGCATACATTAAAAGTTTCCTTTTGCTTTTGCATATTTTTCCCGCTTGTATTTCTTCGCTTTTGCTTTAGTAATTTTTAATCACGGCAACCACGCTCAAAAAGGCGTATTTTATAAGAAACACGCAAATTAACTCCCTTCAGGAGATCTTTTAAATCGCTAACAAGACTGTAGTTGAACCCAGTGTTTTAGAACTCTTCCGGGCTCAATACACGTCGATCGACACGATTAAGGAAAACTTTTTTGTGCAACATAATTTCATTATTGGTTAAATCGCTTCGGCTGAAGACGCAGATAATCAGTTTGAAATAGAGGATTGAATCAGAAAGCGCTTTGACAATACCTTTTTTCTTGTTAAAGCCCTTTATTTCAAGTTATTTCCAATCAATTTTGCCTCGCCTGTGGAAGGTGGATCCGCACCTTCACACAGTACAAAATCCAAAGTGATCCTACCGCCGCTGATTCTCACTTCATTTGACGGTGATATCAGTATGTTCGAAACCTTTATTGATCGATTTGATAGTCTGGTTGACTATAATGACGACCTCTCCGACGTCGATAAATTTTTCTACCTCCAGTCCGCATTGACAAATTTCGCATTACTTACCATTATAATTTTTGATCAAACCCCCTTGCATATAATAAAATTCGCGAAAAATATAGTAATATTCGCCGCATCACTTCTGCTCTTTGAGAAAATATTGAAAAATCCCCACCCATCAGGTTTGCAAAAATTAGTAGACACTTTTACCGATAACTTGCAATCCCTTAAAAAGTTTGATTTGCCTGTAGAGGAATGGGACTTTATCCTGGTGCAAATGATCCTAAATCGCCTGGATGTGCACACTGTTCGTAATTTTGAGATGCATCAGGATCCCTCAGCTATCCCATCCTGCGCAGAGTTAATTGCTTACTTGGAAAAAACTTGTTAATCTTTATCAAATTTGTCGGTCAATCATAAATCTGATTTAAACAAAGTTGTTCATACTAACAACAATGCTAGGTCTCGCTCTGCTGTTTCCATGTTAGTACATACTAGTCATAATGTCGTTAAATGTCCGCTTTGTCACCAAGACCATATTCTTTATCGTTGTAATAAGTTCGCTAAATTTTCTTCTCAGGATCGCTACAATGTTGTTAAAAAACGTCAACTTTGTATCGACTATCTTAGTAGTTCCCACATTTTGAATAAATGCAGATTCACTATGTCTTGCCGCCAATGTAATACGTCATCATTCTTTGTTACACTTCTACCACATGTCGTCTAAACCCGCTTCCGATAATAGTACTAAGGTTCAGTTTCAGCCTGTTCCCGCATCCTCTAAGGTTTTACCTTGTACTAATTCCGCTATTTAGGACCGCTACACGCCTCCCGCTCCTCGTGCCTCTGAGGAAACATTGACTTCGTTTAGCAGAAGTGGCCCGTCGACTTCGAATGTTGTTTTATTTAATTCGCTCCCTAAAACATCAGTCGTGTTACTTTCCACAGTTCAGGTAGAAATCGCGGACGCCTCTGGTTCTTTCCAGAAATGTCGTTGTTTACTCAACTCTGGTAACATGACTTCTTTTATTTCGCAAAATAGTGTGAAACGTTTGGGTTTTTGCGCTACTCCACATTCTCTAACCGTTAGTGGTTTAGGCTCCATGCATTCTGCGGCTATATATGGCGCTATAACCGTTTCACACAAACCAATAGGTGCTTCCTCGCCTATTATTAATTTCAAAGCTGTCGTACTCCCTAAAATTTGTGAAAAATTACCTATTACTAATATTCCTTCTGAAAATTTCGCTCATCCAGCTAATGTCAAGCTAGCTGATCCGCTTTTTGCTCAATCTGGACCGATTGATTTATTACTTGGCGCGATATTTTTCCTAAAGTTTTATTAAATGGCCACATCCGAGGTTGAAGTGATCCATCTGTTGCAATTAATACTGTTTTTGGGTATGCTCTAATGGGAGCTATTCCTGCCGCATCCTCTTCACAGATCACTACCTTATTTTGTATGACACAGTCTACTTCCCCTTTGGAAGATATTGTCGCTAAATTATGGGAAGTTGACGATGCTCCTGAGGCTAAATTTTACACACCTGATGAAATCTTAGTTGAAAAAAATTTTGTCGACACTTCGTCGCTATGAGCAAGGACGGCATGTCTTCTAATTAAACAGCCCGCAGTTTATGAACAATAGGTTTCGTTTATGCGTGACTATTTAAATTCAAAACACATGCAACCTGTTGAAGTTGGTTCTCTATCTGGCATTTCTTATTACATCCCGCATCATTGAGTTGTGAAACCAGTAGGTATAAGTACTAAACTAAGTGTAGTTTTCAACGCTTCTCCTAAAACTCTATCTCGATCCTCCATAAATGATTATTTGTTCGTTGGGCCCAAACTTCAACCAGATATTACTGCAATTTTGTTACAATTTCGCCTTCATTCTTATGCTATTACTATAGATACTCGCCAAATGTACAGAAAAATCGTTGTTAATCCCGCTCATTGTGACTATCAAAGAATTGTTGGGCGTTTTTCTCATGAGGAGCTTATTCAAGACTTTCAATTGAATACAGTTACCTATGGGGTAAATTGCGCTCCTTTTCTTGGGATTCGTACGCTTCTGCAGTTGGCCGAAGACGAAGGAAACTCCTTTTCTTTGACCGATTTTGCTCTTCGCAATCACACCTATATCGATGATATCGCTTTTAGTGGGGACTCTATTGATTCAACCCTTGCTTTACGAAATCAATTAATTGCTCTTCTAAAACTGGGTGGTTTTGAACTTCATAAGTGGTCTAGTAATCAACCTGAATTACTCAAAGATCTTTCCGCTTCGCAACAATTCGCCTAACTTTGCTCCTTTGAGAATCCTGACACTCAACCTGTGAAAGTTCTAGGTCTTCAATGGAACCCCACTTCAGATACTTCTTGTTTTCTTGTTCAGCCACAATTGATAGCATGTACCAAACACAACTTACTTTCCACCTTAGCCCGTATTTTTGACCCTATGGGAATTTTATCCCCCTACTTTCTTAGTAAAGCATTTAATTCGGCGTTTGTCGTCCTTGAAATTAGAATGGGATGATACCCCTCCCACCGATATACTGCGTTTATGGGAGAGATAGCTTCATGAATTGCCATTTATTTCCGACTTTGATTTGCCGCGCTTACTAATTCCGCCACATTTTTCTACGTGCGAAATTCATTGCTTTGCTGACGTTTCCGAACGCAGCTATTTACGCTGTGGTTTATTTTCTTTTTGTCACTTATTCGTCTATTGAGGTCCGCTTAGTTTTTGCAAAATCTAAAGTTGCTCTTCTTCGTACCCTTTCTTTGATCAGACTCGAACTTTTAGCCGCCACTTGGCATCAAAACTATTAACCTTTATCCTCAAAACCTTTGATTCCCACCTTACGTTTGATAAAAATTTTTGTTAGTCTGATTCCATGGCGGTTCTTTCCTGGATTCGTTCTCCACCACAGCGCTGGAAGACCTTTGTCGCCAATCGAGTCTCCTATATTCAATAAAACACTTCTCGGGCTTCTTGGCATCATACCTACTCCCATGAAAATTCTTCCGATGTCGGGTCACGTGGTTTACTACCTAGCGACTTGTGCCAGTGTTCTTTATGGTGGGCGGCACACCCTACATTGTACATTTTGTTCGAAAAATACAGTCCGTATATACCACATTTTAATTCTCCCAAAGTTCTCAGTGAAGAACCTTTTATTATTCTGACCGCCGTCGCGTCCTTTTCTTGGACTGAAATAGTTTTGGAAAATATTTCTTCTTTTCAATTAATTATTCGCATTGTCGCTTGGATTCTCCGCTTTGTCCATAACCTACAATATCCATTGTCAAAATGGTCCCGTTGGTCTAAGGAGTATTTGCATATGCTGCAGCAACGGTCTAAGTGGCACAAAACGTCTCCTACAGTTCTTTTGGACAGCTTAGTGCTAATTAAAACCGAGAACGTTCCACCTCTTTGTTGGTGCCTTGGACGTGTCGTGGCGGTACATGTCGTTCACGTTGTCACCATCAAGACCGCTTAAGGCGAGCTGAAGCGCCCTGTCGTTAAGCTCTGTCCTTTACCTTGTTTGTAATTTTGTGTTCTGTTCACATTAATTATTTCTTTATTTTCTTCGCATTAATTAAATTTTTTTTTGTTCGCCTTTTCTACATTTCCGTCATACCCTTGGTAATTATTTTCCTTTCAAAAATGCCTTGCATTTTGGTGGGCGGTATGTTCCGTTTGTATTTATAGTTAATTTACTGTTAGTTATAACATAAGATGAAGTTTGCAGGTAAACTCGCATCCGCCCTGTGGACATTAAATGTCATTAGATTTGTCGAGATTCAGCCTTCATGCTATTCCGTTTTATTGATGTACCGCGAAAACTTAGTTAAAAGTGTGCTGTGCGTTGTCATGGTATTTTTGTTAGACAGATACGAACTTCTGTCAAAAGTCGACATATTTTACTACTAGTTTTTCGAACACCGCTAAATGTAATAGGTATGTACTTGAAGGTTTCCGCTATTCTTATCGTTAAGTATACATGTCCACTGATCTTACCATCTGTGATTATCGAAAATAACCGCCGCATTAACAGTACTTTTATATAAATGTATTTGTTCCTGTTTATGCTTATTAACATGCACACGTGTTAATCTTGTAAATAATTAGTTATAGTGTTGTAGATTAATTGTCAATATTGTAAATATATTTTTTTGCTTGTGCATATATTGACTTATATGTTGCAGTGGAGTGCCCTGCTACCCGCTTTTATAACAAGCACATCATATTCCCTTGTAATAAATTTATCAAAATATTTCAATTATAAAATTGCATTTTTAACATAATAATTATTATTTTATTATTAAGTTGATTTCACCTTCCTTGTTTCCCATACTAAATTCTTAATAAATTTCAGACTTCGTTTAGAGATTCTGCAAATAATCCAATTACTATATACCTATTTGAACATCGCAACAGCGATGTCAGTTTAATTTAGTGGTAGCTATAAATCTTTTTGGCTTTAACATTTCACTTACTCGTTGTGTCATTTTCTTGAAGCTTTGTTTGTTAAATGCAGAATAAGTCGCATATGAAAAAACGCCATAACATGAAAATTGTTAAGTGCGTAATAAAATGAAAGATAACATAATTTGTTGGAAGCGTGTTTGCTCAAAATAGACATGTACTATAAGAGATAATTAATAGTTTATGAATTACTTAAGGAATAACGGTAACTTCTTTTTCTCAATCCGGCAAAAGAATCTATTCGGCAGTGATAGCACTACAGGAGAGTTGCTACTGTGTTTAACACTGAATAAGATTAAAAGTTTCCTTAACTTGTACCATAGTTGTGTAAAATGACATCAAAAGGTACTGTTTTAATAACTGGCGGTGCAGGTTATGTTGGTTCCTATATAGCCCTAGAACTTTTAAAAAACAATTATTCTTTAATTGCACTTGATAATTTTATTAATAGCTACGGAAGTTTAGAAACCGATTTACCAGAACCTCTAAAAAGAGTTGAGAACATTACTGGGAAGAGAATGATGTTCTACAATGCTAACATCTGCGATGAAAACGCTCTAAGCAAAATTTTTAAAAGCGTAGGTAAAAATCTAATAACTTAGAAAGTTACTCTTCTTCTCTGTAGCATAAAATAGACTACGTCATTCATCTTGCTGGTTTAAAATCGATTGGAGAATCAGTTAAAAGTCCGTTAGACTATTATCAGGTTAATGTAACAGGATCGATCACTCTTTTTCAGGTAAAAATCTATTAAGTGTGCTTTTTATTTTAACCATTTTGATTAGATAATGCAACATTATGATGTTAAAAAATTGATATTTTCGTCTTCTTCGAATGTTTATGGAAGCCCTCAGTTTTTACCAGTTGATGAAACACATCCCACTGGTCAAAATTGCACAAGTCCATATGGAAAAAGTAAATATTTTGTTGAACAGATCTTAAAAGACATGTGTGCGGCTGATTTGGTAAGTATATTTTAATCTGTATTATTTAATGATAATTATTGAAAGGTCGCTATAGCACATAAACACAAAAATAGTTTCATAATGCTTTGTTTTTGAGATGGATAAGCATTGGTCAGTATGAGGTTTTGAAAATTTTCTATTAAACGATCTATCTCTGCTGACAATTTACCCTGTTGAATGCATGTCCTTCTAACACGCACTTCAATGAACACAAGGATGAATTCTTCTGTTGTTGTAAACCGGGCACTAGCTATACTATTGCGGGCAATTGTTATACTATTGCGAAATTGTTAAAGCCGCGTAATTCCTATAACACGTATCACTACGTTTTAAGTATCGCGCAATAGTCAAATTTTCATATACATTTAAAGTCAGATTTCTTACACTATATAAGTAAAGCAGACTACTTACTTGGATGGTATTTTGTAGCTAATCTTAGGGTCCATGTTTGTGGGTTAAGTTACGCCCTTGCTGAGTTCCAAATTGTCAATCCGCCCATCCTAAAACTCTATGCTCGTAGAGGAATGAAAGAATACCATGTAGAGGTACACAAAGGTAAAGATAAAGGAACCTACATACCTACAAAGAGAAAAGACACACACAACCCAGGTAGATGTTCTTCACCTCAAGTCTCGTGGCTTAATGGCGTCTTATAACACCGCGGGCACTCCGCCATTCACTCTGCGCAGGCACGACTCGGGGACGACAGAAATTGACATTTTTTAATTTAAAAATATTCGCGGGAATTTATTTACAAATTAAAGCTAACTCCTAAATTGTACAT
The DNA here is from genome assembly GCA_036346225.1 of Platerodrilus igneus. Taxonomy (NCBI): domain Eukaryota; kingdom Metazoa; phylum Arthropoda; class Insecta; order Coleoptera; family Lycidae; genus Platerodrilus; species Platerodrilus igneus. Next base: position 20,584,248 of record JARFIW010000089.1, on the reverse strand, counting down.
TGCCAAATTTGGCATGTAACACTGTGTGACTGCCACTATGTATTGGCGGGAGCATCTCCGCGTTTTTATTGGTTGACGTGCCCCCGCTCTTTATTCTCGTATCTTGTAAAGTATTTTTATCAGTTTAATTACAGTTGCGTCCGATTTATACTGTTTTTCTTTGTTAATTTCAATATTTTATTTACATTCATTTGTTTTTGGATCGGGTTCTTACTATTTGCATTATTTTATATATTAGAGCTGGATTGAGTTTTCTTTTGTTAGTTAGGTGGTCTAATAAGAATCTTTGAATTTTTTTCATTTGTTCTTTGTATGTGTGTAAACTTGGGGCATTACTGTCCTGCAGGTTATTTAACACAAGTTCTACAGTTTAATTTATAAGCGCTACTATTGTGATATTTATTTACCTTTTCCACTCTTGTTAAAATTTGTTTTTGATAGTGGTTTGTTTTAAATGTGATTTTTAGATTGTAATATCTTAAATTGTGGCTGCATTGTATTTGTTTGGTCCTATGCAAGTTAGACATATGTATTTATTTGTTATGTTCTTTAATTGGTGGCTGAATGTACACAGTGCTTTCCTGCCAAATTCTTTTATTAGTGGTGACAATTTGTTGTATTGTGATACATTCTTTTACTGTTCCGTCACAAACAAGCATTAGTGATAGGAAAGTAATGAGTATTAGTGTGGATAAAGTATGTGTTATCGAACGTATCATAGATGTTTGCGGTTACTAAAAGAGTGATATCAAATGGATACTTGTGGTTTGTAAAACCTGTAATTGTTCACTTACCTTCTTTTTTTAACTGCATGGCTAGCTCAACGGAACTGGCGGAGTTTTCAAAATGAAATCAAACAACAATATTACAAAGCATTTATACAGTATTAACTATTTTCTCTGATACAAAAGCATTTAGAACATTTACAACATTGTTTTTTTCAAACATTAAATAATTTCTAAAAAGTATTTATTACAAAAATTGTTGCTTACTTTAATTTTAAATTTACAGAATTAAACTTGTTCTTTTGAGGATGGTTTACCTGGTTATAATTATTTCCACGCTTGTAAAATTTGTTTTGGCCAAAAAAATTCTTGATAGACAATCTATTAAAAGGTCAGAGTATTTCGAACAATGAGCACAAACTCCTAGTAAAAAAATCATTTACACAAATAAAAATTATTAGGACTATCCTAAACTATATACAAATACTCTAATATTAGTTAAAAATAAATCTAAAATTAATACTTGCAGACTTCACAAAAATGTTCCTTCTAATTAAAAATCTTCTTATTTTAAATTGTCAAATCAGCTTACAAGTTTTTCCATATTTGAAACAGCAATTACCAAAGTACATTTCTGGTTAAATCTTCCTTTCGATTACTTAATAAGATTTCTTTTTTAAAATAGCGTTATCTTGAAAAACTTTATTCATTGTAATTAATAATTCCATTTTTATATGTAATTTGCGTTTAAAAAACATCACTTCCATATTCATTACAACCTCGCAACTATTAAATTACAGTATGTTTACTACATACTTCAAATATTATCTTCGCATAGCAATAGCTCTCGCTTTAATTAAAATAACGTTTTGCAATCTAATAACAGTACCAAATTGAATCCCTCCTAATCAATAAACGCTTCTTTTTATACTTTAAATTATCTATATCCAGAAGCTACTAGAAAAATGTGGAACATTATGATACAAAGTGTCTCGGAAAAACTAATTAACGTCTAAAATCGCGACGTTTATTCCGCGTAATATCGTTCCAGTTATTCGTGAAGTGTGCTATCTGTTCTTGTTTAACACATGTACTATTGTTGTGGCGTCGCATACTAATGCTAAAGATAATCACTTTTATCCAATATTTCCTGAATTTTTGTGGGTTTCCGTGTTTCGGTCGCTTCTTCGCATAAAATGTTTATTTATTAATAAGTTAATTTACGTAGTTCTAAAAACCTATGACATCCTTTTATATTATAGAAAATTCTTTATTTAGAATAAATTGCTATAATCCACGGATTAATTAATTTAAACTTTAATTGCTTTTTAATGCAAAAGGGGTTGCATTTTTATAGAAAACATTCGCTTTCACGTTTCAGTACATAAATTTAATATGCAAATTGAGGTTTAAAATACACGTTGATTGTAGTAGTTTAGGCTAGATGCGTAAAGCTAGTTCTATGCTATTTATAGCAATTGATGACAATATATATATATATATATATATATATATATATATATTGATATAAAAATGGCCGGACATTGGGGCACCACTTAAAGAGTGATATGAAAATGGCCGCACTTTGAGACGCCGCTAAAAGAGTGCTGTGACAACGCCGCGTGTTGTGGCTTCACTAAAAAGAGTGCTGTGACAACGCTTCGCCTTGATGTGCCGCTAAAAGAGTGCTGTGATACAGATACAGCAAATTGTAAAATTTAAAATTATTAACACTTACCTTCCTTTGTAACTTTTGCCTAGCTAGCTCAACGGAAATGTTGGCATTTATAAAATGAAATCAAACACAGCAATATCATAAAGCATTTGTACATAAAATATTTTTTCTCATACAAAAGCAGATAGAGCATTCACAGCATGTTTCTTTCAAACATCAAATTATTTCTAACAAGGACCTACTTACTTAATTATAAAAAATGTTCCTTACCTTATTTAAATTTACAGAACTACATCTGTTCTCTTATGGATATTTTACCTGGTTGTTTATTCCCATGCTTGTAAGGTTTGTTTTGGCCAAAAAAATCCTTGACAGAAAATTTATTAAAAGATCAGAGTGTTTCAAACTCTAAACACAAACACTCCTGTAAAAATCCTTACAAAAATAAAATTTTTTAGATTAGAACTTATTCTATCTTAACTAAATGACAAAATTCAAATGTGTTACAAATAATTGATACTTGCAAAAATCCACAAAGCGCTTTTTTATGCAACTCGTAATTACATATCTTCTTATTTAAAATTGACGTCCAAATCGGCTTATAAGATCATGCATATTCGTTAAAATCTTCCTTCCAATTATTTAACGGTAACGTTTAAAACATCACTTCTTTATTCATTGCAACATCGTAATCGTATGCTTACTGCATACTTCAAATATCATCTTCGCACAGCAACAGCTCGCGACTTAAATCAAAATAACGTTTCGCTATCAAATTTATGAATGACTTTATTTAATAAACGCTACTTTACGTATACTAAATTATCTATTTCTAGAATGTAGTAGTATTTGCAGAATTTTATTTTAATTAATAAACGCCTATCTTACGTAATTTCTGGGAAGAAATCCTCATTAGCGTTCAAAATTGGCGAGTTTTATTACTTCGTTATCAAATTCCACTTATTAGTGACGTGCGCTGCTCGTCTTTGTTTAACACGCAAGGTTATTGTGGCGTCGCATACTAATCTAGTAAATGCGAAAGGTAATCAATAATTTTTATCAGTTATTCCATGACTTTTACGGGTTTTTCAATGATCGGACCGTTTCGTAGAATTAAAGTTTATTTATTAACGAAGTTGACATATTTCTTCTCAATTTCTCTCAAATGTTCAAGAACATGTTTTCATTTACAATGTTTTTATGCTATACAATGACTAATTAATAAGTGAAAATAAATGGCTTTGTATTTATCTTTAAATGCTGCGTTTTACGTTCGCATTTAATGCGTTTTACGGTATCTCACAATTAATTATTTTTTTACATATACGACTTACATTACTTGCCATTTATTTACTATATGCTTATATAATACAGGGTGTTTATTTATACACACGCAATTTGCGTTTTTGCATGGCATTTTACCGAATAAAAGTATGCTTGTATTATGCAGGGCGTAACCATGAATTTACGGAAATTTCTATTTTTTCCGGATATATTATATATATATATATATATATATATATATATATCATATATATTGCGGTGAGGTTTCTTAGGAAACCATCGTCATAAATGAGGTGAGGTTTCCTTTGTAACGGCGCGCTAATTCGTGCCCCACAGCTTGGGTCGGCATAATTTATTGTGTAGTTTCTTTCAAATGGCTCCTAAGTCTTGCCCCACTGTTGGGTTGTCATAAATTATTGTGAGGTTTCCTGAAAACCATCGAACCCCACAAATTGAGTCGACATAATATTGTGTAGTTTGCCTCGGCTGCTCCGCTCTTGAATCCTAATTCCACTAAAACCTCTTAAAATTAACACAAACGCTTACCTGGTCCTGGTACCGTTTTACACTATCGGGCATTTGTTATACTATTGCGCAATGGTTATAGTTTTACGCGGTATACTTCCCGCCATATTATAACTTATACCGACCACGCTTTAAAAAAGATGTAACCGCTTTTTAAGTCAATTTGCAAGCACAACTTAAATCAAAACAAATTACTTACGTGGTGGCATCTCGGAAATTCATCTCAGGGTCGCACGATGCTTTGCAGGTTAGATTCACAGTTACGCCATGTTGAATTAAATTACCATTCATTCCTTCCTGTAACTTCTGTACTCGTAGGGGAATGACAGGAATTAAGGTACCAGGTACACAAAAGTAAAAGGTAGAAGGAACCTACATACCTAAAAGAAAAACAAACACCACACCAAGATAGTTGTTGCTTCGTCGAGGGCTCGTAACTTAATGGCGTTCTTCTACACCACGCGCGCACTCCGCCTCATTTTTGCGCAGACGCGACTGTCAGGGACGACGGAAGTTGACGTATTCATTTTAAAATATACGTGGGAATTATTTACAAATTAAACCTAACGTGATACATGCCGGTTGGCATGTAACAACCGCTGAATCTAAAAACTCCCGCTCACTGCCTCTATGCTGAGACCTAACAGAAATTCACACCCTGCGTATACACTCAAAATAACGCAATTCACAAAATACATCACATACTATTTACATGAAATAAATATTACATTTTCAAAATACCTTTCATTATATACACTCGCGTTATTAATAATGTCAACAATTTCATTTTCAAAAGTAATTCAATTCGATAACCTTATTAAACAAATATTTTATTAAAGTAACAGGGCGTTCCTCATACCTTATGTTAACCCCTTTGTCTCATCATGAGCTCATAGTGAAACTCTTTAAACGTGCGTGCAAATTTACCGCACTACAGAATTAAATAAGTCCCCTATACTTTTTTACAACATAGCCTGGTTATCCATAAATTCATTATCCTTGACTACCTAAATAAATTTCATTTATATCTAAAGCTCCATACATTTTCAGTTCATTAAGTACATCGAATAAGAAACACTCCAAAGCATAAAAAGAATCAAAAGAACCATAGCAAATATTCACCACAAAATGTTTTTATACAATTGGTTACCTGGTAACTATCTGCCAACAGGTATCCGTCAACCAGCCCTTGAAGATGATGCCGTCCAGTATGGCACTAGTCCATAAAACAGCTCCCCGGTTGAATCACTGTTACTCTGTGTATGCTGCTACCCCAAAATCTCTTCATTTAAAATAAAACCATAAGCATCCAACTTCCAAAATTTACTCTTCGTATTCCCATTTCTAATAAATTAATCAAAGATTGCTACCTTCACCATCAAATACTCCCAAATTTTAATAATTTTCATTCATTCCAAAACCAAAGTCGTAAATGTCTGTACTTACATCCTTCATCTACTCTTCGCTTAAAATGCTTTATTTGATTTTAATTGACTTGACTTGTCATCACACTACACTAACTTATGTGCAATTATACTTAAGTTCAATAAATACTTTCACTAAAAGTAACACGATGATACGTGAAGGAATGAAGAAAAATAAAGAGTGTCACCCCCGTTGAATGTGGGTTGTGATAGCTTTCCTGTGTGTCCGTTTGCGGCTTAACCATTCGTTTTAGACTACAGGTTTGTTAACAATTTTTATTTGTCTTCTGTTTCTCTCCCTCTATCCATCCCTCGCTCCTTCCTCTTTCCTCCCTCCTTCCATCCTCCCTCTCTTCCCCTTCCTCTCTGTGCTCCTTCATCTGTCCCTACCGCTTCCTCTCCTCCTCTCCCTCTCCTCACTCCCTGTGTCATCTACATCTCTCCGGCCCCTCTCCCTCTTCCTCTCCTCTCTCCCTCATGCTCCCACTCTCCATCCCATTTCTCTCTCCTTTTCAACTCTAGCATATCTGCACAACATACTGTATTTACAATATTAATGTCTTCATCTTCAAATAATAATAGGTTTTCGGCTATATTTTAAACACTTACTACTGGTACCGACTTACCTTGACCAAAACAGTTTTTAAAATTTCAACTATCCATGTTCAGTGATGTTCCGCATACCGTCCAGCAAATCTGCAGTGCTGCAACGCAGCACTTTACTAACGTGCAGCAGTGGTTTCTACGCTGATTATGCCCACTGTGGCAATGTTGATCATTTGACAGAAGCTTGGTATAGGGATGGACCATACTGTTAAAAGTTTGAACTTTATTGTAAATACGAGATCGTCAGAAGATAATGAAGATGAAACTGACATCAAAAGTACCTATACCACTAGAAATCTGGTGCAAGAAGTCATTTTAATATTATTTTTTTGATGTTTATGTATTTAAATTTATGCAATATACTGGTGTATGCTTAAATATGTTCAACAGAAACTGTAAAATTGTAATGTCTTTAAAAAAAACTTATTTCTTTTAGGTAATTTGTAGTAATATTCCTTGCTTTAAATTGACTATGACTCGGTCATAATACTTTTTGATCTATTAAATATATTGACTGAAGTATCATCTGTTAATGTTAAAATTACAATTTATTAAAGTTGTTACCAAAATTCATATACAGTATACTTCATTATCATCAGTGATACTGGGACTAATGTTTGCTTGTAACAGTTATAAGAACTTTTATAAATAATTCGTAATTCAAAACTAAAACAATGCCAAATTTAGTTCTAAGTTGAGCAAAGCACATTAAGTCTATTTTTGTTCCCCAAAGTACTCAAAAACACTATTACGCTTTTCCATATCGGTAATATAATCATTTTTTAACATGTATTAATAGTTGGCATAAAGCCAAACCCACAAGTGAAACACTTTTTAGATTTATCTATCTATTCATCCACTATGATGGATAAGATGGTATGATCACTATATTTTGAATTACCAAATTGAATATCTCATATTGCGCATACAGTATTAATAATTTATTTATTCATTCATTGTTTTAGGAATTCAAAGTTATAACCTTGCGGTATTACACTCCCGTTGGGGCACATGAATCTGGTTTGATTGGAGAAGGTGCACTAGTTTCTCGAAATATAATGCCAACTATTTGTCAGGTAATTTATTACTTTTAAATACATATTAAAAATAAACTTTGTTCTACAAGAAATTGATATAAAGCTTTTAACTTCATCGTTTAAATTTGTACAATAGCTAAAATGGAGGTATTTATCTTATTCATGTATTAATTGTTGAGATTAAAAACATACAGTACAACCTCAGAAATGTAATCTAAGCAAGTCTGAATATCTCCAGATAAGGTTTTTAGCTTGAGTTGACAAGGGAGGACGAGTTCTTGTTTGAGACTTAATTATTATCACAGATATTTTTGGAACAGACAAGGATGATGCTTGCATCAAAGTCGTGCTTGTGGTAATCTGAGTCTTGTGGATTGTACTATATCTGATTGATCATCCAGTGAGCTATTATTATCAGCATATCTTTGTACATAACCACTTCACGTAATGATGTTGATGGCAAATTTTCGGGTAAGGTTGAAATCAATGTTTTTTATGAATGGCAAGCAAAACTGAATAGCATCTGCAAAATACTGTCTTTTTACTTCTTCCAGATCCAATTGACATAGATTTCGTTTTTCTTGCAAAAATTGTCTGAAGATAAAGCCCATTGGCTTTACACTCGGTTACCGAAACCAGTTGTTTAATAAATCAATGAACAATAATACTGGACATATAATATATTTAATATTTTCATATCAAATGAACAATTTTCTACTTTAATTTTAAACCAATTTCAAAAGAACGCCTCTTTCTATTTATGTATGTATGAATTTTGTTACATTAATTTTTACTACATAAATGCTAATATAAATATAAACAAATTTACCCGGGAATGTCAAACGCCTCATAAATTTTAAAGCTAATGCTTACCCTCTGGTTATACTAATCGCGATGCATCTTTCATCTCAGGGTGGTGTCTAGATGTCCCTTTGTTTGGTTGGCGGTAGCTCTCCAATCGACGAAGCGCCGTATGTTGTATAGAAGGGAAAAAGGTAACGAAAGAAAAGGGACCACTTCGTCGACTCTCGAACCCTACGAAATATGATATTACGAAATTATTTATTATAAATAGCAAACGGGACGTTTCCTTTTTAAAAGAGATTTAAAAAATGCACAAGAATTAAGGAAATTAGATATAAAGATATCGGTAATAAAAAATGTTAAAAATATAATAGATGTAGGGGAAAGGCAAATAATACTAAAAGACTTTCACATGTTACCTACAGGAGGACATGCGGTGAGGATGTACTAACGTTCAAAAAATATATTTATGGAGGGGTTTACAAAAAGATGTAGAACAATTAGTCAAATGATATGACGATTGTCAGATGTATTAACATTCGAGACCGAACAACCAACCAATGTCGATAACACCTACCACTGAGCCAGTACGCCAGAACATTTTTTGGGCCGTCGTTGGTCCACTTAAACCCGACGCTGACGAAAAACGTTATATTTTAATGATACAGTTAGAACTTAGCAAGTTTGCAGAATTCTACTTTTACAAAATAAAGAAGCTGAAGACTTTTGTCGAAAATTTTACTTTACCTTATTGTAATCCAGACAAGGTAGTAACTGACAAGGGCACTGAATTCCTAACTCCTACATTGAGCAAAAAGTATAAAATTTTAAACATTAACAAATTGAATTCTACAGCAGCATGTCACCACAAAGCTTTTTGGCGCAATAGAAAATTTGCACAAGTGTTGAGGCAGGTGTTTACATATACAAATATCAAAACATTCAGGTAAATTGAGTATGTGAATGCCTTTTTAGTGTTCATACAGGGACAAAATATTCTCCATACAAATTAGTTTTTGGAAAATCAGGTAAACTCGACAAACAGATCCAATGTACAACTTTGATTCGTATGCGTTAGAAATAAAATATCGCATTCAAGAAGCATGTATTGATGGTAAGAATAACCTTATGGTCTCGAAAGCTAACAGAAAACAAAACTCTGATGTTAAAAGTAATTGTATAAATTATATAGTAGGTGATAAGCTATTAATAAAAAATAACTTAGGGAGTAAAATGGATTCAATATTCAAAGGTTCATATGTAGTAATTAGTGAAAAATTTCCAAATGTTACTATCAAAATTCAAAATAAGTTTATAGTAGTACACAAGAATCGCGTTAAGTTGTATCATAGTTAATATTAAATTTTAGTTTAAGAAAAACTATTTGTATGAATTTTCTTCTTTCGGAAGGGAGGTGTAGTGTACTTAGGGCGTAATATTAATTATACATTCTAAATATTGTATTTAGAATGGACAATGACACGATAGAGAAAGTGAATGACTTCATGTACCTTGGTAGAAAGTTTTTGAGTAATGGAAATCTGGGTGGTAAAATAGAAAGGACAAATGCTGGAAGAAAAGTGTCTGACCATTTACAACAGTGTTTGTGTTTCTGCATGGAAGCGAAACGAGTCTGGCAGAAGAAGCATGAGGTTCCCACGAAGTGTGCACGGCAAAAATTTACAAGACAAAGTGCCAAACAAGTGGATCAGAGCAGAGTGTAGGGTACAAGTGGCCCCTTAAGGAGTTGAGCGAGCGAAGCATGCTTAGATGGTTTGAACATGTGGCAAGAATGAATGAGGATAGACTTACCAAGCGTATATATGCAAGTCAGGTGACCGGTAAAGCTGCGAGGGGCAGACCACGTAAAAGATGGTTTTGAGAGAACGACAGGTAAGAAGTGTGAGGAATAAAAGAACATGCCAAAAGCAATGTATGAATGTTGCAGAAGCAAAGGAGGTGTGTAGGGACCGGGGGATGTAGAAAAAGATTGCGAATGATGCTGGAAGTAAAAGTAGCATAGTAGTCTAAAGCTATACCCTTCATATCCCACCAGAAAGAGGTGCTAAATTTGATTACCCCAAAAGGGAATACCGTGATTGGTGTGTGGTTGGTGTGTTATTGTATTAATTATAGAAAGTAGAATGGTACAATGTATAGTATTAAGTGTTCACTATGAAATTACAAGAGTTAACAAACTAAACAAAAGGCGTAGAAACAAGTGCAATAGCTTGATAGGAATCTGACCCAAATTGTTAATATATTAACTGGTGTTTCCGATATTAAGTGGATATAATAAACGTGAGTTCCGGACAGAATTGTTGTTTCATTTCAGGTCTGAAGTTCGATTTAATATTACCACGGACGTGACATTACATGCACAATACCCTTTTTTTAATTTTCCATGCAAATATTTAACTGTATTTTCCTTAAAATTAATTTTTTTTTGATAATATTCTAAACTAATTAAAAGTTATGTAATACTATCACAACAACTGTAACATTAATAATTAACTTTTAGGTAGGGCTGGGATATAAAGAAAAACTTTCAGTCCTAGGATCCGACCATGGCTCTGCAGATGGTACCGCCATACGTGACTACACACATGTTATGGATTTAGCAGTTGGGCATGTGCTTGCTCTACAGAAAATTAGTGATCCTAAATTCAATAGTTGGGATGTATACAACATGGGTGCTGGAAAAGGTCATTCTGTTTTACAGTTAATTGAAGCATTTTCAAAAAGCACCGGCAAGGAAATTAAATATGAAATTATAAACAAACGAACTGAAGACATAAGCAAGAACTATTCAAATTCTGCTAAAGCTAAAAAGGAACTCGCTTGGACTCCAACTAGAGATATTAGTGCAATGTGCCAGGATGCTTGGAGATGGCATTCCCAAAGCCCTAATGGATATAAGACAATGTAATATACAAGTTTTGGATATATTGGAATCATTTGCTTTTAATATTATGTTATTAGTGTAATATTTACATTAGCTTGAATTAAATAAATCAATTTATGAAAACCTGTTAACAAAAATGGCGTTTTATACTTAACTATTGCTTCGAACAAGTAGTTGCATCTGTTCGGAATTATATTGTTGGTAGAGTAATTTCTTTAGTAAGTACATTTTCTGTACAGAAACATAAACATATGGCTACAGTTACGTGGAGTCATTTCAAACATCCCTACTAACAAGCTAAAATGACTTACAAAATAGGATCCGCTTCAGTCCAGTAGTAAATCATGTTATTAGGAACAAAAACGACATTTTCTTTGCCGATCAAATTTTTGCATTTGTAAAGTATACTATAACATAGGTTGAGCGAATGCAAAATATGTAGGTCGAATAAAATCAGGTTCAATTCAATAACCCAGTTTCTTTCTCTATCTGAAATATTGTCAATTATTGAAGATACCTCGGAACATTTGGTGCAATTTTCCAAAAATTTATTTAAATACATACTACTCACTGTATAATAATTAAAATTTACACTTTTGATATGCTAGATCAGCGCTGTCCAACTAATCATAGCCCACGGGCCATATTTTCTTCACCAAACATTTCAGGGGCCAAGAAGGTTGATAAATGAAAAGTCAGTTTATGTTAATTAAAAAAATATATTATTTATACTAAAAAGAACACTTTAAAATATTCATAATATATTAATGAGAACATTGTGGCCGTAATTGTTTAGCAACAATATCTTTTATGTCCACATCAATATTTATTGTAGCAAGTTTAATTATATCTTCAAGAGTGGAATCTTTCAAACTGTTTCTATATTTTGACTTTATATATTTCATATCGGAGTATGCATGCTCACAGATATATGTACTTCCGAACATTGATACAATTTGAAATCCAAAATCTCTCAATTTTGGATATTTCTCCTTATCTAAAAATTTGAATATTTCTATTCCAGTTACCCCACAAGATGTAAAAAATGGGTCAGTCTGCAGGTTGCATAATTTTATTTATTTAAGATCAACAGAGTTGATATCAATATTAATTGGATCACAAAATAAATCAATAAACGGTTTAAAATCATCAAATTGAGAAAATCTTACATTGAAATCTGTAATTAGCATATCCAATTTTGGCAGAAATATTTTAAAATTCGCTTCTATATTGCATTCTTTCATTTCTTCATAGATCTCTTTGCAAGATTTAAAATGAAATAAATTATTTTGCTCCAAATTAAACCTTAACAATTTTAATTTGTTTCTAAATCCAGTAACATATTTATAAAGGCAACACAGTTTGATCTTGTCCTTGCAAGGATTTATTCAAAATATTTAAATAATTTGTAATGTCCGTTATAGGAAAGAAAGTGAATAAATAAAATTTTTATCAACTAACTTTGTTGTCAAATTTTCATCAATGGCAATTTCTGTGAGAAAAAGATGAACTTCTTTTCGAAGTGTAAAGAATCTCCTCAAGCACTTTCCAGCACTTAACCAACGAACGTTACTATGTAAAAACAGATCTCCACACACAGTTTCCAATTCATTCAAATATGTTTTAAATTTTCGGTGTGTAAGAGAACGATTTCCGCTGCGAATAAATTAGTAATTTTGCAAACCTTGTCCATTACGTCTTCTAGTTGTAGTGATAAACCACATAGTGCCTCCTGATGGATAATACAGTGTAGCATACGACATGTTTTTCCTTCTTTTTTTAAAAGTCCAGTGAGCCCAATATTTTTGCCCGTCATAGCTCTAGCACTGTCGGTTACAACAGCAGTACATTTGTCAAATCTGCCATATGTTCTACTGCACATTTTAATTGTTTGTAAATATCTTCACCTTTTGTTGTTCCTTGTAATGATTGTAATTTTAAAAGTTCTTCTGAATAATTATAGTTTTCATTTACAGTTCTTATAAAGATAAGCATTTGACTTGTATAGGAAATGTCTGTGCTTTCAGCCAATGCTACCGAAAAATAGCAGCAACTATTGATTAGATTTTCTAATTTATTAGTGACATGCATGCTAATCTCATTTACACGTCGGCTTACAGTTTGGTTTTAAATGCTTGAGCCATTTTTATGGCATATTTTTTGATTAATTCTTTGCCTTTACTATTTCTAAACAAACTTCAAATGATGCAGCTATAGATGCTTCTTGAAATTTTAGTTCTTGATTAAAATAATTCGTTTGATGATCCAGCTGCTTTTTCATTTTTTTCACTAGTGATATTTTCATGTATCGCGTGTACGAATGATACTTTTTTTCATGCATGGAAAGATAATGGCGCTTCAAGTTATATTCTTTCACACAGCTATGATTTGTAAACATTCCAAACACTGTGGTTTACCATTCTTGTTCAGAATAAATAAATAATCTCCCAGCGATCTTGAAACTCTAATTTTCGAGGTCTATTTTTCTTTTATTAGTAGCATTCATATTCAATAATTATTTTAATTAATAAACAAATAGGAAATTAAGTTAATAATATTATAACACAGTCACCCCTCAACAAATTCTAGACAAGACTGCACTCGCACGATTGCATGAATCAACCAAATAGCGCAGAGTAGTGGTCGCATCATGTTCGCCAACCATAGATAAACAACAACCAACCACAAATATATGTGGCGCCAACGTTGAGCCAACCAGCATCGGACGTTAAACGGATTGCTGCAGTATTCAGCCAGGTTAAGTGAAGTTACGCAAACTAAATAGTACCTACTTTAAATTTTCACATAGTAAAATAATTTTAATAATAATAATTTGGTAACATAAATTTATTCATAGTAAAAATGTACTCGTGGGCCGTAAAAATAATTTGGGGGGCCGTATACAGCCCACGGGCCGCCAGTTGGACAGCCCCGTGCTAGATTAATATATTTTTGGACATCTTGTTTTATTTATTATCACATTTCTATGCCATTTGTTCTTTTAAATAGGTTCAGTGCATGTCGCTCTATTTAACAATGCTACATTTTTAGATAAGGCCATGATACTAAAGGAGCAATAATAAAAACAAAATGCTATTTGAACTTTCGGCGCTTTTCCTTTATCTTGACCCCCTTTGATTTTTTGGGTTTTATTTTAACATTTACACAAATATTTTTAACTTCCAGCATACTGAAGAAGAAACAGTTGCATTCCTCCACGAGAAGGGTACATTGCTCACCAACCGAATCAGTTCAAACGATCACTAAGTGTTGGTCCACTTTGGCCAAGAGATCTTTTGGAAGTGTAACATCTAATTATGCTAAAGGAAAATTATATATACTTGGTTTGTTGGCAACTGACTTTTGCTTGTCACTACAGTTTGAGTTTTTTTATTGGGCTAAGGAATTGACACTAATCAAGTATTGCAAATAACCAATGGGCATCAATTTCATCTGAACTTGAACAATTACATGCGTGAAGTTGCTGTTGAGGTTCTTATTCAACACCTAACTCAGAAGATTAGAGACGAAGACAATTATTAAAATCAATAAATCGATGTTCAGCAAGCGCAAAAACCCAGTAGACCAGGTGCTTCCTCAACAATGAATATTTGAAGAAATTTGTCGAACGACTAGGGTTTCCTTGTTACGGTTCCAGATTAAAGACTTTCATGAAGGAAAAATAATACCACCATCTTGTTGAAAAAGCCATATTCGGAAACTTCAAGACTAATCACGATCGTATGGGGTTGGTTTTTCGAAGCTACGTGATGATGCGGCAAACAAATGGTTGTATACCAATCGGCAGTAGCAGTTCTTTGATCTTGAAGAGGAAATGTTACTACATGACCTACTTTTGAGACAAATGTTGCGACCATCTTTTTAGATACACTTCGAGAACGGATGACTTTTGCCTGCTTTTCATCATTTTGAAACATTCAAATAGATGACGCGTTTATTTTCTGGCTTGTATGGAATTGTCCTAATAAACTAAAAGGGATACGATACTGTTTTAAATTTGTCCGTTAAACCAGGTCGGGCTTCTTGCGACTTTTTATGTACCACAAACTTTACAGTGTTTAATATAACAAATAGAACGTTTTAAGATAGGTCAGAAATATAAATAAGATATTTTAGATATGTTTTAATAACACTTAAGTGAGCAGATATAGGGTTATCGTGACACATTTTTAAGAAAACATTACGATTTGATATGGGAACAACTAATTTCCATTCAGAGATATTTGAAGTTCTACATCGAGAAGAAATAAATTTATAAAGTCAATCACCAAATACACAAAAGGTTGGGAATTTATCAGAGTGATTAGAAACTTTTTGTGACATATTAGATTACTATTCTCGAATAATGTTAATTGTGTGAAAGGATTTACTGGAAAACTATTAATTCGGCAAATGTCTAAGTGTTGGGGGATCAGAATAGGAAACAATGAGAGTACGCGTTTAACCAGTTCCAGGACTGAAGACATGATGATAATGATGATTAAATCACCAAGTATCTGGAGTTAAGGTAAGTGAGTTTAAAGAAGCAACATCACGAGATAAAGCATCAGGTACCTTATTTAATTTCCCAGGTCTATGACTAATAGCGAGGGTAACTTAAGATATAGCTAAGCTCCAAGAAGCTAAATGTCCTATGGGTTATTTTAAGTAGTTTAACCAGGTAAGAGTGGCACAATCAGTTATAGTAGTTTGACACCCGGTTAATGACCAATAATTAAATGTTAAGTGTTTGAATTTTTGTTGAAAGTTTGTTGAATACCATTGAAAAAATATGTAAATAACAAGTCCAAATGTCTGGCTAATATTGGAAAGAAAATTATCAAATAAACACTATTTAGTTACCTCTCCACTCAGCAAGCATTAGTTCTAGAGGAGTGTGGCCTGGTGGCACTGCTGGTATAGTCCATTCGCTTTAACTTTAGGATGACGTCTATTGTAGTAACAAAGTGTTGGCAACTGTATGCAAATGAATAACTAGAATTGCACTTGTAGAATACTGTCATTTAACACAATAAAGGTTGGCATTTCTGTACGGTGTTGCCACTAATTCCTCTTGTCAATGGGAATATTTGTATAGCTTTCATTAAATACATTAGAATTTAAACTAACATTGGCAATGTCGCATTTAATCCAGTTGTGATATCATCCTAAAGTTATAGTGAATGAACTATAGTAGTGTACACTCGATGTAAGAATTTTTCTATAACATTTAAATTATTTTTTGGGTTAGGTATTATGAACTGATGTAATTAATATAAAAAAATATATTTAATAAATCAACAAGTACAATACCAAAGCATAGTGTTTTTATTGAACGTTTCTTCAAGTATTTAAACACATACCTGTACATTGCATAAATTTCAATACATAATTATCCACAAAATAACATTATAACACATTTTTGCACAAAAATTCTGGTGCTAAATACCTTTGCTATTGTCAGTTTCATCTTCATCTTCTGCTGATCCTGTGTTTACAGTAAAGTTCAAGTTTTCAAAAGTATCATCTAGTAAACCATCCCTACACCAAGTTTCTTCTGTCAAACAATCAACATGGCCGCAATGTTTTGCCCACTCTAATTCACTAATTTCAGAAAATGCTATTTGCACTAGATTTACAATTTCATTTCTTTGATCCATGTTATTCAGTGCAACCTTACGTTTCAGCAAACTCTATATCCATTCTATGGGATGAAGTCACAATGATACTGTGATAAACGTAACACAATATGTCCATGTGTTTTAAGTAATTCATCTACAAAATATGTTTTGCTATATGAAAAGTTTTTAACTAATACTAATAATTAGTCTTTGCGCATTTCCTTTGTTGTCGAAACACCTTGATTTGTCAGCCAATCTCGAATAATTTCCTTTTGCACTGCTTGTGTAGGTGGTTTACTAATTTGGACACTATGATATGGTGCATTGTCCATAACAATGATGTCATTGGGAGTAAATTTGGAATTTCAATACACCATACGATGGATGAATATATGTTTCATCCAAATATGCACGGGTCGTTTGCCTTTTTCACGAGCATTGTTTTCTCGTAAAACAAGTAGATAGCGTGAATGCCATGCTACAATGTTTGTTCGTTCCATCAGCAACTTACGTTTATCATGACATTTTTTAAAACTACAACCAATCTTTACGAAATGCTGTCTTATTGTTTCTCAACCACCAGTTGATCTTGTTTCATTCTCTTAAAATATCAATGTAGGAACTTGCTTATCAGCCATATAAATTTCATCAACAGTACGTCTCAATACTCCTCAAGTTCAAATCGCGATCAGTAATTTTATTAGAACCGCTACTATGTTGCCTTTTTGAAGGAGATTTTACGCTCGATTCTCAGATATTGAAGCTTCCTTCTTATATATTTTATAAACGCACACGATAGCAGCAGCACGTTCAGTTGCCTTTTCTAAATGTAATCACCACACACCTGCATCTTTCTGTTTATCGAAAAATTCTATAACAGGTTTAATGATGTTTCTAGCCTCAGAATTAACAGTCTTTGTAGATGTAATGACTGGATTTATGATACAACCTACAAAAATAAACTTTTGTTAGCTAACTAAAGACAAGAATCTGTTAGAAATCATAAATTGATTTATAATTCCATAACCGGAATGTTATGTAAAACTTTTTTACAATATAATTATACAGTTTTTATACAAACTATTAGTTTAGCAAGGAAAATGTGTAGTTTTGAAAAAACAGTTAATAAAGTTGAATAAAATAGAAGAATAATGGAAAATACAAAAGCAGAACAATTAAACAATCGGAAAGCTAGGCAAAATGATATACATCTAGGCTTGTGGGTTGGTCAATTCAATAAGTGAGAAATTAATAGATATGGAATGGTGCGAATAATCATGTCGTAATAATTTTTGTGCACACAAGTTATATTGAACATAAAAGCACAAATAAAATCCTTTAAATTGATTTATGTAGCAAATACGTTTTGTTAATGTACTTTGTATTCAATTATTTGCATTTAATATTTAAATGAAATTTATATATAACTCGATAAATAACGCTGAATACACTCATCACTATCAATTTTCATATAATTAAAGTTATATGTACAGAATGTACAATATAGCAATCCAATTTTGTCATTGGTTACATATGTTCTTGTCAAATTTTAATTCACATATTTTCCGGGGCTAATGTTTGCTTTGCGGCACTGTATGTGATATATTTTAATTGACCTAAATAGTAAATTCCCATAAATAAATATATATAATTTTCATCTTCATCGTCATAACTAGGTCTTCAGTCCTAGAACTGGTTGGATGCATATCTCCATTGTTTTCTATGCTGAGCTAACCTACATATTTCCCTGAAATTCCCACGGTCGATATCTTTCACTATCTGAGTGTAACAGTCTAATCTAGGTCTGCCTCTACCTCACTTCGTTCCTTTCTGTTTCTAATATGTGCTGCGCTATTCCCTCATGCCTTAGTGTGTGTCCTATCATCCTATGTATCCTATTTTTTACGGTTTCCACATATTTTTTCTTCTACCATTTATAGAGCCTTTTTGTGCGTAACTTTGTCTGTTCATGATATCTTCATCATACGTCTGTAGCATCACATTCCAAAGACTAACATTTTCTGTCCAATTCTCCTTCTGTGCTCCATACAATGTGCTTTCAGCAATCTTTTCCTTGTTTTTACGTTTGTTGTCTTTGAACATAGTAATTTCTGTTTCTTGTTAAATGTAGCACAGCTTTGTGCTATTCTTTGTTTTATATCTTTTGCACTTTCCCCCATCTTGCTTTAACTTCCTAGGTAGCAGAAATACTTAACCTCTTGTAAGTTCTTGTTCCCTATTTCTATCCTGGTTTTGGTGGTTTACAGTTACCTTCCACATCAGTAGCGTGTCATAGAATGTCATGCCGATCCTAATGGTATCTGCCACTCTAAGTACTGAAAGAGTTGCAGCCCTCTTTCGGGGATCTGTTGGTTAAACCTATAGTTTGGCTCTTGAACTCACTGAAACATGCAAGCTATTCTACCCATTCTAGTATTCTAGAACTTCAACAAAGTGCAGATCTATTCAGAATGGAATATAATATTATATTATAAATATCATAATACGAATGTTTCTGGTTTCTAAATAATTTCTGTTCATTTAGTTTTAGATGCTTACAAAAACCATAAAAAAAATGGTTAATTACTAATTGAACTAAAGACCAAAGATATTTTTGCAAAGGTACCTAAACTTAGTAAAACCGGGCAATGTTAGTGTGTTTACTACAAGTTACATCTCGAGTATCAACAATTTTCCTGCGTTTTCGATCAGACAGTTATCACATAATTTTCCAGTGTAATGTATCCATCAAGTGTTGTCTATCGGGTAAGTGTAGTGTATTGGCTAACCTTAGGGTAACGGATAATTATTAGGTAGAACCCAGGTATCAACATTATTGGTGTAACACTTCGCCCTCTTTCTCTGTCCTAAGTTACACTCAAAGAAACGAGTTACCTAATACATATAAACTAAAATGCCAACTCTATATCACTTCTTACGGTTCGAAATTTCAATACAAGGGTCCACTCACCTATTCCAGAAGGATGTCAACTATTTCTGATCCAACAGCAATCACTATACTTCACTCAAACGCCTCGGCTCCTCTACAGCGGAGAGTACATGGACATTCCTCAGGGTGGTTAGGAATAGAACTCTGAAATCGACACTGGTGAGTTAACTTACCAGAGAGTTTACAAAATACCTGTACCTAAATGTATTTCAACAAACACCTTTTAATTGTAATATATATATCTCAACATTCGTATCAAGTAATGAATTTAATAACCTTTAATATGGTGATATAACTATATACATTACCTATGTCGACATACCTTTCACTTTCTTGGTCTTTTACCCAATAAATTAAAAGACATACTTGAATGCAACAAAAGAATATCTATTATTTAAAAAAAAGTTACCTTAACCCGGGTTGTCATACACTGTACTAATCAATGTAAATTCTACAATTAAAACAAATTGGCCCAGAATTAAACATAACCAAGAACTCTTGATATTCTACACAAAATTCATAATATTAAGTGGTAACGTTAATAATAATGTCGAAAAATTCCAACACTAATCTAGCAACTTAATAACATATTCATATAAAAGCAAATGTATAAATATATAAAAGTTCATACCTGCATCCTCATGTGTATGCATGCACATACACGTCCATTCTCTCAAATCATTTATTCAAAGATTCACCCAATATCTGTTTTGGGTATACAATACCCACTGTTGCTCCGGTGTCTAAAGTACTCCGAGGTAACTTATCCTCACCAGGGTTGATAGTGCTTAACACGGGTGTTGATAAATTTTGTGCTCGAAACTCTTTATATTCCCCTACTTTTCACGAAATTGGATTGGGACCAAGCTTCCAAAAACCGAACTTCCACCATCACTAAATAATGAACAGTATGGGAGTGGTTCTTCTTCGTAACTTTATTTTTATTTAGCCCATCACCATCACCAAACAACGAACTGTATGTTGGTGGTGAATCGTAATCTTCTTCGCAGTTAGTAAACCTGCGCTTCCTATCATTAAACGCCTTATAACTTAACCATTTAGTTTTCTGATTAAATTTAAATTTATCGCTATTTAATTCTCCTTTAAGAGCCTAACTTATCTTATAGAATGGCACTAATATTTGCATGTCTCCAAATATGGATATTGAATATTATGTCCACCTTCAACTACTTAAATTCACTATTCTTCCAAAATAAGCATACTCACTTTTCAGATTTATTCACTAAACATTACTTTAATTTTAACTGGCATAAAACCAATACTGCTACGTGGCATTGCAGCATAACACACACCAGCCCCGGGCTAGTTACATTTACATGCACGTGCCTCCTTTCATATCTTTGTGTGTCTTGGTGGGGCTTTGTGTGTCGTCTTTTTTAATTTCCCACTTACCGTAGTTATATACCTTCGATCACGTGACTGGTCTAGCCAATCAAAAACCTTACATATTTCACAATCTTAAATCATCCCTACATGTGCTTTCAGGTTAATTGCTTAAATCAACTTTTATTATTACCATTGCTGCTTGGAAACTACCCTATATTTAAATTTAAGTTATTCTTCAATATTCTAAAGTACCTTCTGTTAATATTTTTTATAGATATCGCAAAAAATTAAATATTATTGCACACTTCCGGTTTCGAATATTCTAGAACCAACTAGCATTTTCTTTGGCGCCTTAATTTAAAAATCCCTAAATTTCAGGGAATGTTAGATATCAGTTGATAGGTTATGTTCATTTAAGTTGTCAATTGTCACACAAAATCAAACTAGGGTTGGGTAAGCATATTAATTCTGGTTAGTGATGAGTTACATTTTAGATAGAATTGTCTGTGATTGGCAAAATTTTGTTTGAAATTTGGATTAATTTAAAAATGTTCTTGGGTGTTACATTGGATATCATCATCTGTACTATCAAGTATGACTTTCGGGTTGATTCCTAGCACCTCTCTGGCCTATTCTTTACATTAATTTTAATGGAAAGATCGAATAAATATGTTATTATAGATTTTATTTGCTTTTTATTGTCATTTATTCTTACATCATTATTGGTTATATTCGATTCTTACTCATTACAGACCATTATATTATTTTATCTCAACTGACATTCCTAAATTTCAACGAACATATTTTTGAAACAATTACTATTGAGTTTTTCAACTTCAAATACTAATTCAGAGATTGTATGTTTTCTTACTTTTCTCCAAGCTGTGAGCAACTGTAGAATGATTTTATCTTATCATTGCATCCTAGGAAATTATTTTCTTTTTGAACACAAAGTGAACAACTTGAAATTTTAAAAAGTGGATATGGAAATTAGTGTGGAAAATAAATAGAAGTTCAGGATAAAAGTAGGTTTTCAACGGTTAAAAGTTTATGGAACTTCCCTCGAAGATTTGCAGTCTAACTGGATTTTAATCCCATCGAGAGCTGAGCTGGGTGGGTGGTGAAACAACAAACGATCAACTTGACTAACGTGGACGCCACTACATCCAGATGATAAACGACCGAAAGTGAAACTTTCTAAAAGAGGATGTAGAAACTCCTAGGGAAGACTTTGAGGAACACTGTAATAAAGAAAAACATTTCACTAATATATACTTACTCAAGCTTGAAATCGCTTTTGCCGACGATCGGATGTACAGATGATACCTATTGAGAAAACAATAGCAACTAAAAAATAAATATCTTATCAAAGACACTTTTTGTGTCTCATCAACACTCAAATATTCCTACTTTGAATGAACTAAAATCAAAAGTTTCTCTATTTTTTTAAATTTTAAATTTCAGAGTGAACTGTAAATTGTTATTATTTGTACCATATCTTGAGCCAATGCTCAAGATATGGTACAAATAATAACAATTTACAGTTCACTCCGAAATTTAAACAATAATTAAATTTCTCTTGTAAATAAATTAAATATTCATTTAAATCGATGACTATCACACTACGAATTATTTGAAATCTTATATTTAATCGATGTTCGGCACAGGCAAATTGTAGTTTATCACCAAAAACAGATATACCAATTTTACTCTTTAAACATAATACTTTATTTGAATGAATACGTCAGAAACCTTTACTTTCAAATAATCGCATAAAACTATGCGTTAGTAACACATTATTGGTCACAAATAAACTTGGTCTTGTTTAAATATATGTAGCACATGGTGTGAAAGAGGTTTCATATCAAAATTCTATTAATTTAATATTATTACTTTCGCAACTATTACCTTCAATTACTTTAATGATTCTCTAAAAAGTGTAAACACGAACAATATGAGGCTAACAACTAAACACTTTTATAAACCCTACTTGAGCAAACTAACTTTCTTCAAAATTTTAAGCAACGAATAGAGAACCACTTCTTATCAGATATACTTTATATAAATATATTGACATATCACTTACCCAGTAAACTGGGATAGCCCATTACAACATATGTTTTCCAAACAACACGGCAATTGAAATGTGCTGCAATATTGGTTAACCAAATTAAAAACACATATAGCCTGTATTAACAAATATTTGCATTTCCATATTAGAAATAACAGCATGAGGAAATCGTATGAAAAAACACCCATAATCAACGTCTCAAACTGCATTATCCTCCACAATTTAGAAACATATTCAATACACAAGAAATTAACTTAAGATGTTAATTGCACTGTCAACGCGATGTAGATAATTAACATTTAATAACGCTTCTTTACTTACCAATTGCGGAGTTATAAATTCTGGGATCATTCCGGCTTCAACTGATAGGTTTGCATGTAGATACCATTAGGAACATCGCAATGTGGCCAAATTACATGTTTTAAATCTCTATTCATAGTAACCTACAGCATGAGGAAATCGTATGAAACAACACCCATAATCAACGTCTCAAACTGCATTATCCTCCACAATTTAGAAACATATTCAATACACAAGAAATTAACTTAAGATGTTAATTGCACTGTCAGCGCAATGTAGATAATTAACATTTAATAAAGCTTCTTTACTTACCAATTGCTGAGTTATAAATTCTGGGATCATTCCGGCTTCAACTGATAGGTTTGCATGTCGATACCATTAGGAACATCGCAATGTGGCCAAATTACATGTTTTAAATCTCTATTCATAGTAACCAAGCAAAATGTCTTTTAGGATATCTTACTTAAATCAACAACTGTCTCTATTCGATCTTCATACGTTAACTCATCCTAACTCATTCCTACAGCATGAGGAAATCGTATGAAACAACACCCATAATCAACGTCTCAAACTGCATTATCCTCCACAATTTAGAAACATATTCAATACACAAGAAATTAACTTAAGATGTTAATTGCACTGTCAGCGCGATGTAGATAATTAACATTTAATAAAGCTTCTTTACTTACCAATTGCTGAGTTATAAATTCTGGGATCATTCCGGCTTCAACTGATAGGTTTGCATGTCGATACCATTAGGAATATCGCAATGTGGCCAAATTACATGTTTTAAATCTCTATTCATAGTAACCAAGCAAAACGTCTTTTAGGATATCTTACTTAAATCAACAACTGTCTCTATTCGATCTTCATACGTTAACTCATCCACTCAAAAAAGCGAGACCTAAACGATCATGCACTACACACCTGCTTGAACTTACAAATAACTGCTATATACCAGGTGTAACAAAATAAGTGTAAAACATTTCAGGGGGTGATTCCTCATCGTAAAAGAGATAGGGTCTTTTATATAAAGAAACGTCATTGGAGCATCCCTTGTTAAGATACAACCCCTTAAAGGGGGTACATGAAATTTGTTTTTCATTTTTTTTTACAAACACTAAAAAAGTTACAAAATTGAAATTAAGGTGACATTTTTAAATATCAAAAATATACTTACTCAGTAATCCCTATAGTAGGGGATAAAGAATACTACTATAGTAAGCCTGCTTATCGTAAAAGGCGATTAAAAGGCGCAGCAAGGGGCAGCAGCCTTGCTGGCTAAAAGATATTGGAGGAGGGTCGGTTGGTCTCGGGCGATCCTCAATAATTTACAAGCTTGTTGGGGGTTGGCCGTGACGGATACGGCTTTTTGCTAAAATCTTTAAAAACTGCGTTGTGGAAAGATATGGGAGCCTACCACAATATTTCCCAGGTGTGCGTGGCCTAAAACACGAATTACATATGATGGAGAGCCCACAAGTAAAATTCTTATCCGGAGGTAAAATACTCCCTCATTCGGATCTCCGGGAGGGGTACTTGGGGCTCGTCATCATAAGAATATAAAACAACAGTTCGATTTAGTGATAGGGACTTGGAATGTAAGGTCATTACTCAGAGTAGATAAGTTAACGAATTTATTAGTCGAAATGAGAAAGGAAAAGCTGGACATTTTAGGTATTAGTGAGGTGAGATGGCCAGATAGTAATGACTTTGGAAAGATAATTATAGAATAATTACAACTTCTTCAACTAATGGACAGGCAGGCGTAGGAATAGTGTTAGGTAAAAGATTAGGGCATAAAGTTAAAGAGTACTTACAATTTAGTGATAGAATAATTATGGTTAGATTGAGTACAAAACCCACAGACACTGTTTTAGTACAGGTTTACATGCCAACAACTCAGTACGAGGATGAGGAAGTAGAAAAGGTATACGAGGATATAAATAGTATAGTGAGAAAAGTAAAAGGAGATGAGAATTTAATAGTTATGGGCGATTTTAATGCGTCAGTGGGAGAAGGTAGTGAGGGAAAAATGGTAGGAAAATTTGGGTATGGCAGACGAAATGATAGAGGAGAAAGATTAGTTGAGTTTTGCCAGGAACATAGATTAGTAACTGTAAACACCCTATTCGAACAACATATTAGGAGAAGATATACCTGGAAAGCGCCAGGATAGGGCTAGATACCAAATAGATTATATTTTAGTTAAACAAAGATTTAGAAACCAAGTTAAAACTGTCGTAGTTATCCAGGGGCTGACATAGATAGCGATCATAACTTAGTTAAAATGAAGTGTAAACTAAAATTCAAAAAATTGAGAAAGGTTAAAAGAGAGGATGGGATCTAGGTAAGCTTAATGATAGTAGGGTAAAGAGGAATATAAACAAGTATTAGATATTAAGAGCAAAGAGATAGCTGTAGGAGGAACGTAGAAAATAAATGGAAAGAAATCAAACTGACTGTACATGATACAGCAACACAGACTATAGGTAAGAAAAAAATAGAAGCGAGAAAACCGTGGGTAACAAAGGAGATATTAGATTTAATAGAGAATAGAAGAAAGCTTAAACCTTTCAGAGAATTGGATAGTGAAAGTACGCAAAAATATAATAGAGTTAGAAATAAGATGGTATATGAGTGTAGAAAAGCTAGAAATAAATGGGTGGAGGGGAATTGTAAGGGATTACACGATGATTTGAGAGTAGGTAAGATAGACAGGGCTTACAGGGCAGTTAAAACTTTTTGGGGAAGATAGAAAAAAGTATAATATTATTAAAGATGAGAATAATGAGCTTCTAATAAATAAAGTTGAGGTAGCAGATAGGTGGAAAAGATATTTAGAAGATTTATATAAGGGAGACGAAATGGATGAGTTAGAGAACGACCAAGAAGAGGATGTAGAAATAGGGTTCTCAATATTAAGAGAGGAATTTTATAGAGCTGTTAGAGATCTTAAACTAAATAAAGCGCCAGGGATAGACGATATTCCGAGAATTAATAAAATATGCAAGTCAGAAAACTTTAGACAGATTATATGAACTAGTAAAGGTAATATATGACACAGGTGAGGTTCCAATAGATTTCGAAAAAATATTATTATCCCAATCCCAAAAAGTCAGGAGCTGATAGGTGTGAGAATTTTAGAACGGTTAGTTTAACTTCTCATGCTTCCAAAATACTAACAATAATAATTAAAATAGAGTAGAAGCTTTAACTGAGAATTATTTAGGCGAAGACCAATATGGTTTTCGTAAAGACAGAGGGACTAGAGAACCGATACTAATGATTAGGCTAATTATCGAAAAAAGGTTACAAAAAAATAAAAAGACTCATTTCGCGTTTGTAGATTTAGAAAAAGCATTTGATAGGGTTAATTGGATTGTTATGTTCAGGGTTTTGCAAAAAATAGGAATCTCTCATAGGGATAGAAAAATTATTTACAGTCTATATAAAAACCAAAGCGTAGTAATTAGATTGGATGAAATAGAAAAGGAAGCTAAGATTAGAAATGGGGTTAGACAGGGTTGTATACTGTCTTCCTTGATTTTTAATGTTTATATTGAGGAAGCTTTAAACTTAGCTAGAGAGAGAAAAGAGATAGGTATTAGTGTACAGGGACAGAAAATAGACATGTTACGTTTTGTAGATGATATAGCCATTATAGCAGAGTCTAGAAAAGAGTTAGGAGAGTTTTTAAATATTTTAGATGAGATACTGCGGAGTAACTATAGTATGAGAATTAACTCAGTAAAGACAAAGATAATGACAAGTGAGTTACAGCCTAGTTCTAAACCAAAATTAAAAATAGGTAATACCGAGTTAGAGGAGGTAGATGAATTTTGCTATTTAGGTAGTATAATTACAAAGGATGGACGTAGCAGAAGGGATATAGTAGCCAGAATAGCTCAAGCTAGAAAAATGTTTTTAAAAAAGAAAAACTTACTAATAGCTAATAGTATTAGTTTAGATAATAAAAAGTTTCTTTAAGTCGCACGTATGGAGCATTCTACTATACGGTAGTGAGACTTGGACAATTAAAGAAGTAGATAAGAAAAGATAGAAGCTTTTGAAACTTGGTGTTATAGGAGAATGTTAAAGATTAGTTGGACAGATAGAGTAACAAACGAGAAAGTTTATAGAAGGATAGGTGAGGATCCCTGTATGTGGAAACAATTGAAGGTCAGGAGAGATAGAATGATAGGGCACCAGTTAAGACATGAGGGACTATTTAGTAAAGTCTTAGATTATAGACTACCAAATAAAAATAGAGTAGGAAGGCCTAGACAAAGCTATATTAGTCAAATTATTAGAGATTTAGGTTGTGAAGGGTATGTGGACCTTTTTAGACTAGCTCAGAATAGAAAAGAATTTAGAGCTGCGTCAAACCGACTTTAAGTAAGTCCGAAAACAAAACAAAAAAAAAATCAGTTAACTAAATGTCACCAGGACATAACTCACAATTAGTTAGCGGTCTGGCATGTTGGTAGCGTTTCGTTGCTTAAGCCTTACCTTAACATATAATTTAATAAACGTCACCATGACATAACTCACAATTAGGTAGCGGTCTGGCATGTTGGTAGCGTTTCGTTGCTTAAGCCTTACCATAACAGATAATTGAATAAACGTTTTCATGACATAACTCACAATTAGGTAGCGGTCTGGCATGTTGGTAGCGTTTCGTTGCTTAAGCCTTACCATAATAGATAATTTAATAAACGTCATCATGACATAACTCACAATTAGGTAGCGGTCTGGCATGTTGGCAGCGATTCGTTGCTTAAGCCTTACCATAACATATAATTTAACACTTTTCCTTTTTTGAAGCGGATAACCAGGTTATATTTCATTTCCTTATAAATGGTAATCATGCAAACATGTTAGAGTTCTTTAACAACCATCAGGTTGCTAATATCTATGTAGAGCCAGCTGGATAGGAAAAAGATAGAAGGATATAGGAAGACCTAGACCAAACTATATTAGTCAAATTATTAGAAATTTAGGTTGTGAAGGGTATGTAGAGCTTTTTAGATTAGCACAGAATAGAAAAGAAGTTAGAGCTGCGTCAAACCGACCTTAAGTAAGGTCGAAAACAAAATGATGATGATGAGTAATTTATTTGGTTTACCCCATGGTTGTAAGGGATGGAAAACGCAACCCCCAAAATTTATTTCCAATGTAACTTTTTGTCTTATTATTTGTTTGCCATTTAAAAATTTATTTCCAATAGCTTATTTCATTCTAAACAAAAAATGTCTCTTGATTTTTTGCCCACAATTAATCAGTTTGCAGAAAAATACAGTAACATCTGCTTTGGAAAGTGCACCTCGTAAAATTTAAGAACGTAACATTAAATTTTAAATAGCAAGTTGTTGACTTTAACATTAATTTACACAGAAAAGTAAACAGAAGAAGTGCTCTAACGCAAGCTTTAAGAATAATGTACACAATTGTTCGTGTTGTGAGCATATAGTCTGCAATTTATTGTGAATCAACCAAAAAGAAGTGTATCTTCCAAAACAGCAACACAAGTAAAGCAAACAGAAAAATACACTGTACCTCAAGCAATCTTCTCATTGGTACCATCTTAAGATGAGGAAATGCAGGCTGCATTTGTCTATGACTGGGTGCTGGAACCAACAACTCATCTATACTAGCACACTATGTACAAAATGCATTTTAAAATTGTGACATTACAACGCTCAAAGGAGTTGTATAGCATTAGAATTGTATACAGAGGAGTCGAATAAGTAAGAGACCCTTTCAAATGCTCGGCTTGTATTTATAGAAATCAAGAATCATGGAGGAAGTAACATAAAACCATTCCCAGCAATAGAATGTTAAATATTCTATGAAAGCAAGCAAAAATACATAGTCCAGAAAACAACGGTGAAACATTCTTAGAATGCAAGCAATAAAAAAGGCAAAATACGATAATTAATTCCATGGAATTTCGGAGTTCGAATGGGAAAGCAAAATATATTTTAAAACATCTAAGCGAATATGCAACCAGCCATATGGCCAAAAACTCAGTTGCTTCACTTTTAGAAATTAATAGAGGTTTGTATTATTATCGATCCATGCTGCGGAACATGTAAGTATTCTGACATGTATCATGTACCTATTATTTAGATAATACGATTTTATTCCAGATATTTTCAAATGTTCAGGTTTATACTGTATTATATGTAAATTCATGCTTTGTTTACATCACGTTATAATGAACGATTATGTAAATGTGTGTTTTTGACGTTTGTAAATACTCTTTTGAGACTGTATGTCTGTAGTATTACTTCTTACTGAGGTTTCCGATTTTTCTTTTTCTATCACCCACCCCACTCTACGACATTTTTGAGCTAGTCTAAAATCTAATACTTTTGGATTTCGAATCAACCATTCTGTCACTATTCTGTTGTGGTATTCGGTGTAGGCGATTTTCTTTACTTACTTTAACACTTTCATTCTTGTCTGCACGGAATACCGTAACAATGTCCACCTTTCAATTCTATCACTTTAATTTCTAAAGTGGTCAGCTCTTAACTTTTATGAATAGATCTTTACAACAACCATAAAGAAGTAAAGATTTCTTTTCAGGAATCAATTCTTTTTTACATTTAATACAGAATATGTTAGTTTTGGTTGTAAAGAAACCAGTAAAATTGATATTTGTATATCTAATACCATTTAAATGGTACACAACTGAATATTAATTTTTGTACAAGCCAGATTCTTTTGTAATATAACTTGTTTATAAAATTATCACTATCAACTGATTACAAAATACCAAATATTAATTACTCAATACCTTTTGAAATTAAACTTGTATAATTTACAGGATTACAGCACCGACTGACTATCAAATTAACATATCAATTAGAATATTTCTTGAGTAATAAGGTGCCTTACAGTAAATTAGATTCTAAGTGAGTATGAGATTTTAAAATGCACATTTACTGTATGAAATTTGCACTTTCACTTTCACAAATATTATACTATTCAATTGCATAATATTTTATTGTCTCAATGTAAAAGTATAAATATTGGCTGCAAAACACTTATTATTCTAAAATAAGTATATACAAAATAGATAAAAATAAAAGCTAAGAAAGATCACTGTACATTAAAATTAATAAGGAACAATGAGTGCAGTACTAAAAACATTGCACTAATGAGACTAACAAAATATGCAAGTGTATTAATGAGTATGAAATCCATTAGGATTATCAGACTGCCATCTCCAAGCATCACGACACATATCCAGTATATTCCTAGTTGCAGTCCAATTCAACTCTTTGGCAGATTTTGTGGCATCTGCATAACAGCTAGCTAAATCTCCTTGTCGCCGTTCAACAAATTCATAATTAATCTTCCTTCCGGACACTTTTGAAAATGCTTTTATCATATCTAAGACTGAATATCCTTGTCCTGTTCCAAGATTATATGCTATCCAACCCATAAATGATGGCTCATTAAGTTTTTCTAAGGCACGCAAATGTCCAATTGCTAAATCTACTATATGTATGTAGTCACGAATGCCTGTTCCATCTGGAGTATCGTAGTCAGATCCAAAAACATGTAGTTTTGCTCTACGGCCAACGGCGACCTACAAGTGCGTGTATTTTAAAACGTTACAAACCACTTAGATACATTTAATAGTTTGCGCTTGTATAATCAATATTGTACATATCTCATGTATTATATTGTGAAATACATAATCAGTGAGGTCTATGCACACAACTCCTTTAGGGTAATATAGTAAAGCACAGCGACAAAACCAAAGAATATAAATATACAGCTCGATAGAAAAGGCATTAAAATGATAAATAATCAACTAAATAACAATATGTCGGAAAAAAATTAATTCAATAAACAGAAAATATATAAACATCAAGTAGCATATACAACATTTGCTGAAAACAGGAAGAAAATTTTCATAAGCATACACTCTGAAAAAAATACATGTTGTGAATATCCAAAGTTAAAACTAAATCAACACAAAAACAATGATCTGTAACATGCTCAACTTACTGCATGATAATATCACGAAGTAAGTACAAGATAATTCATTATATTTTGTTCCTACAAGAAAAAATTAGCTGATGAGAACTTTTAAAGCATCTAATTTTGCTATCAAAATACTAGGAAAGAGCAGATCGTTTGTAGTTTTCCATATGCGACCAAAGATTTATTAAGAATTCGAAAACATATTGGTTTGCAAATAAATAATTTTTACAGAATTTTTTCATTTTTCAACTTACCTTTGTTATGTCTTAAGGAAATTTGGTACATCATCATCATTAGGTCTTCAGTTCTGGAACTGGTTAGACGCATACCATCATTGTTTCCTATTCTGAACTAACCTACAGATTTCCCTAAAATTTGCATAGTGCGCATCTATCACTATCTGATCTAGGTCTACATCTACCTCTTTTTCCTATCTCTGCTGTAATATATCTCATACTATTCCCCAGAAATGCCCTTCTATTTCTCTTATCTTTTTCCCCAGACATTCTTGTTCCCCTACTATTTCTATAACCTATTTGTTATTATCTTAGTCTGTCTATGCTATTGCCCTCATACATCTGAAGCACAGCATTTCAAAAGGCTGCTAACCGTTTTTCTGTCTGCTTTTCAGACTGCTCGTATTTCATAGGCATACTGTGCTGTGCTCCACACATATGCTTTCAACAATTTTCTTCTTGTTCTATGTTTGTTATCTTTCATCATAGGAGCTGTTCTTTCTTGTTAGATGCAGTTCAGTCACCATCTATTGTTTTACAATTATATATCCCTATTTTTCCTACATTCAGTGGTTGTGAAGGGAGGTAAGCAGCATGTGGCTGCCAAGTTCCCCTAACACTTAAACATTTACCGATTTAATATTTTTTCCAATAAATCTTTTCGCACAGTTGACATTGGTTGCAGATATTTCACAACCAACACCTTTAGTTGTTTATACTAATCATAAGATTTATCTGCGCTTATTCTTTCATCATTACGTTTTCCGTCTCAAAACTGGTTAGACACGTACCTGCACTTATTTATATTCTGAGCTAGCCTACATAGTTCTCTAAAATTCTCACACAGCATGTATATAGCTGGTTTCCCTTCTACAGTTTTCTAACTTTATGCCCTATTACACCGAGATTCAGTGAAGGGGATTAAGCAACCTGTGGCTGCCAAGATCCCCCAATGCTTAAACATTTGCCGAAATAATGGTTTTCCAGTAAATCCTTTCACACAATTAACATTATTCGTGAATATAATAATAATTATAATAATTAATAATAATCATCAATAATTATTATTATTAATATTATTAATTAATAATTAATAATAATCATCATGTTTAGGCACAGTTATTTTTTCGTCATTAGTTTATCCATCTTAGGATTGGTTGGATGCGTACCTCCATTGATTTCTATTCTGGGCTAGCCTACACATCTCCCTGAAACTCCTGCAGCCTACATCTTTTACTATCTGTGTGCAGTAGTCTAACCTAGGTCTGCCTCTCTTCTTCTCTTTTTTCCTATCTCTGCTTCTAATATATTCCGCACTATTCCCTCATGCCGTAGTATGTGGCCTATCATCCTATCTCTCCTATTTTTTACTGTTTTGCACATGTTTCTTTCTTCCCCTATCATTTTTAGTACCTCTTCATTCTTAACTTTGTCTGTCCATGATATCTTCATCATACGTCTGTAGCACCACATTTCAAAGGATTCTACCTTTTTCTTGTCCGCTTCTCCTACTGTCCAGGCTTCACAACCATACAGTGCTGTGTTCCGCACATATGTTTTAAGCAATTTTTTCCTTGTTTCTATGTTTGTTGTCTTTGAACACAGTAGTTGCTTTTTCGTGTTAAATGTGCTAATCTTTGTTTTATATCTTTTGTGCATTTCCCATCTTGCGTTATTTGGCTTCCTAGGTAGCAGAAATCCTTAACCTATATCATCTGCAAATCTAAGTATATCAATTTTTTGTCCCTGCATAGTAATTCCAAATGTCTTCCTGCATTTGACAGTATTCATTGCTTCTTCTATGTACAAGTTAAAAATCAATGGGGATAGGGTACATCCCTGTCTCACGCCTTTCCTAATGTTTACTTCTCTACGTTCCTGCTCTAATTCTATTACTGCTGTTTGCTCTTTGTATAAGCTATGTATTATCCGTTTATCCCTATAACTCATTCCAATCTTTTTGAGTATTTCGAACATTTTTTTCCATTTTACATTGTCAAATGCTTTTTCCAGATCTACAAACCCTATATACACGCTTTCCCCTTTTTCTATTGTTTTCTCCATTATCACTCTCAGAGCTAAAATAGCCTCCCGTGTTCCCCTGTTTCACCTAAACCCAAATTGGTCTTCTCCTAGTATTTCTTCAGCCCGTTTTCCATTCGTCTTTGTACAATTCTAGTTAATATTTTTGAAACGTGTGCTGTCAGACTTATTGTTCGAAAATTTTCACATCTATCCGCGCCTTTCTTTTTTGGTATACTTACTATGATGTTAGTATCTCGTCTGTCTCATACATATAGCTTACAAGTTGGAAGAGACGTTCTGTTACTGCTTGTCCAGCGGCTTTTAGAGTTTTTGCTTGCACCTTATCTGTACCCGGCGCCTTACCATTTTTCAGACCCTTAAATGCTAATTCAAACTCATCTCTAAGTATAAGATATCGCAAGTCATCATTTTCAATGTCTGCATATAAATTCCCTATATATTCTTGCCATCTACCCACTTTCTCTACATTTCCTATAATGGTATTTCCTTGTGCATCCCTTATATTTTTGCTATACGGTTTTATATCCCTAAAATTGATTCTAATTAGTTTGTATGCTTCATCTGTCTTTCCTACTTCCATCTCAGTTTGTACCTCTTTGCACTTTTCATCAATCCATTGTTCTTTAGCTTTACTGGATTTTCGAATAATTTTGCATTTTATGGCTTTGTATCTCTGTTTTCCTGTTTCGTCTGATTTGTTTTTGTATTTTCGTCTTTCTTCTATTAAATTCAGGATATCCTTTGTTATCCAAGGTTTCTTATTTTCTTTTTGTGTATACCCCAGAATATCTCTGGCCGCCATGTCTAGGCTGGATTTAATGTTATTCCATTCTGTTTCTACTTCCTTAGTATCAGATATTTTCCCGATATCTTTGAGCAATTCATTTGACTTTTTTTTCGAATCTTTCTTGAATATCTTTATCTTTTTAGTTTCTCTAAGTCCAAGTGCCTTTTTCCGATCCTTTTTCACATTCTTAAATTTAAGTGCGGCCTTCATAATTACGATGTTGTGGTCAGTATCTATATCTGATTCTGGGTAGCTTCTACAGTCTTTTACTTGATTCCTAAACCATTGTCTAACAAGAACGTAATCTATTTGATATCTTCCTATATCTCCTGGCATCTTCCATGTATATCGTCTTCTAGCATGATGTTGAAATAATGTGTTTGTGATGATTAAATTGTTCTTGTCGCAAAATTCTACCAGCCTATTTCCCATGTCGTTTCTCGTGCCTAAACCAAATAAACCTACTACCGCTCCTTCCCTACCCTCACCAACCACGACATTAAAGTCCCCCGTAATTATTAAATTTTCATGTCCTTTTGCGTATCTTAGTATATCTTTGATATCTTTGTAGATGGCTTCTACCTCTTCGTCACTGTAGCTAGAGGTGGGCATGTATACTTGTATTATTACTGTATTTACCGGTTTAGATTCTAATCTAACCATGAGTACTCTTTCGTTCTTTTGTAAATAATTTTCTACACAGTATCCTATCTTTTTCCGCATAACTATCTCCACACCCAAATTTCCTTCCTCTGCTCCTGTATGAATTACCCTGAAGTCTCCACTCCAAAAATCCCCCGCCTCTGGCCACCGGACTTCGCTGATCCCTACTATGTCTAGTGATAACCTATTCATTTCGATTTTTAGGTTCTCTAGCTTACCTACTTGCTTCATACTTCTAACATTCCAGGCTCCGACTTGCAGAATGTTCCCGACTCTTATTTTTAATTTTCCGATCGCATCCTCCGAAGTAGTCAACTCCCGGAGATCCGAATGGGGAACTATTTTAACTCCAGAATCTTTTACCCCAGAGAATGCCATCATGTTTGTTACAATTTAAGTACGCTGTGTACTTGGGAGGTAATGTGGTGGTTTCCCGTTGCCTTCCACATCGCGGTAGTGTGTCTGAGACTGCCATTCCGACCCCTATGGTCTCTTCCAATCTAAGTACCAAAAGAGCAGCTGCGCTCTTTCGGGGATCTGTCTTAGTCTGGTTCTTCACCTGTTCTAGTAATCTAGAACTTCGGCAAGGTGCAGGTCCATTCGAAATGGGAAATTTGGTACACAACAAAAAATTATTACAACACCGAGGAAACAACAGCGTTTGGAAAATATACGAATTTAATTATGACAGTAACATATGTAACCAACCCGAAAACCGAATTAGTCCGTTGTACACTCAGTGCACAGAACAAAAATCATTTGACTAGAAGGACCGATACAAAGTTTAATATCATTCAAGTTGTTTAACTTGAAACTGCTAAAGGAAATTTTAGGTAACGACAACACTTCATTATCCACATTATAAAGAAACATATAGTCAAGTTTTTCAAACTATCAACAATGCGTGCCTTGTATTTTGAAGCAGTTGTGTAAAATGTTTCCTATATTTCTGAATAAGAAATAGAAAATTTTTGTCAGCTATTGCCATCTAATTTAATGAGAAAATTTTTATTTAGTTATTATGGACTACAACAGTAACTTGAAAAATGCTGATAAATTAAAAAAAATTACCTGAGAAATGTATGGCATTAAATTATTAGGAATACCATTAGGATCTTCTCCTATCAAGCCAGATTCATGAGCCCCAACTGGATTAAAATAACGCAATAATATAACTCGCCATTCCTAGAAAATAAACGAAAACTAAAATAAAATGTATTAAATTAGTAATTATAAGGGTTCGATTAATCAATTTGTGCTTACAAATCCATATGTAACATAAAAGTAAGTTGCAAAAATTCTATAGTGCAAATAAAATGAACACACAAATTTAAAAAACTTATAAAATTTATTAGAAAAAGCATTTGATACGGTTAATTGGATTGGATTGTTATGTTCAGGGTTTTGCGAAAAATAGGAATCTCTCATAGGGATAGAAAAATTATTTACAGTCTATATAAAAACCAAAGCGTAGTAATTAGATTTGATGAAATAGAAAAGGAAGCTAAGATTAGAAATGGTGTTAGACAGGGTTGTATACTGTCTCCCTTGATTTTTAATGTTTATATTGAGGAAGTTTTAAACTTAGCTAGAGAGAGAAAAGAGATAGGTATTAGTGTACAGGGACAGTAAATAGACATGTTACGTTTTGCAGATGATATAGCCATTATAGCAGAGTCTAGAAAAGAGTTAGGAGAGTTTTTAAATATTTTAGATGAGATACTACAGAGTAACTATAGTATGAGAATTAACTCAGTAAAGACAAAGATAATGACAAGTGAGTTACAGCCTAGTTCTAAACCAAAATTAAAAATAGGTAATACCGAGTTAGAGGAGGTAGATGAATTTTGTTATTTAGGTAGTATAATTACAAAGGATGGACGTAGCAGAAGGGATATAGTAGCTAGAATAGCTCAAGCTAGAAAAATGTTTTTAAAAAAGAAAAACTTACTAATAGCTAATAGTATTAGTTTAGATAATAGAAAAGTTTCTTAAAGTAAATGCGTATGGGCGTTCTACTATACGGTAGTGAGACTTGGACAATTAAAGAAGTAGATAAGAAAAAGATAGAAGCTTTTGAAACTTGGTGTTATAGGAGAATGGTAAAGATTAGTAGGACAGATAGAGTAACAAACGAGGAAGTTTATAGAAGGATAGGTGAGGATCC
Source organism: Platerodrilus igneus (assembly GCA_036346225.1). Classification (NCBI taxonomy): domain Eukaryota; kingdom Metazoa; phylum Arthropoda; class Insecta; order Coleoptera; family Lycidae; genus Platerodrilus; species Platerodrilus igneus. The sequence continues at coordinate 20,547,071 of JARFIW010000089.1, read as the reverse complement.
CTGTATGTGGAAACAATTGAAGGTCAGGAGAGATAGAATGATAGGGCACCAGTTACGACATGAAGGACTGTTTAGTAAAGTTTTAGATTATGGACTACCAAATAAAAATAGAGTAGGAAGGCCTAGACAAAGCTATATTAGTCAAATTATTAGAGATTTAGGTTGTGAAGGCTATGTAGACCTTTTTAGACTAGCTCAGAATAGAAAAGAATTTAGAGCTGCGTCAAACCGACTTTAAGTAAGTTCGAAAACAAAACAAAAAAAATAAAAATCAGTTAACTAAATGTCACCAGGACATAACTCACAATTAGTTAGCAGTCTGGCATGTTGGTAGCGTTTCGTTGCTTAAGCCTTACCATAACATATAATTTAATAAACGTCACCATGACATAACTCACAATTAGGTAGAGGTCTGGCATGTTGGCAGCCATTCGTTGCTTAAGCCTTACCATAACATATAATTTAACACTTTTTCTTTTTTGAAGCGGATAACCAGGTAATATTTCTTTATAAATGGGAATCATGAAAACATGTTGGAGTTCTTTAACAACCATCAGGTTGCTAATATCTATGTAGGGTCAGCTGGATAGGAAAAAGATAGAAGGATATAGGAAGACCTAGACCAAACTATATTAGTCAAATTATTAGAAATTTAGGTTGTGAAGGGTATGTAAAGCTTTTTAGATTAGCACAGAATAGAAAAGAAGTTAGAGCTGCGTCAAACCGACCTTAAGTAAGGTCGAGAACAAAATGATGATGATAAAATTTATTCATATGATGATAATTAATTACTAGCATTGCAATAAACTATTATAAGCCATTTTGTGGAAATTATAAGGGGTGGAGGGATTATCATTTAGTTCGATGTGGTATCCCAAAGGCAGGATTTAATTTTCTATTAAAGCAGGTACACACTTCATTGCTATATTTAATTAAAATAATTAAACTGCTAAACCTACAACTGCGACGTGGTTTATAAAATAACTACGTAGATTATTGATACCTCTTAAAACAGTAAAAGATTCCCATCATTACCATGACATAACTACACTCTTTATCTAGCTAGACTCATCTCAAGCGTGTTCTTTTAGTCCTAATATACCTATAAAATTTGATATTAAATGTACTCTATAAAACTAATAAAAAATTGGCCCAATGTTCTTAATGACAAATTAATTTTAAATAATCAATAAAAGTATCTGAATAAAAATCATGTAAGGGGCCATATGCATGCATGTGGTTTACATCTAATTTAAATTAAATCTGTTACCAAAACATGAAACTTAAACATTTTCTTAACTCCTTTTTCCCTCGTTCCTCAGGATTACTACACCAAGAACATTAGTGGCTTGACAACGCAGACTGTTAGCTGTTGCTGCCAAGACAGTAATTGTAGTTGTTAATCCTACTTTCAAAGAGGATCTCAGACTGTTTCTCGTAAAAGTAAGGGATACGAAATTTGCTAGCCTGAACTTCTCCAACAAGACAGAATCATTGTACCCCAAATAATAAATTATTCCCTCATTAGATTTCAATTTAAAATGACTTGAAAATTATATCCTTTACAAAATTATAATTCATTTTGCAGAAAACAGTGCTGTTATACTACCGCTTCTACACTCTAAGATATACTTTTAAAGTTCCGGCGCACAATGTATGAGAGCCACTACGACAGTTGGTAATAATGATAAATACATACAAAATGTTGCGCAATAAGCGGTTACGCCAGAATTATGATCAAATTATTATCACATGCAAAAATGTTTATTTTAATTATAGTAGAAGACAAAAGGTACTCACGTAAACTGTAGAACTCTTCACAGCATGGCAGCTACTCTCGCGTCAGTTGGGCGTTGCGTGCGTGGGTCATACTTTGCCCCCTTGTCGAATCCAAATTCAAATTTGTCTTCTCTTCTGTTTTATAGCGGAACCACAGGAATAAGGGGAGGAACGATATCGGGTAGAGATACGACAAAGGAAAACTACATAACCTGAAAGAGAAGACAAGATAACGGTACACAGATAAACACTCCGTTCGACGTCTGGTTGACTAGTCTTGACATGATGGAAATCACCACTTTTTTTTCCACTCCGCGTCTGCGCATTCTGCCGCGCAAATGCAACTATCCAAAGTGACGGAAATGCACGCACAAGTCTTTTAAATTATTGGCGCGAATTCACTTACAAATTCAAAACTAAAATTAGAAATGTTTAAATGCAGATTTTCGGCATGTAACAGTGCCACCTCTGTTTGCAATGTTTTAGAAATTTACTTTTATCTAAAATGCGCACTTGCATCACAAATTACCAAATGACAATTACTAACAAAATAACTAACAGATATCTATAACCTCACAATATTGTAGAAACATAAACAATCATAATTATTATAGTATGTACTTTGAATTTCCCAACTATAAAGAAAATAACTGCATTAATTTAAATACTAGAGGGACACAATTATTCAATAAATGTTTCCACTGAATAAGTTATGGCCCAAAACAAAATTAATATTTTATAAACTTAATTCACACTTGTAAGTATTCTAATTTGAAATGAATTGAAAATCATTCAAAAACCATAGCGACAGACTAACATACAAAATGAGACTGCCACACAACTTAGGTGAAAACTATACACATTTAAATAAATAAACTTCGTATGCGAAGAGTAATTAAAAAAGGTCCATAGTGTAAACACGAAAGTCAATTTAATCAGAGGCATTGGAATGCAGGAATGGTTTCACCATAAATACACATCATAATGGTTCAAACATTACTATTTGGCTGGTTGGACCTCAAAAACCGACTCAGTGGAGTCGACAACCACAAAACCTGTCCTTTTTTTCTGGGTCGGTCATGTTATTCTTGTGGTTGATCTGTATCTCTACGCTTCACAACTAGATGAAGCTAAGCGGCATGCAAAATTGTTAGTCAAGTTTACAATAAAAAGGTAATTAATTAAAATTAAATAGCTTACCCCGTTTTAGTTCAGATTTGCAAGTTATGTTTCTAAGGTAATCTCAGGCAGGGGTTATTCTGCAATAAATGACCTTTTAGATCAAATTGTGGTGGCCATAGTGCATCTGCTTACGAAAAGGTAACCAGGAACAGCATATGTAGGATAAGGTAAAGAAGATGGGAATGCTATGACTTTAATGTACCACCGTAAGAAGTTAAGATAAAAAGGCACGTCTGTTCCAAGGTATTGCCAACCAGAAAATACCTCTTAGATTACAGGCAAAGGTTAACCACGTGTTGTAATTGGTCGAAAAACGTTACACGATACCACAAATCTTGTAGGAAAGTATGGATACCCCAATTACTCCGAGATTAAAATGGTTACCAGAAAAACACCAAAGGGAATTACTGAAATTCATTTTATGAAAATCTATTCTGCAATAGTCTCAGTTAATGATTATATATAAAAAATTGAGGAGCGATTTAGTGCATAACAGCCATGCTTCCAAATTAGAACTACTGCTTGACATCATTCAGATCAAGATAAATAATTAGAATTGATGAATGGTAAACATCTAGGGGTGCTGTAGGATTGTTCACATCTGTGATTTGATGTAAAGTGAGCAAAATCTTGTTCATGATCACATTAGACCTATTTTTAAGTAGATACAAGTGGTAATCATGACTTTGTCATTTACTAGGTGTTCAGGATTGGGTTTCCTTTCCTACCAACAAATATTATTCGACAATCCTATTGAATTTTATACGTTCGTTTAATGTTAGTCCAGGTTTGAGCCATTTTGCATACAAAAGTTGTTATCCGTGGCACAAAATTTTATGTGTACTATCCGCCTTTTGATTTTCCAATGCTCCAGCCAAACGTACTACACTGGCCAGGAAGCTATCTTTTTTACCTGGAAATTTTGAATTTTGCCGAACCCTTGTTATTCCAGGCAAGGTAGGAATCTTTTACATGCAGACAGCACACTCACGAGACCTCCATTTTACATCTCATCCGAACGAGGGCGTATTTTTGTGAACAACGCATGCCCAACATTTTTCAAGCGGTCCGTGTTAAGAATTAAACCCAGGACTTTGGTCTTAGTAGTCACACGCAAACCAACTATGCCACAGAGCTGCATTACCTATACTATCACACAAATCACTTTCGCTTTCATCTAATGCTTTGAGTTCAACTTCAAACATGAAAAAGCAGCTGTATGACCACTTTCCCATTTTGAACAGTTAAGTGCAAATAATACACCAAGGGTTTCAACATCTAATACACAAAATAATGTCAATACCAGTTGTATTGTTTACTTTTGCAGTCTCCTTATGAGTTGCTTTATGGCAATCATCTGATTTATGACCAAAAGTCTCACAATAACCACATTAAACATGCAGGTCAATTTGAATTTCTAATAACAGCTTGATTCCGTGCTCAAACATTTCTGCATTGATAAAAAAATATCTGCTAAAGTACTAGCATTGTGTACTAAGAGAATAATCTTCTAATTTAGCTGAAACATTCGATCATGAGAGTTTTAAAAATTGATTGCTAAAATACGTCCTCAAAAAATTTAAAAATAACCTCGTTTAGCCAGTCATACAACACTGTAATAACAATAAAAAATTATACCTTACTCTCGCCATTTCTTTTAAATTCAACGTGTAAGTTGAAACCTAATTATTATGAAATGAAAGTTCATCTTGGGCTATTGTGATTAGGGTCCTTAAATACACCAAGATCACATGTTGCCAGAGTAATTTTCACAAGTTTAATGCTATAATACGTTCCTTAAAGTTACAATGACAAATAAGTGCTCCGGTGTAGCACAGGTGTGAATCTTTAAGTCATAAATTCAGTTCAGCCATAAATTAGCTACAAGGAACGACTTGGGATCTTGAAAAAGTTGAAGGTACGAAGGATATAAGGGCACCAGGAATAGAGATCAAAAAGAAACAACGAGAAAGGTTCCGCGGTTCTCGGGGAAACCATAAATAACTCGCTATACCAAGAAATAATCCTTCAAATAAACCAAATATTAAATTTTAATTAAGTAAATATTAAATCAAATTAACCAAGGCAAAATTAAAATAAAAATATACTGTATAAACACAGTATAACCCTAAATATTATTTCAGTATAGTTTTAAGTTCAATAATAAAACATTTAAACACTTCAAAATTATCTGGATATAAACTAGGCAAAATTATAATTACCCAAAGGTAATGATTAAATACAAAATTGCACACAGATTTTATGGCCACAAATTATGGTACTATTAATAAATAAACTAAGTCAATAATACTTTTAAATCTAATCTACTCTGAGTAGATTTAGATATCATTTTATCTTTTTCTTATTACCTGTAATTAAAATATGCAAACATGGTATTAAAGATACTATCTCCAGAAGTCTCATTCAAATAGTAATAAAAGAGAAATTACTGAATTTCAATAGAAGATGGACCACCAGCACAAAAAGGTTACCAACATGAAATTAACTAATTAGGGGATTATGAAGAACACAAAATTTTAATAGTGCCAAGTGATTTGTCTTGTTACAACATGCAAAATGGAACGTAACAATGGTATACAACATCAGTAGGTAAAGACTACCACACCAGTGATAACACAGCTTCGCTGAATATAATTGCACTGGTTCAATGCACAAAAATTGCAATTTTAGTGGCACTGTATCTTGATTCAAAATAATGCCATAGAATTCCTGCCTTTGGCAGAAGAAATAATACTCAAATCGAGAATGTAAATATTTACTTAACCATAAGTAAGCATTATGTACCTTCGATTATACAATAAATCCAACTATTTTATAGGCGATTGTAATTAATTAAACACAATTGCAAAAAAACACATCGTGTGTTGTTAACATGATGGACTCATGCATTCAGCACACCCAAAATTCGGGAAGTGATTGATGCAGCTGTCCATAAAGCTAGTGGTGGGAATTTAACCTGCTCACTTCAAATTTAAAGTTACACAATTCTAAATATTTGCAGATGACTCAAACTAGATGCATGTTGATAAATTTTCAACAGGTTTAAAGGTGAACTTTAACTAAAATGATACTATGTAAATCTTCTAACCGTAAAATCCAATATTCATTCTTGGGTTGAGTGAAGTTCACCAAATTAGAATGTAAACAGGATCATACGGCATAGTTGGCATTAAATCGTACAACTTTAGATAATACTTTAACATAATGTAAATTAATATAGTGACTATGACCAACACTAAAATCAAGTATAAGACTGGAAGAATAACTAGAACAAGAACCAGAAGGAGAAACCCTACAAATGCAAATATTAATTAAAGGAAGAAATTTGCTAATACACTTGCCACTTATTATATGTTGATATACACCAAAACAGAATTGAAAGTATGTTTCGTGTCGGCAATAATTTTAACAGTAAAACTTATGATGGTACTGCAGGAGATTGATGACCAAGCCCGCCAAAGCATAATTAACTTCGAAATAATTTAAAAATCAACGCATAAAAAGCTCGGTACAGTTAATTTGTACCACATATAACCTAAATTTACATGAGGGTTAAATTCCTCGGGGCGACAAATGCTTTGTATATTATAACAAGCACTTACCCATGGTATCTTGCTCCTGATGCAGCAGTTTCAAATTCTCTGGTATGCTGTAGGTAGGATCCTGATGTTCCGGTGTTTGCCTGGCTATAGCCCTCTTCGATAAAGCGCCGAGATGTGGTGAACAATAGAGGCGTGGCATAAATAAGTATAACAGAGTCCCATATTTAACACTAACTTTTGTTAAAGAATAAACAATTTCATTTTGAACTGTAGGAAATCAATTAACGATTTTTGTTATGTTTAGATGATGTTCCTATGGGTTGGAGATACTGCATCCAAAAAATGTATTAGCAAGTCCTCTATGGAGGCAGAGTGTGTAGCATTAAGTAGCACAGCTGTAGAACTACAGTGGCTTATTAGGAATTTGCGACAATGTACAGATTTGGAGGAAGTACAGAAAGTACAAATTTTGTACAGTGATAGCCAGAGTGCAATATATTTTGTGAAAAATCGTGCAATTAACATTTGTTCTAAGCAATTAGATATTCAGTATCATTATATTAGGCAACTTTATGGTGAACAATGGTTTCATTTAAGATATATTCACACTAAGATGAATTGAGTAGATATTTTAACAAAAGCCCTCTATTCATTCACCAAAACTTCAAGCGGTTTTGAACCAATGGAACGTTGTATGATTTTATAGGCACAAACAAGAATGACAGGCATTTTGATTATTTGCTGTTTGTTCTCGTTGAGGCAAATTTATTATATTTTGAATTTAAATTAAGTTGTTTTGCACTGCAGCTTTTCAACTGTTGTGATTCGTTGATGGCATCGGCCATGTTCGCATGTGGGAGTATTGTGATTGGCTCTTGCGCTTTAGGCATGTAAAAATGAGATGAGATGACAATGTAACAGTTTATATAGAGCTTGTAATTAATACGCAATTATGTATAATTAAATATTTTTCATATACAGTAAATGTAATGTTGGTGATAAATTGATTATAAAATATTTATTTTAGTCTTATATTAAACATTAGAGTTAGCATTGAAATCCATATGCTGCGATCTATTTTTTAAAATTTGAATTTTTGTATTTTCCATTTTATCGGTTCCATAAAATGAAAAACTGTGAACAATAATATGCGCGCATGCAGCATTTTTATTCTTTGAAATATTCTTTTATGCTTTATTCTCTAAAATAATCAGAGAAGCCAATAATTCAACATTAAAGAGTTAGCATTGAAATTGCAATACTGCATCGTTCAAGTCAGCACCCGGTATACATATTGCATAAAAACCTAAATATTAAATAATTTCCTAATCCATTATATACTAAATATTACAAACTACACCATCCTTTATTTGTAGCCTTCCAACTTCAAGGTTTGTAGGTTAATTGTAAACAAGAGTACAGCTTTACGACTACATATATAAAATGTAATAAATCAAGATTAATATAGAGTTACTATTTTACTCATCATCAGTGCTATAAATTTCTTAACACAGATAAAACTTTCCTTGACAGCATTTTGCAACCTTCAAAATTCTTAAATTTATATAAAAAAATCTTTTATTGTATAATGCACAGTAAACAGAAGCTACATTTTCGGGGGATTATTTGAACTTATTTTTGAATACTCCACTCCCTGTATGTTTGCTGTGGTTTGTTTTGTATTTTTCTTAATCTTCTTTGGGAATTAAACCACTCATAGTTGTTAAAATCGTCTTCATTTACGTTTCGATACATGACCTAGGATCGTTATCAAAATAATATAATAATAATAATAATAAATAATACAGCCTACATACATGATTTCTATTTATATATACAATAACTAATTACATAACAATAAGCATATTAACAGCCACTAAAACAGCATTGGTGTCTGACAAGTGTAAACTCACCATAGGATTACCTCAGAACCATATACAATCTTCGTTGAGAAGCATTGATATCCGAGAAATGTAAACCCACCATAAGGTTGCCTCAGAATCATATAAAATATTCGTAGAACAACATTGACATCTAACAAGTGAAAACCCGCCATAGGGTCGCCTCAGAACCATGTTAAAATCTACCAAAGAGGTAGCCTAAAACCAAATGAGTTTTCCTCCTCAAGATAAATATAAAAAATGGTTGCTTAAGCCTTACGTTAACATATTCGCACACTTCTTTAATAACCATCCTTTTAATCGTATAAATAGAAACATGTTAAAAAAGGTTTCCAATCCTCAAGTTATTGAATTTATATGAAATTGAACTATATAAAAATTAATCAGCTGATTTCACGTTAAGCGTATTGGCTACCTCAAAGTCGCTCCCAGGGTGCAACACAAATTGAAGGCACCCATTCCTATAAACTTTAAAATTTTCACCTAATGTATTCAAACCAAATATAACAAACATACATAAATCAAAGTCACCTTCAATTTATGTAATAAATGTCAAACTTGAAATTTTTATTATTTTGACAACGATCCTAGGTCATAGATCAAAACAAATAAAGATGATTTTAACAAACATTTTGGTTTAATTTACTGTGTTTTTATAAGCCAACACTATGTGAAACTCAACATATTATATATGTAATCATTAAAGAATATTCTGCATACAATTCAAATACAAACCATAAAGTGAAAAGGATGTATATAAAAACAGGCAGAGACAGAAACATGCACATACATATTTGTAGTCCACAAATTAAATTTGTATATAACAAAATAAAATAAGATGTATCTGTAAACATCTTTTATGAAAATCATAGAAGTGAATCTACCCATACAATCTAGCTAATATTTGCATAGCCATTAACAAAACACTAACTTGACTACTTCATAAGGGGAAGAAACCTCCATTGACCGGTTTCGGCCCAAAAGGCAAGATTCTCATTCAAATGTTTAAAACTACACAAAAATAATACTGATGTCAGAAAAACACACACACACATGCACGCAGGCGCGCACGCGCGCTCGGGCGCCCGTGCGCACGTATGCACACACACACACACACAAAACGGCCTCACCTTAGAGCGTCGCTAAAAGGCTGCTTTGACAACGTCTGTGAGTAGGAGTTCCACTAATTAATGTTGAGACTTAGGTTCGCAAAGTGAATTTTAATTTTAATCAATTAAACTGAGCGTAATCTCTTGCATGAGGATTATCTATGTTGAAGATTTTTGAATTTTCGTAGTGTTTTACAAAATAATTATGTTTCATATTCATGCAAAGTTATAATTAACTTATTGCATGTTTTAAAATGAATTATAAATTGTACGAACTTATGCATTCAAATCACTACTCAAATTTACATATTGTTTAGTTCAGGAAAGAATGACCGACTGAATGCCGTTCTTACTCAGATCAGGTTTATATACAAAAATGATCTCTATACCTCATTTTCCAAATTCTTCCGGATCCACCTCAAAAATTAGTCACCGCTGATGTAAGAATTTATGCCAATTTCGTGTTTTAACAATCTAATTAGTGTCACTTTACCATAGTATCGTAAAAACGTCGTTTATCCTCTTCTAACGCACGGAGTTAATATTCACTGTCTTTTTCTCATTGTACTATGGAAAGTTATTAAAAATATTTCTTATTTATTTTATTGCATTTTAATAATCTCGAGTTTGTTTGTATTGGGGCATTCATTTATCTAGGGGATATAATTAGCTTTTAATGACTTTAAAAACATTTCTTAGTAACTGGCATACTTGTTTATTAACAACAAACATTCTAGAATTAAATTGTTTTGTTTGAAACTCTTAAAATAAATTTAGTTACATAATAAAGGCTCACAACTGCGTTCCCCATGCTTTGCAAATGCATACTGTTCTTCAAGATTGAGATATGGTATTAGCTTCTGGGGTACATCTTCAGCTGCACATGATGTGTTTATATGTCAAAAAAGAATAATCAGATGCATTGCAGGTGTTTCGCAACTTGTGTCATGCAGAAGGTTTTTCAAAGAATATGGAATTTTGACCTTAACATCTATACTTATATTGAAACTTGCCACTTTAATATATAAAAATATAAATAATATATAAAAAAATATCGATCCAGTAGTAGTTACCATGACTACAATATCCGTAATAATGCTCTAAAATTATCTAACTTCAAATATAGAATTGGGAGGTTATCACCAGCCTTTTTAGGCCTTCAAATTTTCAATAAAATTCCAAGGGACATTAAAACTTCACACAATTTAAAAACTTTTAGGCACAAATTGAAAATGTTTCTTTTGGACCGGTGTTTTTATGACTTGCATGAATTTTTTAAATGATTTTAGTAATATTGACACATGTTTTATATGTAATTTTATATGGCTTACTGTTGCCAATTTCCTATTCCTAGCATGTTAATCATGTATTATATTATATATACTTATCATATGTACTATTATGTGTAATGTAAAATGTCTGACTTTTTTCCACAATGCTCGCCATTCTATGGAATTTAAATGAATTTTATTTTTTATATCAAAGATAATTTTGAGTATGAATTTCAGTTAAAACTCGTGCAGTTCAAACAACTAACAGTATTACTCTAGAAATGCTTAAAAATGTTCTGAACTACACAGTCATAAGATGCTACAAGTGTTTAGAAAACAACAGTTTTTATTTTGAACGTTTTATGTAATATCTGTGTACGTATTTCAAGTTATTTTAATGCTAATTACTTTAATTTTACTACTTTCAGTAAATTAAATGTTATGTGCTTATCTTTGAAAAATGCAGGACCGTCATTCTGAAATTTCTAAATTCATAGATATGATTACAATTATCCTAAAATTTATTTTAACCATAAACTGTGATATAGATTGGTCATACAATGAGCTTTTAAATTCCTTTATAAAAATTTCAGGGCCATATTTAAAAAAAAAAAAGAGATGATGACCCAATGAAAATGAAACATCATAGAACAAAACTCATAGCGGATGGCGATAGTCCATCAGATAGTGATATAAGAAAGTATTATTTGTTTTATTCTGTTTGCATTTATTACACGAGAAATTGAATATTTTAAAAATCTCACAATTTACTTTTTTCAAAACAACTTTATACCAAAATTTGTTTTATAAGATCTGTACAGACTGAATTATTATCACTATAATTCAGCAACCATTTCTCATTTAACCAAATTTGTATATCTTACCGTTACCAAGATCCCCATACTGTGCATCCTTATCTTGGACAGCTTGTATTTCATCAAGATTTACCAATGTGTAAGTACGGCTGGCACCTACGATGATGCTATATCTGTTTTAAAAAAAATATATGAGAGACCTGTAACGAAGTTTTCAATTGTCACAACGAGTCAACAATCCAATGAACCTATAGATCAATTTATACAAACTTTCAATCTTATCGCTAATGAATGTGATTCCAAAGTTGTTTCGGCAGAGCTGCATCATGATGATTATGTAAGAGATGCCTTTGTTCGAAGGCTAAATGAGTCATTAATTAAACAAAGCTTACTGGAGAGTTCAACTTGCCTCTAAGTGAAACATATGAAAAAGCAAGATCTTTAGAATTAGCCTAACTACAAACTCAAGCTTATAATTAATCTTTCGCTGTGAATGCTATACATCAATCAATTAGTACCTATTCAATTCCTCCAACTCCCTGTGTTGATATACCAAACCAATCATCTTATGTAGAAGAAACGAAAGAAATTCTAGCTGCTGCGACTAAAAAGAAATGTCCTTACTGTGGATATGAATTTTATTTTAGAACTAAATTTCCTGGTCGTAATATATTCTGTAATTTTTGTGGAAAAAGGGGACTATCAAAAAGTTTGTGAATCTAAGCGATTGAATAATACTGAAGAACAGAATACATCTTCTACTGTTTCGATGAATTATTGTGCTTCAATATCATCGAGCCTGACCTTGGCGAGCTCAACCCTAAGTCATAGCTTCATACGACCTTAAAAAAGAAGAGAGAGTAAATAATATAGCACTCAGCACTATAGACATGAAGAACGCCTAGCATCTATTTGCTTTAATAGAAGCATTTTTTCAGTTCAAAATAATTCCTTTTGGTGCTACCAATGGATTTGCTGCTTTTCAAAGAGAAATTGATTTATAAAGAAAATATAGTAAACATGTATACCTCGATGTCACCATAAGTGATAAAACGCAAGAAGAACATGATTAAAATTTGAAACGTTTTATAGATGTTGCGCTAAAGTACAAATTAATCACGTGTGCGATAGTTTAATCTAGGGCTCTCTCTACCTCTCTTTTATCTCTCTCTGCTTTTAACATATGCCGCATTATTCCCTCATGTCTTAGTATGTGTCATATCATCCTCTCTTATTTTTCCCACATTTCTTTCTTCACCTACCATTTCTAGTACCTCTTTGTTCTTAACTTTGTTTGTTCATGATATCTTCATCATACGTCTGTAGCACTACATTTCAAATGCTTCTATTTTTTTCGTGTCCACTTCTTCTACTGTCCACGCTTCATAACCGTATAGTGCTGTGGTCCATGCATATGCTTTCAGCAGGTTTTCCTTGTTTCTATGATTGTTGTCTTCAAACATAGTAGTTTCTTTTTCTAGTTAAATACAACACGTCTTGAGCTAATCTTTTTTTACTTTATATTGTATCTTTTGCACCTTCCTCCTATTGTTCTCGAAAAGTATACCCTATTCCACCGATATTCAATGGTATGGAAAGGGGGTTAAGCAACCTAATGGCTACCAAGATCACCCACCACTTAGACACTTCCCGAATCAATAGTTTTCTAATTACACCTTTCGCACAATCAACATTTGTTGAGAATATTGAGAAACCGATACCTGTAGTAGTTTACAGTAATCATCAGATTTAAATAAAATTATTTTTTCATCATTAGATATTCGTATTAGAGCTGGTTGGACACGTGTCCTCAATGATTTCTATTCCGAGTTACTACATATTACCCTCAAATTCCCACAGCCTACATCTTTCACTATCCGTGTGCAATAGTCTTGTCCTTTATATGCTTTTAATTTATTTTACACTATTCCCTCATGCCTTAGTGGATGTCCTAGCATCCTACCTCTCCTATGCTTTACTGTTTTCCACTTAGTGTTTCCTTAAAAATAACAAAGAAAGAATGTTAAAGTACGTTTTACATATGGAAAACAATTTGGCGCTATTTCAAAATTTTTATGTTTCGAATTTAACAGCCAACTGCTCAACTTGTACTATTACATTTAAATATTTTTTATTTGTGGTCAAACATTTAGTGTTCAGTTGGGGGATTTATCGGTACATACAGATAATTTGTCTAGGGGTGCGTTCATAAAGAATACCCCGAGTAAAGCGTCCGCTTGGAATGAGGTGTATCTGCAGTGCATACAATGCCCGATTGATTGATGAACGGTTTGGCAACACACCGGCATGTATATGTATTATTTGTTTATATTCTTGTAACCTTACTTTTGAATTTAAAGAAATTTTGCAGGTAAAAAGTGTTCTAGTTGTTTGTTTGTCCATAAAACTATAGCAGTGAGTAACATTTTTAAAAAAGTAGAAATTATAAATATTTAAATGAATACAGACTGTTTTAATGGTGGTGACATCAACACAAAGCAGTAGAAGTACGAATGCTCCGCGTCGTATTTGGAATTACATTGAAGGTATGGTGTGGAAATAAAGTAAACAGTGCATTGTGCATGTCGAGTAAAAATTTATACCAGCTTCAGACCGAGTTAAATACGGCACACTTGGAGTGCACCTTTCCCAGCAATTTATGAATGTTTTAAAATACATAACTAGAGCATAAAATGTTCTTTATGAACGCTTTAACAGCGCCCTGGTATAACACTCGCCCGAGTGTGTGTTATTTATGAACGCAACCTAGAGCATTTTTATTTTGCCTTTGCAACTGTCTTTTGTGTTAATTTATAAAAATCAAGCAATACAAATGTGGATCGAAGAAACTGCAAATTTTACTTAGGTTACAACACACTCACCTTATCCGATATACAAACGTCTTTTAAAATTTCCTCTACAAAATATTTACTTTTGCCATACGGATTAGTACATCCTTGTCCAGTTGGATGCTCTTCAGTAATTGGTAAAAACTGAGGTTTTCCATAAACAGTACATGAAGAAGAAAATACTATTTTTTTAACTCCATTATCTTGCATAACCTGAATAAAGAAACATTACAATACACATTGCTATTTTAAATCGTATAAAACACCTGAAAAAGTGTACTAGAACCTGCTATATTGTTTTGATAATATGTTAACGGAATAGAAACTGATTCCCCAACAGCTTTCAGTGCTGCAAAATGAATAACACAATCTACCTTGTGCTAAAAGAAAATATGATAATTACGAAGATACCTGTAGATTAATTTGAATATCCTTACAGTTTTAAAAATCTTTGTAAGTGCATCTCTATTACCAATGTCAACATTATAAAATATAATTGTTTTCCCAGTGATCTCTTGTACTCGTTTAAGGGATTCTGGTACATCATTTTGAGATTCTGCATAACAATTTACCAGATTATCAACTGCAATTACAGAATAATTATTATTTAACAGTTCTATCACAGTATGTGAGCCAACAAATCCAGCACCACCCGTCACCAAAATAGTGCCCTTTGCAGTCATATTTGAATTTGCAAGATACAACCTATAAAAAATTTTAATGCCTGTAAACAACCGTTAATATTTAACACTTACCTACCTTGTAAAATATACTACTGGTATTACAACATAGTAAGCAAATACCAGAGTATATATACAGCATTTTAACCGGATCATGTTTATCAGTTCGCTCTATTATCTCTGTCAAAAAAATGCTTTAACATTTTATATTGCATGTACCACACAACAATGATCTATACCATAGGTTAGATAAGTTATCTATACTTTTAACCTTCAAAACAGCAACAAAACATTGACTTCTCCAATCGTTTGAATTGTACATCGAAAACCTATTACTACATCTAATTTTTAGCATTCTTCTATTTATTATAAAAAACAAGTTGAAAATGCAAGGCATTGTCGCAACGAACTTCCAAATGTAGACTTACTTTAAAACAAATTAAAGAAATTAAAATTATTATGTTGTAATAATTATAAGTATTCAGATAAAAACAAAAATTTATAAACAACAAAAGAGACATTTTAATATATTTTATTTTATTGAATAAATATTTTAAAAGCTATATATTAGTTCTCATCAATAAGATAAGAATTTTTTTTTTTTTATATGAATCTAATTATTTTCGGTAATCAAAATTTAAGTTTAAACAATGTCTATAATATTGGAATAATTGGCATGAAATGCCATAAATTGTTCAAATATGTGTCGCATATTGATTTTAAACTTATTTAAAATTTTAATTATCCCTGTGGATTTTCCTGGGGGCTCGGCGTCCCCGTGGCCCGATTTTAACTGACATCAAAACTTAAGCTCTGGACACCGAGCTGAATCGATTGATGTACCACACATTGATGTCCGACCATTAAAAAGGCCTCGGACACACAGACAGACAGACACACAGACAAATAGATTTCATAAACGAACGAAGTTCGTTGAAAAGAATGGAAAAAGTTGAGAAATCTGAAAAGGAATATGTTGAATGAGAAACTTTTATGTATGCGGTTCAAGATCTAATTATACGGATTTATGGTAATAGTGATAATTCAAATGGTTACCTATCGTCATGGGGTTGAGTCGGTTGATGATGATGATGAAAGTTAGGATGTGAATCCATTTAAACTATTCACTTAGGGCTTGTAGAAAATAGGTCTAATTTAGATTAATTATTTTGTTACATAGATTGGAAGGTTTTAAAACTGGAAACCCCGAGACAAAGTAAAATCGCATAATTATCACATTTCATTTTGTGCGCACTTTATCGTTTATTACAGGATGTTGAAGTAAACTTTTCAAAGAAGGAAGCAATATTTATATGAAGATATGATCACTCAGAAGGTGTTATATTTAACAGGGAGCATATATCGTTTTTTTTTTTTATAGAGGAGCATAAAGGCAACAAAACGCTAATAACAAAAATATTCCTTGGTTGCTAGGTATTTTTTGCTTTGGTAACACTGGTCTATGAACCCCTCTATAGGTCTTTCAAAATCTCATGGGCTGTGAGATGCGCAATGAAGGAAGCGAGAGGTGTCCTATAAAAAGAAAGAACAATACAATATAAATGAAATCTAAAAACATTCATTTTTCGGATGCGTATTCTGAATTAACTCAACCTGTAAGTTATGTAAATTGCATAACCAGTAATTTATTAACTTATAAATTGCACAAAATTATATTTTGTGTGCGGAACCTGTAACTATTCTGGTGTACTATTTGTTCTTTTTTATGTTACGTTTCTGTGCGTGCGTAGATGAAAATAGACAGGCTAAATTTTTTAAAACCTTTGGCAGCCAAAATACTGCTTTCTTATTATTTTTTAAGAATGCATATTTCATAGAAATTTAATCAGAAAAATCAAAAACTCAATATCACTGCCAGAGTCCCTATGTCCAACATTAATAATTAGAGATTTAACGAGTTTGTCAATTATGCCATCTTCATTATTTACTAGTGACTCATTACTGCGGCTACTCTTACGGAACTGGCATTACATGTTAGAATTATGGGCAGATTGGGATCGTACGGTATTAGATTTTTATCACTGATTATCTCGTTTTTAAGACGAACAAATGCCTATTCACATGCCGTTGTCCAACTAAATTTTTTATGTTTGCATAACATAGCATGCAATGGTACTGTTAACGTTGGTAGATTTGGTATAAAACGTGCATAATAAGTAACCATTCTAATAAAACGTCTAATATCTTTAATCTTCTTTGCATGTGGCATATTTGCAACAGTTGTCACTTTTCCTGGAAATTTTGAAATTTGATTGTGCTGAATTACATGGCCTAAATATTCAATTTTTCTTTTCAAAGAATGAGCATTTCTCTTTGTTCAAGTGTATATCATTTTCTTTTAACCGGGCTAAACAGGCATTTAGGTCATATAAACTACCTTCTTCTGTAATTCCATGTGTAATTCCATCTGACTTTTCAATTTTTGATATAATACCATTCCATTCTATCATTTAGTTCTTTTTCTACGCGACTTCTTAACGCAAAAGGAACTATATAAACAGGTTGGACATTTTTACATAACTTCACTGACACTTTTTGATTTGGAATACATCCAATCCTTTGTTCAAAAATTTTTGAGTACTTACTTAAGACTGCTTCCACAGAGTTAATAGTGATGTTACAAGCATTCATTTTTGAATTGATATTCATCTCGTCGTGTAACTTCTTTAATTTAATTTTTAGATGACGGATTCAGAGATCCGACCAAGAATAGCTGGACGACCTGTTGGAACGATGTAAATTGCTTCCGTGGAACTACATTTGTTATATACTGCTTGTATCGTAATCTTCCCTGTTAGCAGGAATACATCATTCGTATAGGAAATAAACTTCGGTTGGTATTAAGGGTACATTTAATTCTAATTTTTTGAATCATCTTCAGGAATTAATGTAAACCCCGCACCTGAAACTACTTCAAATTGTGACGCGGCTTATTATTCAAGTAAACAGTAACAAACTATTTCCTAGAATCATAGTTTACAGTCTGGTAACAACGTTGGTAATAAATATCCACAATTTTTGCTAATCTGGTAATTTGGTGTATACCGTAATCACAATTTTCATTTGAAGTATCAATATAGTTAGCAGAATCTGTATTATTTGAAAACCTTTAGAAGTGTTTTTGTACAAACTTTTGCGGCATGACCTTCCATCTTACAAGATATACATCTTGATTTGTTTTTCTCTACATAACATTCATTAGAGCGATGATTATTTCGACCACAAATTAAACATAAGTCGTTGATACCTAAAGAAGTATAGTCTACTCTTGATTACACCTTCCTCTTGAATGCGATCGATTATTTAATGAATTAAATTTCGAATGTTGACCATTTCGACCACGCTTTTTATCTTTTGTGGTTTGATGTTTGTAATTTGTGACTTTATACACTCCCGAAGCTAAGTTGTTCACATTTAATAGTTTATTGGTAAGCAGCTGTGTTTCATACCTGGAGGCTTCTAACTTACTAGCCTTACTCACGATATCATTGAAAGTAACAAGATTTGAATTTAATAATTGCTCACGAATCCAATTGTTTTTCAATCCACGGATAAACTGAGCTTGTAGAAAATATCTGCTATCTCTATTACATTCGCATAAAACTGTAAATTTGCATTCACTCAAATTCCGCTATAGATCTGCTACAAATTCTGCTATGTTTTGGATTCTTTTTTTGATATGTACGAAAAAAGTTGTGCTGTGACACAATGCTTCTACTTGGAGAAAGCATATCAGCAAATTCATCAGTTAGTGTTTTATAGGAAAGCCCTTTTATAGGTTTTCAAGACCTAATAATGCTGATAAATTATTGTAGTGTGTTGATCCTATTGATATACTTAGTAGCTGTGCTTTTTGTAACTCCTCTGTGATATTTTTGATGGCTAATAATTTTCAAAACATTCCAAATAATTTTTTAATTTATTCTCCTTGGTGTGACAGAACTTGGCTCATTCGTTTTTGGATTCTGCAGGTGATCTGAAATTTGCTTTACAAGAGATCTTGTCTACTCCTTGTGAAAACATTTATTAACTGTGAAAATTGTTCTGAATCCATCGCTTATAATGTTGGTTCTTCACATCATCGCCAACTGCTATATCTTTTGCATCCGATAAAGATAATCGATTTCAAATATTGGAATACATTTATTGATAAATAATTACAAGTAAACTGTTTAAAAATTGTTATCTGTCAAATTGTACCTGCTGAAACCTCTTCTTTATATTAGCTTAATTGTATTGCAACTATATAGCAATAACTGACCGCAGGTACTTACATTTTATGTACAATTACTACAGGCAGGCATAAGGAGTGAACCAAATTTTGAGCGTTTCAAGTTTTATTGATACTCACGCTAAAATTTACCTAAAAGGTTACAGCAGAGCTGTTGGTTGAGGACCACAAAATACCTTGAAGTATATCATAAAGGGCCTGGCAAAACTTGTCCTAACAGTTGCTATGGCAACTATTTATATTATGTCGTTGTTGATGTCTAGTTATTTGATGTACAATAATTATAGAGCCAAATAAATACAAGATTTACTACTGATATATCGCATTACTTATTTATTCATGCACTCTGACCAATAGGTTATGGGCCCAGGCCAGAACCAATAATGTATTTTGCACATTAAGTAAAACGATTTGAATGTCAGAGTTGTATTAGTTAAAAATATGGCAGTAAGTTATTTAACCAGTGTACCACGATTGTTAGGCCGAGAAAATTACCAGGATTGGTCTTTCGCGGTAGAAAAATGTGTTTGTTCTCGAAGGCTTATCAAATTGCCTTGTTGGAACTGAAAATGATAAGGAGCTTGTTGCAAAAGCCAAATCAAAGCTAATTTTGACTTTGGATCCCTCCTTGTTTATGCACGTGAAAAGTGCAATAACAGCTAAGGATGTTTGGGATACCCTTAAAAAATTGTATGAAGACAGTGGATTTACAAGAAAGATTGATTTACTCAGAACTTTAATTTCTCTGAGACTGGACAATTGCGATTCGATGGAATCTTATGTAAGTAAGGTCATTGAAACAGCTCAAAATTTAAATCGCACAGGTTTTAAAATTGATGATACTTGGGTCGGTTCTCTTCTTTTAGCTGGACTTCCAGAAAGGTATATGCCGATGATTTTAGCTATTGAACATTTCGGCATTGATATAAAAACCGATGAAATTAAGTCAAAATTGCTTGACATGAATCTAGATGTTGGTAGCCGCGGTGGAAGCACGTTTGTTACTAAACCTAGGAAGCGCTTTAAAAATAAAGCAATTGATAGTAGCAGCAGTTCTGTAAACCCCAATAAAGTTGACAGAAGTAATGTTATTTGTTTTCGTTGCAAGAAAAAAGGCCATTTCATGAGCAAATGTCCTGATTTAAATGTAAAAAATGATAAATCCAAAAAGAGTAGTAATAATAGTGCTTTTAGTGCAATTTTTTTGACTGGACAGTTTAGTACTGCAGACTAGTTTATCGATTTGGGATGCAGTATGCATTTAACTGCTAGGAGTGATTGGTTGACCAATACTCGAGTACAGCATGAGTTAAAAAAAATAACTGTAGTCAATAAAACGTCCATGCCAGTCGAATGTGTAGGTGATGCAAATATTACTACATTTGGTGAAGAAAAATACAATATAACAATAAAAGATGTTTTGTACGTACCTGGTTTGACTACAAACCTTTTGTTTGTTGCTCAAATGATAAAAACTGGGAATGATGTTGTTTTTATTGAAATCGGCTGTAACATCTTCAATAGTCAAGGTAAGCTCGTTGCAACAGCGGATTTACAAGATAATGTTTATCGCTTAAATTTCAAATACGAAAAGCAACGTTCTGTATTAGTAGCGACAGCTATAACGAGCGAGATTTGGCATAGAAAATTTGGTCATGTAAATTATAAGGATTTGAACCTGATGAAAAATGGTTTAGTTGAAGGGCTTGAATGTAAAGGAAGCTTTAATCAGAATGCAGTATGTGAGGTTTGTTGTGAAGGGAAGCAAACAAGGCTACCTTTCAACCACACAGGTCATAGAGCTAAAACTTTTCTAGAAATCATTCATGCAGACATTTGTGGACCAATGGAAGTACTGTCAATTGGTGGGTCAAAATATTTTCTCATACTCGAAGACGATTTTAGTAGAATAAATTTTGTTTATTTTTTAAAACCAAAGATGAAACCTTTGAAGCTTTTAAAAAATTTTAAAAATTTGTTTAACATCAAATGGAATCAAAAATAAAAAATTTTTGTTCCGATGGTGGTGGTGAATTCTACAGCAAGGAGTTTGAGTCTTATTTATCTGATCACGGTATTAGTCATCAAAAGACGAATTCGTATACACCGCAACAGAATGGTACTGCTGAGCGTTTAAATCGTTCGATAGTTGAAAAAGCCAGGTGATTGCTTTTTGATGCAAAATTAGGAAAACAATTTTGGGCTGAAGCAGTAAACACGGCTGTCTATCTTAAAAATCGTTCTATAGCAAAAGGCATTTTTAAAACGCCTGTTGAAATGTGGACTAACAAAAAGCCAAACGTCAGTAATTTGCGTATTTTTGGAAGCAATGTTATGATGCACATTCCAAAAGAAAACGCCTCAAATGGGATAAAAAATCAAAAAAAACTTTTTTGGTTGGTTTTAGTGAAAACGTAAAAGGATATAGGCTTTATGATCCAGAAACAAATAAGATCGTGATAAGCAGGGACGTAATCGTAAATGAACGACATAGTGAAGTTCGTATAGATACTAACAATACAATGGAGTCATTAGATTCAGTGGGAGGTTTTACTGAAATTCTTGTTGATAGTGATCAATCGAACTTGTCTAATATTTTGGATATTTCAGTAAACAATACTGCAAGTTCAGAGAGCGATTTTATTCTGGATATCCCTGAGGTTGTTGTAACTGATGCAATTCGTAAATCAAAAAGAGTATCTACAAAACCTAAAAAGTATGAAGACTTTGTCAGCTACTTATGCACAGATAATGATAATCTTGAAAGTGAACCAGTATCTGTTGAAGATGCAATGTCCAGATCTGATCGAGATCAGTGGACACAGGCCATGCGCGAGGAATTGAATTCATTTGAAGATAATGCAGCATGGGAGTTGGTTGAGGTTCCTGATAGCGGCACAGTTGTCAAATGTAAGTGGGTGTTTAAGCGCAAAGTTGATAGTGAAGGTAATGTGCGGTATCGTGCCAGGCTTGTAGCCGAAGGTTTTTCGCAGAAAGCAGGTATTGATTTTAACGAAACCTTTTCACCAGTGGTAAGGCACTCTACTTTACGATTATTAATGGCTTTATCAGTTAAGTTAGGTTTAGATATCTTTCATCTGGATGTAACAACAGCTTTTTTAAATGGAGATCTTAAAGAAACTGTGTACTTGATGTTGCCTGAAGATTTGCAAGTAAATAATTGTAGCAATAAAGTGCTAAATTAAAAAAGGCCATTTATGGTCTAAAGCAAGCTTCATGATCATGGTATGAAAAAGTTGATTTTTTTCTTAGGGATCTAGAATACAAAAGATCTGAATTAGAACCCTGTTTGTACACTAAGATGAAAGGTGATCAGAAAACAATTATTGCTTTGTACGTTGATGATTTTTTTTATTTTTACCAATAACCGAATTGAATCCGATGATTTGAAGTTTAGGTTAGGTCAGGTTTTTAAAATAAAAGATTTAGGGGAAATAAAAAATTGTCTAGGCATGCGTGTAACCATTGATAAAGAGAATGGGACTATTTCTTTAGATCAAAAACAATATATTGAATAATTGCTTAAAAAATTTGGTATGTTAGAATCCAAAACTGTAGCTACACCAATGGAAATAGGTATGAACTTAGAAAAAGGTGACAATTGTGTTAATGAAACTAAGTTTCCATATCAGCAACTTCATCATTCACTATAATTATATAGAGGGCTGTTGTAAAATTGCATTTAATTATACGATTTGTCAAAGTTGTGGGTGACGTACTTGAAAATGGCGGATGTGTCAAAAAATGGCAATTGCTACGTCAGGAGGCGGAGTTATACGATGTGCCGTCAGAGTGAAGGTAGGGGTTACACGTCTGAAAAGTGGTAGGATAGATGGAGGGAGTCATCAACCAATCAGGTTGTTGGGGCGGGGCTACATACCAATCAGAAAACAGGGGGTGTGGTATGGGGACGGACCCATCGACCAATCAGAACGCAGAGGGTAGGGCTTGGGCGGAGTCATCAACCAATCAGGCTGTTTGGTGCGGGGCTACAGTCATCAACCAATCAGGTTGTTGGGGCGGGGGCTACAGACCAATCAGAAAGCAGGGGGTGGGGCTTGAACGGAGCCATCAACCAATCAGAACGTAGGGAGTGGGGCTTGTGCGGAGCTATCAACCAATCAGATTGTAGGGGGCAGGACTACCGACCAATCAAAACACAGGAGGCGGGGCTTGGGCGAATCTATCGATCAATCAGATTGTAGGGGCGGGGCTACCGACCAATCAGAACGTAGGGGGCGGGGCTTGGGGCGGAGACATCGACCAATCAGAACGCAGGATTCCATGGACTATACGGGGGCCTATCTACTAATATTCCTTACTCGTAGACGGACCGATAATTTCACAAGATCTTAATTTCTTTAACGTAATTGATATTTACACTTATAATTATACAACATTTAGATTCTACAATATATATTTCACTACAAGTAATTTATATCGACTAACAAGAAACAATTAATTTATTTTGAATATTTATTTCTGATGTACATGCGACTTACTATCGAAACCGACTTTCCTTTCCACCACTAACGTACGTCTTTATGTAATTTACGTTAGCTTCTAGAAAGATCTGGAGACTGGACATCGATAGACAATTGATAAAATACAGGCGGTTTTCTTTGATGGCGGAATCTGACAGCCGCGCTTTTGTCGGTTGATAGCGGTTAGGATTTCTATACGTGCGGCGAATGAAAACTGATGTAATGTGCTAAAAGTAAGTAAACCGTGATCCGACAACTTCGTGACAGTATCTTAAACCGTTTAAACAAGGAAGTTATAATAGCACTTTGGACAACTCACATGCACTGATTAATTTTTCCTTTTACTTTTGTTGTATTTGCAACAGTGGAAATAGCTCCTCTTGTAGCAGACACACACTTTTTTAAAAATCACCTTTCCGCCACTCCACTTACCAAATATTGCCGCCTCTGATGTGCCGCCTGTGTTCAGTAAACACACTTGTCACTAGAGTGGTACACCCTGGTAACTACCAACGGTAGTTATAAGTACCGGATACAAAACTACTCCGAATTACAATTTTTTATATTTTTTCTCAATTGTACATACCAAAGTTAACGAATTCAAAGAGGTATTTCAAAAAATACAACTCGTAACCAACATATTTCTAATTCAAACAAGTATTTAAAAAAATACGATTCTTAACCAACATATTTCTAGGTGTGGCGTTCTAGAGTATCAAAATTTTGCCGTACTCAGGAGTACTTCTGGTAGATAAACGGTTAAATAAATACATTTCACGGTAACAATTCCTCCATCTCGTAATAGTATTCCTGAAACAAATGTTTTAGTTATCCAAATAATCATAACGCACCTAAAATATCAAAATATTTAAGATTGAACTCTGGTTAAACGTTGCTTAAACCGTCAAAATCGAGGCTTTATAAGCTACGTTGCAGTGGATCTTAAAATATAAGTAAAACTTAAAACCTAAAGTGTAACCGATGCAGTTGGGGGTTAATCTGAGTTGAACCGTAATTGTACAACACCGTTTTTACTAAGGCCTCGGTTCCTTAACTGCAGCTGAGCTATGACTGAAAACGTTCGTAATAGATGTAGCGTTCATTTTTCGATGTACGATTGTAGAATTTGGCGTTGACATGTTTGTGATGTATTTACTCATTTAATTGACAGTTTGTTGAGTGATATTTGTTGCGCCATAACCTGAATCAGGCGTAATTTGTAATTAAAGTTAATTATTTTGCAGTTAATTGTTGTTAGAGGTACTTTGATGGGTAACGTCATTTCGTTGTAGTAATATTTGTAGATTTCAGGCCTCCTCCAACTACATAGTGAACATGGCGCCTAAGAGAGGACGACTAAAAAAGGAAGAAACCGAATCTGGTGATGACTCCGAGGACTATAGAAAGAAACGGGATCGCAACAATATGGTAAATGTGTTGTATTACATAGTGTTATGATTATAGTTGGTGTGTGTACTTGATAAAATATTTAGTAGATATTGTTAATTATGCAAGATCCTGAAGTAATATTTGTGCATGCAATTGATATCGTTTTAAGATCTTGGTATAGGTTCACACAGTTTTGAAACTAGGGATCGTTTGCCCGATATTCTTCCCAAAAATGAAATTTTTGGTTTGTGGTGATTTAAAAGATAATTGTTTTTAATACATTGTTTAAATCATACATACTATTAGCACGATAATTGAAATTGATTTTGTTATAACTGCAGCTGCTATTTAGCAATTACATTGAATGTATTTGTTTATATGGAATATCGTAAGCTTTGTTAATTGAGAATTGAATTCAAGTTTATGGTCAAGTGTATTGAACTTGTTATAGATGGCACTTCTAGGTTGACTTGAATAGTGAGTACAACACGAGTATGCACCAATAAACAAAATGGTATAGTTTATAAAGTATTTTCAAAGGTATATATATATATATATATATATTTTAATATGATGAAACTCGTAAAATGCTTTTTATTCAAATTGTACAGTTCCAACTCTGAATCTGATTGCGAAAATTCTTTTGTAACTGAAGATATATAATATTTTAACAGCACAAGTTGGCACGGCGTATGTTCATTGAAACAAATCATTCTCCCAGAAACTCCAAGTTGCTGCAAAACATGCTATTACTTATTGATTGGTGAAATGTGATAGAAAGCAGTAAAATTTTGTCTGGGTTTATTCTTCTATACCAGGACAATATAATTGAGTCATACAGATAATCTTTTTAAAATTAATAATACCACTGTTTATAAAAATAGAGAATCTTTGTCGTTTAATGAATGAACTCTTAACTTGAACATTTAATTGATGGAGATAGGAAATGAATTAAAAAAACTTGAGCCAATACAACCTTTTGAAGTTAATAGAGAAAAATGAATATGAAAAGTAGTTCAATATGTTACGGGTATAGCAAGCATTAAATGAATTAAATTTTGATTTGTCCTGAAGGGGTGGGAACCCTGTAGCGATATAAGGGTGTTTCGGCTAACTGCAGTGGCATGAGAGTAGGTTCTAACAAGTCTTAAATTAGCTGTTCCGAATAGACCTGCCACCTCGAAGAATTTCTAGATTACTAGAACGGATGGAGCAACTTGAGCGTACCAATGAACTAAAGAGCCGAAACAAAGATCGTATCAAATTGGTGGGGGTCTTTAATCAGGAACCAGACTAAGACAAATCGTCGAAAGAGGGCAGCAGCTCTCGGTACTTAGATTGCCAGAGACCATTCTAAGACACATTATTGCGATGTGGAGGGCAACGGGAAACCACCTCATTATCTCCCAAGTACACAGCGTACTTAAATTGTAATTAACATGATGGGATCCTCTGAAGTAAAAGATTCCTGAGTTAAAATAGTCCCTCATTAGGATCTCCAGAAGGCGACTACTTTGGAGGATGTGATTAGGCAGTTTAAAGGAGGAGCATGGAATATTTCAAGAATCGGAGCGTGGAATGTCAGAAGTATGAAGCAAGTAGGTAAGCAACTTGAAAATTGAAAGGGATAGGTTAGCATTAGATCAGCGAAGTTCGGTGGTCAGAGGCTAAGGATTTTTGGAGCGGAAACTTTAGGGTACTTCACACAGGATCATATGAAGGAAATTTGGGTGTGGGAATAGTTATGTGAAAAAAAGATAGGACACTGTGTAGAAAATTACTTACAAAAGAATGAAAGAGTACTTATGGTTAGGTTAGAATCTAAAATAAGAAGCCATGGATGACAAAGGATGTCTTGAATTTAATAGAAGAAAGACGAAAATACAAAAATAGATCAGACGAAATAGGAAAGCAGAGATACAATGCTATAAAATGGGAAATTATTCGCAAATGCAGGAAAGCTAAAGAACAATGGATTGATGAAAAACCTAAAGAGGTGCAAACTAAGATGGAAATAGGAAAGACAGATGAAGCATACAAACTAATTAGAATGAATTTTAGAGATATACAACCATATACCAAAAATAGAAGGGACTTCAGAGAAATCGTCATTATAGAAAATGTAGAGAACGTGGTTAGATGGCAAGAATGTATAGGGAATTTATATGCAGAAGAGTAACAGAGTAACTAACAGCATTAGAACAGGAATCAAACATTGAAAATGATGACTTAGGATATTCTATATTGTGAGATGAGTATGAATTATCATTAAAGGGTGCAAGCAAGGTGCAAGCAGAAACTCTAAAGCCACTGGACAAGCAGTAAGAGAACGTCTCTTCCAATTTGTAAGCTATATGTATGAGACAGGTGAGATACCCAAAGATTTCAAACGTATCATCATAGTAACTATACCAAAAAAGAGAGGCGTGGATAGATGTGAAAATTTTTGTGGCAAAAATATGGAAAAACGAGCTGAAGAAATACTAGGAGAAGATCAATTTGGGTTTAGGCAAAACAGGGGAACACGGGAGGTTATTTTAGCTCTGAGGGTGATAATGGCGAAAACAATAGAAAAGGGAGAAAGCGTGTATATAGCGTTTGTAGATCTGGAAAAGGCATTCGACAATGTAAAATGGAAAAAATTTTCCTTTTTGCCAAATGTTAACAATTTTCTTCAGATACGAGTAATCTATGGTGCAAAAGTCACTTTCCAATACAACTTTGTCATTCTTGACATCATCCAATGTCTGAATTTCTGTACCAAAAGACAAATAAGCGGTTGAATAGCCAGCTGTTTCACACCCCAAGTCGAATTCATCGTGAAACAAATAGAAGGCAACCTTTCAGTCCAACTTCTGTGATTAATACCCACAAGAATTACGAGTCCTGGCTTGAAATCTCTATTTTTACGTTCAACCATATTCACTAAGGGATGATGTCCTTAATATCCAAAATAAAACAAATCTCTTACAGCAGATGCAACTTGTACACCATTATCTGAAATAATCTTCTGGGGTATGCCATAACGAAGAAATATTTTTTCCACAAGAGTGGTAGCACACTCTTCAGTAGTTGGTCTAACCAAAGCAAACAATTCTACCCATTTTGTGGATGTATCTTCCACTGCTAGTATTCACTTTTCTTGTTTTCCGCATTTAGGCAGTGGCTCAAATAAATTGAGTGAAAGTACTACAAACTAACCGTTGCACATGTATGGGAGTTAACAATGTTCCTAGTGGCTTTAAATTCTTAGCCTTATACCTTTGGCATTTGGAACACTTGCTCACATAATCATTAATGTACTTTCGCGTACCCGTAAAGTAATAATTTTTTGAATATGAGATGGAAAGTATGTTGAGCACCATAATGAACGGCTGTGACTGCATTATGCAATTCCTGCAGAATACTTCCCCTTATATGAATTGAGACAACAGTTGTGCTTCTTAGTCATCGTTTGTGACATAACAGTAAAGGACACCTTAGACAACAATTATCCACGATTCATCCATTTAGAAAATTTTTTACTCGAATCTTCAAAACTATGAATGATCTTTTCAAGGTATTGGTCCTTGAGCGGTTCGTGCTGAATTTTGTTTGCTGATTGATAGACAATTCTACAGATACCTGACATGCATTGCAATTTTCTACATTGTTGTGAGTAGAGAGGGATCGTGATAGAGTATTCGTGAAAACTTTCATTTTCCTATCCCACCAGGCCAACTTTTCAGCAAGCGACTTGAGGCTCATTAACCATTTCAAAGGTTAATGTTCTGTGTGGAGAGTAAATGAACATTCATCAATTTATCTTCTAAATTTATTCAATACCCATATGACAGCCAGAACTTACCTTGCAAAAGCACGGCACCTAACATGTAATTAGTAGCATCAGTGCGTATCACATACGGTTTTGTTTCATGTACTGTTTCAAAGCTGGTGCCATGCCTAGTGATTGTTTTAACACATCATACGAATTTTGTTGGACTTCCTCCCATTTCTAAATACTATTTTTCCTCATCAAATCGTTTAATGGTCGAAAAATATTAGCAAAATTGTCAAAATAAACTGTCTGTACTAACTAGCAGTTTGCAAAAATGATTGAACTTTCCTTATATTTTGTGGGGAGTGCCTATCAATAATAGCAACTATCTTTTCAGAATCCACAGAAATACCAGAAGGTGTAATAATATGACCCAAATATTTGACTTGAACACTAGTGAAAATGCATTTTTCTCTATTTGCACACAGTTTAAACGTCTAATTGGGTAAAAACTACTTTCAAGTCCTCTAAATAACTATCAAATGTACTAGAGAGCACGTTAAAAGTTCATCCAAATATGCCAATAACAAAATGTCACCTAGTCCTCGACGAAACTAATCCATCAATCGTTGATAGGTGCTGGGAGCTGTCTTCAATCCGAACGGTAAACGTAAAACTGATACGTCCTAAAAGCTGATACGAAACTGTTCTTATCGTGATCAGAAGCTCTAACACTGATTTGGTTATAACCCGAACATAAGTCTACCGTAGACATGTAACAATGTTCTTTTACAGCATGCAACAAATCATCTATATACGGCAATGCCTAGTAGTCGTTCACAATAATCGAATTTGGTCGTTAATAGTCTACTAACAAACGTACATCGCTATCCTGGTATTTATGGACTTTCACATTCTTCAGTTGTCTTCCAGTTCATCTTTTATCTCTGTTGCATTCTGGAAAGGTGATAAGTGATAAGCACGCAAAGCAATTGGTGCATGATCACCTGTATTGATACTATGTTGTGCAAATGGTGTGGGGGTAGGTCTCCCCCCAGACTGAAGGTATTCTTTCGCTCTTCAAGAAACACATTAAGCTGTCAGCAATACTCCCTCATCTGACATAAGATTATCCAAACTACATAGTTCAAGAGATGGTGCATTTTTTTTAACAGGAATGTTACTTTTAAACGAACTTTCAATTTCCAAAGAGAAAATAGAATTTGCCAAATCCAAAAATTCTACGTTTATTTTACTGGCAACATCTATAACAATTTTCACTTGTCTTAAAAAAAATTGATCCCAAACAGTGTATTATTTTCTGAATTGAGTAGGATTCATAGGAATAACCCTATCTTTCAAATTTACATCAACTGACATAGCTAATCCGTCTTTATGTTTAAAGGAGCCCTTCGTACGTTTCAGACTCACATTTATTTTTTGAAATTGCACTCCTTCATATGATATAAAGTACTTCCGACTATACTTTGTTTAGTGGCCTTGTCCACCATTCTCAGTCAATGGTAATTTAAAATGTTTACCTGAAGAAGAAGTCTCGATTGTGGAGAAATCAAAGCATCCACACTAAGAAATTCTAGAGCAGCAGTTTCAGTCGTTTTTCAGGAAGGACAGTCGGTACTAATAAACTCCTGTTTTCCAGAACCATAATATACAATGGGTTTCATTTGAGATTTTCCTTTAATTACCGAACTTTCCTGTTGCAAAACTCCAGCAACAATTTTTACAGAATTGCCATTTTTAGATTTCGACAAGAGTTTGACATTTGTGTTTTGTGTCCTGTAGTTTTACAGTAGTGGCAATGTATACGTTTAACACTATTTTTGGACTCATGTCGCTTGAAACTTTCTTCTACCAACCTCGATTGAGACAAAAGTTTATTAAAATCGTCAATTTTGTTGCATGGTGTTTTGTGTCAAACTTATTTATGTAAAAGTTCAGATGCCATGTTCAATTGTCTTTGTTCTGATAACATTCTCAACAGCACTTGTGCAAGAATCGATTGCGTTTCACAAACACAAATGCCCATAGGTGTATAAGGGTCTTGGTCAAATTTCAAATCAAATTTTATTTGCATTAAACATAAAATAAATATAAGACCAAAATGAAAATTATAAACAAATAGAATAAGTACAAATAAGGTGAAATATCTACCTCGCAAAAACTAAAAGAGCTTGTGAGCAAAGATGCAGTATTATAAATAGCATAAAATTGCTGCATACAATTCACAATACACACCCTGTAAGGAGGCTTTAGAGGATCAAAAGTTATCCTAAGCAACTTCAGTGCTATATCCCACAAATGCACACTATCTTTAACATCATGATATAGTTTTGAAGCAGAACTGCCCAGTAACCTTGGCATACAATCTTTATAAATCGTTACCACAACTACAATAAAACCATTAATGTTCTCATCTTTCAAACCATTAAGACACCAAGTGCAATTTGCCGTTTTCTGTATTAACCGATGCCAGTGCTTGTTTATGTGCATTTGACAATTGTCCTAACAATTCTTGGAACTGTTCATTGCCAAGAACAACATTGTTTACCTCTATTTTCAATTCCGTTAGACAAACGTCTACAACTGTTTCTAAAATATTAGAAACAATGTGGAATACTGAATTTTGTTTCTGTACAATTCGACTTGTAGTAGCACAAAGCAGAAACCTTTCTTCATTCTGTGTGATGAACAATTGTGTTTATACAAACAATTGAAGCACATTTACAGTTTTTATATACCAAAAGTGCCTTACAGGATGCCAGCCAGCATATTCAAATTCCAAAACACTGTATGGCATCAAACTTTCTGAATCACACACACGCATGCATGCACGCATGCACGCATGCACACATGCACCTACCTACCCACTCTAACATTGGAATTTCAAAATGAAAACTATCGGATTTTTGTTTCGGATGAAAAGGTTATGAGCTATATTTGTAAGGAAGTAGGACACATTTTGTCAAAATGCACGGTTCAAAACGTAGATACTACAGTAAACCTACAAGAAAGTGAAGTAAGACAACATACGCAAAAAGACCTCCAACTTCTACACTAGAGGCAGCAGAAAGCCTACCTGAAAGCCCTGTTCATGAAGACGTCGAAGCATCACTTCTAATAAGTAATGTAACGGCATGTAGCAAAGTAAACATCGATGACGATGACGTTGGTTTCCCTCACAAGTTGCAAACTTCTACAAAACGTTCGAGAAAGAAGTTAAAAATTGATAATGCAGAGGATTCAATTGATAACTATCATGAATTGGAAGAATCATGGCCAAACAAGATATCAAGCTTAGATTATGTACACTTTACTGATTTTCTAGTACAAGTGAAAGGAAACGATAAACCTTTGAGTATAGCACTTTTAGAACTAATTAAGGAAGCGGTCAAAACGTGTAAAACTCGAGCAATAAAAGAAAGATGTAAAAGGTTGATTATTTCATTGAAAAAGGGATTATTAGCAGAAGGCGAAGAAAATTCTTCACCCCCGATGACAATTTCGGGCTCACAACAGTCGTTAAGCAGAATGTCATCAATGGAAAAAGTCAACAGTGACCAA
Source organism: Platerodrilus igneus (assembly GCA_036346225.1). NCBI lineage: Eukaryota > Metazoa > Arthropoda > Insecta > Coleoptera > Lycidae > Platerodrilus > Platerodrilus igneus. The sequence continues at coordinate 20,514,437 of JARFIW010000089.1, read as the reverse complement.
AGTTTTTATTAACAAAAATAAACCTTTAAGTGAAGTGAGAATGTACATACAAACTAGTTTATCATAGACAATTTTTTTTCTTTCTTAACCTTTTTAAAAATGGCTACACAAAATTTAAAAATTATTACTCTTAACGTCAAAAGTATTCGGAGCGAACTGCATTGCTTACAACTATTAGAGTTTTTAGACCATGTAAAACCCGTGGTTGTGCTTTTGCAAGAGACCAATTTAAACAATAACGATTTGCCATTGTTAAAGATGTTTTCAAAGTATCACTGCTTTCTTAATCCAGCAACAGTTAATTATTCTGCAACGACAATTTTATTAAGAAATAACAACTATCAGGTGATATGCCACGAAATTTTATACGATTCATATCTTCAGCATATGTGTCTGAATATAAACGATCAAAAGTGGCATATAGTGAATATTTATATTCCCCACAAACCGGAAATTGTGCACCAAATACTTGAAAGATTATCAAACTAGATGCAAGAAGAGTTAACTGACGAACAAAAAATTATAATTGGTGGAGATTTTAATTACACTGTTTCAACAACATTAGATCGCCTACATTCTGTTGGACGATACAAAGATATTTCAGAGAAGCTTATGTATATTATAAATTGCTTTCAGTTACAAGATTGTTGGCGCATTGTTAACCGTACAAAAGGATATGCGTACTTTACACACCGTTCTGCAGCAAGATTAGATCGTTTTTATTGTGCACAAAACGTTGTGACGTCGTTGACTTTTTCAGTTTTACATGCTAGCTTTTCAGACCATTTAAGTGTTGAAATTAATGTCAGCACGAAATCAAATTATATGCCTCCGATCTATTGGAAATTCGATAACCGACTCCTAAGCGACAACAGTTTTATAAATTGCATGCACAATTTTCTAATAGGCAAAATTAAAGCATATGAATATGACGTCAATTTATTATCTAACTGGTACAAACTTAAATATGAGATTAAAGAAATACTAATTCAGTATTCCCGGCAAAAAAAACAAACAAGAAATATGCAGCGAAAGGCAATAGTGAAACAGGCAAATAATGCTCCTGATCCAAATTGTAAAGAGGTGTATGAGCTAGTAGAAGAAGTTAACAACACACTCAAGATAAATGCTGCCCATATGATTACTGTAACAAAATACAAAGCAATATACAATATATATCGCCATGTACTGGGAAGATTAAAACCACGCTCACAACCTCAACTGCAGGAATTGATGGTCAAGGAAAGGTCCTATGTGGTACAATCGAACTATGTGACACGGTAAGACGATACTTTATTGAAAAGTATTCTACCGACAACACACATATAAACAGAACTGTGCCTATAAATACAATTTGCCTAGTCTAACCGACGATCAAAATCAGATGTTAGAGGAACAATATACCTTAGAAGAGTTTACACGATCTATTAAACAAATCAATAAAAACAAAACACCTGGACTAGATGGACTTACAATTGATTTTTACATAAAGTTTTGGGAGGACTTAAAAACATTCTATTACAAGACCTTTTCTAGTGCAATGCTGAAACAAGAATTACCATCCAGCACCACCAAAGCGGTTATTAGTCTTATATCAAAAAAAGGAAAAGACACGACAGACATCGCAAACTGTCAACCAATCTCAATACTAAATACAGACTACACGATCTTGTCAAGAACTATTGCAAATCGAATAATGCAAATTATGAATTATATCGTAAACTGCTACCAATGCGCATCAGTACCAAATAGATCTCTATTTGACATTTTGCATTTGCACAGGGACGTAGAGTATGCAAGTAAAAACCATCTTCCATTGGCAATAATCAACTTGGACCAGAAATCTGCTTTTGATAACATAAATCATGAATATCGTTTTGAAGTGCTGCAGAGATTTAGTTTTGGACCCTTCTTTATTAGTAATATAAAGACTATTTACAACAAATGTACATCACATATAAGAATGTTCATATTTGACTAGTGAAGTGAAGCACTGCAAAGGAATAAGGCAAGGATGTGCGCTCTCTGGGCCGTTGTTTGTATTATCCTTAGAACCTTTCCTTAATTACTGTCGTACCGTTCTAATTGGATGTCCTTTACCAAATAAGTTGAATATCAATTTGGTAGTAAGTGCATACGCTGACGACGTATCCGTTTTTATTTCCACAATGAGACTTTGAAATATTGCATTATGTGAACGGGATATACCAAAAAGAATCTGGTTCGATTATTAACACGCAAAAGAGCACCTTTAAATGTAATTTGGACATCAAATAGTATTAAAATTTTAGGTGTTCAACTAACTGAAAATACAATGGAAGATACACGTATTGTATATGAGAATCTTCTAGTTAAAATCGAAGATGCATTAAATAAATGGAAACAAAAATTACCAGCATGTTCCATGAAAGGACGAAAAGTTGTAGTGAATCAATACGTTGCACCCAAAATGTGGCATTTTATGCAAGTTCTGCCCTTTGAAGTTCAACAACTTAACCAACTGCAAAGAAAGTTGAACGATTTTGTGTGGAAAGGTATACATTGGACCAAGAAGAAAGACCTATATCTACCAGTCGAGAATGGCGGTATTGGTCTAGTGCATCTTGAAACAAAACAACAAATGTTTAGGCTATTCTTGGGACACAGAGTAATCAATAGTGATCCCTAACAGAAATGGGCGATAATTATAAAGCATAACATTATAACAAATAACTCTTACAAAGCTTGTGCTATTGGCTTTTTAATGAAAGTTCTCGTGTAACTGAATCAGAACACAGAAAATTTTGAACAGTCTTCTTCATTCTTGGAATCATGATTATGCTACAATACTTAACTTTCCACGACATAGAGGGGGACATCGATGGAACCCCAACAATACCTAATAGACTAATTGGGTGGAAAACTAAACCGTCGCTATTTTGCAAAATATGGGCACAGTATGGATTTTATAAAATTGAAAATTTTAAGGACGAAAACGGATGGAAAAGTGACCATGCTATTAGGATGGAGTTAATAAGTGCCTCCAAAATAATCCAGGACGATCTAATAGTTCAGTATAAACGAATCCGTTCATATATTATGTCAGAATATAATTTTGAAAAAGAAGACAACTTAAATATATTAAAAACGGTATTACATGTAGAAAAAGATAATAATCTAGAAATCATTAAGAATAATCGTAGTAAAATAACTAAATTTCTTATTCTACAACGCTATAGAGAGGTTGATGATGACAAAAAGCCGATAGAAGAAGAAAAGATTTATTGTTAGACCGTTTTTCAGACTCCGTTAGGAAGTGACTTCGTCGTAGCATGGAGATTTGCTAAAAATCGACTGGCAGATCCAAAATATTTATTCAAAACGGGATATGCAGCAACCCCACTATGTCCGTGGTGTAACACAAAAGGCGACGTATGCCACATTATGATAACATGCCAAAAAGCAAAGGAAATTTGGAGCTATCTAACACCAATTATCAAAGAACTATGCATCGGAAACATATATTTACAAGAGAAGTTCTTGGAGTCTTTATATATAAAAATAATGCATGTACAATGGCTAATTATTTAGTAACGCTGACAAAAAAGCACACACACATGCACGCACATTGAAATATTGCACAGTACAATTGACAATTAGTTATTTATTATACAAGGGAAAAAAGTACTAGATTTTAGCTTGAAGTGTGTTTGTCTCCCGAGGCGAAGCGGAGGGAGACAAAACACCGAGAGTTAAAATCTTACATTTTTACTTGTGTATAATACACTATTTTTTCTGTGACAGGCAAAACGATGGTTTAATATTGAAAAAATATTACAATATATTAAAGTCAAAAAATCAATCGATGTCAAATTTGAACTTTCAAACATGTAGGTTGTGGTACTTATAGGTTCAGTTAAGACTTACATTGCTAAGGAAACCTTTAAGGTAATCAAATATCTGTCAATTTAATTCTGCAAGTGGTTTCAAAGATTGCTTACTTAAGTTGTTTATATCGGTTGTTTTGAACATGACGAAGTTATGATATGATGTTATGTTACACCCGAATGTTACAAGTGTGGTCCCGGCTTTAAATTAAATATATTCGTGTTCTTACTTATTTGCACATACCCTGGAAAAAAGTACTAATTTTTTTCCTGGGGGAAAAAGTAAATTCATAAAAAGTGACATTTTGTTATCTGTCAAGAAACATTAAATGTCAAATTTTTTCCCGTCATAGAAAAATAGTTATTTAATTAGCATAAGGAATACATGCATAAATCTCTATTAATGCTGTCAACAACAATACCTGACTTATTATGCAGCTTGACTTTTAACCACATCTATATGTGTAATAATTCTAACCTGTTAATAAGATGGACACAGAATAACTAAATGGTAGATTCTATGCAGCAGACTAAGTGGATGAGTTTGTTAAGAAAGATACATAATTCCAACAATTCTGTTCGTTAGAATCAACAGGTAGTAATTGTGCAAAACTTTAATAAATGTAAATAAAGCAATATACTTCAAGCTAAACAAACGAAACATTATGTTCAAATCCAAATTACAAAATGTTTATTACAAAAGCACACCGCGTGTCCTTAAACGTTCGTCATAGATTGAAGAACTTTTATGACTATCTGTTGGCAAGGTGCTTTCGCCCTTGAAATGCCTGTTACGTTCATTATACAAAGGAATGTACTGATTATGTTTGTTATATTATTTATTAAGCTTTTTCGTTAATTTGTGTGAATGATACAGATTTTATTCCTGTTTTGTTTTCTTTTATATATTTTAGATATTTATTGTTTATTCATATTGCAGGCTGTAAAACGCAGTCGAATCAAGTCTAAAATTAAAACCCAAGATACGCTAGCAAGAGTTGTTCAACTTAAAAATGAAAATTCAGTGTTAGAAGAAAAAGTGAAAAACTTGACAAAAGAGTTGGGATTTCTTAAAGAACTGTTTTTAGCACACGCTGGAAACGGTAGTGGGTCTTCAAAGTTTGATGGTTTAGACTTACAAAAATTATTATCAGATTCTAGTGATGGTGCAAGTACAAGTACAAACAATATGTAATCAATTTTAAAATATATCAATCTGGTTGAAAGAAGTATTCAAATGATTATTATACGTTGACACAAACTATTACGATAAGATTGTTGAAATTTTACCCTTTTTTCAAGTAGTGAAAGGAAACTTGTTTTTTTAAATATTTGTAATTAATGAAATCTTGCAATGACTTAATCTGTGGTTATTTTCAATCAATAGATGAAAGCATATACAAAAATTTAGCTTGTAATAGGTTTATTGTTATTTTACTACAACTGTATGGATACTTGTAAATGAAAAGGTTTTATATATTTGGTGCTGGTAAAAGTCTTCATACAGGAACATTGAACAGCTTTTTTGACTTCTTGTTGAAATAAGTAGTTTTGTATTCTTAACGATTATATTGTTTCATATAAGTGTTTGATAATTTTAGATTTTGTGATTTGTTGTCCTTTAACATGTTGTATAATAATTTATAAATTTTATTTTACAGTTTATATAAGTTAACATTGAAGAAAAGAGTCAGTCGTTAGTTGTAAAGCAAGTATAGACTTTATGTTTAAGTTGTTTGCGAATCTTTGTATGTATACAAATGATGCTGTTTAGCAACAGTAACAACATAGTTTTATTAGGTTAGACATGATACTTTTGAGTAGACAGGAAATAGATAAATACATGGCATTTGATATGTCATTTAATATTACAAAAGCTTGTAATTTAAGTTGTAGTGAAGATACAACTCATGAAATACAAAATGTTATCAATAAATATTTGACATTCTTCCAAATTAATTCCTTAACAAAAATGTGAACTTAGCAACATTAATAAACAGAATATAAAACTAAATGATTCAAATGTTTCAACAATAATGTTGTTTTTCAGTAAACTTAAGCTTGTTTTATTTGTTTTTGTGCATAATTAAGTATACCTATATGTTGTTTACAGTGGTTTTACGCCTTTTTTTATTAGTTTGATTTTATTTATATTAAATAACAAACTTTGGTCATGAATTTTGTCACTAAGTATGGAAAACTAAAGTTATTGTATTGAAGAATGAAAAATTTGAATTATTTTATAGTTCAAATATGTTAATCACAGGAAGAGTTATTAGTAGATGTCTGCTTAATTTGTAAATGTGATTTGTGAAAAATAACTAGTTGAATGGCTACAAATAGCATATACATTTTAAATGTTTTTGTCTGATTGCATACTAACAAACTATTTGTAATACTTTTTGCTTACATGATTCCAGGTAGTTTTCGGTTTGGAAGATTAGTCACAATCTTTGTAATACTGTCTTAACTTAGAAGAAAGAGAAAAAAATTTATTTGGTTCGAAGTGTCAACGCACTGGATAAAGCGAAAGACTTTGTAAGTCTGCTCTGTGTTATTAGAATTCTAACCTTTTTGAAAGAATTTCTGAAACTATCTAATCACATTTTCTATTAATATACAAGGATAAAAACAGTAGTTATGCATATTGCCATTTGCATATTGCATTTTTGTAACAAATATTCATAAATTAAACCAAAGTCAGTTCATGGTAATTTGCTAAATTAGCCGAAGTACAGATATACGAGTTTATACTTTGCAATACATTTATAATCATTTCTTAATAATAAATTAGGAAAAAGTATGTGTAATATAAGCATTACTTGAACATTTGTCGTTGCTAGATGATGCACTAACCTCATCTAGCAATAACTGCAATCATTCAGAGATATATTTTTCGCCTCTTTACACGTAGCACAATACTATTTTGTAATTTTAGTTTACATACCTTTACAAAATAAAAACTATTTCTAGTAATAATGAACATTAAAAATGTGTTAGTATTAATCTGTTATTCTGTTTATTTCCTTTGTTCTTGACCTTTTAATAAATATTAATTCCGAAACTTGTTTCTTGGAAATGTAGGTCAATTTATGGAATTTTATAATGGATTAATTCATTTCACTTTTATATTTGTGATATCACATGTTTTTCCTTCTTGATATAATCCGCTAATACAAATCGTCATTGTCCTGCGGTGATTATCATATGGTGTCCAATTTGTTTTTTTTTCAATGCATCCCTATGCTTCTTGAGTAGTCTTCTGTAGTTTGGTTTATATAAGGTGATCAATCAAGATTAGAAATTGCCATCTATTTCTCCATTGTAAATTTTTTTCCATATTGAATAAATGTAACATGTGGAGATGTTCGTCTTTGCTACATTTAATCTTTACTTTGGTATTATGTGATTGCCTTCCTAAGACTAATTGCTTTAAATACGTTAGATGATTTGGATTTGTTTACTTTTTGTTTCTGTTTCCTTTGTGAGTGAAATAAGATACGTATGTTCAACCGATTTTACTGTTTTCACTGTCAGAGTTGTCATGGACTTGGTTGTAATTTAAAATTATACTTCCCAATGGCAAAATTAGCACATCGAGAGTGTTTAAATAAGATCTTTCCAATTGCTCATCTTCTTACATATATTTTAGATTTTTATGCCACATCTTCAATTCTATCTCCTTGCTAAATAAATAGTCCATATAATATACCAGATATACTTCATTGGCAGATTTGTTTCTAGAAGAAAATTGGGAATCGTTATTTTGTCTAGTTCAGTAAACTATATGGCAGCCACTGTAATTACAAATGGAATATAGTTATATATGTCTACAGTAGGTGATATTGAGCAGTGTTGATAGGGTTTGCAAGAATTCAGTACTACTGATTGTAATAGATACAATAGTCGACTATATAATACTACATAATATAAATCATTCACTAAAGTGAATGATTTGTGTTATATAGTCGATTGTCTTATTTATTATTATATAATCGGTTGAATTGCATTTTTACATTACTTGCCCACTGTTCAGCATTATATTTAATTATATTTCACTTGTATTCAAGTCATATTTATCTATTGAAGCAGTGGCTGACATCTAATTTGTTGAACTGGACAGCATAATGGTTCATACTCATCACTTTACAAACAAGTCTGCCGAAAAACCATATTTAATATGTTACACGGACTTTATTCTGCAAAGAGGAAATTGAAGATGAGGCACAAACATAAAGAAGAAAAATTACCAAACAAAAAATCTCAATTGGACAGACATGATGGACTAATTTTGCTTTGAAAAACTAACGCTTTATACTACAACCAAGTCCATGGAAACTTCGTTGGAGTGAAAACAGAGCTAAATCGATTTGACATTTGTAAGAATCTTTCGGATTTTCAGAGACCGAAAAAGGAAACAAAACAAAACGATAAATGAATCCTTCATTGTTTAGCATATTTGGCACAACTAGTCTCCGGAGGACAATCTTATATCAAAGTGTAGATTGTTGTTAAAAAGATGAACCAAGCCGCTGTTTTTATTTAGGAATATGAAAAAAAGTTTTAGAAAATGTAATCACCATAATGGAGAAATTTCTAATTTCGATCAATAACATCATATAAATCAAAACACAGAAGACTCTCTGAGGAGTATTGATTATGCCTTATACAGAATATTAAACATATAAAATTCCATAAATTTACCTCGTTTTCCAAGAAATAAGTTTGTGTGGGTGCGTGCATGTGTGTGTGTGTGTGTGTATTTGTGTACTATATGAATTATGTATTCACTTGAGTAATTCTTATAGACAGTTATTATGTAAATAAATCGAAGTTGAAACAATCAATTCTATTAGTTTTGTGTACCATTTTTAATTTTTTAGTAGTAAGATGCACATGGGGTAAATGTGGTTGTTTTTAAGTATTTTCTTGTTCAGTAGACAAAAATGTTCGGTTATATATTTTTATGCAAGTATATTTGGAAAACGATATAGGATAGATACTTGCACATATAATGAAGTCAATTACTTGTGATAAAATAAAATAGTTGCTGAACCTGTTGATTTATTAAAATAAAAATATTTTCAAAAACATTTTCATACTTTTATAAAGGTACGTTAGAAATATACTAGTAACATAACATACACAAGGTGGGGGGGGGCGTAACTTCCTCCACGTAATTAATTAAGTAAGCGGGTGGATTAAACAATTTAGTGTAAAGAAATTATCAGGATACAATATTGCGGGACTAAATTGGGAAGCGATAAAGCGGTCGTAATCTGGTTGTCTTGTACAAGTTACAGTATAAATGTTTAATGTTAATTAAGTGCACAAATTCATATAAACAAAAGTCTAACACTCACCAGAATTTCTTGGCTTTCGGTACTATAGGTGATTTCGGCACGCACAATCCACGGTTAACACACAGTTGCGGTTTATGTCATATTTTTAAGCGGTAAAACAAAAGTTTAGGCACTTCTTGAGTGCTCTGCGGTCACACACGATCCACGTTTTCTATAATAATGCACTTTTGCGGACCAGGTGTTCGTTCCAAGATTAATTTGGTTCTATCTATCGCGCACTATCATTGTTTATTTTAAATACAAAACGATACTTTTGGCGCGAACTAAGGCACTTATAAATTAACTATAAGTCGCCGAACCACAAGGTTTAGAAATTAAAGATTTGTAGCAAAACTATCATTATAATGCAAAAGTTTTAAAGTCGTTTGTTTAATTTATTAATTTCTTAGTTTACTTTGACATAAACACTTAAATCAGTGCCTGTGCTTCTTAATAGTTAAGTTTAGATAGTATACGTAATATTGGACAGGTGATGCAGCATGCTTGGCTCGCAAATGGTGTTATCGTCTGTGGATCTGCTGAGTAGCACAGCGAATGGTAACGAAGCCGAGGTGTTCTAGCGATCATCTTCGAAGGAATGGAAGCTTGAAGAATTCTCCAGGTAATTTATTTAAAATTTCTGTTATTTGATAAACATTTGTGAAATTTTGTGCTGTGTGCTTGACTTTTTTTGGGGTTTATTTATAGTTGTATAAACTTATTGGAAAATATACATGTACTGGACAATTTATAAAGGTTAAATATTGAAAAAGGGTGTATTTAAAACTTACAAGATTTTATTCTGGATGTAAATTGGATTGTAAGGGGTAAACGGGTCTATAAATTTTGTTTTAATTTATGCAAGGTGCAAAAAGCATATACAAACTAAACTGTATTATTATGAGCTCACCATACTCCAGTATGCAGTCAATTTAGGGCGACTTGTGGGGCTCATCTACTCATATCTTATTGAATTTGTTTAAAAATAATTAGAAAAATCAAGGACTTTAAAACACTATATTCTGAGTTTTCTAATTAGTGTATCAAACTGTTTTTTTATACATGTGAATAATTTATCTGTTAATAGCTGTAAATAAAAGATTGTATGATTGTGGTATTATTTGGTGATTTTATTGAATGGTGTGCGAGTGTGATTAAGGATTGGTTGTAAATTTAGGTATCCGAGAAGAGGCACAGCTGAGCTAGCCAGGGAAGCTGCAGAATGTTTTTGAAGCAGAAATAAAAGGGTAAGGAATTTTTTTGTTGAAATTTTTGCATTTTTGAAAATAATTGATGACACTGGTGAAGCATAAAAGCTTAATCCCCGATTCCACGGCAATCTTATGACGCCCAATTCGTGGGGCTCGAATGAAGAAGGTGAAGGCTCGATGTTAAAGCTTTGTCCCAGCACCGTCCAAGAATTTTTCTGAGGTTCCACTAAAATTAGACACACACTTCATTTCCTAAACTAGAAAAATTAACGCCCTGATATGCCGAACTTCTTCGTTTTGTAAGAGTTCAACAAATTAGAAAAAACTTTTTATTTAAGTCCATTATTACTACGGTGTATATGAACATTTTTAGAGATTCCGATCATCTGCCAAGCATTTCTTAGGTCGTTGTACAGCGAAACATATTTCCATATATGAAATTAAGATTATGTAACTAGAATATGTGATATTTACTTTCAGGCGGCTCCGTGGCGTAGTTGGTGTGTGTGTGTGACTTCTACGCCCAAGGTCCCCGGGTTCGAATCCCAACACGGTCCGCTTGAAAAATGTTAGGCGAGAATTTTTCACAAAAATAGACCCTCGTTTGGATGAGAGGTAAAATGAAGGTCCCGTGTGTGAGTGTTGTCATGTACGTTAAAGATCCCTACCTTGCTTGGAACAGCAAGGGTTCGGCAAAATTCCAAATTTTCCAGGTAAAAAAACTTCGCTTCCTGGCCAGTGTAGTACCTTCGGGTGGAGCATTGGAAAATCACTTGTAAGGTATTTACTTTCGCTTGCAATCTACCTGAAATATTCATTGTGGTTGTAAACATAATAGCAAAGGAGAACGTCTGGATAGTTTTTTGTATTCGTTGATGCTACAGTTTGAACTAATAGCTACCTTGGGAAGCTTATGGGTAAATAATTGCTTCTTTTTTGTTTCAACTAAAGCACAGTTGTTATACACAGTGTCCAAAATTGTTTAGTTTATCTTTTGCAGTTGTGCTAATGGTATTAAATGGTATCGATAACTTGGGTATGATTTGAATTGTCTACCGTTTTTTTGTCAACTGCAAACCATACCGGGTAAACATGCAATTTCACGGTTCAACAATGATCAGTGTTGTGTAGAAATACGTTATAAAAATGGATTATCAATTAGTTACATAAAAAAACAGTTCCTACAATATTAGGACGACGTAAAAGTAAGAGTTAACAGTTCTGAATTTAACAAAAGCAATTGGAAAAACGTTCTGTTTTAGCAATACAGCAACACCAATATGTTATTGCAACAGTGATCGGTCAAATTGGTTGCTGTCAGTTAAAGTAAATGCGATGATCCGATCACATCAATTCGATGTTCACAATTTATAAGTTTATGCCACCTGCCAACAAGCCAGCAACAATTAATGACCTATCGTAATGCAAACATTAAACGTGATATTCAGAAAATAAAATCTATTTTCCCAATATAATGGAAAATTTCACCAAACAAATGACAATTTTTGGAAGACAAATCTTTTATACCCGTTATTAAACACTTTTGCTTAACTTTACTTTCTAATGGTATTTTAAACCAACCTCACGGTAGCATAAAGATTTAAAATTCCGAACACTTATTTGTTTATCGATGATAATGTAATACTCAGCTTTTAATTTGCTTTACAATTACAAAAATTAGATAATTTTTAGGTAGGAAAGTCTAACTTATGACATACATAGGAATAGTTACATCTGACAGTGTCAATGTTAACAGAAAGTTAATTTCAATGCATATTTCCAGAGTTTTAAGACCGCTATACTCGTGGGGCTAAAAATGAAAAAAAGAAAAAATTACAAATAAATATATATAAAAAATTAATCTTTTAAAATGAACACTTTTACATGCTAAAAAATGCACTAAAAGGAAGAAAATAATTTTTATACAAATACCGTTTATGTAGTTCGATTACACATCGATAGTTACTTTAAACACTTTCGTATAACCTTCTATATTTGCATAAAAGCATGAAGCATTTGTGAATTGATTACAGCGTTCCACGTAATTAAATACCAACAAATTGCAAGAATGAAGCTTTAAAACGTTTCTATTGACATTCAACAATTACGATCTTTAAATCAATATCAATTTGCAAATACTACACACTTTTATGTTTATTCAAGTGTATGTAAAAATATTTAAAGCGGCATGTGAAATCGAACTACACAAACGGTATGTGTATAAAAATTATTTTTTTTCCAGTGCATTCTTTATCATGTAAAAGTGTTCATTTTAAAACATTTAATTTTGATATACAGGGTGGCCTTAGTTTTATGATATTAATTTAAAGAGGATGTAGAGACCGATAAGACAAACAAAAATTGTTAATAAATCTGGGGTCTAAAACAAACAGTTTAACTACAAATAGACACACAAAAAAGTATCAAAATTGTTTTAAAACCATTGCAATGTTAACTAGGTCCCAAATAAAATATACAATTGCATCATGCTTTAAAGTCGACCAATTAAGTTATGACCTTCAGCAAACTTAAATTAGTAAAATAGAGTGCATTTTTTGCTGCTAAACGAAATAACTCTTTAGCTGCTACTGAAATAAGTTTAAAGCTTTTTTAAAATTCGCATGTTTAGATAATAATCACCACAAAAAAATAATGTTCCATAATGCTGATGTGGTCGACTGTACTGGATTTATCAGGTAGTTTTGCGTTTGTTACAATTCAGCGTTTATGCAGAATACAATATCCTACTTTAAGTTGAATGTACTTTTTCATTACATAGCTCGTAACCGAGGTTAGATATTGTGTGTTTCACCTGTTTAATTTTGTGTATTTCACCTACGTGCTTAGGTAATACACTTAGACTTAATTGTAGTTGGATCTAGGTAATTGGAGCTTTTGTCGCGTTAGTAGCTCAATGAGTTGTTTTTTGAAAATACGAAAACTCGAGAATTATACAAACCACAAACTTGCAGATACGGTGGAAATTTCGAATACTTATTGTGAAATCATCTTATGTGCGTTGTGATTTAGGATAGCAGTTGCATACTTAAATTGTTTCAAAAAAAATTTATAACAAAACAATAGTCCTAAAACTTTTACTTAAGTTGACCTAGGTCGGACTTTTAAAAAGGGGTCCAAGAATAAAATGCCTTACAGGTTTTTTGTTTAGCAAATCAATATCTGTCATCTCCTAAATTTAATGACATAAAACTAATGCCACTCTGTATGTTTAGATTAACTATTAGGTGCTTAAGTTGTCGAGTTGCTACACATTCTGATTACTTCTGACAATAGAAGAATAACGTTTCATATTTGATTTAATTACAATCAAAAGTCTATTGTTTATTGTATTATTGTTTAAAGTTGAAAGGTCACATGATAACAATTTAATTATAACTGCACCACTCATGATCGCTACCATTCACACAAACATTTATTATGAGTGGATCAACATCTTCTTTATCAAACACGATTTCCCTGTTCTATCATCTCTTAATTTCATTTTCAGTATACTTTATGGTCTTCCTCCATATTTCGAGTGTTCTTTGCTTTAATGCTTCTTTCTACATGCTCAACAAATGTTCTACAGATCTATCACTGCTTTCTACGTGGTCTCGATAATCCATTGGTTATATTTAAAGATTTTTCGATTACATTAAACATGCAGTGGTAAGGAAGTAAACAAAATGTTTAGTGCCAATATTTGTTGTCTAAAGAATCTAGGCGGCTCCGTGGCGTAGTTGGTATGCGTGTGACTACTACGTCCAAAGTCCCGGGTTGGAATCCAGAAACGGTCCGCTTGAAAAATGTTAGGCGAGCATTTTTGAAAAATACGCCCTCGTTCGGATGAGAGGTAAAATGGAGGTCTCGTGTGTGAGTGTTGTCGCGCACGTTAAAGATCCCTACCTTGCAGCAAGGGTTCGGCAAAATTCAAAAGTTTTCAGGTAAAAAAACTCGCTTCCTGGCCAATGTAGTACCTTCGGGTGGAGCATTGGAAAAATCACATGCAACGTCTAAAGAATTCACAATGTATACCGGCGCTGGCGCATTTCGAAAAATAGCAAATACAAGTTTGAAATGTATAAACAAATTTACGATTTAATTAAATCCAGTAGTTTTGTCTTCAACATTGTTGAGTCATATATAACTGTACTACCATGAAGCTATTCTTGAATCTCAGCTTTGTTAAAGTCTATAGTGGATAGTGTTTGTTCTGCGGTTCTGTGAGAACTAGCGTTATCCATAACGATTACTGGTGACTCTTCTAAATTTATTAAAAGTTGATTTTCAGACCTCTGTAAGAAATTCATTTGATTCATTTCATACATAATAGAAGCGTCCGAATGTACAATACTGTTACGAACTATTAGGCAACCCATCAAACCCGCAAGTTGCATAATTACGGCCATTTAACATTGAAGCTTGAAATAAGATATGGAGACGCTCACCTTCAACAGGTTTACCATGCACAAGTTGAGAACCGCTCGCAAAAGACAAATGAAAGCCTGCAATAATTCGAAGCTGACATTGCCAGATTAGTTAGATTGGCATACCCAACGGCACCAGATAGCTTCTTCAAACAACTAGCTGTTCAAACATTTGTGGATGGCAAAATACAGCAAGTGCTAAGATTGGCATGGCCAATAACGTTAGATGACGCACTGGCTCATGCGCTTGAATTAGAAGCAACTAAGCAAACATCACACACGGTAAGTCACAAAGTTCGGTCTGCCTTAGAAGAACCTGATCAATCGCAGAACAGAATAGAAGAAATAATCAAGCGTGTGTTTGAGAAACAAAAGACGGAAAGGCTGGAAGGACAACGACCGCGGAAATAGGGTCTGCGATGCTGGAGCTGCGGTGAAGTTGGTCATATACAGAGACGCTGTACACAACCAAAAAAAAAATGCAAGTCGACGTAAGGGGGCGAACGTCGACAGCACAACGTAGTGTCCCGGAGATTATCATCCGTGCTGCATCGTCGATGGGAAGTCTGTGCAGCATTTATATTGTTGGTAGAATTAATGGTAGGGATGTCCGATTACACATGGATACAGGAGCGACAAGGACTACTGTGAGACCAGCTTTGGTTGGTCGTGGAAAAGTCCTACCTGCTTCAGTATGTCTTCGAACGGTAAGTGGTGAGAAAATTTCTACTCACGGAGAAACTGTCGTAACGTTGGGAATTGGAGACAAATTACAAAATCATCGGGTGTTGGTAGCTGAAATTGCAGAAGAAGTTATCTTGGGAACGGATCTCATGAGAGAATATGAGATTCATGTGAACATGAAAGAAAATGTGCGTCGGATAGATGATGGTGAGAATTCATTTCAAGGGACAAGTAACCAGACGATGCAAGTTCGAATGATTTGTGATATGAAAATACCCGAGAAGACGGAAATAATCTTGATGGGACGCGCGGATGGTACTCTTCGGGAAGGACAAGTATGCATGATGGAAGCAACTGAATCAGGAATTTGTCAAGAGCGATTACTGATTGGAAGAACACTGGTAAAATCTCGAAATGAGATACCAATAAGGGTGCTAAACATTAATCCGCATGCGGTGACCCTGAAGAAAAACATAATTGTGGGAAGTTGCATTCTAGTATGCCTTATTAAACATTGTGTGGACGAAACAAAAGATAAACTACCCAACGGTTGCTTACAGAAATTGCTGGATATGTTGATATCTTCGTGTCGAGGATTAAACGGCGACCAACTGGGAAAGGTAAAAGTACTGGTCGGACGATATCTAGGTGTGTTTGCACTTGATGATAGTGAGAAAGGAAGGACGAATGTAGTGCAACACAATGTCACTACTGGAAATGCGCAACCGATACGACAACATCCCAGGCGGCTTCCTTTGGTAAAACGTAGCCGAGCAAATTATCACAGACATGGAGAAACCGAGAGTGATTGAGACCTCGAATAGTCCATGGGCATCCCGGTAGTACTTGTCAAGAAAAAGGATGCGTCGACAAGGTTTTGTGTAGACTACTGGCGCCTAAACAATGTTACAAAGAAAGACAGCTATCCTTTGGCAAGAATTGATGACACCTTGGATACTCTATCCGGATAAATGGTTTTCGACCTTGAACTTGAAAAGCAGGTAGGCTTGGAACCAAGCGATAAAGAGAAAACTGCGTTTACAATTGAAATTGGATTATGACAGTTCAAGGTGCCCTTTGGGTTATGCAATGCTCCTGCTACTTCTGAACGTTTGATGGAGTCGATACGCGTGGACTGTCTTGGAAAACATGTCTGGTGTATCTAGACGAAGTGATAGTGTTAGGCGGGTCTTTTGAAAAACATCTTAAGAACCTAGAGGGGATATTCCAATGATTACGCGGGGCAAACCTTAACTTGAGCCTTAAGAAATGTCACCTATTTGGAAAAGAGGTGAAATACCTAGGACGTCGTTTTGGAGTCCGGAATAAGAGCCAACCCTGACAAGATAAAAACGGTGCAAGAGTGGTCTACACCAGCAGATATACACCAACTACGCAGTTTTCTGGGATTGTGTACATATTACCGACATTTTATACTGGGGTTTGCAAACATTGCGAAACCGTTGACTAAATTAACCGATGATGGACAAGAATATAATTGGAATGAAGACTGCCACAGCGCATTTGAACAACTAAAACGGCTACTGGTTACAGCACCGATTCTGAGTTATCCACGGATGGAGGGAAAATTTGTGTTGGATACCGATGCCAGCAACACAGCTATAGGAAACGTTCTTTCTCAGGTGCAGAACGGCCAAGAAAAAGTTTTGGGTATTTTGTAACGGGCATTTTTATAGCTTAACCTTTTTACGCTCCCTTTCTGTTAGCGTACTTAAAAATACATCGTTTCTTTGGGATCGCTGTTTGTATAAAGTAAATACTTTCGAATAGTTTTCAGATTTGTATGCAATTTAACTCGTGTGTATTAATTAAAGATAGATAAATTAAAGATTGATTCTCATTAATAAATAAATTCCAAGGAGTGAAGGTTAAACAGCTTGTAATTAATTATAGATTGCATCGTTCTTGTCTGGCCGTCGTATAAATTTAGTTCCTTATGTGAATATACAAGTCTAGATAATAGGCGATAAGCGGTTGTAATAGCGACGAGTTGATATAAACAGACGAGGAGGGGAGTTCTGTTCTGTGTTCCGATATATTAAGTACGTTGAAAATACTGCTTCTTTCTGCTTTAAGAATAGTGAGAATTACTGCGGTATGAATTCTCGTATTGTTCATGAACAAGCACGCCGTGTTTTTAGTTGATTTTCTGTTGACAATAAAAGTAGTAGAGCTTGTTAAACTCGAGGCACGTGTGCTTTACGGAACATTTTACGGACGGTTTTATTGTGTACGCGTGTCTTACTAATTGTTTTTAGTTGTTTTTCTTGTGAGATAAATGTTTTAAGGAACATTTGACGGACTTGCTTGAGTGATACACGTGCTTTACCCGTTATGGTTCTTTTTAGTTGTTTTGTCTTTTAATATTTAAACTGTGTGTGCGATCTGGTTTCGCGGCCCTTTTCTTTTCAGAGTAGCGCATACTTTGGATTATTTAAATACAGTGATACTGTAGTTTCTGAATTTTCTAACAACAAAGAATCTAAAATAGATCATTGCTTGCGCAAATTTCGTTATTTGTGAAATATAACCGATTACCGGCTTACAAAGGTATTGGTTGAAGGTTCTCACTGCTTTTTGGAATGTTTATGAAAATAATATACCTTTGGTCCCAGTTGAAATTAAACTAGTGCTACAGAATATTTCGAAATTATTGTCTTAGGAAATAGAATTGCTAAGAAATTTATTAAGGCTACATAGTTCCGACGCGTGATAATGTCTGCTGCTAACACCAGTGAAATACGTAGGTGTGATTAGTGTAACGTGTGATAAGTTCCATCAACACCCTCACAGTCAAGGGTGAAGTGCTCCGTTAGTGCAGGACATCGTTGAATCCCACACTTCAGTTGCAAGGAAGCGTTGCTGAAGGACTTTTGTAAGTTGAACTATTTCCTACTGGTTATTACTTTAAATATCTATCCGTTGCTTTACCATATCTTTGTCGTTCTGATACCTTTTACAATAGACTTGCATGCTATTTTAAAACATAGAGAAAAAAAAAGAAAGAAAAATCAATATTACTGAATTACTCATACCAATTGTGTCTTATCTATTTATCTTTTGTCAACATTTTATCTGATTTATGTTTAATTGGTGTGTGAGGAAACGTTTCTGCTACTCCCCAATATTACCTCACTTTGTACTAAACATTTTTCTGTATTGCTTTTACCGTTGTTATATTATATAGTTTATCTAAACAGTTTCTTTTTTTTACATTCTACAAAGTACTGAATAATTTAGACTTTTCATTGCTGCTATGCTTATTCTTTTTTTTTTAGGTTTACTTAACTATTTTTCTTGCAGGTATTGTCACTAACTCCTTACCGCCGCGTACATTATATGTTAGTCTGCTTTCTACAACCCCCCCTACTCTCCGATTGAGCCCGGTCATTTCTTTGATTTTCTTTGTGCAACGTGACTGCCACGGTTAACGTGACATAAATTTGGCGCCCAACATGACTGCCACGAATAACGTAACAATTTCAACAAGGTCTTGTCACGACCAGAAAGGAACTATTGTGTAACAAGAAGAGAACTGTTGGCCGTCGTAAAATCCGTAGAGCCCTTTTATAGAAAGTTATATGGTCGTAAATTCCTGTTAAGAACAGACCATGCTGCACTAAAATGGTTACTGCGGTTTCGAAATCTTGTAGGGCAAGTTACAAGGTGGATAGAACGGCTGCAGGAATATGACTTTGACACAGAACATCGTGTAGGAACTAGCCATCGGAATGCAGACGCTTTGTCAAGGAGACCTTGTCCAGTAAACCGCAATCATTGCTCCAAGATGGAAGAGAAAATAAGTGTCATCCATAGAATGACGGTAACTGATGATACTTGGCAACCCGAAAGAATACGAAAAGATCAGGAGAATGACGCCGAATTGGGAGGTATTATTGAGTGGAAGAGTGAGGACAACGACTAGCTTGGGAAGAAATTAGTATTTCAAGTAGGAGCCTGAAGGCATACTGGGACAGTGAGACTCCTTGGTGATGGAAAATACAATCTTGAAACGACGGAGGGCACTTTGGCGTGAAAAGAACTCTTGAAAGAGTGTGAGAAAGATTCTATTGGGAAAACTGCAAGGAAGATGTGAAGGAATGGTGCAGGGACTGTGAGTTGTGTGCCTCTGGAAATGGTCCGGTCACAAAACGGAAAGTCCCAATGAGACAGTATAACGTGGGAAATCATTTTGAAAGGGTGGCCATTGATATAGCTGGTCCGTTTCTTAAGTCAAAGAACGCAAATAAATGCATCTTGGTTGCGATGGATTATTTTTCCAAATGGCCAGAGGCGTATGCTCTACCTAACCAAGAAGCCGAGACGGTTGCAGATGTAGTAGTGAGAGAGTTTCTTTGTCGCTTTGGAGTTACGTTGGAATTACACTCCGATTAAGGTCGGAACTTCGAATCAGCGTTGTTTCAGAACGTCTGCAAGCATCTCGGAATCAGGAATACTAGAACTACGCTACTTCCTCCTCAATTGTATAGAACGGTCGATAGAATGAACAGGACGTTAGAAAAGTGCCTAGCCAAAGTTGTCTCCAAACATCAACGAGACTGGGACCAATATTTACATTTGTTCCTACTGGCATACCGATCTTCGATACATGCCAGCACAGGATATTCTCTCGCGTGCGTGATGTTAGGACGTGAATTGCGACTACCATGTGATCTTCAGTTTGGATTTAAACCTGGAGAAGAGGTCGCAGGTGAAGATTACGTTAGTAAGTTTCGCGAAAGATCAAATTAGTATTCACGAAAACGTCCGCAAGAATATCCAGGCCGCAAGCGATCGAAATAAATCACAATATGACGCGAGATCACAAAAAGGTGGTTACCAACCTGGAGATTTAGTGTGGTTGTACAATTCACAAAGGAAGCGTGGATTATCGCCAAAATTATAAAGACAATGGGAAGGCCCGTACAAAGTGTTTAGAAGGGTTAATGATGTAGTGTACCGGATCAGAAGATCTCCTCGTGGTAAACCAAAAGTGGGCCACTTTGACCGTCTAACATCTTCCGCTGGTAACAACCAGGAAGTGAATAATAAAAACTTTTGTTATTACTTGTTCTAAATTGGTAAACGCGTTAATACAAACAAACCTGGAATATAAAAGGAGCTAGAGCAAATTATTTCGTAATTTTTCTCTTTGCAATGTAGATGCCAAACTTCTTGGAGAGAACTTAATACTGCAAAAAGGAAGTCACCAAGTTTTTCTGCAGTAAGGGTTTTCTTGTTGTGACCATCAAATCTAGCGGGATAAAATGAAGCAAACTCTTATATCTACGCCACGGACGCAGGGGCCCTCCGTAATGATATGTTTGCAAGTATACCATATAAAAATGTGAAATCTTGGCACCTACTTTGAAGAAAGTAATGTATAGTGGTATATGTTGTTCGAAGGGCTTAAAAAGATTTCTTTTTGCAAATGTTATGTAACACGGCTTACTCAAGGATTAATTAAAAAATATGTATGTACTAATATTGTAGAAGAAGTTGCCTGTATATTGCAAAATATATGTGCTAGTATAGTGTAATAATTTGCCGTGTATGCAATTACTGCTCAAAGTTGGTAACTATACAAACAAGGTGAGATAACATTAAGTTGTGACGTTAATGGCGTGTTAAAAGAACAAGTTAATCAAAATACCAGGAGGATGTGTGAGACAAACAAGCTTGTGTAGTTAGGAAGGTTGTTGTATGTCTATCTCTCTTCCACACACACACACACACACACACACACGCACACACAGATACACACATATGGTCCATATAAAGACAACTTCTGTGTATTTCTTATGAGAGGAACTTCCTTCATTTTTACGTTGCTGTGTATTGTAGCACATTTTTCCGAGATTTATAAATACTCAGATTCTTTGCTTTATTACACTTAGTGTACTGATTGTTTAATTTAGTGGTTAGTTTCTTAATATTGATTACTATTCGAGCGTTTGCAGTATTATCGAATTAGGAGTCGAGTATTTTTTTAAAATAAATAATAAAGACTCATGCTTTATATAATGATTGTTTGAACTTTATTATTGACAAGCAACGAAAGGTATTTTCGTGAATTCGTCAAGTCGGACGGCATTTGCTTTCGGTCCTGGAAACAAGTAAGGTGGGTCTTGGAAGGGATTGAGTGTGCGATATTCGTATCGCCATTTTAGATTTGCAGCTTTAGAGGGGAAGGTCTCATGTAAGTTTTGCGCTCTCAGGTAATGCGTTTTTTAACGGATGGTTTTAAGAAAATTATTGTGTCACGAGGTTAGTTCCTCCTAGATAGATATGGCGTCCTGTTTTACGTTGTTTCAGTTTATTGGTTTGCGGAAGACGAAGAATAAATTCGATTAACTAGTTATATTCAAAGAGTAAAGGAATAGTATTCAATTCCTTGGTAATTTGCTGTTCCGGAAAGTTCGCTTGTTTTGATTGGAAATATATCGCTCTCTTGTGTTATCTTGTGAATTTTCAACATTTGTTTAACCATTCAAGGTAAGCGATTAGCTTTATACTTGTTGTCTTGCCAGTTGTTCGTTTTGAAGTTTGATAAGAACTTCAATATCACATTTATACGAACAAGTTAATCTGACAAATATTTGTTTATATTAAGGTGCAATCAGGATTTCCACTAAAACTATCAATGTTTACGTTTAAAGAGATTTTTGTTTATATAACTGGGTTGAATTGCACAGGTCAAGAAAATAATTATTAAAAATTAATATCTGAAACTTAAGTAGTTTGCTAAAAGAATTCGTACCTTTGGATATGAATTAGTATAGCTCTTTGATCGTTATTTTAAGGAATTGTTTAACTTTGCAGTGACGCTTAACATATAGTTCTTAAACTTGAAACGGTAAATATAAAAAAGAATATAGATTTATTAAACGAATAACTTAAGCTAAAATTACTGTTTTATTTTGGACAAGTGCGTCCAAAGTAGTGAAACTCAATACAATTCTTTGATCTATATAATATAGATGAGATGATAATGGTGACCTATAATTGGTAATCATTTTTACAGAGATTCCTATCAGGTTTGATAGTAATACTACTTGGTTTTATATTAGTAAAAGTTTAAAACGACAAGCTTTTTTGTAGTCTTGTCTTACAGTAATCCTCAAATAGCTCGAATAGTGTGGTTTGGTAACAGATTTATTTTTATTACAGAAAATGATTTTGTTATTTGTTTTGCAATAGCAAGGAAGTAAGGGCGCGCCTCTTATGTCCTTTCTTTGCTCTAACTATATTGTATTATTACAGGTACTGCGCACTCTTTTTTGATAACCGAGGTTCCACAACGATTGTAATATTTTTTTCTTAGGGTTTCCAAGTTCTCCCCCTAAAGTACAACTTGTATTTGATGAGCCTAGGAATTGGTCGCATCTTTTTGTTCTAATCCTAGTTTCTAAAAAGCGTTGTACGGAGTATAGCTTTTGAAGACCCAAGGTCATCTTTCATTGCCCTACCCTAGCTACGTCGGAAGACTGCCTTTCCTTTAACAACTTGTTTTAAGAAGAGGATTTTGCACTCACCTACTGAAAGGTGAAATCTCAAAATTCGTTTCAATGTTGAAGGAAATTTTGATACAAAGTTGGCTTATTTATAAATATTTATGGTTCCGGGTTGGGACCGTGTCATTTTATAAATTAAGGTCGACGTTTCGCCCACTTTTATAAGAGGCTTCATCAGGACAAGAATATAAATAAGTAATAAAATAAAAATTATAAAAAGATAATATTAAGTAGACAAGTTAAAGTGTAAAGAGAAAAGAAGAGTTACTCTTGAACTAGCAGACTCACTAACCCATTCAAAGCCAAAAGGTGTCTTGTGGCAAAGTAGCTGGTGAAAGTATCCGCAGTAGCTGGACACGACGCTCTCAGCGTCGTTATAGTGCCTTACAACTCTTGTGAGTTTTTTGGCATGTTGGTGGTCTTCTGATTGTTGTGGTGTTTCTTATATGTTGATGTTCTTGAATATATATGTAGGTCTGGATTCTAAGAGACCTGCTCTTGGAATCCTCTTGTTTTGATGCAGTGAGCAGTTTCCCGGATCTTCCCCTTGGTTGTCCCCTAACTACGCGGTATCCGGATCCTGGGTCTACTGGCCTGTGGTTTTCGACCGACAAGATGGCTACTCGCCACATGTCGCTCCATCGTCAGGTAGTTCGTCTAAACAGGACTGACGAATGTGCATCCCCGACGACTTCACTTGTGTACCCATTCCTCGGCACCCCGCATAGCTGGAGAACTCCCTCAGGTCGTCACCGTTCCGCTGCTCACTTTTGATCGCCCGGAGGCGGTGGTAGATATACGTTGCTGCCTCTTCGGTGTCTGGGAAACAACTTCCCCCCGGTGAAAGTAGCGAAAGTGGTAGTTTATATAGAGCGAGAACTTGATGCATGAGCGATCATGGCTTATTTGTACTACTCAAGTATTATTCTCGATCTAGTGCATACAGGTGTACGAAATAAATACATAAGGGAGTGGTAGCTGTCTCCTACAAAAAATGAAAACATTTGAAATATTGTCAACTATTAAAAATAACAATTATTTATTTTGAGTTAAAGTTAAAACCCAAGGATCACTGCTAGTCGTGCAGCTGCTGGAATCGAATTTCACATAAGTATTCTTTTTCTCTATTTCAAACTTTATTTTATTAAATAAATATTTAAAATCGGCGGTAAACGTCTGTAAAAATTCTTATAATATTTCTGATTTTCTAGTTCTGATTTGTTTAATAGATTTTTCATAATATTGTAAACCCTTTACTTAATCCAATCGCGTGCCCAAAATTTACGAGATTTTCTTTATAGGAACTATTATTAAATAATAACAAGCCGCAGTTTTTTTTCTATCTCTATTGTAACCGTCACATCTTTCTAAATGCGCACGAAAACTATCACTGTGATGACAGCAGAATAAATGTACACCGTGTTTCAAGTTCACGCAAAAACTTGTGATGTGAAGACATCTATCTCTCATTAGGAAAACTCACCATGAAATATATGTCTCGTGAGATAAAATTTTTATTTCATTGTGGATACCTATCCTTAGAATAAATGAAGTGTATGATAAAGTAAAATGTAAATTGTATGGTCCTCATTCTAAATGTTACGAGTAAAATAAGCGTTTAAAAGAATTAAATTTTGATTTGCCCCGAAGAGGC
Source organism: Platerodrilus igneus (assembly GCA_036346225.1). Classification (NCBI taxonomy): domain Eukaryota; kingdom Metazoa; phylum Arthropoda; class Insecta; order Coleoptera; family Lycidae; genus Platerodrilus; species Platerodrilus igneus. The sequence continues at coordinate 20,489,718 of JARFIW010000089.1, read as the reverse complement.
AGGGACCCCGTAACAATATAAGGGTGCGTCGGCTAACTGCAGTGGTGCGGGAGTGGGTTCCTATCGAATGAGGAAAGAAAATAAAGAAAAATAAACAAATATAAAATAATAAATAACAAGGCTTGAATGCAAAAATTCTACATCACATTAACACTTACCCTGAAACATTTTTCCTACTGTCAAAATCTGGGGCCACTAAACCGTCTGTCACAGCAATTCTTTTGATTTATTTATACGGATGACGGTCATTTCGCATAAAACTTTCTGGTTTTGGTATTTTAAATTTGGTCATAATTAAAGAAATTTCTCAAAATAAAATTCTCCTTCCAAAGGCTATCACTGGGGTAGTTGGATATCCTTTACAAATCACTGACTTTACTTATTTCCTAAATAAATTGAAATGAAGATCATCCTAAACTTAACCTCTATCAACATAAGATAATTTCAGTACACATACAAATATACTTTACTAGAAACAAATTTTTAACCTAACTAATACGTTCAACTAACCTTAACCTCGCATTCCGATATAAAACCCCGGGAAAATAAAATTCGTTAAACATTTACCCTGGTAGTCATATACAGATGCAAAAGTCACGGATCTCCGGGGGGATGGAGAGTTGCGGCTGCTTCCGCTACTTGTTGCTGATCCTGGCTGCTTCGCTGTTGCTTCTTCGATACGATAACAATATAAGAGAGAGGTAGGAGAGTGGAAACCACTTGTCAATATTCGAAACACACGTCAGCACTCTTCAGAAGGCGGTAAGAAGTGTCCCAGAGCTATGCTACATTTCCCACGTAAATGTCTGTCCGCTCCAACCGAGGTTGACGCACTTTCACGCGCCTTGGTGGGAATCAAACCGTTTTCACGTGAGAATTGTTATGTTAACATGCTCGGCGACCACAAAGGTACGTCTATATCATACATAACAGTGTGAATCACAACTTTGTGTTGTTTTTAAAAGCGTTAGCATTATGATTATTATCAGTTAGGAATTTACCCATGCAGTTTTAAAAAGTTCCTAAACCTAAATTAATACCGTACTCGGTTAAAGCATTAAAATAAAGCTTTGGTCAGTTATTGCTGAAATAAATCCTAAAAGAATTAAAAAGAATTAAAATCTAAATCATCAACAATACTATTTGCTACTCCAAATTTTTCCTGCTTTCATATTTAATTATGTCATTCATAAATCTCAAATTATTGGCAATGTTATTCATAAAAAACAGAAAGACAGTTAACTCCCAACTTTTTCTGTTTTTTTCATTGTCCATTCCAAAATTACTAAATTTAATATTGTTACTACCCTAAATTTCACTAATAAGTCTGGCATTTCAAATTACTAATTAATTCAACCACATGATTATTTTAACGTAATTAATGTTTTATTACCAAAATACACATAAGTGGCATTTAAAATTTTATATACTGTTTTAAAGACGTTACATAAAAGTTCATAAGAGTACTTACTTTTTTTAGTTACAGAATTTCCAACAACCACAAGTATTTTTACATTTTTATAACGTCAGCTACAACACACTCCAAAATTCTAACTTAATGGCGGAATGAACAATTTCAGTTCCACTCACTCTAAACGGTCACAACGACACCAATAACACCTGCAAGTGCATTGAAAATACCTCCACTGGCGCGAAAGTAAGTTCACATAATTTATCGTATGCCAAGTTTCTACCCCTCTAAGCTGCGGTCTAAATTAACTTTGATTAATTTTTACTTTCTGAACTTATAGCTTGTCTGACGGTCTTACACAGAGCCACCTCCTTCCGTCTGCGATCTCATATTCTTGTATTTTTACATATTCGATGTTTTCAAGTTAACGTTTTTTATATAAGTAAATTATTTTCTGTTGCTACCACAAATTTAATTTACACCCATTGTAAATCATATTTTATTACGGTCAGCGTCTGATTAATACAATGTATTGGGTTTAATTTATGCGTACCACACAAGTTCTCAGGCTTACAGTCTATTACAATGTATTTACCTGTGGAAAATTTATACGCAAGTGTTAGTCACATTTCGATGTCTGCTTTGCGGTTTTCTATGTCATCGTCTTTCATTACTATAGAATGTAGTTAAAAGAATAAAATTATATTTGCATATCAGACTTATTTTTTTAACTACAAAAATTGAAATATCCTGATTACTTAAGAATGATTATTTACGAAATCATTTATATAAAACATGTTCATGTTTTGTCCCTTCAAAATTAAATTTTCTTTCTTTCACATCTATCACCAAAAACACTTCTATAGAATTTATTTTTAATTGTATTATTACAAGAAATGACTTATTTCTGTTAGAACAACTTAAACATTAAGTAATTGAAATTGACAAAAATACTTGAAGTTAATAAATCAATAATTAAAAATTACGGTAAGTAGCTTGAACCACCAACAATGTTAAAGTTATGAAGTTCAAAGACTGACTGGCGATCAAGGGCTCCTCACGGTTTATATGTAATCCCTGCTCTCACATCATCTTGTGGGAAAGTGCAGATCTCACCGTCTACTACTTCTTGATAAATATACAATGTCTTATTCTAAGTAATTTTAATTACGACTGTCTTATCGCAGTTCATTGTTTCTGCATCTGCAGTATCAGGTTGCGTCTGGAATACAAAATAGTTGCTTCCTTTCTTATTTCTGATTTGAACTCTGGTTAACCTTTAATCATAAACTTCATTTAATACAATGTAACATGCTATTACTAAGACATAATAAATGCGTTTAATTTTATGTACAGTTTAACAAGGGGAATATGTAATTCGCGTTACATAATTCGAGAACAAGATTAAGAAAAATAAATTTTTGGCAAAACCAGTTTCGATAAAATCCGCTTTTCAAAGCCCACAATTGGTGTTTATTTAAACGGAAACCGGTTTTCAAATCTTTTAGATGTTACTAGCACTTGTTCTGTTGCTGAAAGCACGAGGAATATTACTTTTTCTTATTAATTCAAGTATTTGAGTGCTTGTTGTTTCATTCAACGGCAAAGAAGGTAATATAAAACTACGCCCCCGCATTATAAACGATCTCACTTACATAAAATACCGATTCGACTAATTAATCACATGTACATTACACTCATAATTTTCTAAAGTAGTATTTATGGCATCTTATGTATTATATCCTCACATACAGTTGCACGGTTGGTTCACATACAGTTGCAATCTCGAATTAAAATTATTTATAGTTTATTTTGTTGCTCATATTTTTGTAAATGCTGATCTAAATTAGCGACTTATGTATTTGAATAATTGCAGACGTGAAAGTATATCGGCCAAAACCGCTAATTTGGTTCTCGATGCTTCATTTAAAGTACTACCACATATTAATTAACACATTTTCGCAAGCTTTACTGCGATTATGATCGAATTTAATTGGTGGAAAAGTATTAATTTGTGTCAAGTGAGTAATTAAAACGCAGTAATTGGTAATTGTATTAAAATAAGTATATCGGTATTTCTTTGAGTACAAAATCAAGTCTTAATTTCCGCAAACATGAAAAAGAGTTAGATAACGGAGCGCCTTTAAAGATATTTAGCTCTTATGATGCATGTGGGATTTAAGGCAATAAATTAAGCACTTTTAGAGAAGTAGTAAGCAAATACGAGAGTATGTAGGGTGTATCATACGTAACAAGACGTACGTCGAAGCGAAAATTTTTAAAGCCACGTTGTGTTAATCAATAGTTGCTACAATTTAAAAATATTTTTTAATAATCAGGGTGTCCCAAGAAATTGTTTCACATTAAAATTAGGTACTTTTCCTATGGAACAGCCTATATTTGATTGCAATTAAAAATTCTACGCAACAAATAAGATAAAGTTTCGTTGATGTTCCATATGCCTATCTATTACAGATTGAGATATTTGGATTTTTCGACAAATGAGCTATTATTAAAAGATGTGTGTAGTTCTGAAAAAAAATTACTTAAGAAAAAATCGTTGTTTAGTGGTAATAAGAAAGACAATAAATTTCCATAAAGCAGTAGACTGTTTGATATATAAATAATAATAAATATTTGTTACTCCCTTGGTGTTGCTATCCAATGATGGCCGTACGGCGTCTAAATGCAACCGTAATGATCTTCATTTTGTGAGGACCAATAAATTAAAACTGATTTTTTTCGTTGTATATAACAGCAAGGCGGTTCCGTGGCGTATTGGTATGCGTGTTACTACTACGCCCAAGATCCCGGGTTCGAATCTCGACACGGTCCGCTTGAAAAATGTTAGGCGAGCATTTTTCACAAAAATACGCCTTCGTTCGGATGAGAGGTAAAATGGAGGTCCCGTGTGTGAGTGTTGTCACGCACGTTAAAGATCCCTACCTTGCTTGGAACAGCAAGGTTTCGGCAAAATTGATAAATTTTTCAGGTGAAAAACAACTCGCTTCCTGGCCAATGTAGTACTTTCGAGTGGAGCATTGGAAAAATCAAATGTAGTGTATATAATAGCACCTTAATGTTTGCACAATAATGAGAATTTCTAGAATTACTTTAAATAAATACAACCGTTCACTGTGCAATGAGAATATATATATCATTCATATATCAATCCTCGCAAATATCAGATAGCAAATTGGACCACCATATATCATAAACCCTTACCTGATATCACAAGGTCGAGAATTTCTTATTAATGATGGAAGCCCAAGGTAAAGTTGGATGGAAAACGACTTGAGGAAAAGAAAACTCTTTAGAGATAAACGGCTAGTAGAGTGTTAGCTCTGGGTAGATCGAGCTTGGGTCATGGGATGTCTATTGACCAAAAATATAGATATAGAGCGCCACCGTATTTTTCAATACAACAACATACAAAGATACATGTACTTGTATTAGGGGAATGCGGAAACCTTAAATCTACTCCGCTTATATAGCCACAAAACCTGTATATCAACCTTGCAAAGCACTTACCAAAATCTCAATTACCAGATGTGTTACAGATGTCTCGACTTAACCTGTGAACAAACACATGCACAACATGGACACCGTTTGTGTCCTTAAAAATATTTATCAAAAATAATATAATTTAATTTAAGTTCCAAGAATATATACACTTAGGGTATTTGTTATCATTAGACACAATTTTTGCTCATTAAGGACCTATAAACTTTACTTGAATTTTTAATAATAAAAGAGTTAAGCAAAAATGGATTCTATTCAATTAAATTCTCTTGGTTTGTTTTAACATTAACTTTTTCAACAAAAATTTACATAAAAAGAAACTAGTATGGTTCTGTTTTAAAAAAAAAAACATAAAGATCTCTAAATTGAATACTTCTACATAAATTTACTATAAAGTTTATGCTTTCTTAATAATTCATATTTCATATTTCAATTATAGTCATCTGTAGTACTACGTCGACTTCACAAAAAATTTAATTATTTAACGTCTTATAAAATTGCATCATTCAACAAAGTGTTAGTTTTACTTAATATCTTATAAAAAAATTTATCATGCTTTTTAAGAATCAAATTACATGACCTCAAAATAACTAAAGATATTTTTAAAATAACGCAGAACAACATTGGGTAGCTAGATATTTTTGACATCATATGTCAATAACAACTTTTTCAGTGTAGTTAACGCTGTCTGCTTGTGAAACAATTACGCTAAGCAAACTACATAGCCATCTTTAAAATTTTGCATAGTTACATGTTTAGTACGGAATCTTTCTTTTTCTAAGTGAATTTTGAGATAACTAAATCAAGGCAAAATTTCAACCTTCTATCATTCGTAAAACATTTAAATAAATATAACTGGAATTAAAGATTAAATGTCACTCACGTGTCGAAGTACAGTGCAATCAAAAAAATTTGAATTTCTAGACTATAACCATATAACACCAGATGTGGACTATTCAATATACATCTGCGATGCACGTAACAGCCAACATACCATTACGAATGAATTTAACGATAGAATTATAAAAGATCTTCTGAACAAAATATTATCTAACCAAACCAAATCTTCATTAAGTACGTCCTATTATTTTTTTATATTTTAAATCTCAAACTAAATTTTCGTTTCAGCAGTATTTATGGTATTAATGATATTGCACTACGAGGAAAGCATTAATAAAATTTATCTAATTAATTATACTAACTGTTTTAATGATGGGGGGACTTCTATCTCTTCGGCCAGCAGGAATCAACTGAGCTGCTAAAGGTGGAACACAAACAAAACCATCACCCAACAGCTGCCAGGAACCACATGCCGACACGAAGGTTAAATTCGTTAAAACTTTCTTACGGACCGTATTGCAGGCCATGTGCCTGGATACCATTTTTGATTTTTCAACGCTGCGGATTGCAGCTTACCTGTTCAAACGCTGATAGAAAAGTGACACGAAATGACAGACTAACGAGCGCATATGCTATTATATATTTTATGAATTATTTTAAGTGATCAGATATTTATAAATTATATTTTTATTTTATTGAGATATTATATTTGATTAATAAGGAAAGTGTAACTGAATAAAAAAATACGTTTCAACTGTGGTGAAACACGAGCAACTTTTTACAACTTGCCTTTGACTAATTAACAACTTTTAATAACGAACTTGTAGCATATCAGTTTCCCAATGCTATTTACAAGCAAGATTCTTGTATACATATATTATATGTAATGTTCCCCATTCTTTTGTAAATCAATCACGGATATCTAAATATTTGTTTGAGAAAGTGAATTACGGTTAATGTAGATGTACCTTTAAATCTTTGTAAACGTCCTTTAGAAATTTTGTTCGAGATTAATGCGTGCTTATTAATGCATTAGTTGTTTTGGTAATGCAACAGATAATACGTGCGCAGTTGAGGTTGTAAGTTATTGTAGGTGGATGGACAGGTTCGTTCATTCATTCCTGTTTATTAGGTTGGTGTGCTAATAACTCAACAAAAATGGCTTCAATTCGAGTGGCCTGGAGTTCACCCGATTGCAATTAGTTTTTAGGTCCCGGTCAAACAAGACGTGACGTTTCTAATAATTCACTCCTGATTACTGATGGTTGAAGAATGGTTGGCCGTTTAAAGCTTGATAGTTATTCTTACACGTGGTGCATGAAGAATTTGTTTGGTTAGCCAGCACGTATAATAATTAATTTATAGTTATGAAGCGTTAGTTTGCAATAATGAAGTTCGATTAAATTGATAATGGAAGCACGCGTTATTTGCTGATTGGGTTAACATATGTTAATTATACGTTGCCCGAACTCATGCAGTGCTTTGTCTTGAAGAACATACTCAGATAAGTTATGTATCTAATTTCGGTGATGGTTCTATTAAGGTAAACACTTCCCTTTGTTTATTATATGTGAACATTTCATAAGAAGCCTTGCACATTTTCTAACTATGTAGTAGATAAAGTTGGTGATTGTTGTTCTGTATTTCGTTATAAAATTTAAAAGATAATATATAAAATACTCATATTTAGACCAGGGTAAAAAAATTAAATAATCACATCAAATAATTTTAATCACCGTGTATAAGGAATATTATTAGATAATACGCGTTATTAAAACCGTGAAGCATAAAAATTTATTAGTTTCATTAAACATAAGAGATTTAAATCATGTACAAGACGCTTTATATCAAAAGAAGCAGTATTAAAAAGCTCTGCGTGTAATGTAATTATTCCTAAACAAATGGAAATTACGTGCAAAATTTATCTTAATTAACTCTATTTCAAGTAACCGGTATTGAACAAAACGTACAGATAATATCTATAGAAACTTGTAAAAACCCAATAAAATGCAAATCCTAGAAGTGTTAGTTAGAAGTAGGATGTTTGAACACACCTGCGTATTTTAAAAGGCAATTTCAGTTTAATTTGTTTAGATAAACATGTCGATTCTAAGGATATTGGAAACGGTCAGATGCTTTAGCACGAAATACAAAACTGGGTTTATTTAAAAAGCTCTGAGAATTGGTATTATTTTGAACACCTGCGTAGTTTAAATATCACGTACGGCGAAAATTGTGTAGATAACAAATGGTTTCAAAGAATCTTGGAGAAACCGGGGCTTAATATTCACGAGAATGTGCGATACGGGGTTATTTAACCCAGATAGTCCACATGGACTAAAATATAATCGATAATAAAGAATATCAATTTGCACCAATACGAACAGGTTAGAAAAGGAAAGAGAAAATGCGTCAAGCAAAGACACATATAGTAAAAGGCGTGATTTAAACAACGTCACGAGGGTCACAATTGGTTGAAAATAGGATGCAAATATCAGAGGTAGAAACAACAATTTCTGTACAAAATTAATTAGTTTTTCTCGGACATGTTTGCGTGCCGTGTGAGAATTTCTGACATTTAAATGGGGCGAGTGAAAAATTCGTAAAAAAACCGACGCGCGAGCGACGGACTGGGAACATAGAATGAGAAATTCTTAAGAATTGTCTGTTTTGGGGAACAGACCGACAGACAGGCTTTTTGCTATATATACCGGTGGTAATATGAATTTCGGTCTCTTAGACTTTTGACTATTCGATGCGTTAAAAGCTCTTACATCCGCGACTTGATTCAAGATGTTAAACAGTGCATTTTAGTTTGATAGAATAATTTAAAATTTTGCTCGTATATTTTAGTGATTCAAAATAGTTTGTTATTTACGTGCTAACATGAATGTACTTCAGTGCACTTAGATACAAGGTAATAAAATTTAGTATCACTGTACCAATTAGCAAAATTTACAACGACAAATGTATACACAAAAGTAGTCAGTTTTGGCGTATATTGGTGAAAGAAGTATGAATTTCTTTGTTATTTTTCGGGGGTGTTAATAATTAAATGGTTCAAATACGTGTCTGGATCCACAAAACCAGGGTCAGATATACACAGATGAGTTCCGGAAAAGCCCAGAAACAACTTTAAATAAATGGTGATGGAGAAAATTTTAAAAGCGTTGAGAATTAGAAGCCGTAAATATAATCCTGTTGGAATGGTGTGATTAACTAAAGGGACGATGTACATTGAAGCTACGAGGATAGTAACCTTCAGGTAAATTATACTATTTTGTTTGACATTTTTGTGTGTGTTGAATTACTTTATAATTGATTTACTTTAAATGGACATTAGTGAAATTGTACTAACCATAAAATTTTAATGTTAAGATGAAATTTGCTTGTTTAAGTAGAAAGGGGTATTTAGTATTGATGTTCTGGATTATGATGAAATATGGGTATGTCTTTGAGCTCAATTAGACGAACCTGGTTAATTAACGTAAAGGGTGGTAGATGCTCCTTTATACTCAGACTCGGTCTGCTTATATTGTTATATTAATTAGTAGGCATCCAACAAGGACTTTAATTCTGGATGCACGTTAAAGTGATAATAAAATTAATCTTGAAATTCTTTTTAAAACTGAATTTTATGCTGAAATTTAATTTGAAAATTTAATGTATTCTGAATATTGATGTAAATAGAGTTAACGTTGATGTTTGTGGTAGGAATGTGTTGTTTAATTTTTATGAATGAGGAGGTTTATAAAATTAGGTGAGCAGCTGAAGCGAAACCAGGATCACAGCAGTTTATGACGCCCAATCGGTGGGACTAGAATTTTTTTGTTGAAAGGACCCAGTTCCCGCATTCAAAGGAGTATATCACAGCAATTTATATATATATATATATATATATATATAAATTAATAAGATGAAATAATAACTTAGACTTTTATAAGTAAAACCCAAATGATCATTTCAAATCGAGCTAGTAATTGAAAGAAGGAAAATATAAGGCCTTGGACAGGATTGAACCTGCATCTCAGTTTTGCCGAAACTGTGCGTTTACCAATTACGCTACCGAGACCGATGGCTATAATTGGGAAATTTACAAGTCTAAATCGTGTACAGTACCATATATACACCTAACTTTCAATTACGTTTAGCATTTTTGTCAATCATATCTGAAATTGTCTATTTTTGACTTATGTCAGATATAGACAGGAAGCAACGCTCAAAATCACGGCTATAAGCCAAGTATTAATATATAAATTTTATAAGTAGTTTTTTACACAAGGTAAGTTGATAAATACTTACGTATTGAAATTAATAAGATGAAATAATAACTTAGACTTTTTAATTATATAATATTATATAATTATATAAAAATTATATAAAATTAAATAATATAAATTCAACTAAGTAAATGATTAAGTGTTAAACTGGGCGTTTAACCAAGCTGTACTACCAAACAAAATCAATAAGAAAACTAACTGAAAATAATCCAAGGACACTGGTCAACAGCACGTAGTGGCAGTTCTAAAAATTGGGGTGCATGCAGAGACGCGTATTCACAACAAAGAGTTCAACAAGGACAAACAACAGGTTAGAGATAAAACTCATTAATAGCTTAAGATATTAATTTCTTTTTGGACATTTTAATTTTTGAATGCATTGAAATATTTATGTAAAGGGTCATCAAACATTTTTTGATACGAAAAAAATTACGTAAAAAGGAAAGAAGATACTTCAGTAGTATACAAAGTTATTTTTGCTGGCTCTAAACGGATTTAAGGGAGTCATAATTTGGGGACAAACTAATTTATATTGTTACTTTGATTCAGGGGTTTTCTTAAATAGCGAATGATATTATAAAGGTGTGGAACCACATATTGTACATATTTTGGTTATTTTGGTTATTATATAAATTTTGGTTATGAACCAAGATAACACGCGAAATTAAAATATCAAATTAAATAATAATATAAGTGAAAGTTGGTGATTGAAGAGTCTCACATAATAGTGCAAGTGCAAATATATAACAGAAATTCGTCGTTGACATTTAAGAAAAACGTAAGTCCAAAATTCTAATTAAATATAATTATATCGGCCTCGGTAGCGTAATTGGTTAATGCACAGTTCCGGCAAAACTGAGATGCAGGTTCAAATCCTGTCCAAGGCCTTATATTTTCCTTCTTTCAATTACTAGCTGGATTTGAAATGATCACTTGGGCTTTACTTAAAAAGTCTAAGTTATTATTTCATCTTATTAATTTCAATACGTAAGTATTTATCAACTTACCTTGTGTAAAAAACTACTTATAATATTTATATATTAATACTTGGCTTATAGCCGTGATTTTGAGCGTTGCTTCCTGTCTATATCTGACATAAGTCAGAAACTTGACAATTTCAGATATGATTGACAAAAATGCTAAACGTAATTGAAAGTTATGTTTATATATGGTACTGTACACGATTTAGATTTGTAAATTTCCCAATTATAGCCATCGGCCTCGGTAGCATAATTGGTTAACGCACAGTTCCGGCAAAACTGAGATGCAGGTTCAAATCCTGTCCAAGGCCTTTTATTTTCCTTCTTTCAATTACTAGCTCGATTTGAAATGATCATTTGGGCTTTACTTAAAAAGTCTAAGTTATTATTTCATCTTATTAATTTCAATACGTAAGTATTTATCAACTTACCTTGTGTAAAAAACTACTTATAATATTTATATATTAATACTTGGCTTATAGCCGTGATTTTGAGCGTTGCTTCCTGTCTATATCTGACATAAGTCAAAAACTTGACAATTTCAGATATGATTGACAAAAATGCTAAACGTAATTGAAAGTTAGGTTTATATATGGTACTGTACACGATTTAGATTTGTAAATTTCCCAATTATAGCCATCGGCCTCGGTAGCGTAATTGGTTGACGCACAGTTCCGGCAAAACTGAGATGCAAGTTCAAATCCTGTCCAAGGCCTTATATTTTCCTTCTTTCAATTACTAGCTCGATTTGAAATGATCATTTGGGCTTTACTTAAAAAGCCTAAGTTATTATTTCATCTTATATATATATATATATATATATATATATATATATATATATATATATATTTTAGGAAGTTAATTACACAAGGTAAGTTGATAAATACTTTTGTACTACAGTGAATAACATAAAATAATAACTCAGACTTTTATGCAAAGCCCAAATGATCATTTCAAATTAAGCTAGTAATTGAAGGATGGAAAATATAAGGTCTTGGACAGGACTTGAACCTGTATCTTGGTTTTGCCGGAACCATGCGTTTACCAATTACGCCACCGAGACCGATGACGACAATTGAGAAATTTACAAATTTAAATCGTGTACACAACTATACATAAACCTAACTTTAAATTACGTTTGGCATTTTTGTCAATCATATCTGACATTGTCAAGTTTTTGACTTATGTCAGTTATAGACAGGAAGCTACGCTCAAAATTACGGCTATAAGCCAAGTATTAAATAAATAAATATTTTAGGTAGTTAATTACACAAGGTAAGTTGATAAATACTTTCGTATTACAGTGAATAACATGAAATAATAACTCACACTTTTATCGAAAGCCATTCACAATCTATATTTCTAATAATTTGACTAATATTGCTTGATCTAGGTCTTCCTATACTCTTCTGTCTTTTTCTTATCTACCTGGCTCTACATAGATATTAGCAACCTGATGGTTGTTAAAGAACTCCAATATGTTTACATGATTCCCATTTATAAGGAAATTAAATATTACCTGGTTATCTCCTCTAAAAAAGGAAAAACGTTAAATTATATGTTATGGTAAGGCTTAAGTAACGAATCGCTGCCAAAATGCCAGACCGCTAACTAATTGTGTGTTATACATGGTCACATTTAGTTAACTGATTTTATTTATTTATATCTTTTGTTTTATTTTCGAACTTACTTAAGGTAGGTTTGACACAGCTCTAAATTCTTTTCTATTCTGAGCTAGTCCAAAAAAGTCTACATACCCTTCATAACCTAAATCTCTAATAATTTGACTAATATTGCTTTGTCTAGGTCTTCCTACTCTATTTTTATTTGGTAGTCTATAATCTATGACCTTATTAAATAGTCTCTCATGTCTTAGCTGGTTCCCTATCATTCTATGTCTCCTGACCTTTAATTGTTTCCACATACAGGGTTCCTCACCTATCCTTCTATTGTTACTCTGTCTGTCCAACTAATCTTTAACATTCTCCTATAACATCAAGTTTCAAAAACTTCTATCTTTTTCTTATCTACCTCTTTAATTGTCCAAGTCTCACTACCGTATAATAGAACGCTTCATACGTACGACTTTAAGAAACTTTTTCTATTATCTAAACTAATACTACTAGCTATTAGTAAGTCTTCCTTTTTTAAAAACATTTTTTTAGCTTGAGCTATTCTAGCTAATATATCCCTTCTGCTACGTCTGTCTGTTGTAATTATACTACTTAAATACTTAAATTCATCTACCTCTAAATCGGTATTACTTATTTTAATTTTGGTTTAGAACTAGGCTGTAACTCGCTTGTCATTATCTTTGTCTTTCCTGAGTTAATTCTCATACTATAGTTACACTGTAATATCTCATCTAAAATATTTAAAAACTCTTCTAACTCCTTTCTAGACTCTGCTATAATGGCTATATCATCCAAAAACGTAACATGTCTATTTTCTGTCCCTGTACACTAATACCTATTTCTTTTCTGGCTCACTAGCTAAGTTTAAAGCGTCCTCAATATAAACATTAAAAATCAAGGGAGATAGTATACAACCCTGTCTAACACCATTTCTAATCTTAGCTTCCTTTTCTATTTCATCAAATCCAATTACTACGCTACCATATTGCTCTTCGCCTAAATAATTCTTAGCTTTTACTCTATTTTTAATTATTATTGTTAGTATTTTGGAAGCGTGGGAAGTTAAACTAACCGTTCTAAAATTCTCACACCTATCAGCTCCTGACTTTTTTGGTATTGGGGTAATAATATTTTTTTCGGACCTCACCTGTGTCATATATTACTTTTACTAGTTTATATAATTTGTCTAAAGTTTTCTGACTTGCATATTTTATTAATTCTATGTGTATATCGTCTATTCCCGGCGCTTAACAGCTCTATCAAATTCCTCTATTAATATTGAGAACCCTATTTCTACATATTTTTCTTGATCGTTCTCTAACTCATCCATATAGTCTCTTTTATATAAATCTTCTAAATATCTTTTCCATCTATCTGCTACCTCAACTTTATTTATTAGAAGTTCATTATTCTCATCTTTAATACCATTATATTTTTTCCTATCTTCCCCGAAAAACTTTTTAACTGCCCTGTAAGCTCTGTCTGTCTTATCTACTCTCAAATCATTTCGTATTCCCTTACAATTCTCCTCCATCCTTTTATTTCTAGCTTTCCTACACTCATGTACTATCTTATTTCTAACTCTATAATATTTTTGCTTACTTTCACTATCCAATTCTCTGAAAGTTTTAAACTTTTCTCTATTTTCTCTATTAAATCTAATAACTCCTTGGTTACCCAGGGTTTTCTCGCTTCTACTTTTTTCTTACTTATAGTTTGTGTTGCTGTACCATGTACAGCCCTTTTTATTTCTTTCCATTTATTTTCTACGTTCCATTCTATAGCTATCTCTTTGATCTTATTATCAAATACTTGTTTATATTCCTTTTTTACCTCACTATCATTAAGTTTACCTAGATCCCATCCCTCTCTTTTAGCCTATCTCAATTTTTTTAATTTTAGATTACACTTTATTTTAACTAAGTTATGATCGCTATCTAGTCCCTGGATAACTAAATTTTTTTATAGAAAATATATAGCAGTGATCCGGGCTGATATAAAGCAAGACCCCACTAAACTATTTACCTTTATAAACAATAAAAGGAATCTCTCTAGAATTCCTCCACATGTTAAATACCAAGGAAATAGGTACTCTAATAACCAGGATATTGTTAATTCATTTGCTCAATACTTCTCGGATGTATATAATCAGGATAATCAAGATTCTCACTACTCAAGTTTACATCCTGTCAATGCAACGCAATATTATGTGGACTTAAAATATAGGGCGTCGCCTTGGATCATTTTAGTAAGCGTAAGACTACGGATCCCAAGGTCCTGGGTTCAAATCCCGACACGGCCGATTGCTTGAAAAATGGCAGGTGAGCATTTTTCACAAAAATAACGCCCTCGTTCGGATGAGAGGTTAAATGGAGGTCCCGTGTGAGTGTTGTCACGCACGTTAAAGATCCCTACCTTGCCTGGAACGGCAAGGGTTCGGCAAAATTCTAAATTTCCAAGCAACAAAAAACTCGCCTCCTGGCCAATGTAGTACCTTCGGGTGGAGCATTGGAAATGTAAATGAACGGACTTAAAATATAGGCGGCTCCGTGGCGTAGTTAGTATGTGTGTGACTACTACGCCCTAGGTCCCGGGTTCGAATCCCGACAAATGAGCTATTATTAAAAGATGTGTGTAGTTCTGAAAAAAAATTACTTAAGAAAAAATCGTTGTTTAGTGGTAATAAGAAAGACAATAAATTTCCATAAAGCAGTAGACTGTTTGATATATAAATAATAATAAATATTTGTTACTCCCTTGGTGTTGCTATCCAATGATGGCCGTACGGCGTCTAAATGCAACCGTAATGATCTTCATTTTGTGAGGACCAATAAATTAAAACTGCTTTTTTTCGTTGTATATAACAGCAAGGCGGTTCCGTGGCGTATTGGTATGCGTGTTACTACTACGCCCAAGATCCCGGGTTCGAATCTCGACACGGTCCGCTTGAAAAATGTTAGGCGAGCATTTTTCACAAAAATACACCCTCGTTCGTATGACAGGTAAAATAAAGGTCCCGTGTGTGAGTGTTGTCACGCACGTTAAAGATCCCTACCTTGTTTGGAACAACAAGGGTTCAGCAAAATTCCAAATTTCCCAGGTAAAAAAAACTCACTTCGTGGCCAATGTTGTACTTTTCGGGTGGAGCATTGGAAATCACATGTAAGAACTTAAAATGTGTTAGTGATAAGGAAATCAAAAAAGCAATTGATAAACTCAATGCGATGAGAATTCTATCGGTTATGACAAATTTCCATTCTACATCTTTAAAGGTTGTAAAAAATTTTTTATCAAGCCACTAAAAATTATAATCAATAAATCTATCAAACAGTAAATCTTTCCAAGTAAATGGAAAATTGGTAAGGTTTGTCCAATTTTTAAGAAAGGAGACAAACGTAATGTAGAGAACCATCGACTCATTGTGATTTTATCCTGTTTCTCTAAAGTATATGAATCAATTCTATATAGTCACATTTATTGCTCCATTAAACCATTACTATCTGATAAGAAAAATGTTTTGTTAAAAACGGATCAACACTACTAATCTGATACTATTTACGAGCTATGTACAAAAGAGTTTTAAACTTTACTGTGAGGTGGACCCAGTTTATATAGATTTTACTAAAGCCTTTGACAAGGTATCTCATGACATACTTCTTGATAAATTCAAAAACCGTTTAGTTTTTCTCGAGATCTTTTAAATCTAATGGATTCATACCTAAGATTGCGTACACTGTATGTAGTGCATAATAATGTTAAACCAGTAACTTTCAATCCAGCATCAGGGGTGCTGTAAGGCAGTAACCTAGGGGCGTTACTTTTCCTAGTATTTATTAATGATATAGTAGAATACATTTCTTTGGAATCCCTACTCTATGCAGTCGATATAAAAAATATTTAGGCAAATTAAAAGTGTTAATGAGTATGTTCTCTTACAGAAAGGTCTAGATTATTTGGACACCCGGTGTCAGAATAATAAACTATCCATTAATCATGACAAATGTTGCTCTGTTAAATTTTCACGTAAAATAGTTAATACTACCTTTATCTATAAGATAGCAGATAAACCGCTCCAATCTTCCACAACGGTAAGGGATCTTGGCGTCCTGCTGAATTCTAGACTCAACTACAACGCACACTTTCATCATGTTGCTAAGGTTGCATATAAAATGAGTGGTTATATTCTAAGAAACTGTAACGAATTTAGGGATTCTGTGGTACTGATTAAACTTTACAATACTTTACATAAGATCCAAACTTGAATATGGCTCACCTGTTTGGTCCCCATGTTACAAAATCAGTATTGATATTTTTGAGAATATACAAAAACGTTTCTTTAAATTTGTGTGGTTTATAGAAAAAAGGATATTACCCACACGGTCTATCTTACTCTTTGTTATTGAAGCACTATAAACACAACCTTACTAAAAGTCGCCTTATTGCCGACATAATTTTTGTCTACAATGTATTTTTATATATGTGTGGCCTTGTATTATGCATTTATATATTTAATAAATTGATAAATGTAAAATGGATGTTTACTAATATATGCCACGGCTTTTGAAAACTCTTAAACTCAGGATTAATAAATCAGTTAAAATTATAATCTGCAAACAGTATGCGTACAAAAACTATATGCAGATATAATAACCACTGCCAGTCAAAGCGCCTTCTAGTCATTTTTAAGTATACTTACTCGCCGTAGGTGTGACAGTACTAGCAATTTTCATATGTAAACAAAGCCCAGAATGCTTAAATTTGATAAAATTTTTGAGATTTCAATCAGTAATCAAGTTTTTAGGTGTTACAAATATGAGAATTAATTTATTAAATACCTATAATTCCATTGAAGTCGCCTGAATTTACAAGAATGGACCTCTTCACTGCTTACAGTTACACAAACTTGGAGTTCACAATACTCAGAACCGGCGATCTAACTAATCAAATTACCACCACTGATGGAACACTGTCCATAATATTGGGAATCCATTTGAAATATTTGGAGCTCTCTTATACTTCAATTCACATCAGCTTGTAAGCTGTACACATTTCCCTTCACTGGAGGAATTAATCTTCTTGGCCTCAAATGGTTGTATAAACCTTTGAAATTTGTTACCCGTTGCACAAGGCCTATTTTAATTCACTGTTAAACTCTTTCAAATTACTTCAGCTTCAAATAATTAAATATAACTCAGGAGCAGGTAAAACACATCTATTCTTTTTAAATAAAAATTAATAAATCCTTTTATCAAGTTGTACCTCGGTTCTTATCTCCTAGGAGATCTTTTAAAAATTCCTACTTGCCTACTCAATACAAAAAATCTTATAATATTACACTCCTGGATCAACTATCACAAACAGATCTATTAGCTCTTTACAGAAACATTTCATTTGGATCACTTGAGTACTAATTGTCATTGGTTAAATTTTGTTTACTATTTTTATTAATCTTATAAACTACTTACTTCTACCAAAGCATTATAAATGAATTCTATTTCAGGTATTTATGGTACATATCATTTTCAAGAACAGTAGTATCCATTAAATAGTGAACATAAAAGTTCAATACAGTAAACAAGCATTTTCTACATCTTATAAACTACTTCTACCAAAGCATGCTAAATGAATTATATTTCAGGTATTATGGTACATATCATTTTCAGGAACAGTAGTATCCATTAAATAGTGAACATATAAGAGTTAAATAAAATCAACAGAAGCTTATTCAATTGGAATTACTTTTCATTTTCTTAAATAAAAATTACTCAAACACCTATTTGAAATCTCAAAAGCTCCACCACACGGAAATAGCATTCGCTATAAATTCAGCAAGTAATTAATTCTACGATCTTCTTTATCATCAGTATCAAATTAGAAATCTCATTGATATGAGTGGTGAATTAGTGCATCTAACCTCAAACATTACAGTATGTAGAATCGTATTGATTGTCCAGATTTATTATCTGCTACTACATTCCAAGTACCTACACAACATTCAACAAGAAATACGGAAACTTTTTACTATAAATGTCCAAGGATAAACTATACCACGCATGCTGCGTTAGTTAGAATTGCCAAACTATTTAACTTTTATTGCAGGGACATAGATCTGTATAATAGCAACATAAGAATCATAAGGCATCACTTAGATAATGTATGTTCAAATGATAATTATTATAGCATACTTCTCTGTAAGGGCACTCTGTAGCTGTTGAGAATTAAAATTAAATAAATAAAATTAAATAAATTTTGTATTTCCTTCAAATTATGCGTGTGCAGAAGTTTCATATCTCAACAGTAGCATGTGAGAACTCCCTTATTACATGAAATACATTTCCATATTGAAACATTGGGTATGATTAGAGAGATTAGAAAGATATAACAAGGAATTACAAAACTTACTTAACTAAACTGGGACATGCCTTTATTTCATAACTATACATAATACTGATGATATTTAAAATATGTTCCAGTAAAACCTTTGATACATACTAAGTAATATATGGAAGAATAAATGGAATGTTCCCCAAAATATATAATAATAAATAGATTAATAAAATTGATCTAACACAGAAACTTTTAATTGAAATTAATTTGAATTAAGTATAAAGTAATTTGGTCAGGAAAACCATGCTACGTGTAGCGACGTAGTCAACAAAAAAAGACCACAAAGAAGAAAGACAGAGAAATTTGCCAGGCTCAGGGTATAATACCTACAAAAATTTAATAGGACCTGAAATAAAAGTAAATTATTAACCGCTCTGTACAACCTGTAGAAAAAATCCCCGCCTGCACTTACACCTAAATTAAAAAAACAAAGAAAATAACGCATTAACAAAATAACTCTAATTAGCGTAAAAAGAAAAAGAAACATTACAATGGGCATTAACCCGGTTTAAGTAAGTGAGAATAAACCATATATATTAGTATTTGCTAGCTAGTATATTGGTATGCCAGATTTGACAATTTCGTTTCGTAATCCTATTATTATGATACCTCACAGAGGCTCTGATAATGCTAACAAATAACCTACAATTACAAATACAACCAATTACGTCTTCCAATGCGCCAGCGAGTTTTTATCCCATTCCCGCATTAATAGATAGTAGTTAAAGTTCAGCGTAATATAGTAATCTCATGGCAATAGCTCTCCATATCATAAATCATTTCCATACATATAATTAATTAGAGACCTGTATGAGCCCAAAATAGTAATATCTAAGTGGGCAGGGTCTCGAGACAAGCAGGAAAAAAACATTTACCCACGTCTCTACGGTGTTGGATCTCCCGTTCGCTCCTCGTACCGGAGCGGGCCAGATGGACCTGGGATCCCCTAACGGGTGCAACCTTCTAAATCCCAAGTAGCGGAAATTCAAGGGACTATCGTGTCCTCCGCAGGAAGCTAAAATGATTACAAAAAATATTAATATATTTACGCCAACAAGTACGGGTTTATAAAACCATCAGTACTTATCACGCTATAAGGCGTGCGCGAAATTTTCATAAAGAAAAACGAAACGAAGAATCTAGCAATTACAACGACTGCTTTTTAACATTTTGAAAAGAAAGTGAACATAAATACGTTTAATTAAACAACCAGAGCTCCAAGTCATATAGTGGTTATCAAAAAGCGTAATTAGGAAACTTGGAAATACGCTTTTATCGGATAGTACGCGACCTTAGTTAGACGAGTCGTTAGATTCAAACCATAGAGAAAGCAATTATACGTTATCGGAATGTTTAACAAATTAAAGGATATCTAAAAGAAGGTATTGACATTTAAATTTTATCATAAACTTGTCCTTTCCAAGCAAATAGATTTGAGTTAAACGATTATTGAAAAGCGGGCTTATGATGAACAGGTAAAATATACAGGATGTTGATGAAGGATTTAAGAATAGAAACGGAATTGATTTAACTGAAAAACAAATTAAAGGGAAAAAGGGGTAATTAATTTATCCCGAAAATAAACGTATCAACTATAATAGTATAAACACATATTTTAATAATAAATATCTAATTCAAAAACTAACAATCAAAAAAATGTTACAGAATTTCCGATTCGGAAGCTATTAAGTGAAATTAAATTTTGATTCTAACATTTCTGAAGGAATATTATATAGTTCAATAATCACGTAGATGTTGAGACAACTTATTTATATACAACGGTTTAAGTACCGATTAATAAACTTTTCTGCAATAAGGAAATATTTAAATTAATTAATTCAATCAATATAACGCTCACAAACTTAAACACCATTACATATGTAGTTACGAAACATCCTATACGTTAACTGTTGTAAAAGGTGAACATTCTTATAACATTAGCAGGTTAAACAACATAATGAACAAGTATTACGCCTACTAAAATTTTACATATAAGAATTGTGTTGCTTTTTTTAAAACTTATTAAGTCATGACTAGTTAATAAAAGCTGTCATGAGCAGAATAGAGTTTGAGAGTGCTTTACCATAAATTTTAAAGAGATTCTTGCATTTCTCTCCATATAGAATAAATTGCATTCGAGAACGTACGTTAAACGTTTCTTTGTTATATTTATTTTAAATCATTTCCTGGTATGCAACAATTCTTTTATGGGTAAAAATAAACATAATTACCATTTTAATTTTTATAGTGTTAGCTAGATATTAATTTTAAATAGTTGAAAATAATAATAAAAGGTTTTGTATTGTTTAAAAGGTGAAATAAAATACAACTACAAATTATGTTTATCAGAATTTTTATTTAAAATAAAAAAGAACAATTGGTATTTATGTTTTAAAAAGTTTTAAAAATCATTAATTTTTAGACAAAATTGTCTTTGTTAGGGTAAAATTACTTTAAGACAATTCTGTATGTTACAACGCGAGACAACTACTGACAAGCCTCTCGATTGTAGAACCAAATATTTGGTCCATGACGTTTCAAATTTGATTTTTAACAGATGTATGTGTAATGATCCGTTGTTTATACCCTACCTCTTACTTAATTCACTGTTGCAGTTTAATTATGCAAATTTGTATCTGAGAGTTCTATGAGATTGTTATTACCAGTTCAAGGCCTTTGGCGACGATTTGCTCTCGGGGTCCTTACGGTTCGGTTATCTCAAATTCATTGTTGCTTCCAATTCCCAGTAGAACCCTAGAGAAAGGTAAATGAAAGGATAGAACGATAATTAGGACACTACATTAACACAAACGAGAGCGGCACTCCGAAAAACACAACTGCCTCCGTTCATTTCCGGTACCGTGTAAATTGTTCCCATCTGTCTCAACGTTTTCATCATTTCCTGAATTGGCGTATTTGATTCGGCTGATGTCTTGCAACTAATTGGAATAAATAAGTTCAACACTGCAACAACTCGTTCTCACATTTCATTCCTCGAGAGCAATAAAAATCCCGGGGGTATCTTAACCTATTTATACAAAATCTAATCTTACAATGTATCTAATAATTTATAAAATAAACAGGACCGGATTCATGAAACAAAGGGAATTCGTTTACTTTTACAATAAATACCGTAAGTTTAATAAATATGAAACTTGAAACTGGTTATCCAATAATTGAAAAGAGCATGTTACGGGTTCATTTACTTAGCAGGTAACAGTAAATATTGCCGAAATGAATTTAGTGGCAAATTAAAATTAATAACTCACTTCATTGAAGATATCAGAATTGTTTTACTGTGACCTAAATTATAGATGTTGGAACCTAGAAATAATTTATTATATAAAACGAATAAAAGCAAACAGGGTATAAAAACATAATTTTTTATTAATTGAAAATTTTTTAAAGAAGTTTTCCTAAAACTTTTTGTATATTACTTAAAAGTTCAATACACTATAACTATATAAAAAGTAACCATACGCTACTTACCTGGCACGCATGCCTTTAATCCGATGTGTATCAAAAACTATATATAATAAAAACTAATTCGCAACTACCATTTCTACAGATCGCAAACTAATTACAATATGTAAACAAAAATATGATGAGCAGAAGTGCGGGATTTGTGGAGGGAGGCTTAATGGTAATTCATACAGGATCGACGCAAAGAAATGCGGGTGTGAAGATAATTATGTGGAACTGGGTAGAAAACTACTTACAAAAGAATGAAACAGTAGTTATAGTTATAGTTAAATAATGCAAGTGAACATGCCCATTTATAGTTACAGTGAGAAAAAGGTAGACGCTATCTACAAAAATATCAAAGACATACTAATATTCGTAAAAGGGCATGAAAATTTAATAATAAGACGAGATTTTAATGCAGTGGAAGGTATGGGTAGGGTAGGATCGATAGGTTTACTTGGTTTAGGAACGAGACGAAAAGGAAAATAGGCTGGTAGAATTTTGTGACAAAAACAATCTAACCATCACAAATACATTATTTCTACATCATGCTAGAAAACGATATAAGTGGAAAATGCTAGGAGACATAAGATGATATCAAATAAATTACATTCTTGTTAGACGACGATTTAGAAATCAAGTATAGGTTTGTAGAAGCTGCCCGGAGGCAGAAATAGACACTAATCACAACATGGTAATTTTGAACGCCGCGAGTTACATATCCCACATATTAATATGTATATAAAATTATACGCATTTATTAAGTCTTAGTAATAGTATGTTACAATGTATTAATTGAAGTTATAATATTAAAGGTTAATCACAGTACATACCAGACATGAAACCGGAAGCAACTACTTTGTATTCCAGGCGCAACCTGATACTGCAGGTGCAGATACAATAAACTGCAATAAAGCAGTCTTAATTAAAACATTACTTAGAATGTTTATCAAAAGTAGCAGACGTGAGATCTGCACTTTCTCACGAAATGATGCGAGAGCAGGAATTACATAAATACCCTGAGGAGCCCCTGATGGCAAGCCAGTCTTGAACTTCATAAGTTTAGCATTGTTGGTAGTTCAAAGTACTCATTGGTAATTATTAAAATATTAATTTTGATTAATTTGTTAAATCAAAAGTCACATTAATGAACATAACTTACAAGCTCTTAAACAATTTTGTAATGCGGTATTAAAATTAATTTCATAGAAGTGTTTTTGGAAAATAAATGTTTTTAAAAAGAAGCTTCCAAAGACCCGAAACCTATCTGGCGCAGTCGCAACGGATTCCAGAAGGGCACTAGCGATTCCAAAATTAAAAAACTGGTTACCGTGAATTTCAATTCTTCACTGGAACAAAGAACAAAAAATTGAACGAAGTACAGAATCGACCGAATTCAATAAAGAAGGAAGGCTAATGGAACTGGCAATCAAATTATTGTGAGTACCTACAGTTAATTTTAATTTTTAACATTTAATAATGAATATGGATGGAAAAATGAAAAAGGAGGCGCACTTTGTGCTTTTAGAGGGCGTTCTACAAATTCTTTAAACACTAGAAATGGACAAATTATTGACACATTTCAAAGCATTTGATCACGATAGAAGCATATATGGTGGTCTATGAATGCCGGATGAAAGTTTTGTTAATTATATATATAAATTAAAAAAACACTGTTTATCCAAGTTCCAAACAAGAAGAATCGTAAAATTGATATATTATCTCAGTTTTTTAAAAATTGTATGATGTGTAGATATTACCGACAAGTTCAAACATGTTTTATTATTGTGAGAATCTACATTATATATGAATACGTATGACTTAAAAATATTATAGTAGATTTTATTATTCACATTCAAATTTCCCGCAAAAAAACCCATATGTAATTGCGGATTACTTTCAAGGCTATAGAATTTTGCTCCACAAACTTTAAACGATTCGACAAAACTTTTGCATCTGTAAGAGGTGTATAATCTATGGTATGGTTTAATAAACAAGGGAGTCTCATCCTTCATTTTTATCTTGTGGGTGTATCCTTGAATACGACCTGGTTTATTTGAAAAAAGTGTAGAAAATCTCAGTAGTAGCTTGTACAATCTATCCCTATTCCTATTTCCCAACATCTCAGCCTTGTCGATTAAATTCCTTATTTTTGAAATACTGTCACTACTGTCCCCGATTGACATTTTTGTCGTTATGAGGCTCCTTTCCAGTTTGCACATTAATCTCTACTATACAAATTCCATTAGATTTAATTCTCTCCTGTGAAAATTTTATATCCGTCACGTGGTCGGAGAATTTCCCCCAACACTCAGTGACTCAAAATAAATGCTGGTCTTGTAATATACTAACCAATACCAGCCAAGGATAACATTCCGGATTAACGATGTCACCATTATACACCAAAATTCAAACATTCTCCCTCTCCAACTTGTATTCTAGCAGAACCTGTTGTTTGACCTGATTACCCTTGCCACGTACACACTAACAACTCATGTATTGTTTACTAGTAAAACTGGAATTTTAGGTCAAAATCAGGAAAGAATGAATGCGTCATCAACCGTATTCGTATGCATCAAGATTAATCAATTGACTGTTTAATAAAGATTTCAAGAAATATTCCCATTGGAAATCGAAAATAATATAATGAAAACAACAAAATATAAAAGCAAACCAAATATAAAGGCGCAGTTATAAGTTATGGTTATGTTGTATTAAAAATGACATGTGTTAAAAAATCGCACAAATCAACTTAAAGACTTCATTAATATAAGTGTAATATAGTTAGGACATGCGACAGTTTACTGTTCCCATTCCATACGTATCATAAACTCCACAGCGTAAGTCGTTACTAAGCTACTTTGCTCGAAACACGTACTACTTGTATTTTTTCTTTCTCTTACATGTTAAATACGCCCATTGTATATGCGGAAGTATATCTTGGATTGAATAAGAAATTAATGACGTGCATTCATTCTTTCCTGATTTCGACTATATGAACCTTTTCAACATACCCATAAATTAGAAGCATCACATTAAGTGTTGGTTGGTTGGTTGGTTGGCTCACGGGTTGGTTGACGCATTCATTATATCTGAAATAGTAGAAAGCTGACAACAGTGTAAGTATGAGCAGACGAAAGATCGATACATACTGCATCAGTAAACTAACTCAGTGCTGGTCACATAACACTTACTTTATAATGGAAACTAATATACATAACTTGAGCATTAAGTTTTAGGCAACCAGCTATACAACTGAAGTATGGAGTTCAAACACTGCATAAAAGTAGCTCTGCAATCTTCGTAAACGATCGTCTCGTTCCGTTGGCAATTCGTATTGTAATTGTAGTAGGTGACGCCAAGATACTTAAAGATTTTTTTAAATTAAATTTAACTACTATAGTATTATTTTTCAATTTTGTGCTGTTATCGTTAGATTAGTCGTTTATTTTCAGAAATGGAAACTTATAGAGTGCGAAATAAAAAAAATGTGTTGTGTTAGGGTGCAATGACACCGAGAGTAAAAGACATTATTTCCCTAAAAATGACGAAGAACTGTTTAGGTTATGGATTAGAAATGTAAACAACCCCTTGTTACTTAATAAAACATTTAGCCAGATCTGCAGTAGTTATTTTGTATGTAATGAACATTTTTTAAAAGAATTTTAGAACTAGAAGCAGTGGTGTATATTTTTACAAATTTCCACTATTTAGTTTCTTTTATCTGTCAATTTAATTTAAATTAGGTAACTGTAAATACACACACGCCACTCACTTGCAGTGTTTAAACTCCGAACTTCAGTGTATTGTTGGTTGCATAAAACTTAATGCTAGATTTTAACATGGCAGTTACCATTATATAGTAGGTGTTATGTGGTGCTGGTTTGACTGCCATTAAAGTAGTAGGGCATACATTTCGTTGTTCAAGGCCATCTAAAGTAATATTCGTACTCTCCCGCTTTTTGCTACAAAAAACATATGGTAAGTGTTACAGATTTTAAACAAACACCATTTTGCTGTACAAGGCATAGCCTTATAGCTGGTATGTGCGCATTTTACTGAAAAGTTATTGTTTAAATAAATATTACAGAAACATCTGCAAGATGTGATTGGGGTTAGTTGGCGCAAAGTCAACGTGGCTACTTGTCGCAACAGTTTCGAAGACTAATTTTTAAAATATAAACAAAAAGCGGTCTTGTTTAGTAAAAGTCGTTGCTGTAACTAATTGAACGAAATTACATATATCACATATATCAGTTGTTATCTTATAGAAAAATGCGGACTTATAAAAGAAAAACGGAGAAGGGAAATACACCTCTAGATGTAATACTTCGGGCTGCGAGAGAAGTAAAAATTAATGATAAATTCATACGCAGCGTTGCAAAAGATTTTGGAATCCTTGACAGAACGCTAATACGATTTCAGGTAGCACCTGAAGAAATTCATGAAAATACGAGTATTTCACAAGTACCAACGCAGATTTTGTCAAAAACAGACAGGTACAGCCTATCAATTAAAATAAGTTAATTTTGCACTACATAATATATTTCTTTTGCTTTCACAGATTTTTAGTGACGGACAAGAACAGTTATTAGAGGACTATATCAAAACAGCTTCTGATACATATGTATTATGGGCTATCGCCCAAAGAAATTAGAAAATCTGCTTGGGAATATGCGGGTTCATTAAAACTGCAAATATCTAAATCATGGAGATGTCAAGAAATGGCTGGATCTGATGGGTTTATTTGGTTTTTAAAAAGGCTAGAACATTATCTATTAGAACACCCGAAGCTACAAGCATTGCCAGGGCATCTAGCTTTAACAAAACAAATGTCACCCAATTTTTTACCAATTTGAAATTAGTTAGAAATTTCAATATTATGCCTGACTTTTCGAAAAGCATATCAACATTCAATGGCGAAGATTTATCTACAAGTAAATTTTGGCTTGAAAGCTTACAAAGTGCTGCAACTTTGCATAACTGGCCGGAAGAGTTTATCCTAGAAACTGCCAGAACACATCTTGTAGGTGCTACACATCATTGGTATATAGCGAAACAAAGTTCGATTTTAAGCTGGGAAGAATTTAAGAGGGAATTTCGTAACACTTTTATTCACGAGAAAAATTTAACCTCGTTATGGAAAACAATGAGTGCACGAATGCAGAGTCCCCGTGAAGATCTCAGCTATTATTTCACGAAAAAGTTAGGTTATGTTTCCAGTTAAGTTTAAGTTTCGACGAAACGAAGGAAGCAAATAGCAATCGGGTTAATTTCTCGCGAGTTGGCTTCGATGATATTAAGTAAAACACATCTAGATGCTGATGACCTTTTCAGAGATTTGGTGCTTTTTCGAACGAGTAAATAATGAACGTAAGTCTAGGTATGTAACTAAGCCGTCTCCTCGAGGTGTAATTAGTGGACTGGGCAATGCCGTGAGTACACGCAATCAATCTACCTCTGGTTATAATCGTCCGATTACTAACCTGAAGCAGGAAGTTAAAGGGTTTAAGTGCTTTAATTGTTTCAAGGAAAGGCACACAATCAGCAGATGTTCAGAATCCAAACGTGAACGTGGATCATGTTTTAGCTGTGGTAGTATGGCTCATCAAAATAAGGATTGTCCAAAAAAACAACTTCCGAAACCTGAGGCAAATATTTCTACAAATGTTGTACAAACATCTTTACCGGATCCATTTATGGTAACTATTAACTATGCTGATGATAATTGTAAGTATGTAATTACTAGTTTACTCGATTCAGGTAGTCCAATTAGTTTGATAAAATCTTGCTATGTTCCGATAAATTGTTTAGCACAAAATGTTGATAATTTTAATTTCACTGGTATTAACGGTTCAAAATTAGATATTAATGGCGTGTTTATTAGGGATATTGAAGTATGCAATATTAATGTTAAGATTAAATTTTATGTTGTGTCTAACGATACTATGTCAAATCCTGCAATCCTTGGCAGAGATTTTATTTCAACATCTGATATTACTGTTGTTAGGTGATCAGCTTGAAGTAGAGAAAAGAACTGTGGAATTAAATTATATACAAGCTATTATGAATATTGAAATGGAGGAACCGGTTAGTGTCACGAGCACCGTTAATTTGATCCAAATTTGTCTTATGATATGATGCAAAAATATTCAAAATTTTAATGTGACGAATATGTCAATAAATGGGGCACAGATATTATTAGGCACGACTTTTCGATGTCCATTACTTTAAAACATCAGCAACCCATCAGTTTTCGACCACGTCGATTATCTTTTTCAGAAAAAGAGAAATTACAGGTTATTTTAGATGAGTTCTTGAGCAGAGGTACTATTGAATCTAATTGTTCTCCTTATGCTAGTCCTATCGTCTTAGTGCACAAAAAGAATGGCGATTTACGATTATGTGTTGATTTTAGGGAAGTAAACAAAATAACAGTGAAAGATAATTACCCTACCCCTCTGATAGATGACCATCTGGACCGACTTAAAAATAAAAATGTCTTTAGTTGTATTGATCTTAAACACGGATTTTATCATGTGGCAGTGGCAGAGGATTCTGTGAAATATACTAGCTTTGTCACTCCTTTAAGGCAATTTCAATACAGGAAAATGCCCATGGGTCTAACCAATGCACCAAGAGTTTTTGTTCGATTTACTAATGGGATTTTCAAAACTTTAATTAGCCAAGGTAAAGTTTTATTATACCTTGATGATCTGTTAATTGCGACAGAAGCTTATGAGAAACATTTTGATATTTTACGTGAATTTAAGCTAGCAAGGCAGTACGAGTTGGAATTTCGTTTAGATAAGTGTTTATTTATGTATCCAGAAATAATATATTTAGGCTATTTACTAAATAGGGAAGGTATACGTCCAAGTCCGCAAAATGTAAAATCTGTCTTAAATTACCCTGTTCCGCGTTCTGTAAAGGAAGTTCATCGCTTTGTGTCGTTGGCTAGTTATTTTCGAAGGTTTATACTTGATTTTGCTTTAATTGCGAAACAACTTTATGACTTAATAAAGAAAGATGTCGAATTTAAATTTAGTATGGTGGAGAACGAATCGTTTGAATGTTTAAAGGAGAAGTTGGCAAGTGGTCCAGTTTTGGCCATATATCCGCCCAAATTAGAAACCGAATTGCATTGTGATGCTGGTAGTAGTGGTTTTGGTAGCATCTTCTTGCAGAAACAGACAGATGGTATATTTAAACCAGTCTTTTATTTTAGTCACAAAACAACACCAGCTGAGAGTAAGTATCATAGTTTTGAACTTGAGTGTTTATCTGCAATTTATGCTATTAAGTGATTTCATATCTATCTATCTGGTATTAAATTTAAAATCGTTACCGATTGTGACAGTTTTAGGTTGATTTTAAGCAAACAGCATGTTAATCCAAGGATATCTCGTTGGGCTATGTTTTTACAGAATTATGATTATGCGATAGTACATCGACCCAGCAAGAAAATGTCTCATGTTGATGCACTAAGTAGGTGCCATAGTGTGTTAATTTTAGAACCCAATAGTTTTGAACAGACTCTTTTTATTAGGCAATGCCAAGAACCTGTTATACGGGATATTGCTAAAAAGTTAGAAACTGGTGAAGATAAACATTTTGAAATGCGGGATGGTCTTGTGTATAGGAAAGACAAAAAGAATAAGTTACTATTTTATGTTCCGAGTTGTTTAGAAAATAATGTCATTCGTACATGTCATGACAATCTGGGTCATGTGGGTATTGATAAGGTCATTAATAATATTACTAAGGTATATTGGTTTTCTGAACTAAAACCAAAAGTTAAGGCATATATCCAATATTGTTTCAAGTGTTTGGAGTTTTCTCCAATGAGTGGTAAGACGGAAGGTTATTTGAATAGTTTACCGAAGGGCGAGTTACTATTTCAAACTATTCACACCGATCATTATGGTTCGTTAGAAAAATGCTCTTCCAGAGGCTATAAATTTGTATTGCTGATCATTGATGGTTTCACTAAGTTTGTTAGACTGTATCCTTGTAAAAGTACATCTGCAAATGAAGTAATTAAGAATTTAAAAGATTATTTTAGAAGTAATTCTAAACCAAGACGAATTATTTCTGACCGTGGGTCTTGTTTTACGTCGAATGCTTTCAAAGATTTTAGGGAGCAGGAATTTATTACGCATGTGTTGATAGCAGTAGGTACTCCTCGTTCCAATGGGCAGGCTGAGAGATTTAATCGGGATTTTACGCCGATGTTAGCTAAGTTATCAGTTTTACCTAATAAGTGGGATCTTATTTTAGACGATGTCGAATTTGCAATGAACAATACCATTTGCAGGTGCACAAAGGAAACTGCCAGTAAATTATTGTTTGGTGTTGACCAATTAGGCAAGATTAATGATAGGAGTAGATTTATTCTTGAATTATACGCTCAAGAGGAGAGAGACCTTGTAAAAATTAGGGAATTAGCCGATGAAAATATAAAAAAGACCCAAACATATAATGAAGGTTATTATAATAAAAGACATAAAGATTCTTCTGCATACATCATTGGTCAGTATGCGTTAATTAGGAATGTGGACACCACTCCCGGAGTGAATAAAAACTCATTCCAAAGTTTAAAGGGCCTTATGTCGTTGATAAAATCTTGAGTAATGATCGTTATGTGGTTTCAACTGACACAAATGACATTTAATACTGTCGTTGGTCCTGATCAAGTGAAATCGTATTTTACTGACACGATTCCTTCATAATTTGTGTTTTATACACTTTATGAAAATTTTGTGTGTTTATGATAATATTATGTACGACTAGTGATTTTATGATACCTTATGAACTATGAATTCTGCAGTTTATGAATTTTGGGTTTTATGTATTATGTTACGATCGTTCACTTCAAAAATAATTAGGTGGTGTTAAGACACTTATTGCTTATGTGATATTATGTTAAGAATTTATAGCACTTATGATGTTATTTATGAAGTTATGATTTATGGCCTTATGATGTTACTTATGCACTTATGATTATGTCTTAGTGTTTATAGTTATGAAGAAAATAAAATATAATCCATTTACATCCGATAGTTACGTGTTTTATTTTAGCTTGGGAGAAAATTTCTTCCTCACTAGGAGAGGTGTCAAGCAAGTTAGAAGGTTAACGTCACAGGAAAGAAGCGCTCTTGTAACTTTAGCAGCTGCTGTTTCTGCAACAGGAAACAGAATAGCTCCTTTTTTTATTTTTCCAAGGGTGCACTTTCGCGACCATTTTGTTGCTGCTGGACCACCTCAAAGTGCATGTGCAGCTAATCCTTCCGGTTGGATAAAATCTAACCACTTTTCAGAATTAGTTCAACATTTTGTGCGTCATGCCAAATGCTCTCAGCAGCAACCTGTGTTGCATATGTTGGATAACCATGACTCTCATTTATCTATACAAACATTGGACTATTGCAAAGCGAAAGGAGCTTACGGCACTATTGTTTCCCCCTCACTGCTCTCATAAACTCCAACCACGACCGTTCCGTTTACGGTCCTCTACAAAAATACGTAAATACACATGTGATAGTTGGATAACTAACAATCCAAGGCACACCATGACAATCTATGATATTCTACAAATTGTCAGTATAGCATTGCCACTTGCTGCGACTCTTACTAACAGGCACCCTGAATTTCGCTATTTAATTGCAATATATTTGGTGACCACGAGTTTCTTACTGAATACGTCACGGACAGGCCAGCAGAACAACCAGCTAATGATTCACAAATTTCTTCTGTGAAAAACAATAAGGCCATTACAATATCAAATAATATTGATGATGCTGCTATAGCTGGACTTTCACATGCATCAGCTTGTCGTGAAGTGACACCACCTCCAATACCAGAACAAATAAAACCACTTTCCAAAGCTGAACCACGGAAATTAAAGCGTGGATCTATGAGAAGGCGTTGCACTGCAATTCTAACGAACACACCCAATCAAAATGTCCTAGAGGAAGAAAAGCAAGCTGCTGTCAAAAATCTTCAAAAGGAAAAAGCAACCAAATCTTTAAATCGCCCTAAAAATCAAAGCAAGAGCTTAAGTAATCTAAAGTGTGTGGCGATAGTAGCTCTGCAAACGAAGAGGAAACTTTCTGCATTTGTTGTATGGATGCATTTTCCAACAGCAAACCTGAGGAACCTTGGTTGCAATGCAACAGTTGCCATATGTGGGCATACGAGTTATGTACTGGTAAAAAGCTTGTGTTTTTTGTGTTCCCTAATTGCGAGTCATCAGATGATTTATAATTACATTACTGATCCATATAAATATATTTGTATTCAACTGAATTTTGTATTTATTTCGAGTATACATAGTATAAATGAACTAAAAATTAAGTGCGCCTACTTACCCCAATAACTGCGCCAACCAACCCCGTGTAGGGGTACGTAGGCGCACGGCGGATGCTTTGTAATTTTGTTTTGCAACTCGTTATAAATCTAGTGTAGAACAAATCTGATAAAGGAAATTTCTACCTAAAACATAAATCTATAAGACGGAACCTATTTAAAGTTTATACAGTTACTCAAAATATTTAAAATAAATGAAATGCAAAATATGCGCCATCCAACACCAGTCTCCCCTACTCGTTCCCCTTCCTCTTCACTTTCTTACAATAACTCCGTATTATTTTGAACGAATAACATATTTATCTGATCCGTCTCAGTTATTTCGTCCCTACTTTCTTTCTACCCACCTCTTGTCTCCCTTCTTGCTATAAACAATTAATTTCCCTTTGCAGTATGGGTCCAGTATCATTTCTGTTTTCCTCACCTTCGCTTTGATATCTCCAACCTCTTCGGGTGCTCGAATATGCCCTTCATAATTTACATTTCTACGTTATCTTAGACTATTATTACTATTACTGGAGACACTCCCAGAATTTATCATATTATCCAAATTCCTAAGATATATTTCTGCCTCATCAATACTCATGTACCCTCCGTTAAAAATTCCCCGTTTCGTTTCAAAATTGAAGTGGAAAGCTACCAATTTTACCATTTCAAATTCCGAAAACTGCTCATACCTAAATACATACATTCCCTTATCATCAAATCTGGCGAATACGGTGGATGTTGTAATAATTAGAACTTTAATTTGCCGGTCCGATAACGCCGCATAATACTCTCCTGTTATAATTTTTCCTTCTCCAACTAATCGATGTAGATGATTCCGCGTGCATCCCAAAAGACTGTGACAATAACCTTTCCGGCAGATTTCACTGTCTTCACCTTCTTCGGAGCCCGTTCGCCTTCAAAAATCCACTGTTTTGAGTATTTTTTGTCTCTGGAGTGTAGTGATGTATCCATGTTTTGTCGATAGTTATGTATCCACGCAGAAAATCCCAGGATCTACCACACGATTGTGTTTATTCTCCACTGTGAGCAAACGCCGCACCCATCGTGCCAAGATCTTTTTTGCGGCTAAATTTTTCGTGCAAGATTGAAGCGACTGTACTTTGCGATATGCCTGTGGCCTCAACTATTTCGTGCACTTTCATTCGTCGATCATTTAAAATCATATTGTGGATTTTGTCAATCATTTCGGGGGTAATGTAATGTTTCCCTTAATTTAATATTTGTTTGGTTTATTTGTATCGGTGACAAATCACCACCTAAAACGGGTACCTACAGTTTAAATATAAAAATAAGCTCTTGAGCCTTCTACTCTTTCTTTTATAACATAATCGTGCAACAGAGTATTTCTAAAAGATAATAATTATACCTTGTTAAACACGGTAGGGAATGCTTCTAACCCCATTAAACTTTTGCAAATTTCACCCTTTAAAGTTTTATCCTGACTTCCAGTACTTGTTAGTGAGCCACTTACAAGTTTTTCCTAACTGTATTCAAAATTATTTAGAAAAAATAACACTTTACAAGCAACTTCTTTACTATGATGTAAAAACAAAATTACACAACGTATCTATTTCTATTCATACCTAATCCCCTAACTAAATACTCTTAGCCTAGTTTATTGTATATTACAGACAGGTATGCCGTAAATCGCATTAAGGGTCAATTTAATATTAACACTACTTACACTACGGGCGACGCTTTTCACCACCAGCAATGCGTATAGGAACAGCTGCAAATTCCAGGGCCCGGGTCAGTGTTCTGCTTGACGTGATGACACCGTTGGTTGTAATATACTTGCGGTATCTGTGTAGATTATTGTCCTCGCACGAAACACTTTCACTTTTCTATTCTAATAATGTATATAGTGGCTATACCAAAAACTACCTGGTAAAGGTCACCACCGCAGGGTTGCTTCGTCGGGAGAACGGTATTTATTCAGGTTCAACGAATATTTTCACTTTCAGTACATTGACTTTGAATCGACGGGGTTATTTGATACTTTACAATACGCGCTCCCCCAACCTGATTTGGTGAAATCAGTTTCCCTGGACCGTTAATCGTGCCCACAAGTTATTTAATTAGTAACACCTTGGGTCGCTGAGTTACTATACGGTTTGAATGACAAATCGCTTTAAAATCTAACTGTACCGCTCTCGATGCGGTCAACGAAATTTAATTACCTTTTGTATTCTCTCGAGGATCCCCGCGAGATAAAAACTTATTTTATCTCTAATAAGCAACTATTAGCGAATAATTTCTCACTACTCTATCTGAGACTCAAAATGATAATCATAACCAAACTGAAGACACGCTGGTATTTATAAACTTGTGGTTCTTTGTTCTTTTGGAGCTTTAAAATGTTCATAAAGAACCCTGGGGTATTCTTACCCTACCAATTTCTTTTTGAAATTATCCTTATTTATGTGTTAAGGTCCAGTTTTCTACCTAACGTCATATTATTATTTCCTTATTTACAAACTGCGTTAAATTTGACCTACTTAAACATGCTGGTAATAAATTCATAAAAATACTTATTACTATTACCTAAAGTAATTTAACTCTCCCTCACGCGGACTTGTTACCAAACTACTTTAAAAATCATGATTTACAAAACTTGCTAAATAGAATTTTGATTAGTTATTTAATTAAGCGGTAAAACCTCTATATGTGTTGATAAAAAAGATGGCGGGCCATTCCAATCTGGCGATGCCTCATCATATTTATTGACGGTGACTATAAACCATAAGCGTCCACATTGCAAGTGCCGTGGCTTTGGTCGGTTAAAATGTCATTATAATATTTCCTTTTAATTTGAATTAAAAGGAAATGTTACAGTAGACACTTCCACAGGGCGTCCTGAACGATGTTCATCTTTTGTGGATGTACGGCCACGTTTAAACTCATACACCCAATTGTAAACAGTTTCAAACACAGGAGCACATGTGCCATGAACTTCATCCAACTCAGCATTGATTTCTTTCGCCGTTAACTCTTTTAAATACAAGTGTTTAATCACTGCCCAACTCCTTTTTATCCATTGTTTTAATCAAATGAAAGTTTTTACTTTGATCAACAACAAAAATGAAGCTACGTGATGGATACGGCTGAAACTGTAATAGCTGACCATTTAGGAGTGCTGTTTATTGTGAAAAATTTATTTTCGGTACTACGAGCGCCATCTCTTGGATATTCTAAGGACTTATTAAACGACCTTCGTATCATAGCTTTTTCTGGTATATACATGAAGTGATCTTGTACAGTAAATGTTATTTAAAATTGAATGAATTTACCTTAGGGATGATATTGATTAACGTGTAATTACTTTTGCATCTTCATACAGACCATTTTGGGCGCCAAATATACCAATATTTTTCTTTTAAACTCGGATTCGTCAAAATAAACAATCAATACTGCCAAAATTAAAGAATGTATAATCGAACATATAGACTAGGTACACATTTATTTTTAATTAACACAACATTGGATCTTTCACACTTAAACAAAACATTCAGCTAAGACTAATCTCAATGGCTTAAACACTATCAATGTGCACTACGCTACACCACCCAACTCAACTTGTTCCGTCCAACCCTGTATATATTCATTTAGTTCTATATATCATTACTATAAAATTCAAGTTTATTTTGTTAATGGTAATATCTGCTCATTTATTTAAATTGGATAAACTTGGTCGCGTTTCACCTTTAATGTTCTATTTTTTTGCCATATATGTTGGGTGATTGCGCGGGCTAGCACAGTCCATTGTCACCGCTTGAACAATAAGTTTCTGTTTTGGAGGTTAGTCCCCGTATAGGACTACCTCACCGCTTTATATTACTTTTTGAGTGAAATAGTAAATGTTCTGGATTCAAGAATCTTCACCGCTCTAACTGGACATCAGGTAAGAATATTAAAGGCCGCATTTGTTTAATATCTGTTTGGTAATACACCCTCTTTCTTTTCTGAGTATTTTTTTATGTACTCACCATTAAATTTTGATTCCGCCGAGTCGGATATTACCAGTAGCAGATATAAGCATTATAATTTAAAACATAATTACTAATTATTTACCTGAGGTCAAGTTTGTGTTATCAAACATATTGTCTTGATGATACAAATGTTATATTACTTGAATTGCATTCATTCCCATTATTTATCGTGTTTGATACAAAGTTCATTTTTTATGAAATTTTTAAGAAAATTTGTGCTTTAGTTATTATTTAAAATGGCAGAGAAACTAAAAAAATTAAAAATTTTTTACGATACATGCAGATTCACAGTTTGCAAGAGATACAAGAAATCGCGCAATCGGCCGTTTTTAATGTTGAATATCATAATTTATGTAAAGCGCACCTTGAGCATATGGTTATATTAGAAAAAGCTTTCTATCAAAGTCACAATAACTTTAATTCCTTGATCGCCACGGATGGAAACGCGGAAGATTTGTTTGAGGTTGAAGATTAAATCAGAAAAGCGTTTGATCATTTCTTTTTTTTAATCAAGTCAATCAAAATGAAACTTTTTAAATCTAAACCGCCAGAATCTAGCGCTGTTGTTTCTGCCGCTCACTCAAAATTAAAAATAAATTTACTTCCGTTGTAGCTCCTCTCCTTTGGGGGCGATTTTTCAAGTTCAGAGGTTTCATTGATTTATACGACTCCCTCGTACATACTAACCCGGAATTGTCGCCAATAGACAAACTCGCGTATTTAAAATCACTTCTTCAAAGTCCGGCTATACTGGCCATTAAACATTTTGATTTAACTGAAAGTCATTATACACTCGCGTACAATAGACTGCGCAGTAAATTTGAAAATATCCGCCAAATTACGGATGCGTATTGGTCAAATTTGGACAATTTTCCCAAACTGCACTCTGATAACCCCCTGGTTTACAAAAATTAGTCTATGTTTTTACCGATAATTTGGAATCCTTGAAAAAGTTTGATCTTCCGGTTGAAGAGTGGAGCTTTATTTTAGCTCAGATGCTCTTAAATGACTGGACGTACACACAGCTCGAAGTTTTGAGTTGCAGAATGATCCCGCCACCATTCCTACTAACACTGAAATCATTACATATTTAGACAAAACATGTAAATCCCTGAGCAACTTATCTTTAAATCACAAAATTAGACGTGAACAAAATTGTTCACGCCCAGAGCCGACCAGGTTCACATCCAGTGTTTCAATGTTAGTCCGCACTACCAATCGTGTTGCTAAGTGCCCGCATTGCAAAGTTGACCATCCGCTATATAAATGCCTCGCCTTTTTAGAATTAACCCCTAACGACCGCTATAATTTTGAAAAAGAACGCAAACTTTGCATTAACTGTCTAAGCAGTTCGCATACTTTTTCCAAGTGTAAATCGATTAGGACTTGTCGTACTTGTTGCCAGTGACATCATAACTCGTTACACTTTAAACCCCCGGTAGAATCGCTGTCAAAAAGTAGTGTTTCTACTAGAGTTTATACCGCCTCGTCTGATAACGCAGAACAAGATATTTGCAAGCCATCTGTTTCCCCCGCTTTGAGTACCTGCGATTTCCCACAGGTTAATATGCTTCCAATAATTCCAATGTTGTATTATTTAACACGGATCTCCAAAAAAGGGTGGTTTTATTGTCTACTGCGCAAATTGAAGTTCGTGATCGTTTCGGTAATTTTCAAAAGTTTCGCTGCTTGTTGAATATCGGTAGTATTACTTCATTTATTACTTAACAATGTGCTAAGCGTTTAGGTTTAAAACCTACCCCGTTGCCTCTTACCCTTAACGGGCATGACTCTATGTGGACCGTTGCTACTCACGGAGCTGTTTCTGTCGTTATTAAATCAGTGAACAAAATTAATCCTTTTTTTTAACATTGACGCAATAATCCTAACTCAGATTTGTGAAAACCTACCTAATACTTGCGTCAACGTTAACCAGTTACCGCCTTTACATAACATTCAGTTAGCCGACCCACAGTTTTCAAAACCCGGTCCTATAGATTTATTACTAGGGGCCGATGTATTTCCACAAATTCTAATAAATGATCGTGTTCCTTTTGAACACCATACACCCATAGGCATGAATACTGTTTTCGGATATATTTTAATGGGATCGATTCCCGCGTTAAGAACCCCTCCCAGGTTACCGCTTTACGTTGCTCTACGGACCAAGTATCCTCCTTGGACAAATATTGTTTCCAAATTTTGGGAGATCAAATCACTTCCCGACGTCGAAATCCTTTCAGTAGCGGAAAAGGAAGCTGAAATTATTTTTAATGAAACTCATACGCGGACAGATTAGAGTCGTTATGTAGTTTCTTTGCCTTTTTAAAGATGCTGCTCCCACGTTTACCGGAAGCCGCGATTTAGCAACATAAAGATTTCTTTCCTTAGAACGACGCCTTCTCAAACAGCCCCTTGTATACCAACAATATAAAAATTTTGTTCAAGAATACATCGATCTTCAATACATGCAGTCTACCACTAATAAGAGTCACTTTGATCATTTTTATTATATACCTCATCATTGTGTTATAAAACCTAACAGTGTTAGCACTAAACTTCGCGTGGTTCTTAATGCCTCCGCTTAATGTATTTCTGGAAGTTCACTGAATGATCATTTATTAATTGGTCCCAAACTGCAAAGAGACCTCATTACACTATTATTACGATTTCGTCTGCATCGTTACGTCCTCACTGCGGGTATTAATTAAACGCAAATTCTTATTGCGCCCGATCAGCGTGATTATCAACGGATTGTGTGGCGTTTCTCTCCTGATAATTCTATCCAGGATTTTTTACCGCGCCTTCTAGTCCCTTCTCACCACGATTCGTGTGAGGTACATTGTTTTGTTTTCTTAACCGTTCTACAGAACTTACAGTTCGTTTGGTATGCGCGAAATCTAAAGTAGCTCCATTGCGACCCCTTTCCCTGCTAAGGTTAGAATTGTTAGCCGCTGCCTTATCTGCTAAATTACTATATTTTGTTCTGAATGTGTTTTCTTCTCATCTCACCTTTAATAGAATATACTGTTGATCCGATTAGATGGTTGTACATTCATAGATTTTCGCTCCGCCCCAACAATGAAAGACTTTTGTGGTCAACAGAGTAGCCTATATCCAAAATAAAACTTCTAACGCTATGTGGCTTTACGTGCCTTCTAACGATAATCCCGCTGACGTTGGGTCACGTGGTTTGTTACCAGCCGAGTTGCTCCAATGTTCGTTATGGTAGGCGGATTCACCCATTTTAGTACATTTTAAAGAAATAAATCATGTTCCACGTGCTTGTTCTCTAGAACCGCAGCAGGTACTAAGTAAAGAAGGGTCCGTTACACTCACTACTACTTTGTCCTGTAATGTATAAGATGCCCTACTTAAAAATCAGTCTTCTTTTCTTTCTGTCGTTCGTATAACCGCTTATATCTTCCGCTTTATTAATAGTGGCAGGCATCCTTTAACTAAGCGTACTGGATCTGTATCCGCACATAAGTTCGAGCTCGCTTTGGAATGCTTTGTTAAACTTACCCAACAACAACTTTTTCGGTTGAGATCAAGACCCTTCAATCCATGACTCCACTTGCAGGTTCCAAAAGTTATCCCCCTTTCTTTTAAATGACGTGCTTCGTGTAGGTGGCCGGTTAAGTTACGCAACTATTTCTTACGATAAACGATTCCCCGCTTTATTACCCAGTAAGAGCCATTTCACGGATCTGTATATTGAGTACATTCATCACAAATATTATCACGCTGGTATTCAAATAACACAATTCCTTATAAGACCAAGATTTTGGGTAGTTGCTTCTAGAAGATCTATGAGTCGGGGTACTTCGCTCTGGTATTCCTTGTTGGAAACACATCCCAAGTCCTTTGCCCCGTGGTCAATCTTCTATTTGCAAGAAAAACTCAAGTTAAACCATTTTTGCATACCCGCGTGGACTTTTGCGGCTCGTTTACAATAACCATGAGCCGAATCCGCGGCACCAAAACTTTAAAAGCGTACCTCTGCATTTTTATTTGAATGTGTATCAAGGCTCTTCACTTGGAGATAGTTTCCTATTTAACCGCTGAAGCTTTTTTGGCCGCGTTTCGTCGGTTTCTTGCTCCATTGAGTAAGAAACCGACGAAACGGGGCCAAAAAAGCTACAGCGGTTAAATTGGAAACTAGCTCCAAATGAAGAGCCTTAATACACATACAAATAAAAATGCAGCGGAGGCTTTTAAAGTGGTCGATATGAACATTTGTACAGCGACTGTGGAACAAATTTTGTCAGTGCCCATTGCCAACTGGTTTCCTTAGTTAAAGCTGCAGCTTCCCAAAAACTAATTACTTGGCATTTTAACCCACCTACCGCGCCCCATTTTGGGAGTCCTTGGGAAGCTGGCGTCAAATGAATAAAGATTCTGACCCCAGTTAGTAATGATCCTAACGACCTTAGTTGTTTAACGCCGGGTCATTTTTTGACACTTTCCGCTCTTTCCGTCCCGCCTGATCCCACATTGACGGCACTGCCTTTAAATCGTTTGTGTCGGTGGCAATTATTGCAGTGTATCTACCAGGACTTTTGGGCGCGCTGGTTCCGGGAATACTTACACACCCCTCAAGTAAAATCCAAATGGCATGTAGTCAAAAATAATATTTAACCGGGAGACTTAGTTCTAATTAAAGCCGATTCACTTCCTCTTCTTCAGTGGTCACTTGGGCGTATTATCTCCGTGCATCTTGGCGCCGACGGGATTGTCCGCGTTGTCACCGTTAGAACAGCGCGTACTGAGTTTAGGCGTCTTGTGGTTAAACTCTGTGCCCTCCCTATAGATGAAAATTAAAATGTTTTCATTTTGGTGGGTGGTATGTTCCGTCCAACCCTGTATATATTCACTTAATTCTTTATATTATTACTATAAAATTTAAGTTTATTTTGTTAATGGTAATAACTGCTCTTTTATTTAAATTAATTTGATAAACCCGGTCGCGTTTCACCTTCAGTGTTCTATTTTTTTGCCATGTATGTTAGGTGATTGCGCGGCCCAGCACAGTCCATTGTTACCGCTTGAACAATTAGTTTCTGTTTCGGAGGTCAGTCCCCGTATAGGACTACCTCACCGCTTTATATTACTTTACGAGTGCAATAATAAGTGTTCTGAATTCAAGAATCTTCACCGCTCTAACTGGACATCAGGTAAGAATATTCAAGGCCGCATTTGTTTAAAATCTGTTTGGTGATACACCCGCTTTCTCTCCTGAGTATTATTTTATATACTCAACACAACTATACATTTAGACAATGGTAAGTCCGGTGCAGTTGCTGCATCAATTTTTCTGGCTTTGATGTAAAGAGATTGATCAAATATCACTACTATGGATTTCTGGAAATAGTACTAACAGAGAAATACGGTAAAGGAGTGGAAAATAAGTCAATTTCAAAATACAAATAGGAAACCAGAAGTTACAATAAGTTAAGGACTGCTGCTACCTATAGGAAGTCAAACAACACAAGATAGGAAAAGTGCAAAAGGTATAAAACAAAGAGTAACACAAGGCCGGCTGCATTTAACAAGAAAAAGCAACCTATGTTTGAAGACAACAAACATAAAACAAGGAAAAATCTGCTGAAAGCATATGTGTGGAGCACAGCACTGTACGGCTGTGAAACTTGGAGAGTAGGCGAAACGAACAGGAAAAAGAGTGAATCTTTTGAAATGTGGTGCTCCAGACATATGATAGTATATCATAGACAGATAAAGTTAAGAAAAGGGGGTATTAAAAATGGGTATGATACGTTTTAAGGAATGAGGGAATATTGTGGGATATATTAGAAGCAGAGGAAGGAAAAAAGAGATGTAGACCCAGATGAGACTATTGCATACAGATTCTGAAAGATGTAGGCTGTAGGAGTTTCACGGGATTGTGTAGGTTAGCTGAGATGGGAAACAATGGAGGTACGTCCAACCAGTTTCAGAAGTGAAAACCTAATGATGTGCAAGATGTCAAATGGGACAAAGTCGACTGAGTAGCTTATCCCTACTGGCAAATCAAGCGGAAGAAGCATTAAACCGTCGTTGTAAATGAATTTCCGAACAGAAAATCTAGAAAGTAGGACTTTTAACAAATTAATAATAAAGAGTTTTTTCTTTAAAATACTTTTTATAATTTGGATTGTACACACATCTAATATTTAGAAATTTTTTATTTGGAATGTCTGCTTTGAAACATTTTAGTTGTT
This sequence comes from Platerodrilus igneus, assembly GCA_036346225.1. NCBI lineage: Eukaryota > Metazoa > Arthropoda > Insecta > Coleoptera > Lycidae > Platerodrilus > Platerodrilus igneus. Next base: position 20,446,612 of record JARFIW010000089.1, on the reverse strand, counting down.
TCTGTTTTATGGTTTTAAAGACTGTTTTTTCTTACCTAGAAACTTGAGCTGATGTTTATCACCAAATTATTTGCTATGCTCTAACTGTTAACGAGTGATGTAACGTGTACTTACTTAACTTATTTTGAATTGAACAAAGAGTATAATACTTTAGTTTATTTGTGGTTTTAACAAGGAAATGGTTTTATCTTTTACATTTTAAATAAAATATGTTTTCTCGTCTTTATTTCAATTCTATTAAATAGCTCATGACAATAGCATAGTAACTTTCCTTCGAAAGAAATTAGAAAAAAAGGAACGTATATGATTATCTTGCTCTGAGACCCCAGTCTGTCTTGTTGCGTCACTATACTCAGGTTGTGACTAAGAGAAAGAGAGCAAAAAGCTAAAGTTGTACTAAACTACATAATGAATCTCATTCAATCTAGAACGCATTTTAGTCCTGATCGAAAAACCACCTTCAAACAGCAATTAAAACAAACTTTTCACTATCTAACACAATGGCATGCGAAGAATCCGTAATTTCATTAGCATAATGAGAGAAGTGATTCTACTTTAGCCATCTTCAAAAACGAGAAACGTTCATTCAAATATTTACATTATTTGCTAAGAAATTACAATAATCGTAATTAACGGCGGCAAATATTAATTTATTACTATAGTACAAGGAAGTTAATTAAACCACCTTAACACTTAAACATTCTCTTCTTCTTTATGTGATAAAGAAATCGTTTCTTTCTTCATTTCCTAACACCTCTCTACATATAAAACAAGTTGTTACGATCTTAAAAGTTAATGGAAGCGAATTTGCAAATAATAACATTGTTGATTCTAATATAAAAACAAACAAATTTAAGTAAATGTATCGCCTCACGAATGTTAATATACAATCAATAATAATTGAAGATGTTTTCTTATATAATGTTTGTCAAATAATATGTTCGTTTTTCTTTGCAGATGTCTAAGGAGAAAGTGATTATTGTATTTTATGATTAGAACGAACGATGAGTGAAGTGCATGCATCCTTTCACCTTTGCACCTTTTAATACGCGTAAGTAATAAAAGTGGTTGATTGCATACGACAAAATAGAAGTTTCCAATTTTTTCTTTTACATTTGTGACAAGTACAATATGTATTGCAAGTACCAACGCCCACACGTAATTAAATATTACTGAAAGTCATTCTGATCTATTAAATTATTAAAGGTTATTATGATTCTATTTATAAGACGGTTAGTAACCATGAACTATTAAATTCAATTAGCATAGATAATGACTAATTTATAATGTAAATACAAATAATATATAGCATCATTTTGATATATAACTGAAAATAGTTTGAATAAGAATTTTTGATTGCAGAAAACGTTTTATAAAACTAGTTTTGTAGTAACATTTACTTTCTCATCATCTTCAGGCCTTCGGTCCTGTAACTGGTTAGACGCGTACCTCCATTGTTTCCTATTCTGAAATTCCCACAGCTTGCATCTTGCACTATCTGTGTACAGTAGTCTAGTCTAGGTCTACCTCTACCTCTCTTTGTTTCTTTCTTTGCTTCTAACATTCCCGCATTATTTCCTTATGCCTAAGAACGTGTCCTATCATCCTATCGCTCTTATTTTTTTTTAAGTTTTTCATATATTTCTTTTTTCTACTAGCATTTCTAGAACCTCTTTATTCATAACTTTGTCTGTCTATAATATATTCAGCATACGTCTGCAACACCACATTTCAAAGGCTTCTTTTTGTTTGCTTCTACTATACACGTTTTACAGCTGTACAGTGCTAGTTCCACACCTATGCTTTTAACGATCTTTTCCTTGTTTATATGTTTATTGTCTTCGAACATGCTGCTTTTTCTTGTTAATTACAACACGGTATTGTGCTAACCTTATCATATATCTTTTACACTTTTTGCCTCACGTGTTACTTGGTTTCATTAACTTTGTAAATTCTAGTTTCTCATTTTTTATTCTGGTTTTTGACTTATTTTGCCCTCCTTTGCATAATTGCGCTTTAAATTTATTTTTGTTGATTTTTATAGTATTTTTATAGTATCTCCCTGTTAGTATGGCTTCCATTTTATTTCTATTCCTTGCTAGATACTAATACCGATATATCGTCTGAAAATCTAAGCATATCAACCGTTTGTTCCTGCACAATAATTCCAAATGTCTTCCCGAATTTGACGGTATTTATTGTCTTTTTAATATAAAAATTAAAAATGGGATAACACATATCCCTGTCTCGCCCCTTTCCTAATATCTACTGCTCTACGTTCCCGTTCTAGTTCTATTACCGTTATTTGTTCTTTGTATAATTTATGTATTATCCGTCTATTCTAATAACCCATTCCACTTTTTTGAGTTGTTCAAAAAAATTTTCCATTTCACATCTACAAACTCTATATACGCGCTTTCTACTTTCTCCAATGTTTTCTAAAAATATACTCTATTTCACAAATACTCAATGACAAGCAAAGGGGTGTAAGTACTAACGGTTACCAATATACCCTACCTTAGACATCAAATTACTCCTTTTGTATTGAAGCGGGCTACTGCTACCGCGTTTCTCTAATTTAAAACAAGTAATAACATAAGTCTTTATTACTCACTGTTCACAAGTCTAATTAACAGTTTATGCCTTATTTATAGATGTTTCCAGTCCAATTAACAATGAAGCACTATCACACTAATGAATTTACAAGCACTAATATCTTCTTAAACTAACTTCTTTACCATAGGTCCATTAATAACACTAACACAACTATTATTTATTACACTTCTATCTATTTATGTATACTACAAGCTGCATGTACATTAGACACATCATATAACATTTATGTATACTCTTGGACTTCCAAAAGTTCAACTACTTTTACTGTACACGATATAATTTATGTTTTTGATATAGACTAACTTCTTACATTCATAAGCGGTCTTATATATACCCTGAATTAAAGAGATGACTCATCCTCCAGTAATTTCTAGAAGCTTCTCGGTCCATTGAGAATAAACAGTGCTTGCGACGTTTTGTATGTTTGATGGGTTGCCTACTAGTAGCTCGCAACAGTATGGTCAACATTCGTTGAGGATATTGTAAAAACAACATTCGTCTTTGTTTACGATAATCATCAGGTTTAATTACAATTACTTTTTTCATCATTCCGTCCTAGAACTGCAGTTAGACACGTAATGGTTTATCTTCTGAGCTAACTTACACATTTTCCTGAAATTATCAGAGCCCACAACTTTTCCAATCTGTGTGTAATAGTCTAATCTAGGCCTACTTTTACCTTTCGCTTTTCCTTTCTCTGCTTCGAGTATGTTTCTTACTATTCCCTCATACCTTTGTATGTGTCCTATCATCCTATCGCTCCTAATTTTTGCCGCTTTCTTCATATTTATTTCATCTCCTACCATTTCTAATACCTTTTTGATCTTAACTTTGTTTGTCAATGATATCTTCATCATGCATCTGTAATACCACATCCCTACGGTGTACGTTTCACAGGCATATAGTGCTATACTCCACGCGTATGCTTTTACCAATCTTTTCCTTGTTTCTATGTTTGTTGTCTTTAAACATAGTAGTTGCTTTATCTTGTTAAATGCAGCACGGCCTTGCGCTAACTTTTGTTCTATATTTTTGTAATTTTTTCATCTCGTGATATTTGACATCCTATAAGGATGTGATCGGAAAGTTTAAAGGAGAAGTCGGGAACATCTTGCAAATCGGGGCGTGGAATGTCAAAAGCATGAAGTAAGTAGAAACGCTAGAGAATTTGAAAATAGATATGAATAGGTTATCATTAGATTAGTAAAAATTAACAAAGTTCGGTGGGCAGAGGCGGGGGATTTTTGGAGCGGAGACTATGGTAATTCATACAGGATCAGAGAAAGAAAATTCGAGTGCGGAGATGGTTATGGAGAAAAGGATAGAACAGCGTAGAAAACTACTTACAAAAGAACGAAAGAGTAGTCATAGCTTGATTAGAATCTAAACCGGCAAATACAGTAATAATACAAGTATACGAGCTCACATCTAGCTACAGTGAGGAAGAGGTAAAGGACATGAAAATTCACGTAATTACGGGAGACTTTAATGCAGTGGTAGGCGATGGTAGGGAAAAAAGTGGTAGTAGGTTTTTGTGGTTTAGGTACGAGAAACGACAAGGGAAATAGACCGGTAAAAACAATTTCATCATTACAAATACATTGTTTCAACATCATACTAGAAAACGATACACGTGGAAGATGACGGTAGATATAAGGAGGTTTCAAATAGATTACATTCTTGTTCCACATCAGTTTAGGAATCGAGTAAAAGACTGTAGAAGCTACCCAGAAGCAGATTTTGACACTAACCACAACATAGTAATTACGAAAGCCCCGCTTAAATTTAAAAATTTGAAAAAAGAGAAAGGAAAGAGGAACTTTTACTTTGAGAAACTAAAAGATAGAGATATCCACAAAAGATTTGAGAAAAATCAAACAAATTGCTGAAAGACATCGGGATGATTCTGATACTATAGAAGTAGAAACATAATGGAATAAAAATCAATCCAGCTTAGACGGCCAGAGATATTCTGGGGTATAAACAAAATGAAATTAATAAACCATGGGTAGCAAAGTATATTCTCAATTTAATAGAATTTAATAGAAGCAGACAAGGTAAAGCAGAAATACAAAGATACAAAGCCATAAAAAGGGAAACTATTCGCAAATGCAGAAAAGCTAAAGAGCAAAAGATTGATCAAAAATGTAAAGGGATACAAACTAAGATGGAAATAGGAAAGATTGATGAAGCACACAAACTAATTGGAATGAATTTTAGGGATACAAAACCGTATAGCAAAAATATAAGGGGTGCGGAAGGAAACATCATTATAGAAGATGTGGAAAAAGTGATTAGTTAGCAAAAATATATAGGGAATTTATATGCAGGACTGAAACTAGAAGTACTAGAACAGAAATCAGACATTGAAAAGGATGACTACGGATATCCTATACTGAGAATTAGCGTTAAAGGGTCTGTAAACTAATAAGGCACCGGGTATAGATAAGGTACAAACAGAAATTCTAAAAGCCACTGGACAAGCAGTAACAGAACGTTTCTTTCAACTTATAACTTGTATGTATGAGACAGACGAGATACCCAAAAATTTTGAACATTTTAACATAGTCGCTATATAAAAAAAAGAGGTGAGGATAGATATGAAAATTTTAGAACAATAAGCTTGGCGGCACACGTGTTAAAAATATTAACTAAAATTGTACAAAGACGAATGGATAAACGAAGAAATAAAGAAATACTAGGAGAAGCTCAGTTTGGATTTAGGCAAAACAGGGGAACACGGGAAATAATTTTAGGTTTAAGGGTGATAATGGAGAAAACAATAGAGCAAGGAGAAAGTGAGTATATAGGGTTTGTGGAATTGGAAAAAGTGTTCGACAATGTAAAATCGAAATAACTGTTCGAAATATTCAAAAAGATTGGAATGAGAAACAGGGATAGACGGATAGTGCATACCTTACACAAACAGCAAGCAGCTGTAATAGAATCAGAGCAGCATAATAGAGAAGTAAATATCAAGAAAGGGGCGAGACAGGAATGTGCTCTATCTTCGTTAATTTTTAACTTGTATATCGAAGAGGCAATGAATACTGTCAAACGCAGAAAGGCATTTGGAATTATTATGCAAAGACAAACGATTTGCAGATAATATAGCAGTATTAGATCTAGCCATTTCGAATGGACCTGCACCTCGCCGAAGTTCTAGATTACTAGAACAGGTGAAATGGCTTGTGTATTTTAATGAGCTAAAAAACCAAACTACCGGTCCAACCAAAGTAGAAGGATCGTTAGTGAGGAACCAGACTAAGACAGGCCCCCGAAAAAGGGCAGCGGCTCTTTTGGTACTTAGATTGGCAGAGACTATAAGGGTCGATATGGCAGTCTAAGACACACTACCGGGATGTGGAAGGCCACGGGAAACCACCACATTACCTCCCAAGTACACAGCGTACTTAAATTGAATTAAACATGATGGCATTCTCTGAGGTAAAAGATTCCGGAGTTAAAATAGTTTTCCATTCGCATCTCCGGGATGGGACTCCATCCGAGGATGCGATCGGAAAGTCCAGAATAAGAGTGAGGAACAATTTGTGAGTCGGAGCGTGGAATGTTAGAAGTATGAAGCAAGTAGGTAAGCTAGAGAACCTAAAAATGGAAATGAATAGGTTAGCACTAGACATGGCAGCAATCAGCGAAGTGGAGACTTCAAGGTAATTCATACAGGAGCAGAGGAAGGAAATTTGGGCGTGGGGATAGTTATGCGAAAAAAGATAGGATACTGTGTAGAAAATTAATTACAAAAGAACGAAAAGGTACTTATGGTTAGATTAGAATCTAAACTGGTAAACACAGTAATAATACAAGTATACATGTCCATCTCTAGCTACAGTGACGAAGTAGAAGCGATCTACAACGATATCGAAGACATATTAAGATACGTAAAAGGACATGAAAATTTAATAATTACGGGGGATTTTAATGCAGTGGTAGGTGAGGGTAGGGAAGGAGTGGTAGTAGGTTTATGTAGTTTAAGCACGAGAAACGACAGGGGAAATAGGCTGGTAAAATTTTGCGACAAGAACAATTTAATCATCACAAACACATTATTTCAACATCATGCTAGAAGACGATATACATGGAAGATGCCAGGAGATATAGGAAGATAAGTCAAATGAATTGCTGAAAGATATCGGGAAAACAGGAAGTAGAAACAGAATGGAATAACATTAAATCTAACCTAGAGATCGCGGCCAGAAATATTCTGAGGTATACACAAAAGGAAAATAAGAAACCATGGATAACAAAGGATATCTTAAATTTAATACAAGAAAGACGAAAATACAAAAATAGATTAATCAAAACAGGAAAACAGAGATACAAAGCAATCAAATGGGAAATTATTCGCAAATGCAGGAAAGCTAAAGAACAATGGATTGATGAAAAGTGGAAAGAGGTACAAACTAAGATGGAAGTAGGAAAGACAGATGAAGCATACAAACTAATTAGAATTAATTTTAGCGATATAAAACCGTATAGCAAAAATACAAAAGACCCGGGAGGAAACTTCATTATAGAAAATGTAGAAAAAATGGAGAGATGGCAAGAGTATGTAAGGAATTTATATGCAGGAGAAGAACTAACAGCATTAGAACATGAATCAGACATTGAAAATGATGACTTTGGATATTCTATACTAAGAGATGAGTTTGAATTAACATTAAAGATTCTGAAAAATTGTAAGGCACCGTGTACAGAACGTCTCTTCCAACTTGTAAGCTATATGTACGAGACAGGCGAGATACCCAAAGATTTCAAACGTAACATTGTAACAATTTTATTTTCGAATTCATAATTCGCTTCATTTAAGGTACGACAATAGTTAAATACCTTTATTAAGTAAAGTCATAATACATTTTACAATTAAAATATTACATTGTAACAGAATCCTGACTCGTTAGTCTAGTTGTTTTGGATGGCGGTGTATTTCACACCCAGTCGCAAGCGCGTAGAGAGGAATGACACCCCCCCCCCTTTGGGATCCTCCCATCGTACGAGAGCACGAGATAGGCACTCGGCCATAGGTAAAAGAGGCAGCAGCATGTTTAAGAGAACAATGGCCAGTGACCTGCGGGTCGGTTTGATTAAGTGAAACATTTTCTGAATAACGGTTGGTAATGTATACTCGTTATTATAGTATGTAATTTGAAAATTTGTTTAGCGCAAACCAAGATTAGACGACGAAACACTACAACGCTTAGGCGATGAGAAGTTATACAATAATAACTTAGAACTGTGAATCAACGTTAAGAAACCACTTCAATTTAACACATGCTTTTAGAGGATGGAAAGCAGATCTAATTAACAGGAAATCGTTTGTTGGTCCGAGCCAAGATACTACTTTGTTAGGATGTAAGCAGTTAATTCCGCATGACGATGCACATCCTATTTCAGCCTATGAAAGCAGTTTTGTTTGGTTCGTAGTAATTTTAAGAAATTCAATTGTGTTCCACTCAGGAAACACGCTATTTTATTTTGATACGTATAAATACGATTTTGTTATTCACTTTATCTGTTGCTAAGCTGGATTTCCCAGCGCCAAACTTAAAATTCACTGTTTATTTTGTCAGAACAACACGTTGCTTCACTATAAAATAACATGTGTAATTACGTCATTTGTTTGTTTGAGATATACTGCTGACACTTGTATTTATGAAAGCAGATGCTTAGTATTTTATTACTACCAACTTTGAAAACGAGAATATCTTTATGAACATTTTCATTTTAAACTGAAATTAGCACATGTAACTTAACGAGAATATTTTGTATTTTAATTTTGACAATGTAATAGACCTAATCAGATCTGAATGGGTTAAAAACCATTAATGTAACAAATTACACTTTGTTGTAATATTCTTGATCTAGAAACAGATTGATAAACCTTATCTTAAATTTCCAAACTACTACAAGTAATTATTTAATTTTGTTGCATTCAATTTTATTTAAAGTTAAAGGAATTCTTTCTAGTAAATTATTAACCTAAGTTTAAAGTCTTTTATTTTGATCAAGTGTGATCAAACCTAGCAACCCAAAAAGGCAATAAGAGTTGAATTTTGATGCCACCCTTATGTAGAAAATATTCTTTTTATTTTTTTTAGGCATATTTGAGGGACACAAACAGTGTTCCCATTTTCTATGTTGACTTAATTATTATTCTTTCTTACAGGAACAGCGTCTTATTCTGTTAAGACAGGTTTTTGTCACCGAAGGCGATCTTTTTTCTTTGGGTCTCCACGTCCGCCCTTAGAAATATGCTATGCTTTTAACATGAATCAATCTGGACTTGGTGGCGCCTATTTGTTTTAGTTTGAGTGTGACCCCCCAACAGATTTCGACTTACCCCCCCATTGCTCATAGCTCTACCCAAGGAATAGACCCCTAGTTACGTCGGAAGACTTCGTTTTACTGACACCAAATGTGGGGCTGGTGTTTTAGTAGTTCTAGTAAGTTTGTTTCACTAGCACACTCGTGGGTTTAGTGCTTCAGAAGTAAAACCGTTTCACTAACGCCCATGCGTGAGGCTAGCGGAGCCAATTAGAGAGAGAAAAAATAGTTACAACATGATAGTAAGTATACCAAAAAAGAAGGGCGCAGATGTGAAAATTTTCGAACAATAGGTTTGACAGCATACGTGTCAAAAATATTAACTAGAATTGTACAAAGACGAATGGAAAAACGAGCGGAAGAAATACTAGGAGAAGATCAATTTGGGTTTAAGCGAAACAGGGGAACACGGGAGGCTATTTTAGCTTTGAGAGTGATAATGGAGAAAACGATAGAAAAAGGGGAAACTGTAGATCTGGAAAAAGCATTCGGCAATGTAAAAAGGAAAAAAATGTTCGAAATACTCAAAAACATTGGAATGGGTTATAGGGATAGATGAATAGTACATAGCTTATACAAAGAGCAAACAGCAGAATTAGAGCAGGAACGTAGAGAAGTAAATATTGGAAAGGGGTGAGACAGGCATGTGCCCTATCCCCATTAATTTTTAACTTGTACATTGAAGAGGCAATGAATACTGTCAAATGCAGGAAGACATTTGGAATTACTATGCAGGGACGAAAAATTGACATTCTTAGGTTTGCATATGATATAGCGGTATTAGCATCTAGCAAGAAGGAGTTAGAAGCTGCTTTTAATGAAATGGAAACGGTTCTAACAGAGAGATAGGGTATGAAAATTAACAAAAATAAAACTAAAGTACTAGTATGCGAAGAAGGGGAAAATAAATTAAAAACAAGAATACAAATACGTAACAAGAACTTACAAGAGGTTAAGGATTTCTGCTACTTAGGAAGCCAAATAACGCAAGAAGGGAAAAGCGCAAAAGATGTAGAAGATATAAAAGATATAAAACATTTAACAAGAAAAGGCAACAATTTGTTCAAAGACAATAAACATAGAAACAAGGAAAAGATTGCTTAAAACATAAGTGTGGAGCACAGCACTGTACGGCTGTGAAGCCTGGACAGTAGAAGAAGCGGACAAGAAAAAGGTAGAAGCCTTTGAAATGTGGTGCTACAGACGTATGATGAAGATATCATGGACCGACAAAGTTAAGAACGAAGATGTACTAAAAATGGTAAGGGAAGAAAGAAATATGTGGAAAACGGTAAAAAAAAATAGGGGAGATAGGATGATAGGCCACATACTACGGCATGGGGGAATAGTGCGAAATATGTTAGAAGCAGAGATAAAAAAAAAGAAAACAAGAGGTAGACCTAGATTATACTACTGGACACAGATAGTGAAAGATGTAGGCTGTAGGAATTTCAGGGAAATGTGTAGGCTAGCCCAGAATAGAGATCAATGGAGGTACGCATCCAACCAGTCTCAAGATGGATAAACTAATGACAAAAAAAGTAACTGTACTTAAACATGATGATTATTATAAGCAACTACAAGTATTGGTTGGGCAATATTCTCGAATAATGGTAATTGTGTGAAAGGATTTAATGGAAAACTATTAATTCGGTAAAAATGTCTAAGTGTTGGGGGATCTTGGCAGCCATAGGCTGCTTAACCCCCGTCACTGAACCTCGGTGAAATAGGGTATAAAAATATAAAACAATAGAAGCTGTATATAGGCTGTGTGGGAATTTCAGGGAACTGTGTAGGCTAGCTCAAAACTTAAATTAGTGCATGTACGTGCCCAACTAGTTTTGAGACAAAAAACATAATGACGAAAAAATAAGCGCAAATAAATCTGATGATTATTATAAACAACTACAGGTGTTGGTATAAAAAAATATCTGCAACTAATATTGACTGTGCGAAAAGATATATTGGAAAAACATTAAATCGGCATATGTTCAAGTGCTGGGGGAACTTTGCAGCCACAGGCTGCTTACCCTCCTTCACAACGTTACATGTGATTTTCCAATGCTCCACCCGAAGGTACTACATTGGCCAGGAAGCGAGTTATTTTTACCTGGAAAATTTTTGAAATGTTGCCGAATCCTTGCTGTTCCCAAGGTAGGGATCTTTATCGTGCGTGACAACACTCACACACGGGACCTCCATTTTACCTCTCATCCGAACGAGGGTGTATTTTTGCGAAAAATGCTCGCCTAACATTTTTCAAGCGGACCGTGTCGGAATCCCCCTTCACAACCACTGAATGTCGGAGAAATAGGGTATATAATTGTAAAACAATAGAAGATGATCGAACTGAATCTAACAAGAAAGAACAGCGCCTATGATCAAAAACAACGAACATAAAAACAAGAATAAAATTGTTGAAAGCATATGTGTGAAGCACAGCACCGTATACCTATGAAATACGGGCAGTAGAAAAAGCAGATAGAAAAACGGTAGCAGCTTTTTAGAATGCTGTGCTTCAGATGTATGAAGATAATAGCATGGACACACAAAGTTAATAATAAATACGTTATAGAAATAGTAGGGAAACGAGGAGAAGTAGAAGAGCAGAATACGTTCTATAGCATTTGTGGGAAATAGTTTGGGATATATTACAAGCAAATATAGAAAAAAGGAAGTAGATGTAGACCCGGATCAGATAGTGATAGAGGCAGACTGTGCCAATTTCAGGGAAATGGTAGGTTAGTTCAGAATAGGAACCAATGAGGGTACGCGTCTAACCAGTTCCAGGACTGAAGACCTAATGATGATGACTAGATCTAGGAAGAAAGAGCTAGAAGCAGCTCTTAATAAAATAGAAACCGTGCTAAGAGAGAGATATGATATAGCAATTAACAAAAATAAAACTAAAATATTTGTATGTAAAGGAACGACAAATAAGTCATAAACCAGAATACAAATAGGAAACGAGAAGTTAGCAAAAGTTAAGGATTTCTGCTACCTAGGAAGCCAAATTACGCAAGATCCTAAAAGTTCAAAGGGGATAAAATAAATATTAGTACAATCCCGTGCTGCATTTAACAAGAAAAGGTAACGTATGTTCAAAGACAACAAACATAGAAACTAGGAAATGATTGCTGAAAGCATTGTATGTGGGCAGTAGGACAGTAGGAAAAGCGGATAGGAAAAATATAAAATGTGGTTCTACAGATGTATAATGAAGATATCGTGGAGAGACAAAGTTAAGAAAAAAGAGGTTCTAGAAATGGTAGGGGAAGAAAGAAGTATGTAAAAAACAGTAAAAAATAGGAAAGAATGATAGGGCATATACTATGGCATGAGGGAATAGTGCAAGATATATTAGAAACAGAGAAAAGAAAATAAAAAGGTAGAGGTAGACTTATTTTAGACAACTTAACACAGATAGTGAAGGACGTAGGATGTTAGAATTTCAGGAAAATGTGTATGATAGTTCAGAATAGAAATCGGTGGAGGTACGCGTCCAACCAGTTCCAGGACAAAACACTTAATAAGAAAAAAAAAATAATTGCATTTAAATCAGACGATCATGGTAAGCAACTACCGGTGTTGGTTACGCAATATTCTCCATAAATGTTGATTGTGCGAAAAGAGTAATGGAAATCTATCGATTCTGCAAGGGTGTAAGTAGGGGGGGATTTTGGTAGCCGTCAGGTTGCTTAACTCCATTCGACTACCATTGAAAAAAATTAGCACTAGACCGTGCTGTATTTAACAAGAAAAACAGCTGCAATGTTTGAAGGCAACAAACATAGAAACAAGTAAAGGATTGCTTAAAGCATATATGTGGAGCACAGAACTGTACGGCTGTGAAACTTGGACGGTAGGAGAAGCGGACAGGAAAAAGATAGAAGCTTTTGAAATGTGGTGCTACAAACGTATGATGAAAACATCATGGACAGGCAAAGTTAAGAACAAAGAAGTACCAGAAACGGTGAGGGAAGAAAATTTTGTGGAAAGCAGTAAAAGAAGGGCAATTTTATAATATATGTCAAATCATGGCTACATTTTACAATACGTATAAAATACTAATTTAAATGATAAAAATGGTAAGGAAATCCCAACGGATCAATGCTGCACACACAGAAAAACTTATTAAAGCAAAGGAATCAAAAGAAAACGAAATTATCATTAAAGATGAAGATGTAAAAAATCTGAAATCAAAGGAAAACAAATCCGTAATAACAGATAAATTTCTCAAATGTCCTTTATGCAACAATAGTTTCAAAAATAGAGGATTGAAAATTCACATGAACAGAATGCATAATAACGAGTCTTCATACACAAAACCACCTAGAGAAGCATATATTATAGATCAAAATTTAAATTTTGAAAAGCGTTTGGCACTGTTTAAGAAAAATTCAATTATCATAAAAGAATTCCAAAGTCTGTGAGGGCATCTACAGCATTATCACTTACAAGTTTAATTAACGAATGTGTGGAAAAGAATTCCTTCTCATCTTGGGAAAAACTATTACTTTTCCATACTGCAGTTTATTCATAAATAACCAAAACAAGAGTGAGAAAATCAACAACCTTTCTTCAATCATTAGACAGAATTTAAAAATTTTAGTTCCACCGAATATAACATCAAACAATAAGAATTTTAAATACTCTTTGAATAAAAAAATAATCAGTAAAGTATCAGATGGAGACCTATCAGCAGCTGTGCGTCTGATGTGTTCAAATGATATATTAGCAGAAGTCAATAACGACACAATTTCGGAAATGAATTTAAAACACCCTCATACTGACAAAACAAATAGTTTCCCTGAATTTACTTCTTTTAATATTTCCAAAATTACTTTCGAAGAAGTTATGAATGCGATCAGATCTTTCCGCACTAGCTCTGCAGGTGGATTAGATTCCCTTAGACCTTCCCATATTCAAGATATGTGCAGCTATAGCGCTGGTTCCTGTGGCCAAAACCTTGTAAAAGCACTCACCGCCTTATGTAACCTAATGCTTTCAGGTAAAGTACATCACGAAATTTGTCCCATACTATATGGTGCATCATTGTGTGCGCTTAAGAAAAAAGATGGAGGACTAAGACCAATAGCAGTGGGAACTTTCTACCGACGGCTAGTTGCAAAAATTTGTTGCTCTAAAATAATGGGAAAAATCAAAGAAATTCTACAACCTCACCAATTTGGTTTTGGAATCGCTGGTGGAGCAGAAGCTGTAACACATTCAGCAAGAATATATCTCTGTAACATGAAAGAAAAATTTTTTAAAACTAGATTTTAAAAACGCATTTAATATGATATATCGAGACACAATGTTACATCAAGTAGCAATTCTAACTCCAGAAATTTATCCATTCGTGGAACAATGTTATCGAACAGAGTCATTTTTGATGTTTGGAAACCACTTAATGAAATCTCAACGCGGTGTCCAACAAGGAGATCCCTTGGCCCTGCACTTTTTGTTTAGCTATAGAATGTATAGTGAAAATATTCACACTGAATTCAACTGCTGGTATCTAGATGACGGATCAATAGGTGGTAATGAAGAAGATATCTTAAAATCATTTAAAATATAATATTCAATTCTCGCAATGTAGGCCTTGAATTAAATTTCAAAAAATGCGAAATTCTATTAAATCAATCAAATCCAACGTTCATGAGAAAAATATTGGAATTTGCTCCTGGCATAAAAATATCAGCTACATCAAACTGGTTTCTTCTTGGTGCTCCGCTTTCCATTCCCGCCTTATCTACTTGCTTAAAAGAGAAATTGAATTCACTAAAATTAATGTGTTCTAGATTGAATAATCTTCCATCACACATCGCCTTTTTCTTCTGAAAACTGTTTAGCGATACCTAAATTATTATATACTTTAAGATGCATTCCGTCATGGCATTGTAACGAAATCCTTAAGGAAATTGATCAATGTTTAAAAACTGCTCTAGAACTAATAACGAATAACCAACTAGATGATAAGACATGGTTAACAGCTACTCTCCCGGTAAATAGAGGTGGTTTGGGCATCCGCTCAGTTTCATCTTTAGCACTACCCGCCTTTCTATCCTCTTTCCGTAGCACATCACACTTAATAAATATGATTTTACAAGATAGAACAACTGATAATTATTTTGAAGAAGGGGAAAAAGTTTGGTTCTCTAAGACTAAGATGACTTTACCAGAAGAGTCAAAGAGACTTCAGAAAGCTTGGGATCAACCACTACTAGATATTTGTTGCGACTATTTACTTAAGACAGCTAAAACTCCTATTGACAAGGCTCGTCTTCATGCAACAAGAACAAAAGAATCTGGCGCCTGGTTAAACGCTATTCCAGCTGCATCTCTGGGTACTCTTTTAGACAACAATTCATTTAGGATTTCGATTGGTTTTCGTCTTGGAACAAATATATGTGTTGAACACAAATGTAGATGCGGATCTCTCGTTTCTAAAATGGCATTCATGGTTTGAGCTGTAAACTTTCCGCAGGCCGTCAATCACGTCATCATTCAGTTAACGATATATTGAAACGTGCACTAGGCCTTGCAAAATACCAGCAATTTTGGAACCCCTAGGCATTGATCGAGACGATGGCAAAAGACCGGATGGAATGACTCTCATTCCATGGGAATGCGGTAAAGCCATAGTATGGGATTTTACTTGTGTAGACACACTTGCTTCTTCCCATATAGCAGCCACTTCAAAAACTGCTGGAGCTGCTGCCTTGACAGGCGAACGCTTAAAAAAATTAAAATACAAAAATCTTCAAAATAACTATATTTTTTGCCCAGTAGCTATTGAAACATTCGGAAATTTTGGACCAAGCGCATCAAATTTTATACATTCTGTGGGAAAAAAAATTTCAAAGGAAACAAACGACAACAGAGCTACCTCATTTCTAATACAACGAATTAGTATAGCAATTCAACGAGGAAATGCTGTCTGCTTTTTCGGCACACTTCCAAATGATTGTAAACTGGACGAATTACATTACTATCCGAGGTTATCAATTACACGTTCAAAAAATACAAGACAAATTATCAAACAATCAAACAAATCAACTATCGAAGAATTTAATAACATCACATATATCACGAAACAAGCAAAAGTAAATATAGAAAATGAATCAAACATTAACAATACAGACGATTCAACTGAACCCCACGATAAAAATAAACATATGACAGTACCATTTATGGAATATATGGGAGATACTGATAGTGAAATGAATCAGTCCCAAACTGGAGATGTCGTATATGGACCTCAATTGGATACAGCCTTAGCAATGAATGGCAATAAAATGGACGATGATGAAGCACGATCGGAAGCTACTTTTAGGTTTACAATAACACAATTTAGCAAAATAAAAGATTCTGTTCTTTCACCTCCATGCTTTGTTTGAAATTTGCCATGGAAAATTATGATAATGCCAAAACAACACATAATCAAGATCGTTCTGCCCAACGTTCATTAAGTTTCCTTTTACAATGCAATGGTGAAAGTAAATCGAGTTCTTGGTCATGCTATGCCGTTGCAGAATTACGATTGATTCCATTTAGATCGGACATCAAAACTTTTTCAAGAAAAATACAACACTTGTTTTACTCAAAAGAAAATTATTGGGGTTTTACGATTTTATGTCATGGCAAGAAGTTTTAGACATAAAAAAAGGTTTTGCTAAAAATGATACTGTTACTTTTGAAGTATATGTAGTAGCTGACGCGCCTCATGGTGTATCATGGGATAGCAAAAGCATACCGGATTCGTAGGACTTAAAATCAAGGTGCAACTTGCTATATGAATTCGCTGTTGCAAACTTTATATTTTACACATCATTTAAGAAGAGCTTTTTACAAAATGCCGACTGAACCTAATGACTCCACTAAATCGGTTACTTTAGCATTACAAAGGGTTTTTCACGAATTACAATTCAGTGATAAACCAGTTGGAACAAAAAAACTAACAAAAAGTTTTGGATGGGAAACGTTAGATTCATTTATGCAACATGATGTACAAGAATTTTACGGATATTACTGGAAAAATTAGAAAGTAAAATGAAAGGTACATGTGTCGAAGGTACTGTTCCAAAACTATTTGAAGGTAAAATGATATCGTACATTCGATGTAAAATGTGGATTATACTAGTACACGTACTGAAACATTTTACGACATTCAATTAAATGTGAAGGAAAGAAAACATTGAAGAATCGTTTAAGGACTACATTGCTAAGGAAACATTAAATGGTGATAATAAATATGATGCAGGCGAACATGGTTTACAAGATGCTGAAAAAGGTGTTGTTTTTGCAGTATATCCACCAATATTACATTTACATTTGATGAGATTCCAGTATGATCCTGTTACAGATTGTTCAGTAAAGTTTAATGACCGCTTTGAGTTTTATGAGAAAATATCTCTAGATAGTTATCTACAAAACCAGATTCTACAAATCCTGCAAATTACACTCTGCATGCAGTTCTAGTGCATTCAGGAAATAATCATGGTGGCCATTATGTTGTTTTTATTAATCCTAAAGGTGATGGTAAGTGGTGCAAGTTTGATGATGATGTTGTTTCTCGATGTTCTAAACTAGAAGCAATTGAACATAATTATGGTGGTTATGAAGATGACATGAATATGACTATTAAACATTGTACAAGTGCATACATGTTAGTTTATATTCGCGACTCTGAACTACATCATGTCCTTCAAGAGGTTACAGATGCTGACATACCAAGTGAGTTAGCATTTAGATTAGCAGAAGAAAAACTAATTGAACAACTACGCCAAAAGAATGCAACGAAGCTCATTTATATATGACTGTAAATATTTTATTGGAAGACAGCTTTGATGGTCATCAAGGCAATGGCTTGCATGATCCTGAAAAAGCATCATATAGAATTTTTAGGATAAAAAGACTGCAACATGTGGTGAACTGATGGAAATGCTTACGGATGGTTTTAAATATCCACCAGAACAAATGAAAATGTGGCCGTTTGGTAGCAGATCAAATAACACTCTCCGTCCATGTTTGCTTGATTCGGAGGCAGACTCACAAAAATATATTAGATGCTTCAGAAAATCAGAATCCTTGGATTGTTTTTTAGAACTATTGCCACCTGATGTGGGATTACTGGCATTACCTATTTTGATAGTAATGCTGATGTCCTTTATTCTTTAAATTTTATGATTCTAAACAAAAAGAATACACTATTGTGGACATCAGTATTGTTCCATTAACGGTCGTTTTCGGATCTTATATCATTAATGAATGAAAGAGCAGGTTTTCCACAAGATACAGAACTTTTATTATATAAAGAAGTTAGACCTAATTGTATTGAAAGAATTACAAATGTTAACGAAACACTTGAAAAGGTCTTAGACGAATTAATGAATGGTGATATAATTATTTTTGAAAAGATGAAATGGAAGAACAGTCTGATCTTCCAAACTGTATAGACTATTATAAAGATTTGTATTACCGAGTAGAAGTTAACTTTGTGGATAGATGCATTCCTAATGATGTTGGTTTTACTATGGAATTGTCACAGCGAATGACTTATGATCAATTAGCTCGGGCTGTAGCAGAGAGTTGGTACAAATCCGTATTTATTACAATTCTTCAAATGTCAAAGTTATGAAGATAGTCCTGGTCATCCATTAAGATGTACATATGAAGGTACATTAAAAGATCTTCTACTATGTTCGAAGTTTTATAAAACACCAAAGAAAATTTTTATCAACAGCTTAACATTCGAGTTAATGAATTAGAAAATAAACGACAATTTAAATGTATATGGGTTGGATTGAAGTTAAAGAAGAGAAGGAATTAACATTATATCCCAACAAAGGAGGCACTGTAGGAGATCTTTTAGAAGAAGCTAAAAAACAAATAGAATTTAGTGAAGGCGGTAGTGGAAAATTAAGGTTAGTTGAAGTAAATTGTTCTAAGGTAGCTTATGGGCAAAAGGAAGATGCTCCACTGGAGTCGTTATCTTTTGCAGGAGCCAAAACATACAGGATAGAGGAAATACCTAATGATGAATTAAGACTCGAAGATGACGAGATGTTAGTTTCATGTGCTCATTTTCAAAAGGAAATATTTTCCACATTTGGAATACCATTTTTTATCAAAATTAAACATGGTGAACAATTTAAAAAAGTGAAAGAACGTATACAAAAGAAACTGTGTGTACCAGAAAAGGAGTGGGAAAAGTTTAAATTTACTATTGTTTCATTGGAAAAACCTCTTTTTATAGACGAAGATGATTTTCTTATGAATTTGAAAGATTTTAGAGGTAATTCTACCACCAATGCTAATGCAAAACCTTGGTTGGGATTGGAGCACGTGAATAAAGCTCCAAAACGAGCAAGATTTAATTATTTGGAAAAGGCTATTAAGATCTACAACTAAGAATGGTTCTAATGCAAGCCAGTGGTGATTGTACATTATTAAAGTTGGCATCAACCAAAAACCATCATAATTATTGTTTTGATTGTTTTCGCTGTTTCCTAACAATTAGAATGTAATATTGTACTTAGAACTTGAATATATTTGCCACGTTTTTAAAAAAGAAGGGCATTGGGAATAGTGCGACTTATATTACAAGCAGAAAAAAGAAAAAAGAGAGGTAGAGGTAGACATAGATTAGATTATTGCACATAGATACTGAAAGATGTAATCTGTGGGAATTTCGGGAAAATGCGTAGGTTAGCTCAGAATAAAAAAATGAAGGTAGGCGTCCAACCAGTTCTAGGACTAAAGACCTAATGATGACCATGGGAGACGTTTAATTTATTTTTCGTGCTGTTGTTTGTGTATAAACTTATAAATAAATAACGCATGATATATACTCTCGGTGCCTAAGATTTCTTTTTTGGAAGTTTCATATTCTTAGTTTTAAGCAGAATGAGAGATCAATTTTTGGGATAGCTTTTCAGGTAGGTAGATAGGTAGGTATCTGCAACAATCAAACCTTGTCTACGGCCATATATCTTTCTTTTTGCAATAGCTAGCTCGATTGAAGTGTCATCAATACAAATCGCATTTTTAATTACTTTGTTTAACAATTTTCATTTACTTAAATGGTTACCAATCCTGTGATCTTCTAATTTGCATAAATTAAATTGGCAATTAATTTTTTTTTGTTTTTAAAATAGTATTTCAACAAAAAATAATTACATAAATCTTCAATATAAAAGTTTGTGGTAAAAAAATAAGTTAATTATTTTAAACTGTATTTGTTAGACTACCTCTTAAGCAAGTTTTTAAGAGTTCATAAAAGCGCGATGACCCACTTTGAAATTTGTACCATTGTGCCATATTCTCAATTACTAAAGCTGTATTTGTTAAAGTAATAATTATATACACTAACTGCGAACAAATTAATATACTTTATAAATTAAAATAAATTGGATCTTTAATAGTATCATGTATTTATTTAAATAATTTATTGAACACCCACAATTGGTAATCGACATTCCATTGAAAGAGGAACAGAAAGTTCAAACATATTATTCAGCATAAAAAACGTGCATTAATAATTATCTTTAGAAATAAACATCTCTTACGTAAATAACATTTAAGCCTTTAGATTTATGAACATTGTGAACTAAATATGGTGATCTGTTATAAGCAAATTTGGAACACTCGAGACGGTACTTCACATCAACGTACGAAAGTAGCCCATGTATTCTATTCAATACAATCAAGAAATTTCATAATAAAATCTAACACGTTTTGATTTCTTAATTATTATTTTGAAAAGTTGTTATAAAATTTTCTCCGGTACCAACATGTGAAACGAACTTATCCATTTTAACTTATTGTCACGTAATGACAGTTAATTACAACTTGTAGCCATAAGTCTTACAAGAGGTACAATTTAAAAGCAACCTGATCTGACTAAAGAGCTCTTTTTTACACAAACTTGTTGTATTCTTTCAATTCAATATGTATGGTTCCAATGTATGTTGTTAAATACAGCTTAGTCTTCGGTGGGTTCCCTAAAATGTTTATGGTGTTTCGAAATAGATATTTAAGGAACTTCAATTTATAGTTTTATTCGCTCAAATATTAGCTTGTTTATTCGCAATTATTTACAGAGAATCCTTAATATACTCCAATGACGCTACAGAGATCCCCTGATAATTACTGCAATGTGAACTGCATGAAGGTCTTTTTTAACAGGGCGATTCCAATATTTATTACTAAATTAGACTGTACAATTTATCTACATAAGCACTGGCTGTTCTAGCTACATCCTAATTTATATAAACACTAAGCATATTTATTTTAATCATTTTAGCAACAATAACTTATTTCATATCACTTGTGGATTAATATCAGTCTGTCAAGTCGTACGGTTTATATCCTGAACTTTACTTAAAGTAGAATGACAATCCATCATTTTTTCTCACGTGCCGGTTTTTGACTTACTCTGTAGATATCCACGTTTACTCCATCGTGTATATACATTTCCATATAGCTAGCTCGTACAGTTTTTAGAGCAAATTTTTTTTTTATTGAAGTGGGGTTTGAACCCGCCCCGCCTGCACGCAAAGCGAATGCCCTATCCACTAGATCACTGAGTCAATCAATATAAGTACTTGTACATCTGTTAGTATAGTTTAAGTACAGATTCCGTTTTAATTTAAAGGTTAACTTATAAGTACTCAATCCCAAATTTTATATGGACTTACTATGTAAACTTTTGTTAACGAGCACCACCAAGTCACATAATTCTCAAAAGGCACACAGTAGTCAGCAGACGCTTTTGGACTGAACAATTTGAGATTAAAATTTCTTTTAATTACACCATTTTTTCAGGTCCATTTAAAGAGCATACGTTATTTTTCTGTCAGTACGTGCCCCACAAATTGGGTGCCATAATTACTGTGTTGTTTCCCGTATTACTCGTGCCCCAGCGTTAGGCTGCATAATTACTGTGTAGTTTAACTCGAATCTTGCCCTCGGCTGCTCCCAATAATTCCTATTACCTAAATTCCTAAATTAATATTGACACCTACCTGTTATATTCAAAACTTCCTCTCAATATTCTCATTCTGAAACCTAAATAGACATTCACACCAATCACACACTTAAAAATAACTCAATTGACCAAATATATCACACTCTATTTAAATTAGATCCATAGTACATTTTAAAACACCATTCCTTTAGGTACATCTATAAAGGTCAATAATTTTATAACAATAATCATGCAAATCGATAACCTTTTAAACATATATATTTTTATTAAAGTAAGAGAGCGTTCCTCATACCTTACGTTACCCTTTGGTCTTAGCATGAGCTCATAATAAAACTCTACAACTGTGCATATAAATTTCTTGCATTACCAAATATCAATAAGCCCTCTATACCTCTTTACAACATTTGGTTGTCTGTAAATTCATTAATTATTTTCAAAAATCAATTTGCTTTTAAAGTCCCATAAATGTCTGTTCATAAAATATCAATAATAATAAAACACATCAAACTCAAATCCAAATAATCACAAACACCATAAAAATATTCACCACTCAATGTTCTATTCTATCGCCTACCTGGTTTCTATCTTCTAAGTGTGCTCCACCATCTAGTTCCTTGGAGATGCTGCCGTCTAGTAGTTTTCCAGTCCATCAGCTAACTCTTTGGTCCAATTACCATATCTGCCATGCATGCCGCTGTTTGTAATTTCCAATCAAAAAATTCCAATCTCCAAAATTAACTTTTATTATTCACACATCGCTTTTTTTCATCATTCAAACAATTTCAAATTATAATACTTCCGTGCATTCCAATATGAACTTAATAAGCTTTGTACTTACATTACCACTTTAAATTTTTAACACAAAGATACTTTATTAGCTTCTATATAAATTTTTATTAAATTGCACTAGTTCACTTGAAAGTAACTATTATCACCAATGATGGATGAAATCAAAACGAAAGCGAAAGAGAGCGAGACTCCCTCTGCCAGCGATTATATAAGTAAAATTTGCCTCCCCCCCTGTTTTAAATTGGCACGTACGCTTGTACACTCGTTCCTATAATTCTTGAAAATCTTTTCTAACCGCCCGTTGTTTCAGCAAAAAACCCCTAACGAACCTCGAATTCTTGTGAATTTTTATAACAAACATAACAATACTCGGTAAATCGCTTCAAACTATCACTTCGTTGTTCCAATTCAGCTTCTACATCTTTATTTGTCAACGCCTCCAACTTGAACAAACATCTCTCATCTCCCTTGTACCTACATCTTTATCTCACACATACGGTTCCACCAGCAGAATCTCTGCCCTTCTCGTACAATTCACACCAATCACCTTGCTTGGCTCCATTCTCCCACTTTTTAACAGACTCGTGTTTGCTTCTAAATATCCTTGAAATTATCGATATTATTTAGGTCTCACAACTATACTGTCTCCTGAATTAAGTATATGCATCCCTTTTGCACTCAATACATTTTTATTCTGTCTTGGTCTTTTCTTGGCTCTTTACTATACCACATCCAAAATTGAAATCAACATTTTAACCATCAAACCGCGTTTACATTAATCCCAACGGCTGTTCTTTTCCAATAATCCATTAAAGTTTGTTTGTTGCCAAGCTTACCAAAAAATAATATCTCCCCTCGTTGTTTTGTTTTAAACGTGTTGGATTTTACGTTTGAAAATAGAAATGTTATTTTAGCACCTGCTCCACGCTTTTAGCTTTTCATATAACACTTTACTACAAATTTAAATACTTTAGAATGGTTTTAACCCAATTATTATTTATTCTGCCCTATATTCACAAATATTATGTTGCATTATCATTGGCTAAATTAAATTGACCCTAGATTATTATACACTACTTAAGCTAAAAAAATGATTGTTAAAAATATCCTAACTCCCTAACTAAATAAATTTATTTGATTTTATTCCAAATCTATCAACCTATGAGTTCACTTGTGTCTTTATATATCCCAATGACCCCTTAATTACATGATAATATTTATATATATAAATTGCCGTGTAACTTACTGAGCTCTGGTAGTTGCCAGTTACAAAAAAAAATCAATTTTCACAAATATAAAATTTCACAAAAATTTCTTACCCGGATTCTGCTTCATCGACGCTGGCTAGCTCAGCTGTGCTTCTTCTCGTATACCTAAATTTACTTTCATTCTCTTTACCGTTCACACACCATTCAATAAAATCACAAAATAATACAACAATCATACCATATTTATTAACCACTATTTACAAATAATTATTCAAAGTTATTTACAGTCCGGCGCTCAAGTTACACCTTAATACATGCTATCTTTGTAAAGTCCAAGTTTTTAAAATGAAAATTTCTAACACATTTAATGCAACAGGAGTAAATGGGCCCCAAATAATACCTTATCTTGGTTTCTTACTACACACTGGAGTATGGTGAGCTCATGATAACCCAGTTTATTAATGTATGCTTTCCACTTTGCATACTATTACTACAAACTTAAAAAAAAACCATGTACTCTTAACAATTAAATTTAAATTCATCAAGCAATTCAATAAGCTTTACGTACACCTTTTGTTTTATGTTCAAAATACCATATTAATAGTCAGCTATACGTATCCTTTTCAATACGTAAAATAACGAAAAATACCATCAAAGTTCACTCTCACACATCACAAATAATTTCAACAGTTTAAAAAAAAACAGCAAATTCTAATGCGTTACCTGGAAAAACTTGAAGATTCCATCTCCGTTGACGATGTATTATGTTCCTGAACCCCTCGGCCTAGTGGTTATGCGTGCGGCTCCACCAGATGTTTAAGCATGAACACACTCTAAGCTACGCTTCGTGCTACCCATTCCATATCCATTTCAATATCCAAATCCATGTATATTACACTTGTTTATTATCGCATTGTTAATTTACGAGCTTGTTAAAGTATTCGTTGGACCTCAGTTAAATTTAAATAAACTCGACACGATTGGCGTTTCTAACTATAAGGCCACAACAATCTAATACTGTACTATTAAATTTACAAATTTTTAATACTTATAAGCCTCGTTAGTAGATTTTTGTACGTCGTAAGCGATGCAAAATAAAAGAGAGAGCTATTAATTTTCCTAGCGTATTTATATGATAAAACCAGGCCCCTCTTGGCCACACTTTACGCGAAATACCTAATTGTAAAATAACATTTCAGCAAATTTTGTGTAACCGTTTTAAACTTCTACAAATATTGCTCGTCAATACGCTACAAACAAACAAACTATCACATCCACCTGTCGCGTGCTCGTCTGTTCTAAAACTATCTATTTCGATCAATCATGCATTTCAGTGACGTTTTATAACTCCGCCTGTAATATCTCTATTCCTGTTTTATGCATATTTGATGTCGCATTCTAACCTTGCTTGCGTTGTAGAAAATCAATATAGCTGCCCGCGTCTTTATAAACCCCACGTGGTTCGAATACGTGCCTACTAAAATGCATGCTTCTATGCCCGTCTCATTCTGTAACATATTATTAATTGTGCATCCTTTCTGCTCTTTAAGAAGCTCTTGTTAGTGTTTATTACGAAACCACCGACGGTTAAACAATATTTCCTCAAAGCTGGCTTTGTTATTTACACAAATAAGGGAAAGGTGACCTTTCCAACGTGCAGCTGTGCCTAATTAATGATCGTTTAAAATAACATTTCTAGGAGTTTGTTTTCATGGTAATTTTATATAACCGACGTCTATTTATTTGTTAGGAAAGCTTTTCACCTTGGTATTATTGATTTTTCATGCTCTTATGCGTTCTCTGACGTTATAACCCGTTGAATTAAACTAAATTAAATTAATTAATAATTTCTATTGGCTTATAAAATTGATTTTCTTTATGAATCTATTACCTCCTAATCCCTAATTATAAAATTATGTCAATACTTGTTAATTTAAATTAAATAAATGAAATTAATTTTGCACGTATGTAAATAGTTCCTTTCTCTATACAGGGTGTTAGAAAATTGCTTTGTTGACCCCAAATTTAACCCTTTAAATCCACTACAATATATATATATATATATATATATATATATATATATATTATTACCTCTCATCCGAACAAGGGCGTATTTTTGTGAAAAATGCTCGCCTAACACTTTTCAAAAGGACCGTGTCGGGATTCGAACCAGGGACCTAGAGTTTAGTAGTCACACGCAAATATATTAAGCTATGGAGCCGCTCGCATCTTTTTATACAATAGTTGGCAATTCCATTAAACCTCTTTTGGGTTACCTTTTTGTCATTTAAATCCAAATTATGCAAAACTGTATTTAAGGGTCGTTCACTATCATTGAATAGTTTATCGTGCTGCAGATTCTGTCATAAAGTATGAAGAGGCATGATCATCTAAAATAATTACATGTTACACTAATCGGAAATCAGTACCTAAAATTTTCATACAACCTATAAATCACATTTTCAATTCCACGTGTGGTAAATTCATTTCTACATAGCCAAAGAACTAAATTACTTAACAAACCGCTATTAAAGAAATAAATGGTCCACATTATTTATCCCTTTCTTATTGAACAAAGTTAATTAAACTAGCAAAAAAGTTGCTTAGTCCTGACGCCTAAAGAAATCCCACTCATCATCTTCGGTTATCAAAGTTCAGTACAACACTAATATAAATTTTGAAAAGAATTGTTTGAAGTAAAAGCCAGCCAAATATCAATATATAAAAGCAGAAAAATTCACGAGATCGTTGATACAAACAAATCAAGGAATGACATAACCTAAAACTTAAATGCCAATATTTAATATTCCGCTATAGAATTATTGGCAATGTCGTAAACTGCTACAATTCAAACCAAAACTGTAACATAAATATTGTACTGTAATCTATTGACAAGTGTCTGCAAAAATATTTAGTATATGTGTTACGTCACGGAAGACGAGTCGATTTAGAAATTGCAAGAACTTTAAATCCATTTCATGCTTCTGCAAATTTTTGGAAATAAAATTGTTATCGGTCAGCACACTTTGCGTAAATTCGCAGAAGAGTACGAACTCGAAATTAAACACCTTTGAACTTAGCACTTTAACTTCATTGCACTCGTCTTAATTGTTATTTTTAAAAGCCTTATTGACAGAAAAAATGAACTTTCACTCATCATTAAGTCTTCATTTGTGGAACTGATTAGAGGCGTACCCTCATTGTTTCCTATTCCGAACTAACCTACACCTTTCCCTGAAATTTGCACAGTCTGTATCTATCACTAGCTGCGTGCAAAAGTCTGATCTCGGTCTGCCTGTGCTATTTTTTCCCTATCTCTGCTTGTAATATATCCCGGCTATTTCCCAAAAATGCCTTACAACGTATTCTGCACTTCTACTTCTTCAATTTTTTTTTGTTTTCCACAGTTATCTTTATTTTTCTACTATTTTTATAACCTCTTTGTTATTAACCTTGTCTGTCCATGCTTTCATCCTTATATATCTGAAGCACAACGTTCCGGAAGGATTCTATCTCTTTCTGTCTGCTTTTCCTACTGCCCCTATTTCATAGACGTACTGGGCTGTGCTCCACACATATGCTTTGAACAATTTTCTTCTTGTCTCTATGTTTGTTGTTTTTGAACATATCCGCTGTTCTTTCTTGTTAGATACAGTTCGGTCACCTTCTATTGTTTTACAATTGTATACCCTATTTCCCCGATACTTAGTGGTATGCGAAGAGGGTTAAGCAGCCTGTGGTTGCCTAGGATTCCCCAACACATAGATATTAGCCGAATTAATAGCTTTCCAGTAAATACTTTCGTACAATTAACATAAGTTGAGAATACTGTAAGACCAATACCTGTAGTTGTTTATAATAATCATTTCGTCATTAGTTTTTCCATATTGCGGCTGGTTGAATGCGTACCTCCATCGATTTCTATTCTGAGCTAGCTAACACATTTCTCTGAAGCACATCCTACCTCCTACACTATCTGTGTGCAATAGTCTAACCTAGGTCTACCTCTACTTCTCTTATTCCTATCTCTGCTTCTAATATATTCCGCACTATTCCCTCATGTTTTAGTATGTGACCTATTATCCTATCTCTCCTATTTTTTACTGTTTTCTACATATTTCTTTCTTCCTCTACCATTTCTAGTACCTCTGTCTGTCCATGATATCTTCATCATACGTTTGTAGCACCACTATTCTGTTTCTTGTCCACTTCTCCTACTGTACAGGCTTCACAGCCGCACAGTGCTGTACTCCACACATATATTTTAAGGTATGTTTTCCTTGTTTCTACTTTTGTTGTCTTTGAACACAGTAGTTGCTTTTTCTTGTTAAATGTAGCACTATCTTGTGCTAATCTTTGTTTTATATCTTCCTAGATAGTAGAGATATTCTTAACCTCTTGTAAGTTCTCCTTACCTATTTGTATTCTTGTTTTAGGTTATTTCTCCCTTTTTTGCATACTCGAACTTTAATTTTATTTTCGGTAATTTTCATACCGCACCTCTCTGATAGAACTGTTTCATTTTCATTAGGAGCTGCTTCTAACTCTTCTTTGCAAGATGCTAATACCGCTATATCATCTGCAAATCTAAGTATATTAATCTTTTGTTCCTGCATAGTAATTCCAAATATCTTCCTGCATTTGACAGTATTCATTGCGTCTTCTATGTACAAGTTAAAAATTAATGGGAATAAAGTACATCCATGTATCGCCGCTTTCTTAATATTTACTTCTCTACGTCCCAGCTCTAATTCTATTACAGCTGTTTGCTCCTTTGTATAAGATATGTACTATCCGTCTACCCCTAAAACTCATTCCAATCTTTTTTGAGTATTTCAAACATTTTTTTAATTTTACATTGTCGAATGCTTTTTCTAGATCTACAAACCCCATTTACACGCTTTCCCCGCTTTTCTATTGTTTTCTCCATTATCGCCATCAGAGCTAAAATAGCCTTCCGTATTCCCCTGCTTCGCGAGTTAAGGTTCGGGCCTTTGGAGCTGTGTTTTTAAAAAACAACTTCAAACTCTTAACACATTTATTTGATTTGAAACAGAAATTATGGTGAAATTTGGAATAACTTGTACATAATAACTTTAATAAAAAATAATTAATTGTACTGGTGAGTAGCTTGAACAACGAAGTATGGAGTTCGAAGACACTGCCGGGCATTGAGCTCCCGGGCTTTTTATAATAACCTGCCCCTCACACGGCTGTGGAAACTTGCAGTCTCATGTCTGCGTTTCTCTTAATTGTACACTTTATTACAATGTAACAACTTAATTCTAAGTAATTGCGGTATGTTAACCGCCTGTGACCTGCCACCTGTAGTATCACTGCCCTCACGGATGCAAAGTTGCATGTCCGTTCTCATGAACTGTCGATAACCTCTCTGGGTTATCTTTGTATTACAATGTTGCAATGAACTTATACTTTATTTAACAATTTCTAATAATTCCTATTAGATTCAATATTTCAATATATATAGGTAATTGGGGGATACATAACTCCTCCCACCGTAAATGAAAAATTAAGGTTTTACTTAATTTTTAAATACATAAAATTCATTATTCAAATTCATTTAAAATTCATTGTTTCTAAGGGTATACTTATCGTTTCTTTTTTTCTCTTTGTTTCCTTAAATCTAGAACTGTTTCGTTCATTCTTATATCTAAGGTACATTTTGTAAAATACATATATAATTACAAAAATTATTAAAATGATCAATACAATTGTCCAAACACTTATATTAGTATAATGTAACTTTGGCGTTTTGAGTTCACTTAATTGTTCTTTATAACTTTCCACTAATTTCATGGCGTGGTTGAGGTCGTCTAAGTCTAGATGCTCTAGCTTCATAGGTTTTTTGATTGTTTCTTCGTCTTCTTGTTCTATCTTGAACTGTAGTTCCGGTAGGTTTGCAAGTTTCTTTGTTGCTATGGGATCTTGATAAACTCTGATTACATCGTCTTTCAATTTCACATAACAGTCTTCTTTGAGGGTAATTAGTTTGCTTCCGATTAATGCTTGGTTATTTTCATCTTGGTTGCAGTGGATGGTTGCTACTACTTCTGTTGGGAAAATGGCTATCCATTTGTTTTCTGTAACCTTTTGAATTTTCATATTAGTTATTTGCACTTGTTTGGCTTCACAGTTTTCGTAATGATTTGAGAATTTTAATAGTTGTACTTCACAAGAGCTGTCTTCTTGAATGGTTGTTGTCGTCATTGATTGACATAAATATTGGTTTGGTGTTACTTCAGTACATTTTTCGTTTGTATAACCATATCTCAGTTCATTTAGGGATAGGAATTTGGTTTTGGGTATGATTACTTGGTATGTGCTAGTAACTTTCGTTGGAAAAGCAAATAAATGATAATAATTATAATTGTTAATTTCTACTATCGGGATTTCTATTAAAAATATTATTTCGTTATTCTTAATGTAGCTAAAATTTGTTGCATTAAATTAAGAGTTGATATTATTTGAGTAAATGTTGTATTTTGTACACTGCCTAATTTAATTGGTAGTATACCGGGGTTGTTTTTATAATTTCTATTATTACTTGGTTGTCCGTTCTACCTGGGCGGAGGTTGACGGTAAGGGTGATGATTGTCCATCTGAAATTACAGGGTGTCTTAGGTTTTTCAAATGAATGTACTTCGTTATTTTACCGTTGTCTACTACTGCTATGTTGTTATCTGATATTTTCTTAATTTTAAATGGTCCTAAATTTCTGGGTTCTGTTTTATGTCGCTTGCTTTGAAAGTTTTTCTCATACACGGTTTGTCCTATTGAAAATTTATTTGTGTCGGTATTTTTATTTCGGGTTGTGGTGATACGTTCTTTATCGTTTTCTAATTTATCTTTTACCTTGTCATAAGTTATTTTTAGTTTTTGTTTGTGGTCTTTCGCGTATTGTTGATATACTTCCTTGTTGTAGTGTATGTCATAGGGATTTCGTGAATCTGAATGTTCTAAGGTTAATTCTAAGGGTGTAAAATTTGTTGATGAGTGAATTGTGTTATTATAGGCGATTAGTGCGTATGACATTAAATTGGTTATATGTTCCTTTTTATAATTTATTCTTAATAATCGAATTTGTTCTAACAGGGTTAAATGTAGTCGTTCAATTAGTCCGTTTGATTCAGGGTGGTTTTCCGTTATGAAATAAATTTTTATTTTGTGAAGTTCTAAAGTGTTTTGTATTGTCTCGTTTTTAAATTCGCTACCATTGTCTAGAGTTATTGATTCGGGTGTTCCATAAAATGTGAAATATTGTAAAAATCCTTGGGTCACGTCAATGCTATTTTTGGATGTGATTGGTATTGCTTGGCCTATTTTTGTGAATGCGTCTACAATTGTTAAATAGTTTTGCGCTTCTACTACTAGAGTATCGGCATGTAGGTTTTGAAATGGTTTGTCAGGTGTTTTGGTTAACATTAAGGGTATCTTTGGGGGTTTCCTATCGTATTTCGCTCTGTCACATAATTCGCATTGGTTAATGAAATCTGTGGTCAATTCCTTCATGTCTTTAAAATAATAACGTCTTACAAGTTGCTTTATTGTTTCGTTAATTCCACGATGGTTGGTTTTTCCTTCGTGTTGATTCCTAATTACATCGTTTATTTCGTCAGGGTCGTTTAATGTTATTAATTTTCTAGTACATCTGATGAGTTCAGGGCCAGAGTTATTGAATAGTTTAATGTATAATTCTGAAAATCTTTGGTATAAATATTCGGCGTTGAAATAGAAATAAAATCGTTTTTTCTCGGGGGTGTATTCTTTTAGAATTTTAATTATTTGTTCCTCGTTGTCATCTTTAGTTATTTGAATTTGGTATATCTTTTTGTTATCTACTTTTGTATATTTTACGGGATTTGGGTTATTTAAAACTTCGGTTATTATAAATTGGTTGGGTTTCATATCGATTACTTCGTTTAAAATTTTAATCGCGTTTTTAGGTTCTTCGTTTTGTGTCAAATGTATCGTGTCGATCTCGTCTGGATCTTCCCTTATTTCTGCTTCGTCTACGTTTCTTATAATGGATTCCGTTTCTAATGCATTGAGTTGAATTCTACTTAAAGCGTCTGCGATGTTGTTATAGATTCCTTTTTTATATATAATTTCGTAATCGTACTCTTCGAGTCTGATTCTCCATCTTTGTAATTTTGAATTCGGTTCTTTCAGTTTGCATAGCCATACTAGTGGTCTATGATCGGTGTATATGTAAAATTTTCTTCCGTATAAATAAGGTCTAAAATATTTTGTTGCCCAAATTATGGCTAATAATTTTTTTTCTATGGTACTATATTTCTGTTCGGTTTCATTTAGGGTTCTGGATGCGTAGCTGATGGGTTTATCGCTACCTACTTTTCCTTGGCTTAATACTGCGCCTAATGCTACATTCGATGCGTCTGTCGTCAGTATAAATGGTTTTGTAAAGTCTGGGTATTCTAATACAGGGTGATTCGTTAATATGTTTTTAATTTTGTCTACGGCTTTAATAAATTCCGGGTGTGTTCAATTTTGTTTCCTTTTTAAACAGTTTGTCAGGGGTTTGGTTATCTGAGCGTAACCTTTGATGAATTTGCGGTAGTAACCACTAAGTCCTAGAAATCCTTTAATTTCTTTGGTTGTCTTTGGTAATGGGTAATTTAGAACTGCATTTGTTTTGTTTGGATTTGGCATTACTTCTTGGGGTGTTATTACATGTCCTAAAAATGATACTTCTTTTTGTAAAAATTCACATTTGTCTTATTGTACTTTGAAATGTGCTTGTCTAAGTCTTTCGAATACTTCTTTCAATCTTTCTATGTGTTCTACCAATGATGTGGAATAAACTATGATGTCGTCAAGGTATACAAGGCATTTTTCATTGTGTATTCCTCGTAGTATATTGTCCATGACTCGCTGGAAAGTAGCGGGTGCGTTCTTTAATCCAAATGGCATTCGTTTGTACTCGTAATGTCCTCTAGGTGTGCTGAAGGCTGTTTTTGATATGTCTTTTTCTTCCATCTCTACCTGATGGTATCCTGATGCTAGGTCTAATGTTGAAAAATATTGGCATTTGCCTAATTTGTCTAAAATTTCGGTTATATTTGGTAGTGGATATTTGTCATCTACCGTTTTTTCATTTAACTTTCTATAATCTATTACCATTCTGTACTTTCTCTTTCCGGTTGCGTCTAATTTCTTAGGTACTATTAACACGGGGCTGCTCCATGGTGAGCTGGAGTGCTGGGTTATGTCTTGGTCTAATAAGTCTGCTACTTGTCTGTCAGCTTCTTCTTGGCTTGCATGAGGTAGTCTATATGCTTTTGTAAAAATTGGCTTGTCGTCTGTTAACTCGATATTATGTTTTACTGTGTTGGTGAATGTTAATGGTATTCCTGCGCAATGGAATATGTCGCGGTATTCAAAACATAAGTTTTTAATTGCTCTTTCTTCTTCTTGATTGATGTCGGTATTGAAGCGGATGTTAGTTAAATTTTCTCTTAACATTTTGTCATGTTCTATTGGGTTGTATTCGTTTTCTAAATTTTCGTCTATTTCCATTTCGTTAAAATTTAGTTCTTCTACGTTAATTGGGTCGGTCAATGATAATTCTACGGGATAGTCGTTTGAATTTAATATTGTTGTGGTTTCATAATTATCTTCTATTTGTACTAAGGCAGTTGGGGTTTCTACTCCTTGTTGAAATGTCATATGATTTATTATTCCTAAATTTTTGTTAGATTTTACTGGGATTTTTATTTTTCTTTCCGTTCGGGGTTCTATAGTGTATTTTTGTTCAATTTGTGTGTTTTGCAATTTAATTGGGATTTTTCCGTATTTCGTCCTTAATAAGCGATTTTTAATGTCAATGTTGGCTTCTAATTTTCTTAGAAGGTCCATTCCGATTAAGCCGTCATATTTGTCGTTAAATTCGAATACACAAAATTTATGTTTCATTTTAACATTAAATGTTCTCGGTAAGGGTATATTGGCTACGAATTGGTGTAGTGTTGTTTGATGGGCTGTTTTAATTTTAAATGGTTCTCTTTCTACATAATCTAAATAATGTTTTTGTACGGTTCTGGGGCTAATTAATGTTTTTGAGGATCCAGTGTCGATTAATAGTTTGAATTTGGCGTGGGGTATTTCTATGTATGGTAATACTAAGTGATTTATGTTATTTAAGTTTATTAAGTTTGGTTGTCTATGAATGGGTCCATTTGAAAATTTGAATTTGAGTTTTCGTCGTCGTACTCCTCGTAAGTTTCGTATTGTTCGTCACGTTCGTAGGTTTCTGCATGATTTGATTCATTGTTCGTAGGTGTCTCAATGTAATTATTCTGGTCAGTGTCAAATTTTTCTATTTCTTGATGGAATAGCTCTTCCGATGTAAAATTGCGTTTCTGATGAGGGTTTGGTCGGATGTGTGTTATCTTTGTATTTTGTCTGGTGTTACCAGATGAGGTATCCATTGGTGTTGGTTTGTAATAATTATTAGGGTTGTTATTATTATTAGTCATTGGTGTATTTCTATTGGGGTTTGCGTTGAATGCTGGTCTTTGTTGGTTTAGGTTTTGATTAAATCTTGGTTGGAATGCGGGTTTCGTAAAAGTTGGGTTAAATGTTGGTTTTGAAAAATGTTTATATTGATTATTAAAATTTGTATTGTTGAAACTTGGGTTATTAATTTGCGGTTGATTTGTTTGTGCGTTAAAGGGTGTGAATTTTTGTTGAGGGATTGCTTGTCTTGTAGCTTGTATAGTTTTTATTGGTGAATAACTTTTATTCGCGTTGGGATTGTATAGTCTGTTGCGGTAATACATTACATTTTCTTCTTCTATTACTAGGTTCATAGCTTCTTCTAGATTTTGGGGTCGTTGGAATCTGATTTTATCCGATAGTCGTTCTGGTAAAGCGTTTATATACGTGTCCAGTGCCATTTCGTCATACATTTTTGTTTTTAAATGTCTAACGTTTTGATCGGGTTCTTCGATTTTTAATTTTGTTAGTATTAAACTTCTCACGTCTTAGCTTTTCATTCCGAATTGGTAGGGGGATTGGTTGTGTTCTATTCTAAGGTTTATTAGGTCTCGTACCAGGCATTTTATGTTACGTTGGTCTCCAAAATATGCAACTAGTAGCTGTTTAAACTCTTGCCATTCCTGTAAATCGTCCCTACTGGCGATTAAGGTTAGTGCCCTTCCGGTTAGTTTACTTATTATCAAGCGTATAAGCAATGAATTCCTTTCGTTATCTCCGGGTTTGTAGAAGGTTTTTAGGAACATTTCGGCTGCTCCAATAAAATTTAAAAGATGTGCTTCCTTGCCATCAAATATCTGTATTGTCTCCAAATAGAGTCGCATGTCTGTGCTACTCATGTTGGTTAAGGGTTGTTTCCGATTTTGGGTATTTTCAAAAAAAATTATTTTTTTTTGAATTGAGGTTGATTTCGCTATTTTTATCGTTATTTTTGCTTCGGATTTATTAATTTTCCGTTTGGGTTTTGAAATTTCAAATTTTGTAAAAATTGGGGTTGATTTTCTATTTGTAACGTTAATTTTGGTTTGGTTTTATTAGTTTTCCTTTTAGATTGAATAATTTCGAATTTTGTAAAAATTGGGGTTGGTTTTGCTATTTGTGACGTTAATTTTGGTTTGGGTTTATTAATCTTTCATTTAATTTGGGTAATTTTGAATTCTGTGAAAATTGGGGATAATTTTCCTATTTGAAACGTTAATTTCGGTTTGGGTTTATTAATTTTTCATTTAGGTTAGGTAAATTCAAATTTTGTAAAGATTGAGATTTATTTTGCTATTTTCAGCGTTATTTTTGGTTTGGATTTGTTAATTTTCAGTTTAGATTGGGTAAATACAAATTTGGTAAAAATTGAGATTTATTTTGTTATTTTCAGCGTTATTTTTGGTTTGGATTTGTTAATTTTCAGTTTAGATTGGGTAAATTCAAATTTGGTAAAAATTGAGATTTATTTTGCTATTTGCAGTATTAATTTTGGTTTTGATTTGTTAATTTTACGTTTAGACTGCGTCTGGTTATTTTTAGAATCGTAGTCGCTGTTATTTGTATTTAGTTAAACAGTGCGGTGATGTACTTGTGAGATTTATACTCGATAATGTTGATTTAATTACCGTAGTCTTGAATTTGCCTGTTTCTGCTTTCTGAAGAATCTGAAATGGATGGATTTGTTCTCGCTTAGCTTTGTGTTAGTTTAATCTGTTAATTTGTAATTAATACTCTTTCCGTGGGTTGAGTTGCATAAACGTACAGTTCGTATGTCTTGAATTCTAATTATGACTTGCAGGTCAATTACTTCTGCACTTTATTGTTGCAATTAAATACTAAAAGATGTAGACTTTGTTACTTTGTAATAATTGCGTACATATGACTATACTTGTTGAGGTAATTAACACTTACAGGTGTTAATAGGAATCAAACACTTCACTTTGGTACTCGCTGAATGCTTGCATAAATGATACGTGTAGTTATTTTTAGATGTCTCGGTGTTCAATTATAATGCTTGTTGGTAATTGGATCTCTCCCTAATGTTAGTTTTCAGGTGCAATTATGAGCGTTTTAATTAAAGCTTCTTATGATGACCGTTTAACTTCACTCAGATAATGCACTTTATAAATGATGAGTAATTTTTAATTAAGGATAGTTGTAATTTTACGCGCTTTTATGGATTAATTACTTGTGGGTATTAATGCAAAAACTACGTTACTTTAGTTCTGAAAGTTATTGCAATTCTCTGAGGTTTTAAGTGTATAATAAAGGATGCTTCTTTCGCGACTTTGCTTTCTTAGGTGGTTTTAGATTACCGTGGTTTTAGGTTACTGTAGCAGAGTGTTTTGCTATAATTTATAAAGTCAATGGTTTAAATAATCGTTTCGTAACTGCTTGTTCGAATTAGCTTTGAAATTAATTTGCTTTTTGTCTTTTAGTTTACCGGATTGAAAACGTGCTTTTGAATCGCGCTGGTTAATGTTTCTTTTTTGGTGTTAGTGAATGTGCGCCCGTTATTTTGGTTTACTTTGAGTT
The DNA here is from genome assembly GCA_036346225.1 of Platerodrilus igneus. Classification (NCBI taxonomy): domain Eukaryota; kingdom Metazoa; phylum Arthropoda; class Insecta; order Coleoptera; family Lycidae; genus Platerodrilus; species Platerodrilus igneus. The sequence continues at coordinate 20,409,610 of JARFIW010000089.1, read as the reverse complement.
TGTTTTAATAATTGTGGTAAGAATCTCTTAAATATCAAGTCTCATTTGCTTTTTAAAAAAAAAATCTCTTTAAAATTCAAGTTTCATAGATTAATACTTTCTCAAAATAAGGTCTCTTTTTTTTGAAAATAATTCTCTTTGTAACTATTTTCAAAACAATATTCATAAAATAATATTCATAACATAATAATAAAATAATAATACTAGCATATATCAATTATAGTTTCTGGTTTAAATTGGTATAAAATGGAAATGAACTTACATTAATTTCATCTGTTTCTTTGGTGGGCTCGATCGATGCTGTATCTTGCCCACCTTGGTTTGTTTGTTGGATTTAGACGATTCTTGTTCTTTGTCCAACTTGGTTTGGGTTCTGCCAAAATTTCGTATTAAAATTCTTGGTCACCAATCTTCCGATTTTTGGATTCTTAGTGCCCTTTTGACATCCGTTAAGACTGCGCCAGTTAAGGTTCGGGCCTTTGGAGCTGTGTTTTTAAAAAAACAACTTCAAACTCTTAACACATTTATTTGATTTGAAACAGAAATTATGGTGAAATTTGGAATAACTTGTACATAATAACTTTAATAAAAAATAATTAATTGTACTGGTAAGTAGCTTGAACAACGAAGTATGGAGTTCGAAGACTGACTGCCGGGCATTGAGCTCCCGGGCTTTTTATAATAACCTGCCCCTCACACGGCTGTGGGAACTTGCAGATCTCATGTCTGCGTTTCTCTTAATTGTACACTTTATTACAATGTAACAACTTAATTTTAAGTAATTGCGGTATGTTAACCGTCTGTGACCTGCCACCTGCAGTATCACTGCCCTCACGGATGCAAAGTTGCATGTCCGTTCTCATGAACTGTCGATAACCTCTCTGGGTTATCCTTGTATTACAATGTTGCAATGAACTTATACTTTATTTAACAATTTCTAATAATTCCTATTAGATTCAATAATTCAATATATATAGGTAATTGGGGGATACATAACTCGCGTAAACCCAAATTGGTCTTCTTCTAATATTTTTTCAGCTCGTTTTTCCATTCGTCTTTGTACAATTCTAGTTAATATTTTTGACACGTGTGCTCTCAGACTTATTGTTCGAGAATTTTCACATTTATCCGCGCTTCTCTTTTTTGATATAGTTACTATGATGTTACGTTTGAAATCTTTGGGTATCTCGCCTATCTCTTATATATAGCTTACATGTTAGAGGAAACGTTCTTAGATTTTTGCTTGCACCTTATCTGTACCCGGTGCCTTACAATTTTTCAGAACCTTTAATGCTAATTCAAACTCATCTCTAAGTATAGGATATCCCAAGTCATCATTTTCAGTGTCAGATTCCTGTTCTAATGCAGTTAGTTCCCCTCCTGCACATAAATTTCCTGTATATTCTTGCCATCTAACCACTTTCTCTACATTTTCTATATTGACGTTTCCTCTCGCATCCTTTATATTTTTGCTATACGGTCTTATATCCCTAAATTTCATTTTAATTAGTTTGTATGCTTCGTCTGTCTTTCCTATTTCTATCTTAGTTTGTACCTCTTTGCACTTTTCATCAATCCATTGTTCTTTAGCTTTCCTGCATTTGCGAATAATTTCCCATTTTATAGCTTTATATCCCTGTTTTCCCGTTTCGTCTGATCTACTTTTGTATTTTCATCTTTCTTCTATTAAATTCATGATATCTTTTGTTATCCATAGTTTCTTATTTTTTTTTTGTGTATACCCCCGAATATCTCTGGCCGCCATGTCTAAGCTGGGTTTAATGTCATACCATTCTGTTTCTACTTCCTTATTATCAAAAATGTTCCCGATATCGTCAGTAATTCATTTGACTACTTTTCAAATCTTTCGCGGATATCTTTATATTTTAGTTTCTCAAAGTCAAAGTGGGTTTTTCCATTTCTTTTTTTTAAATTTTTAAATTTAAGAGCAGCCTTCATAATCACGATATTGTGGTCAGTGTCTATATCAGCTTCTGGGTAGCTTCCAGAGTCTTTTACTTGATTCCTAAAGAGTTGTCTAACAATACTGTAATCTATATGATATCTTCCTATAACTCCTGGTATTTTCCACGTGTATCGTCTTCTAGCAAGATGCTGAAATAATGTGTTTGTGATGATTAAATTATTTTTGTTGCAAAATTCTACCAACCTATTTCCCCTGTCGTTTTTCGTGCCTAAACCAAATAAACCTACTATCGCTCCTTCCCTACCATCATCTACCACTGCATTAAAATCCCCGTAATTATTAAATTTTCATGTCCTTATACGTATCTTAGTATGTCTTGGATATCTTTGTAGATCGCTTCTACCTCTTCCTCACTGTGGCTGGAGATGGGCATATATACTTGTATTATTACTGTATTTACCGGTTTAGATTCTAATCTAAGCACGAGTACTCTATGGTTCTTTTGTAAGTAGTTTTCTACACAGTACTTTATCTTTTTTTGCTAAACTATCCCCACACCAGAATTTCCTTCCTCTGAGCTTGTATGAATTACCCTGATGTCTCCACTCCAAAAATCTCCCGCCTCTGGCCACCGAACATTGCTGATCCTTACTATGTTTAGTGCTAACCTTTCCATTTCAATTTTTAATTTCTCTAGCTTACCTACTTTCTTCATACTTCTGACACTCTACGCTCCGACTCGCAGAATATTCCCGATTCGTCTTCTAAGTTTTCCGATCACATCCTCCGAAATAATTCTCTCCCTGAGATCCAAATGGGGGACTATTTTACCTCCGGAATTTTTTACCTCAGAGAATGCCATCATTTTAAATACGATTTAAGTACGCTGTGTACTTGGGAGGTAATGTGGTGGTTTTCTTTTGCCTTTCATATCGCGGTAGTGTGTCTTAGAATGCCATACCGACTCCTATGGTCTCTGCCAATCTAAGTACCGAAAGAACCGCTGCCCTCTTTCGGGGACCCGTCTTAGTCTGGTTCCTTACTAAAGACCCTACTAATTTGGTTGAACCTGTAGTTTGGCTTTTAGATCACCGCAACGCGGAAGCCATTCCACCTGTTCTAGTAATCTAGAACTTCTTCAAGGTGCAGGTCCATTCGGAATGGGAACTTTCACTATAAATATAATATTAATGTTACTGGAAAACCTTGCTGGATTTACTTTTTGAAGTGAGTTTTGATTTGTCAGTGTATTTCTACAATTTGTTTTCAAAAGCAAACCGCTCAACATAGCTTATTCCAGCACTCCATAACTGAAAATAATAGTAAGCATGATTAATTTGAAATTTTAAACTGAGGAAGTCAGAGTTCTGACAGAACTTTTACATTTGTTCGTGCGCTAAGGTTATACGGAAGCGTTTATGTCCTACTTCGATAACTTTAATTAGGGACCTTTTTGGTAACCCGTTCATTAATTCCTCTCTTGAAGGTTTCTAACAACACGCTCCCACACTCGATTTGTTCCTTAATTGTGCATAACAATTTCGGTACCTACTTATTTATTAACCACAGAATTTGATTGTGTTCGCATACTAAATTATTTAAATGAAGTTTAATGAATCGACAAATTTTAAAAATGAAACGTTACCGAATGTTAAATATAACTCTGTGAAGGGTAGAGATTAACACAATAGCACATAAACGGCATTAGAAAGGTAGGAAGTTTAATGATGTTGCAATATAATAAATCAATATAGTAAGCACGTCTTATGACCCAATTGTAATTAAGGGTATCGTAAAAATAAAACCTGCATATTAAATGTATAATAAGCAAAATTACATACAATGCACTATTGATAATTATTATAGATTTTAAGAAAGTACTGCTTTGGGGCTTAACTAACAGGTATTATGCAATCTTTCGATCTTCTTATTCTGGGTGTTTAAAAATAAAATAACTGTATGGTATCAAAGTGTGCAATGGTTGGTTTTGGATGATTTTATTATGACACGCTTTTGATTGATTTTGTTGATAACTAAATCTTTAAGACATATTTGTGAACGCTATTGCTAACTGGAAACTAATGTAAAATTGAGTGTAGTGAAGAATGTTTTGCTGTACCGCAACACTGCGGGTGCTCTTAATACATACTGAAATAATACACAGAGTACACTATAGAGGCATAACTGTGTAACAATTTTATTTTTGGCATAACTGTGTAACAATTTTATTTTTGATAATAAATCCCTCCATAAAATTGCGAGAATAATATAACAATTTTATTAACAACAATAGTAAATTGCATTCAACAACAATAGTAATACGTTAAGCCCGCATCGGACGCCTCGGCCGCCCGAGCTAGTTTTGTAGGTAGTCGGCCATATGTAGTAGAAGCATTAACATGTACCCTAGATTGCAGGCCGGCAATTTGCGAATCCACTTCAATGACTGAACACATCTTCGAATAACGGTCGGTAACGTATATAGTTTGTTAACTTGTTTAATTTGAGATAATTTATTTAGCGCGACAACTTATAATGCGACAACTTATAATGCGACAACTTATAATGCAACAACTTACAATGCAACTCTTAGAACACGAAATTTAGAATACGAAATTTAGAAGGCAATTTTTAGAAGACGACACTTGGAATGCAAACTTTTAAGACACACAAGGACAATGTAAAGATGCTACACTAGGAAGGCGGCGTAATTCAATTTCGGGATTACAACGGCTGCAGAATGTATTGTAACAGGATTTGATTCGACACGTGGGACGAATTCATGGTAGAAGTTGTTTTGGATGAATTTGGTTCACACTACAACGCTGTTATCGTTGCTTGAAATAACGAGGATCTCATCTTTCCTTGCAACAATGCGACAAATGCAGTTTTGGTTCGTAGATAGCTATAAGTTCTTTTTATGTGTTTCAAACTAGGAACACGTTAATTTGTTTTAATGCGTAAAAGCATGAATATTGTAAAAGTTTCAACTAATTGCTGAGCTGGATTTTCCAGTATTAAAACTAAAGTTTACTGATTTGATGTTTTAAGAAAACAACACGCGTGGCTCATTATGGATCGTCGGTAACGTCAACAGGTGTTACTGACGTCATATATTTTTCTGCTGTGTACTGCTGACAGATGTATTTTTAAAGGCAAATGCCTCGAACAGCTTTAGTACAAGAGATGTAAACACGTCTATTTTTGTGATCAGCTTTATATAAATTAAAACTTGCATATGTAATTTAGAAAACTTGAATGCTAACATTTTTAGAACTTATTAATTTGTCATCTGCCTAAACAGATCTGCACAGGTCGGAACCCTATTTGTATAACGAGTTCACGTTATACTGTAAAGTATTTGATTAAAAATAATTAAGATAAACATGAAGTTGAAAGCTATAGAGTGATACAGTTATTGATTAAATTTTTGTTACAAATCATATTATTTTAAAAGAGATTCTTTTTAGTAAACAATTGGTTCAAGATTAAAGTTTTTTATTTTGATCAAGTATGATCAAATCTAATAACATAAAGTTAACATCCTTATGAGTAAGAATTTGATGCCAATTTTATATTGGAAATACCTTTTTAACTACTTCTTTATGTATTTTTGCTGGACACAAATAGTGTTCCACTCTTTTATGTATTTAACTATTACAATTTCTTACAGGAGCTGCGTCTTATTTTATTAAGACAGGTTTTTGTCAGCGAAGGCGATCTTTTTTTCTTTGGGTCTCCACGTCCGCCCTTAGAAATATGCCATGCAATTATCATAATTAAGTCAGGACTTGGTGGCGCCTATTTGGTTTAGATTAAGTTTGATCTACAAACAGATTTTGACTCCCCCCCCCCCACCCCATTTCTTATAGCTCTGCCCAAGGAATAGACCCCTAGTTATGTCGGAAGACTTAGTTCACTGGCGCCCATTTAGAAAATTGGTAACACTGACGCCGCACATATAAAAAATATGCTTGAATGGCACCGGCAACGGTTAGGGCCCAGTTAAATTCGTTTCACTGCCACCCAACGTGGGCGTGCAGTTGATAAAAAGAAAATACGTTTCACTAGCGCCCATGAGTGAGGCCAGCTACATATATAAAAAATTATTTGTTTCTACAAGAAAAATCGTTTTACTGGCTCACAACGTGGGGCCAGCCTTATAAAAAAAATTCGTTTTAACTGTGTGTTAAATTTTTATCCGAAGACTGAAATAGGTAAATAAATTTTCTATAGTTTTATCTCTCTTGCACAATTAAAAAAACGTACTGTGGTGGCGCTACAAACAGCAAGTACGGGGAATGGCGGGAAACGTTTAAATTCAAATTTCCTAAATAGGTGGTATTTTTAAATTCAAAAATACATCTTAATCAATTCTTTATGTAAACTAAAATTATTAATTGTGCAACAAATGTAAAAATCACTGCTACATAATTAATTATGGTTCTAAATAAAGATTTGGTATTGAGTTTTATCTTTGACTGACAGTCTACGGTTTTATTTAAAATTTTAACCTACTCACAATCAGGGTTATACTAGCATCCTTCATATTGTGGTAGTTATGGTGTAAGAAATTCATGGAAATATGACAAACCAGTTAATTACCTTTTTTTTTATTAATGTACAAATATTATGTATTGTTACATGCCAAAATTGGCAATATACATTTTTAGATTTAGTTATAATTTATAAATTAAGTCCCACGTATTTTTAAATAAATTACGCCAACCTCCGTCATCCCTGACAGTCGCGTCTGCGCAAAAGTGACGCGGAGTGCGCGCGTGGTGTAAAAAGACGCCATTAAGCTGCGAGAGATGGACGAAGCAACAGCTATTTAGTGGGTGTTTTTTGTGTGTCTCAGGTGTGTAGGTTCCTTTTTGTCTTGCCTTGTGTCGTTTTTTACCGGCGTTCCTTCATCCCTTACGAGTGGAAAAGAGTTTTGGGACGGATGAAAATTTGATGTCAGCGGTGACGTGGCCCAACCTCACAAGCACTGAGGGATCCTGAGATTAAGCTACGAGATACCCACCATGTGAGTAATTTGTTTTGATTTAAATTGTGTACGCAAATTTATCTTAGATAGCCATTGCATCACCCTAAAAACGTGGTCGCTATAAGATACAATATGGCGGATAAATTTGCCGCGTAATTATGCGTTAAATTATGACAATGACGTGTAGATATTCGGGAGTATAACAATGGCGTCCTTAGACATGTTTGTTGAAATTAAATCCCTTTATAATTAACCTTATTTTAACTTGTAAGATATTAGCTTTGAAAATGTTTATATTTTTTTAGGAAAAATGGTTTGTTCACTGAAAATTGATAATTAATTATGTTTGATTTCTAGTGACTTTTGATATTTAATATGGCAATCTTTAAATTTTAGTTACTTTTTTATGTGGTGTCAGCATTGGAAGAAGCATTAAATGTCAATTTAACTGGTTGAAATTGTCACCTTGGTTACTTGTTTGTTTACTTTCACTAACCTTAAAAATGCAGTTTCAAGTTTAATGTAATTTACTTTTCCTTTTTAAAAACAGTATTATTTAAATTTTCCTTTATAAAAATAGTTTATATCTATAAAGTGTTTGACAATTATTACCTAACCTAACTTGTGAGTGAACTAAAATATGTTACTTTGGAGATACATTATTTATCTATCCAGTAAGTATTGTTATTTATAGATAATTTACGACTGAAATTGCTCCATTTGTCATTCCTTCTCTTAAAAATTTTTTAAAACCACATTAAATTTGATGAAATAATTATCTTGAACTTGAATTCCCTTAGATTACTAAAACTTGCCTTTTGTAGGCAACGGGAAACCACCACATTATCTCCCAAGTACACAGCGTACCTAAATTATAATAAAATGATGGCATTCTCTGGGGTAAAATATTCCGGAGTTAAAATAGTCCCCCAGTCGGATCTCCGGGAGAGGACTACTTCGGAGGATGCGATCGGAAAGTTAAAAATAAGAGTCGGGAACATTCTGCGAGTCGGAGCGTGGAATGTTAGAAGTATGAAGCAAGTAGGTAAGCTAGAGAACCTAAAAATCGAAATGAATAGGTTATCAAAAGATATAGTAGGGATCAGCGAAGTTCGGTGGCCAGAGGCGGGGGATTTTTGGAGTGGAGACTTCAGGGTAATTCATACAGGAGCAGAGGAAGGAAATTTGGGCGTGGGGATAGTTATGCGGAAAAAGATAGGATACTGTGTAGAAAATTACTTACAAAAGAACGAAAGAGTACTTATGGTTAGATTAAAATCTAAACCGGTAAACACAGTAATAATACAATATTGGTATCTGACAAGTGTAAACCCGCCATAGGGTCGCCTCAGATCCATATACAAACTTCATAGAACAACATTGGTATCTGACAAGTGTAAACCCACCATAAGGTTACCTCAGAACAATGTTAAAATCTACCAAAGAGGTAGCCTAAATCATAATGATTTCCCCTTCAAAATAAATATAAAAAAACGACTACTTAAGCCTTTTAATAATGCAATTGCACACTTCTTTAATAACCATCCTCTAAATTGTATAAATAGAAACATGTTAAAATGTTTTCCAATTCCCAAGTTATTGAATTTTTACAATAAAATTAATCAGCTGATTTCACGTTAAGCGTATTGGCTACCTAAAAAAGTCGGTCCCAGGCCGTAACACAAATTGAAGGCAATTATTCATTTAAACTTTAAAAATTTTGCTTAGTGTACTCAAACCAAATATTTCAAACATCAATAAATCAAAGTCACCTTCAATTTGTGTCATAAATGTCAAACTTGAAGTTTTTATTATTTTGAAAACGATCCTAGGTTATGGATCGAAACGTTAATAAAGATAATTTTAAAAACTATGAGTGGTTTAATACCCAAAGAAGATTAAGAAGAATACTAAACAAACCACAACAAACATACAGGGAGTATATACAAGTATACATGCCCACCTCTAGCTACAGTGACGAAGAGGTAGAAGCCATCTACAAAGATATCGAAGACATATTAAGATACGTAAAAGGACAGGAAAATTTAATAATTACGGGGGATTTTAATGCCGTGGTAGGTGAGGGTAGGGAAGGAGCAGTAGTAGGTTTATTTGGTTTAGGCACGAGAAACGACAGGGGAAATAGGCTGGTAGAATTTTGTGACAAGAACAATTTAATCATCACAAACACATTATTTCAACATCATGCTAGAAGACGATATACGTGGAAGATGCCAGGAGATATAGGAAGATATCAAATAGATTACATTCTTGTTAGACAACGGTTTAGGAATCAAGTAAAAGACTGTAGAAGCTACCCAGAAGCAGATATAGATACTGACCACAACATCGTAATTATGAAGGCCGCACTTAAATTTAAGAATGTGAAAAAAAGAAACGGAAAAAGGCACTTAGACTTAGAGAAACTAAAAGATAAAGGTATTCAAGAAAGATTCGAAAAAAAGTCAAATGAATTGCTCAAAGATATCGAGAAAATATCGGATGCTAAGGAAGTAGAAACAGAATGGAATAACATTAAATCCAGCCTAGACATGGCGTCCAGAGATATTCTGGGGTATACACAAAAAGAAAATAAGAAACCATGGATAACAAAGGATATCCTGAATTTAATAGAAGAAAGACGAAAATACAAAAATAAATCAGACCAAAAGGAAGACAGAGATACAAAGCCATAAAATGGGAAATTATTCGAAAATGCAGGAAAGCTAAAGAACAATGGATTGATGAAAAGTGCAAAGAGATACAAACGAAGATGGATATAGGAAAGACAGACGAAGCATACAAATTAATTAGAATGAATTTTAGGGATATAAAACCGTATAGCAAAAATATAAGGGACGCACAAGGAAACGTCATCATAGAAAACGTAGAGAAAGTGGGTAGATGGCAAGAATATATAGGGAATTTATATGCAGGAGAGGAACTAACTGTATTAGAACAGGAATCAGACATTGAAAATGACGACTTGGGATATCCTATACTTAGAGATGAGTTTGAATTAGCATTAAAGAGTCTGAAAAATGGTAAGGCGCCGGGTACAGATAAGATGCAAGCAGAAACTCTAAAAGCCGCTGGACAAGCAGTAACAGAACGTCTCTTCCAACTTGTAAGCTATATGTATGAGACAGGCGAGATACCCAAAGATTTCAAACGTAGCATCATAGTAACTATAACAAAAAAGAAAGGCCCGGATAGATGTGAAAATTTTCGAACAATAAGTTTGACAGCACACGTGTCAAAAATATTAACTAGAATTGTGCAAAGACGAATGGAAAAACGGGCGGAAGAAATACTAGGAGAAGACCAATTTGGGTTTAGGCGAAACAGGGGAACACGGGAGGCTATTTTAGCTCTGAGAGTGATAATGGAGAAAACAATAGAAAAAGGGGAAAGCGTGTATATAGGGTTTGTAGATCTGGAAAAAGCATTCGACAATGTAAAATGGAAAAAAATGTTTGAAATACTAAAAGAGATTGGAATGAGTTATAGGGATAGACAAATAGTACATAGCTTATACAAAAATCAAACAGCAGTAATAGAATTAGAGCAGGAACGTAGAGAAGTAAACATTAGGAAAGGGGTGAGACAGGGATGTGCCCTATCCCCATTGATTTTTAACTTGTACATAGAAGAGGCAATGAATACTGTCAAATGCAGGAAGACATTTGGAATTACTATGCAGGGACAAAAAATTGATATGCTTAGATTTGCAGATGATATAGCGGTACTAGCGTCTAGCAAGGAAGAGTTAGAAGCTGCTCTTAATGAAATGGAAACGGTTCTAACAGAAACATACGGTATGAAAATTAACAAAACTAAAACTAAAGTTCTAGTTTGCAAAGGTAGGGAAAATAAATCAAAAACAAGAATACAAGTATTTAACACGAACTTACAAGAGGTTAAGGAATTCTGCTACCTAGGAAGCCAAATAACGCAAGATGGGAAAAGCACAAAAGATATAAAACAAAGATTAGCACAAGGTCGTGCTACATTTAACAAGAAAAAGCAACTACTGTGCTCAAAGACCACAAACATAGAAACAAGGAAAAGATTGCTTAAAACATATGTGTGGAGCACAGCACTGTACGGCTGTAAAGCCTGGACAGTAGGAGAAGCGGATAAGAAAAAGCTAGAAGCCTTTGAAATGTGGTGCTACAGACGTATGATGAAGATATCATGGACAGACAAAGTTAAGAACGAAGAGGTACTAAAAATGGCAGGGGAAGAAAGAAATATGTGGAAAACGGTAAAAAATAGGAGAGATAGGATGATAGGCCACATACTACGGCATGAGGGAATAGTGCGAAATATATTAGAAGCAGAGATAGGAAAAAAGAGAAGAAGAGGCAGACCTAGGCTAGACTACTCCACGCAGATAGTAAAAGATGTAGGCTGCAGGAATTTCAGGGAGATGTGTAGGCTAGCCCAGAATAGAAATCAATGGAGGTACGCATCCAACCAATCCCAAGATGGATAAACTAATGACGAGAAAATAACTGTGCTTAAACATGATGATTACTATAAGTAACTACAAGAATTGGTTGGACAACATTCTCAAATAATGTTAAGTGTGTGAAAGGATTTACTGGAAAACCATTATTTCGGCAAATATCTAAGTGTTGGGGGATCTTGGTATCCACAGGTTGCTTACCCCTTCACTGAATCTCGGTGAAATAGGGCATAAAATTAGAAAACAATAGAAGGGGAACGAGCTGTATACACAGTCTTTTGAAATGCTGTGCTTCAGATGTATGAGGACGATAGCATGGACAGACAAAGATAATAACAAATAGGTTATAGAAATAGTAGGGAAACAAGGATATCTGGGGAAAAAGATAAGAGAAATAGAAGGGCAGAATACGTTCTAAGGGATTTTTGGGTAATAGTATGGGATATATTACAAGCAGAGATAGGAAAAAAGAGGTAGATGTTGACCTAGATCAGATAGTGATAGATGCAGACTGTGCAAATTTCAGGGAAATCTGTAGGTTAGTTCAGAATAGGAAACAATGATGGTACGCGTCTAACCAGTTCCAGGACTGAAGACCTAATGATTATGAACTGGTATTTATTAAAATAAACCGGAATAATTAGTTTTTACGGATTTTTTTAGAAAAAATTTATTTTCTTAAAAAACTATTATCGTTTATTTGCCTTAATCTTATCTTAGTATATCTACTTCCTAAAATACAGTAATATGATGAATCCGTCACATCTTAAATCTCTTGAAACGATCTTTGAACTTGAATCACGCAGTATCCAACCTGCGTCGAACCAAAACGACAGACGTTTGCAATTAAAGGCCGTATTAGCACAAGAAGCTGACGGACAATTAATTTCTCGTACACTAACTTCAGATTTATCACAAAATGCATTTGAGATCAAACAATTTCTAGACGATATTAATAATATAGTTCATAAAATTAATCCAGCACCATCAGATCTAGAATAAAAACGTATTAGCTTTCGTATAATACATTTAAAGCAACGGTTAGACTTGTTATCATTACTTAAGGTAAACAGGTTTGGAAAAGAAATCATGTCTTATCTGATGCTACAAAAAATTCTCTTCGAAATTAGCTCCAAAATTCATTTTATGTAAGGTTATTCGCGTTATTAGTCCACTTATCTATGAACTCCAAGACGTCGAAGGAAAACGTCAAGGAAAGTGACATATCAAAGACCTTAAACCGTTCTCTGCTGACCCTAATGCTAATTAATTTTCCTACGTTTCATTTCTTTAATGGACTACCAAATGTTTTTTGTTCCCGTCTTGAATTTGTTACCTATATTTATTCGCTTCTTTTCTCATACAGCATTTACTCTCTACACTTTTGCCTTATTTACCTCATTTTAGTTATCTTTTTGCTAGCTATTAATTCTTTCTTGAAATTATTGTCAGCCACATGTCTGTTTGTTATATAGGTTCTTCAATATAACTCTGTCGCTTCATCTAATCAATCCTGGCACCTTTTCTGCATCATTTTATTTTGTCTTTTAGCATTTATCGTACGTTGTTTAATTTCGTGGTGATTGTTGTAACTTTGGTTGGAGTAACTCATTGAATTGTTATGATTGGTTTTAGCTGATGTTGAGTGGATGCTTTTTTCTTTGGACTCACATAGGAGCCGCGGCCTATGCCTTTGTAAGAAACAGTCCATATTCGCAGTTGCAAAACTATGAGTTTATATTCCATCCGTTTTTCCTCTGAATTATTACAGTCGCTTGCTTTATTCTATATCATTACTTGTTTTTTCTTCTGTTAAGTCATCAGAACATATAAACAATTTTTTTGTTTTTTATATAACTTCGTGGTGAGGTGCTATCGCTTTTTATCAATATCTTATTGAATTCTTGGTTGTTTTTAGCATATTGGGACAGTATGGTTGTATTTAACTGCTTATAGTTAGGTATTCCTGTGTGTTTATGGCGTTACCGTTTCTGAAAATTACCTTGGAACACTTGGTTTTTTAAAGTGAAGATACCTGAAGTGGTACTTTTAAGTTGGTTGTTTCAACTTTTTGTCTGATCTTCTTATCGCAGTGGATGCGTTCGTTAGGAAGATGATCGTACTAGTTCTCATCGGGAATCTAGTAATTTTTTTTAACTTATGTGTCTTAATTTGTCTGATAAACACAGCAGGTGGTCCTTCAGGCCGATCTGTGTTTAACAGGGACAACTCTCTACCGTCTCTCGGACGCTTGTCCAAAATTCTATTTTTTTCTTATCTCGCTGTCTCCGTTTCCGTCTTATTCTTCATTCGGTAGACCTGTTCTTGTCTCGGAACACCCGTCTACCACATAAGACTGATTTTTCCCTCACTCCGGGCTACTGACCACATTGGCTGGTTGAGTAGCGCTTTTCTATCCACCTTTTTCTATCGCTATTGCTCAATGCGAGCCCTTCTTTTATTCTCTTCTTCCTGTAAGTCACTAGTAAGTTCCAAAATGCTTACCTCCCTCTTTTTACCTTTCCTATATTTCTATTGCCTTTTCATTTCCGTTAGTCACCGTGTGGTTGCGCGGGGAGTTTTTATGAACACCTGCACCACGTCTCTGGGAATCTTTCGTGAGGTCATGCGGTGCCGCTATCAGCCGCACGTGGCCGCTGACAGTGAAAGTATGTATGAGTGTGTGAATGTGTGAGTGTAAGTATATAGGAGTATGCCTTATCGATCTTAATCGACGCCGGGTGCAGGGATGGCCTTTTCCTGTCTCTCGTACCGTTTATCTAACAGGTCTGCTTCACAGACCTCTTTTTTCTAGGGGGGTACGAGTACTTTCCTACGTAACGGCTTTAAGGGGCCACTCTCTTTTGTATCTTTACGATGAAGGACAAAGCGGCTTGGTAAGCTGGGGAATTCTACGCTATATTTTTAAAGCTTATAGTTGTAGCATGCCTTAGCGTAATGCAACGTTTTGGATCCCTCAAATGCTATCTAGTTTTATCTTAATATCTCTATCTTACCTATTATCTTTAGTAATAACTTGAGATTTTGTCTTACTTTCTTTTCTTGTCCTAACGTTTGGTATTTATGATCAGACGTAGGAAAACTTCTGAGTATTGATGGTAGCAATGTAATTTGTTAGGTTAGCAGTGTAAGAAATTAGTAAGATGGAACTGTTGGTAAATTTGTTAATTCGCAACCATGTCATTCAAAAGTTTTGATCTATACTGTTTATTAAGTCAGAGTACCAACATACAAATTTGTAAAATGTATAGTAACTTACTTTCTCGGGCATTTTGAAATTTGGGCACTTTTTTGCCAAATCAGAAACAGTTAAAATGAAATGCTTATGTGCGTGTGCACAAAAAAAAACTGCAAAGTTAGCTTTAGGTTATTGTAGAAATGTTAGGCGACTTGTCGCATTTGTTTTTAGCTGTAGTAAAGTTTTTTCTTTGCGATTGTTGCATGCCAAAATTGGCAATGTACATTTTTAGATTTAGTTATAATTTATAAATTAAGTCGCGCGTATTTTTAAATAAATTACGCCAACTTCCGTCGTCCCTGACAGTCGCGTCTGCGCAAAAGTGATGCAGAGTGCGCGCGTGGTGAAAAAAGATGCCATTAAGCTACGAGAGATGGACGAAGCAATGGCTGTCTAGTGTGTGTTTTTGTGTCTCAGGTGTGTAGGTTCTTTTTTGTCTTGCCTTGTGTCGTGCCTTTGCCTAGTGTTTTTTCATCAACTACCAGTGGAAAAGAGTTTTGGGACGGATGGAAATTTGATGTCAGCGATGACGTGGCCCGACCTCACAAGCACCGAGGGATCCTGCGATTAAGCTACGAGATACCCAACATGTGAGTAATTTGTTTTGTTTTAAATTGTGCATGCAAATTTATCTTAGATATTGCATCACCCTAGAAACGTGGTTGGTATAAGTTACAATATGGCGGGTAAATTTTCCGCGTAATTATGCGTTAAATTATAACAATGAGGTGTAGTTATTCGGGAGTATAACAGTATAGGGTCGAATCTACCGAAATCCAAATTACGCAGTTCTAAATTCTTCAAATACACTTTTCTCCAATTATCTGGAATACTTAGTACACTCGTTTCAGTTCTCAAACTCATAGGTTATTCACTCGAAATTCCAATAATGCGATTCTTATTAATCTTTTTAACTACACTTGGACTATTTATTACACTATTTAGTACATCACGTACGTCTTTAACTCATATCATTTTTGTATGGTCTTCACCCATCCAATGGACAATACCGTCTTGTCCACTTCTTCACTTGGTCGAGCCTGGCCCTTTCGAATCCATCTTCCTTGAATAGCATTAATCTTGGTGATTTTGGCTGTTTCGTTGGTATCTGTTGTTTCAAGTATGTCATTCCATTATGATGTTTTTGAGGATGGTTGATAGGGTAAGTAGCGTCCCAGATCTTCTTCTTGGTTGTTCTCCAACTATACGATATCCAAATCCTGGGTCCTTACATTTGATTTTCCAATGCTCCAACCAAAGGTACTACATTGGCCAGGAAGCGAGTTTTTTTACCTGGAAATTTTCAATTTTGCCGAACCCTTGCTGTTCCAAGCAAAGTAGGAATCTTTAACGTGCGTGACAACACTCACATACGGGACCTCTATTTTACCTCTCATCCGAACCAGGGCGTATTTTTGTGAAAAATGCCCGCCTAACATTTTTCAAGCGGACCGTGTCGGGATTTAAATCCGACAAATCCTGGGTCCTTACATGTGATTTTCCAATGCTCCACCCAAAGGTACTACATTGGCCAGGAAGCGAGTTTTTTTTACCTGGAAAATTTGGAATTTTGCCGAACTCTTGCTGTTCCAATCAAGGTAGGGATCTTTAACGTGCGTGACAACACTCACACACGGCACTTCCATTTTACCTCTCATCCGAACGAGGGTGTATTTTTGTAAAAATTCCCGCCTAACATTTTTCAAGCGGACCGTGTCGGCATTCGAACCCGGTACCTTGGGCGTAATAGTCACATACATACCACTACGCCACGGAGCCGCCCAAATACTGGGTCCACCGGCCTGTGCACTGAGAAAAGGATTTTGTTGCTTCAACTGAAAATTAGTTGATTCAATTAGAATTTTGGTTTGTATATAAACAATGATCTATATGCATTAAATAGAACATAATAAAATGTTGGAAAACCGATTTTGAAGCAAACAAACCTAAATTTGCACCACAATAATTATGGCATTTACTCAAATCGCTATTAATGTAACTTGAATGTTAGGTATCGTTACTTCAATTGCTTGTAGGTTTGATTTGAATTATTTAATACTTTTATCAAATAAACTGTTATGTTAAATCAACACGTTGAATATCCCACTTACATATAAAAATCATTGAAGCAAATACTTGAAAGGGTTTGTAGCATTAAAACAAACTATTCAAATTTTTCAACTAACCAAAAAGCGTCATTGATTTAACTAACCCATATGTTGAGCAGATAATAATTATTAAGCTAAGTGGCTAATAAGGTTAAAGTAATAACATTTTTGGTTTAATCAAACTTTTATTGTGTTGAATTGAAACATTTAGCTGTAAAATCAATCATTTTGTTGCGTTGCACATTGTTTAGAAATAGAATTAGTTTAAACATCCAAGGTAGTTTGGTTCAATATCCAGCTTGATCGATTCCGGCTTAATGAAGTTATTTTAACCATTTTTTAATACAATTTGGCGATCAACAAATGAGTTTGTTCATCCCTAACAGATTTTAAAAAAATATTGATTTAAAATAATTTCATTCAGTAACATTATCAAGTTGTATATTGAATCAAATCTCACCTTGAATGTTACATTAACCCTAGTTCATCCTGCATAATTTTCAATGTAGCTTCCACTTCAATTTTATAAAACTGACACTGATTATTGAAAGTTTGTTTATTCCTTGAGGTTGCCATTGATCTTTGAAGTTATACGTTCGCTTATATAGTTGAATGCTAAAAACAACAGCATTTAGTTATGGGCAATGAGACCAATTTATAAGTAGGTACTTACGTGTTTTTAGACGAAGAGATTTTGCTTAAACATAGTACAGCATACTAAATTTATCTTCCATGTATTTTTACAGTTAGTTGAAATACTTTTGTGGAAACTAACACAATAAACAATGCGAGGTAACGCTTGACGCCATGTTGACGTGTCGCAGTCGAAGGGTAGCAGTATATTAAAGATATAATGTGCGCGCGCAGTACAACCAATACGCAGTATCGCACACTTATGAAAACGATTGGAGTTCAACGAATAACCCGACGTTTGATTTGGCAATCGTAGTTTATTTAAATCAACAAGCTAAAGTACGTTTGTTTCAATGTTAAATTTGTTACAAAACGTGTTCATTTTACAGTTTTTTCAGCATTCATTTAACTAAAATGGATTTTTTTCAACATTAATGTAGTATTGGACTAAAATATGAAATTTGTTGACAATATTAGTTTGTATTAAATACGACTGATGTTGAATGAAATTCACTTTTGCATTCTTTTATTAACCAACTGTTATTATGCATTCAAACAAACAAATTTAAGTCAACTAATTTTTGATGTTAGTTTAACCATCTACAAGCGGTTCAGTGAATATAGTTTCGTTTAGAACGACTAAAAAATACTTGATCAAATGTTTTACTCTTCAAAACAACAGAATTGGTTGTATCAACCAAATCACTTTTCTCAGTGTGGTTTTCGACAGACAGGATGGCTATTCGCCACAAGCTGCTCCATCGTCAGGTAGTTCGTCGAATAGGACTAACGAATGTGCATCCCCAACGATTTCTCTTGTATCCTCATTGATTGGCGCCCTGCATAGCTGAAAAACTCTCTTAAATTGTCACAGTTACCCTGCTCACCTTGTTTCGCACAGAAGCGAAGGTAGATGGGTGTTGATTCCGGGAGATCTGCTACTGGAATGTTTTCTTGCCTCTTTTTGTTTGACATTTTATATTCATAACTTTAGTCATATGACCCGTTCTACGAAACAAAGTACTAGTAGCATTCATTAACCAACACGTGCCACGAGGTTAGACCAACTACATAGGTTTTTTGTTATTGCAATTATTGACGAAATCTTATTTTAAACTTAAATTTTAATTAGTTTAGAAAATTTTACATTACTATATATTCATATTTTTTTATAAATATTCTCTAAATTTCATAATATTGTAGTACTACCGCTTTGGAATTTGCTAGGACCGACAGGCATTTCTTTCCCGCTTAATTTAAAATTTCAAAGGTTGTTAGATATAAATTACTCAAAATTAGTATTTATCTTTATGTATTATGACCGTATCTGGATTGGATAATTTTAATAAATGTTTTCTAGTTTGTGATGAGCCTAATTTAAAGTAAACTTTATAAATTCTTATTTATTTTGGTATATTAATTGGCGTTACGATATTAATTTCAATTTTAGGATTGTATCTAATTTAATAGACACTTATAAATGTACATACCTAAATAATAATCCAACTAATGAACTAGATATACAAACTAATCAGCCTTACGCTTAATACTATACTCAAGAGAAAGAATATTATATTTAAAGTATATATTTACAAATCAACTAGTCTTTGGAACATTTCATCTCCTTTGGAAGTATCTGGTATAATATCACTTAAGTTTTGTACTTTTGCTACATCAAACTCACACTCAGGTACTTCGTTATCATACCATAAATTCCTCGGTGTCGGTGGTTTGCCCAATGTTGAATGAATTGGTTACACTGTCTAGCACGTCCATCTGTGGTCCGTTCCCTGCTAGTTGTGCGGCTGTTTGGGTCTTTTGGATGTAGGCCCCTTTTGGCACTTGATCCCTCCTGATCAGACAGCAGGAGGCCCCGGTGTCGAGCAATGCTTGTGGCGATTTCTTGTCTACCTGTAGCTGGATTCTGGGTAGGTAGGCCTTGGTGTAGGTTGCGTTAATCATGTCTGTTGCGGTCGAACGGTGTGGTGAAGTGGTTCGGCCGCTGGTTTATTTCCCGACCTCCTGGCGGGGCAGTCTTGGTGCCAGTGTCGCTGGGGACGGAAGTGGCATCGTGGAAGTGGATCCTCGGTCCTCCGGTCGTTCTACGGTCTAGGATTCGTCGGTCTGTTGGTAACTGTTGTGCGTGTCATCTCCTTGGTATTCGCCTCGATCCTGGTTAGGCGGGTCACCATTTCTAGTATCGTAGTGGAAATGTGACACTGGATCAGGTTTTGCAGTGTTGGAAGCAGCAAGTCGGTGAGTAGCTCCAGGAGTGTCTTGGTGCTTAAGAACGCCGTAACTGCGTGTGTGGTTATTTGTTTTGTGTCGTAATATTAAGCGGTGAGTTTGGCCTTGATGGCTGGGCTGTCGTACTCGTCTAGGAACAGCTTCCTAAACTGGTAGTAATCAGGATGAAACGCTGCAGATCCCCGCTGTCGTAGTAGATAGGTCGGCCTCGATTATTTCCATCTTCTGGAGGAACTCGGACGGGTCCTCTAGTGGTGTACCCGAGAAAGTTAGTTTCTCGGTGTCTGCTGTGGTGATGCGATGCAGGTCCTCCACTAGCATCTTAACGGTGGTCATTATTTGAGGTTGGGCGCCACTGGATTGTTTCAGTTCCAGAACTGTTGGTGGTGTTCTGCTGGTCCCCTGAGCAGGTGGACGTTGTTCGGAGACGTGCTGCATCTCGGCAGGCAGATTTACGTTGTGTATCTGGCTCCGTGTCTCAGCCATGATGTACTGGGTCCGTTACAGGCTCCTGCCCGTAATTGTCTTCTTTTGAAGGCCCCAGACGTTGGGCGACATTTGTTATCCGCGTGGATTTCTGATAACAATATATTATGCAACAATATTTGTATAACAATGAGGTTTGATTTTTATTTTTATTTATATATACAGTGATTACAAGCTAAACTAGAACATACATATATACAGGCGTAAAGTATTTGCAAGAATTTGCGTCGGTCCGCGGCGTCTCGGTACGCCTTCCTCACAGCGAACCTTCTGGGGGTCGTCTGGGTGGACGAGGGTTGGTTCTACGCCGAGGTGTCGCCTATGCAGCGTTGTAGCGTCGGCGTCGACTTGCTGCCTCGGGCTCAGAGCAGAGCCAAGGTCTTTTTCGACGGTGCCCCGGGATAGGAGAAGCGCCAGGGTGTCGGCGTCGTTGTGGTGCCTCGGGTTCAGAACAGAGTCGAGGTCTTCTTCGACGGGGCCCCGGGCTAGGAGAAGCACCAGGGCGTCGGCTTCGGTGGTTCTTCAGGCTAGATGAAGCGATGAGGGTTCGACTGTTTCTCTCTGGGCTAAGAGAAGCGCTAGATGACCGAGTCCAGTGACGGTCTGGTCGTAATCCGTCTGGTTTTATACTCTTCCTTGAGGCTGGTGGGGTGACGCGCAGCCAATCAGCGTGCGCGATTTTTATATGGGGGGTTGTAGTCATCATAAAAGGGGCGAACCGTGTTAAGCTATATATGGGGGTGTTGTGGTCGCGCGCCTTCCTTATAAGATGTGGATTGTCACGAGAACAAGGTCTGTGACAGTAAGAACAGCGACTATATTGTTCATTATTTAGGTGGGAGGATGTTGTAAATAATTAATTTTGTATAGATTGTGTTGGAATAAAAATGACAGTTCTGTTAAAACTATCGAAATATAGAGATTACATTTATTGCTTCTGATTATCTGTACTGATCATTAGAATTTCTTTCTAAATCAGTAACACACAATTGCGGCTGAAACGAAAAAGAGTCATCCTTTATATATAAATCGAACCAGTGGTGTCAACGGTAATAGGCGGGTAGTATATTGCCGACACTGCACATAAATACATTCATTTCACAACACATCAGCAACAAAAAGTATGCCAGACTTAGAAGACGACTTATCTAAAGGTTGCATTCGAACGAGGCCAACGACCCTGCGACGTCAAATAATTCCGGGTCCAGTACCGTCCAATATTCACACCTTCACAATTATTTCTCAATTTTGAGTTCTTTAAGAAATTGTTAAATACTTGCAGATCAACCGGTTTCGTTAACTTTTGGTTGCTTATTGTTTCTACAAATATTACATGATTGTGTCCTTTTTTGCACGTGCCATGCCCTAGCTAATTATTTCTAAATAAAGTTTTTCTTGGAGCGGAGGATTGGACAGTGTTGTAATCACATATGGATATTTGTGTCATGTTTTCTTGTTATAGTTTTTCTACTGCATTTATATTAATTAAATTAAACTTTAAGCTTAATAAATATTTAATTATTAAGCGCATAAAATTAAATGAGATCGTTCATCTAGAGTTCTAGACTATTTTATAACGCATTATCATCGAAATTTATTTTTTATCATTAGGTCACGTTTTTTATTAAATCAAGAAATAAATTTTATTACGACACCAGTTATTTAAGTTTTGATATTCTCGATGAGCAATCTTTCGTACATGATTCTTACTTTTTGATTAAAATATGTTTTAATATTTAATACATGACTCAAATATGTGTGTAAAATTTTTTAACAATTACTAGCAATTTGTCACAGTGTGACAAAATGAAAGATTTTCTAATTAGTTACTATATTTTATAAAGGTTGATGAACTTATATTAAACGCTTATTGACAAAAAATAATAAAGCAGTTACATCATATTTATTTGCCAAAACATAACCAGATAAAAGAATGTTTAAACGTAATCAGTTATCATCACAGTACAAATTCCAATCGATTTACTTTCACTTGCGTCTCATTATATATTTCAATTAATCTTTATTGTACTGTGAGTTGACTTGTCATAATTAATTTTTGGTACTTCCTTTGAAAAAGAAAGGTAATCGGTACACTCTAATTCAGGGCTCATTCTAGAAGGCTGGCCATCTGCGTAATTAAGTTATAGATGTCACTATATTCCTAAATTATTAAAATACTAGGTTTTATTTATTATGGTACATATAATTTCTTTTTTAGTGTACTAATATATGTAATACAATTACAGGAATTTATGACAACAAACCTAAATAACTATAAAGTAATAACATTGCAAATAAATTATATAGGTGAATAAGCTTTTATTATTTTCATAAGAGTTTATTTACAGACACATCTTATTTTTATTTTATTATACATTGCGGACTGCAAATAACTTGTCCTTTTATATATATATATATATATATATATATATATATATATATATATATATATAAAGACTAAGTAAGATGTTGTAAAATAATAGAATACAAATCGGGCTGGTAGTTATATAGCCATTAACAAAACATTAACTTTATTACTTCATGGGAGAAACATCCACTGACTAATGGTTTCGGCTAGTTAGCCTCATCAGAGTAGAATAGTTCCTAAGAACCCTATGAAGTAATCGAAGCTATTATAATGATATAATTTCAAACAATCACTGTACTATGGCAAAAGTAAATAAAACCGCCATCAGGTGATAAAAACCAACACTACTAAAGTATGGAGTACAGAATTGAACCGAAACTACATAATAAATTTTATAAATGACTATAAAAGTACGTCTGGCCTTTGAGTTTGCGGAATGTTCAGCAAAATTTGTTGCATACGTAACAAACCTTCTCGTGGCGACACCGGGTTCATGCCCCAAAGGCAATTCAAATGAACAAAGACAAGTTGTTGCAGTCCGCAATGAAAATTGTATAAAAAGTAAGATGTATCTGTAAACAAACTCGTATGAAAATAATAAGAGCCATTGACAGATACATCTTACTTTTTATACAATTTTCTTATTGCGGACTGCAATAACTTGTCTTGTTCATTTGAATTGCCTTTGGGCATGAACCGGTGTCGCCACGAGAAGGTTTGTTACATGCAAATAAATTTTGCTGTAACATTCCGCAAATCTCAAAGGCCAGACGTACTTTATAGTCATTTATAAAATTTATTATGTAGTTTCGGTTCAATTCTGTACTCATACTTAGTAGTGTTGGTTTTTATCACCTGATGGCGGTTTTATTTACTTGCCATAGTACAGTGATTGTTTCGAAATTATATCATTATAATAGCTTCGATTACTCATGGGTTCTTGGGAACTATTCATCTGATGAGGCTAACTAGCCGAAACCATTGGTCAGTGGATTTCTCATGAAGTAATAAAGTAATGTTTTGATTAATGCTATATAACTACCAGCCCGATTTAGTATTTGTCAATGGCTCTTATTATTTTCATACGAGTTTGTTTACAGATACATCTTACTTTTTATATATATATATATATATATATATATATATATATTGCTAGGATATGAGGGTTATTTAGGGGTATATTGAGTCATGATGGTCACACAATACATGTAAATAGTACTAGAAGTTAGAAAACTACATTTATTTAGCATGAAAAATACGTAATTTGCAATTATGCAAAGAGCAAACATTTAACACTTTGTATAAGTATCGCAGTTGACTTAATTAATGCCGGGAAGCATAGCCTTCAACAATAAACACATATTCAGCGAAAAAAATAACTCTACACGCAATCGAACTTGTCTTAAACCAAAAAACATTCATAAATTGTAAATAGATACGCGTTAAATGCAGTAAAAGCTAGGAAATCATGATACAATTTTCATTAAAAATTAAACATGCGATGGTGAAAGGAGATAGCATAGCGTTCTGATAATAAACGCATCTTTCGAAATAAATACGTCTTGGAAACGCAGGATGTAAACAGAAATATGTTAATTTACGTCATTTCATCTACGTGATTTTCTACATGGAATTAATACAAAACCCAGAGTATCATCTAGACAAACAAAAGCCATAAGTTAAACTACGTGCCAAGGCGAATTAGAAATTCATGTGATAACATCAAAATAAGAATAAATACATAATAGAAATCCACTGGTATCCTACGTGATCAAGACATCGTTCCACCGAACTATTATCAGACGGATACCTGTAAAAGCCCAAAGGTTTGAAAACATCCTATGGCTGGTTGTAAACTTTGAACAAACAACGCCAATAACCAATGCCTTTTAGATGGGGCGTTGCTTGTATAACATGCGAATTTGATAAGCAGGCAGTCTTCATTCAAACTGAGCGCAGTCAACATCACTTATAGTCAAAAATTTACGCAGCGAGTGAATATTAAAATTAAAATAATTAAATATTTATGAAAGTGGTGTTAGAGAATTTTAAAGTAAATAATAGTGAGAAATAAATAAGACAAGTTTCGCCGTTTGCTGGAAAACGAGAGTAAAAGTTTATTAATGAATTAATTTTAAATATTTATAATTTAGGGCTCTAAGTAACTCTAAGTAAGTCTAAGAAAGACGGGGTAAATCTAAGTGAGATTACGTAAATCCAAGTAACTCTAAGTAAGTCTAAGAAAGACGGAGTTAATCTAAATGAGACTACGAAAATCCAAATAATACTAAGAAACTACTAGATTATTGATTAAACGAGGCAAAATTTGGAAACTAAATAAATTGATAATACTGGAAAGAAATCCGAGTAAAAATATTGGTTTAAATCTATGCAAAGGTGCACAAAACAGATTGTTTTAAGCATTGAATGGAACAACTCAACTGAAAGTAATCCTGGGGTACTAATCAACAGCACGAAATAGCAGGTCCAGAAAGGTGCACAAGGAAAATACAGGTCAGAACTATTTAGCATAAGGCATTATTTTCTCTTTATTTTTGAACATTGACTATATTTATTATACCTGAATACTTTATGTAAAGAGTCAACAAAAATTTCTTTTATACGTGAAAATTTACGTAAAAAGGGGAAAGGTCTTAAACGTTCGAAGATTTTCCAGTAGAGTACAGTGTCATTTTTGCTGGCTTTAAAATAAGAAAAGGAGCTATAATTTTTGGGGATAAACAATTTAAAAATTATTATTATTTGGTTCAGGGGTTTATTTTGTCATACAGTAAAACATATTAAGCTGTGAAGTGTATATGATTTTTGTACAAATATTAGTCGATTTCTTTTTTTTCATTCAAAGCAGGAAAAGTATTAGATAAAAAGGGAGAGTAAATTATTTGTTATCGTAACGTTGTGCACTCTGTATGTATTGGACTGAGCTAGCCGAGCCATATTTAAATTTTAGGATACTAAAAGATACAGAGCGGTGGCGATTAGCAGGAGACTGAACGTATAATTACATCGGCGTGTAGCGTTATCATATCAATATATATTGTTGTGGAAGTCACCAAATTCGTGCCCCATCATTTGGACGTCATAAAATTGCTGTGGACTCTGGAACAAGCTTTAATATTGAACTCCACTTAATGGGCCAACATATGATTTTCAAAAAAATTACAAAAAAATTCCTTACCTTTCTATTAGGACGCTTTCGAATTCCTCTGCTTCCCTGGCTAGCTCAGCAATCGGCCTCTTCTTGAATACCTAATTTTACATACATACCTCTTTCACACTCACACACCATCAAATAAAATTACCAAATTAATACGACAACCATACAATCTTTTATTTACACATATTAACAGATAAAATATATTTACACATGTGTCCAAACAATTTTATACAATAATTACCAGTTTAATTTATTGAATGTTTTAAAGTCTTTGATTTTAAAATGATTTTAAATAAATTCAAGTATAAGGTTATCATAAAGTAAGGGATATATTTTAAATTATGATAACTTTTTAACAAATTAAGTTAATAACAAGAAATAAATGAAATCTAATTGCTTATGAAATGGGATTTAGTATGCCCAAAACAGGTTACGGCAATTGCTCAATATGACCTCCATTTTGTTGTTGTAAGATCACCATCCTTACCTCCAAATTGTACACAGCATTTCGTAACATTTCTGGTTGAATTGTACCAATTTGCTCCGTAATACTGTCTTTTAATTCTTGTAGCGTAGTTGGTCGTCTTCTAAACACTAAACTTTTTAAATAACCCCACAGCCAGTAATCCGCTGGGTTTAGATCAGGTGATCTTGGTGGCCATGAATTTACGAAATGTCTGCTTAACACGCGATCTTGAAAAACGTTGGTTAACAATTCTTTGACTGGTCGAAAAATGTGCGGGGGTGCTCCATCCTGCATAAAAATGATGTTTTCAATTCCGTAGTGCTCGTTTTGCAGCTGTGGAATAACATAATTTTGTAACATTTGCAAGTATCGTTCACCATTTACAGTTACAGATACGGCTTGTCCATTCTGCATTTCCTCGTAGAAATACGGACCAATAATAAAATCAGCTGTAAAACCGCACCAAACGGTGACTTTCTTGTCATGAAGACCTTTTGAACGATTTGTTGCGGATTTTCTGCAGACCAGATTCTACAGTTTTGAGTATTGACTCCACCATTCAGAGTAAAATGTGCCTCATCTGTCCATAAAATACGGGATAACCATTCGGGTTCAATTTCCATCTGAGACATTACTCGCAAAGAAAAATCGTACCTAGTAGCCAAATCTGCGTCCTTTAATTCAAACAGCATTTTCAGTTTATATGGATACATGTTTAGAATTTTGCGTAAAATTTTCCAAACCGTGGTATACGGCATTTGCAATCGCTTGGATATCGCATTTGCACTGCCGATTGCGAGTGAATTGCTTCTGGCTATGTCTTGATTTTCATGAAGAACCTCTGCAACTTGGACATCACTAATTATTGGTCTTCCTGATCTTGGTAAGTCAGTTACAGACCCTGTTCTTTCAAATTTTTGTATCAAATTGCGGTACGCTTTCATTTGACAGGGTCCCGCTCTCAAACCCATTCTCGTGCGAAATCTTCGTAATCCAGCGGTGTAATTTCTGCCGGATTCATAATAGCACTGAACTAAACCAATTCTTGTTTGTAAATCCATGTTATTACAGTTGAGTCGTTTGAACTCAACGTTTACTTGAGTTTTAATTTCAAAATAAAACTTCAAATTGAATAATTTCGTTTTGACACTAGTGTCAACAATTGTTATGACAACGCTTTTGTTTCTCATAGATACGGTAAAATCCCATTCATTAAGCAACTAGATTTCGTTTATTTTATGTTACTAACTTAATTTATTAAAAAGTTGTAATGATTTAAAATATATCCCTTTTATGATAACCTAGTATATATGAGTAGATGGGCCCCATATGTAACCGTAATTTGAATTCACACTGGTGTATTGTGAGCTCATTATAACCCAGTTTTGTTTGTATATGCTTTAAACCTTGCATTAATGAAAAACAAAATTTACAGACCCGTTCACCCTTTACAACACAATTTATAGCCTGAATAAATTTTTATATGTTCTAAATTAACCCTTTTTCAGCACTCAGAATTATTAAATTGTCCATTACATATATCTTTTTAAACAAGTTTATAAAACAATAAATATACCACAAAAAGGTCAACCACACAAACACAAAATATCCACAAATGTTTATATAAAACAGAAATTTCAAATTAATTACCTGGAGTCACCATCACTCTTTATTACTCCAGGAGATGGCTACCAGGAACCCCTCGGCGTTGTTTCCATCTACTACGTTGATTGCCAGAACCACAGATCTCTACTCTCTGATATCTCCTCTACCACGCCAGATATTCGCTTCATCTCACAGTACCATTCCATATTGCACGCCTACAAAATTGATTTCCAGGTCTGCTTACCCCATATATCCTGCATCCATTTAATAATTTTATCGTAATAGCCGGACCTTTTATTTAAATACGCACTAACTCGTGCATCACGTTAAAAACTTGAGGTCCGCTACTACAGTTTTATACTTTCAAATGCGATGTTAAATATAATTTTACACACACAAATTCTAACCAAAAACTTTACTATATGTTAGTCTGAACCCGCATTCAGAACTCAATCGAAGTGAAAGAGAAGAGAGCTTTAATATCTTCGCTCCGGTATTTATATTATCATTCAAACCCCCTATCGGACCCGTTTCATTAGAAAAGCTTATTTTCCAAAGCGGCTTCTCAAAATTTTGAATCTAACCGTCTCTAAATTCTGCAAAATTTCTCCCGTTCTACGTGTTATTTACAGAAAATTCGATTTCTACCTTACCGTGCGCGTTCCTTTCGAAAACTGTTGGCTCTCAACCAATGACAAAATTTTCTGTCGTCAGAATGCTCCGCCTAACCGTTATTCATCTCTGTTCTATGCATGTTTGTTGTCTTCTTCCAAAACCCACTTGAGTTAGAGAAAATCGATATTGTTGACGTCCTTCATCAACTCCACGTGTATATCTTACGTGACTTTCAATCCAACGCTTGCTCTATATTTGTCTCTATCTGTTGTATATTATCGATTGTTCATTCCACTCGCTCCTTAAGATGTTTGTTACTATAGCTGCTTATACCAAATGACCGCTGAAAACAATTTCTATGTAATTCTATATTAACGTTAGCCTCAAATTCTCTAAACGTAACATTTAACAAACAGGTGTTTCTTGTAATTATCGACCGTTTGAAAATAACAATTCCTACATGGTTGTTAAAATTATATTGTATATACCTATTTACTCCTTTAAATCAACAACTATATATATATATATATATATATATATATATATTACTCATATTTAGACCAGGGTAGAAAATTAAATAATCACATCAAATAATTTTAATCACCGTGTAGAAGCTTTGGGAAAAGGTACGCGTTATTAAAAAAAACCGTGAAGCATAAAAATTCATTCGTTTATTAAAAATAAGAGATTTAAATTATTTATAAGACGCTTTATATAAAAGGAAGCAGTATTAGAAAACTTTACGTGTAATTTAATTATTCCTAGTAAAGAAACAAAGAGAAATTACGTGCAAAATTTATATTAATTAACCCTATTTTAAGTAACCGGTATTAGACAAAATGTACTGATAATAATTGAATATTTAATTAGGATTCACTAAAAATTAAAGGGTATTATTTTAATTGGAGTTAATTGAACCGTTAGTAACAGATAATATCTATAAAAACTTGTAAAAACCCACTAATAGTCAAATCGTAGAAGGGTTATTTAAAATGTTACGTTTGAACACACCTGCGTATTTTTAAAAGGCAATTTCAGTTTAATTTGTTTAGATAAACATGTCGATTCTACGGATATTGGAAACGGTCGGATGCTTTAGCACGAAATACAGAACACCTGCGTATTTTTAAAAAAGCTTGTTCCGCGTAAAATTTGCAGATAACAAATGGTTTCAGAGAATATTGGAGAAACCGTCGCTTATATTAACGGGAAGGTTTGATACGGGGTTATTTAACCCAGATAACAGTCCATGTGGACTGAAATAATTGATAGTAAGGAATATCAATTTGCACCACTAAGAACAGGTTAGAGAAGGAAAGATAATGTGCGTAAGACAAAGACACTAATAATTAAAGGCGTGATATGAGCAACGTCACGAGGGTCACGATTGGTTGAAAATAAGATGCACATATGAGAGGTAGAAACAACAATTTCTGTACAAAATTTAATTAGTTATTCTCGGACATGTTTGCGTGCCGTGTGAGAATTTCTGAGATTTTAACTGGTGCGAGTGCAAATTTCGTAAAAATCGCATGCCGGGCTGCGGAATGGGAACCTAGCATGCGAAATTCTTTAGAATTGTCCGTTTTGGGGAACAGACCGACAGACAGGCTAACCGCTATATATACCCAGGGGAATATGAACAAGCTCTCTTAGATCTTCGACTTGATTCAACGCGTTAAACAGTGCTTTTTAGTTTTCCGGTTTTGATTAAATAATTTAAACAGTTTGCTCGAATATTTTTGTGATAAAAAACAGTTTGTTCTTTACGTGCTACAATGAATGTACGTTAGTGCACTTAGAAAAGAAGATACAAGGTAATAAAGTTTAGTATCACTGTACCAATTGGTAAAATTTACTACGACAAATAAATACACAAAAGTAGGCAGTTTTGGCGTATATTGGTGAAAGAAGTATGAATTTCTTTGTTATTTTTCGGGGGTATTAATAATTAAATGGTGCATAAACGGGTCTGGATCCACAAAACAAGGTTCAGTTATACACAGATGAGTTCCGGAAAAGCCCTGAAACAACTTTAAATAAATGGTGATGGAGAAAATTTTAAAAGCGTTGAGAATCAGAAGCCGTAAATATAACCCGGTTGGAATGGTGTAATTAACAAAGGGACGATGTACATTGAAGCTACGAGTGCAGTAACCTTCAGGTAAATTATACTATTTTGTTCGAACTTTGATATTTTGGTGTGTGTTGAATAACTTTATAATTTGTTTATTTAAAATGGACAGTAGTGAAATTGTACTAACAATAATATTTTAATTTTAAGGTGAAATTTGCTTGTTTAAGTAGAAAGGGTATTTAGTATTGATGTTCTGGATTATGATGAAAATATGGGTATGTCTTTGAGCTCAATTAGACGAACCTGGTTAATTAACGTAAAGGGGTGGTAGATGCTCCTTTGTACTCAGACTCCGGTCTGCATATATTGTTATAGTAATTAGTAGGCATCCTACAAGGACTTTAATTCTGGATGCACATTAAAATGATAATAAATTTAATTTTGAAATTTTCTGATATTAAAATTTATGCTGAATATTAATTTTGAAATTTTAATGTATTGTGAATATTGATGTAAATAGAGTTGACGTTGATGTTTGTGGTAGGAATGTGTTTGTTTTTTTTATGTATGAGGATGAAAGCTATCTAGAGGAGCAGCCGAGGCGATTAACGGAAGAAAGTCAATGGACCAACACAGTTAAGGTAATGAATAGCTTTTTGTAGGTTTCACAGCATTCTTGACGCCCAAAAGTGAGGCTCGATTATAAAGTGTAGTTCCCGGACTAATAATGGAGGAAACACAGCATTCTTTGGCGACCCAAAAGTGAGGCTCGAGTTCCAAATAAAATTTTTGTGATTTTATTCCAGGAAACTGGCGATCTGAGAGAGAGAGTTTCTGTTTGTGTATAAAGTTAAGAGTAATTTTAGAGTGTGTGTGAGTGATTAGAACGTATGCAGAGAAAGGAGTGGTTAAGGAGTCAAGGAGTGGAAATTGGAAGTGACGATAGTGCATTGTGTGGAAAAAATTCTAAAATGGAAGAAGCTGGAGGCAGTAGAGATCAGTCGAGGACAGAATCAGGGGATCAAGGAAACGAGATGATAATGAGGATGCTTGAAAGAATGAATGAGACGTTAAGTGGGGTTAGAGAGGACTCAAATCGAAAATTTGAGCAAATGAGTGAAGAATCGAACAGGAAGTTAGAGGAGATTAGTCAGAAAATAGATAAGACGAATCAAGAAGTTTCAGAATTTAAAAATAGTCTTACCGTAAAGATGGGGAAGTTGAAAATAGGGTAGATAAAATGAGCGTGATATTACAGGTCTTCGACAGGAAATGGGACATTTAAGGTCCGAAGTACGCATTTTTGTGAAGAAGAAATAAATGTAAAATGACTGAAGTAACGGACTCATGTAGGGATCAGTTAGGCAGGGTAGAACGCGAAGTTAGTAGTATTAAATACAACATGTCAAGTTTAACGGGGGATGGTCCCAGATTTTATACAGGTGGAGGATCATTGGAACAACACATGAAGTTTTATGGCGATAACAGGGTAAATCCACAAATTTTATTAATAGCGTAAGAAATCTAGTGGGAAATTTATTTGACGAACAGACTAAACTGAATACGATAAAGGCTTTATTGAAAGACAACGCGGAAGCATGGTACAATTTAGTAGGACAGGACATAGACACCTACACGGACTTTGAAGACAGGTTTTAAAGCACTACTGGAGTGACCACAGACAAGACCAGGTACGAGACGACTTAATCACAGGAAATTTAAGGGAGAATTTTCAGGAAGTAGGAGCAATATGCTATACGCAAGTATAGCATAGCAAAGCAACTGAACCCACCACTGACGGACCGACAAATTATTAAGTATTTATCACGACACTTCGAGGTAGAAGTAAGACAACACGTAGCACTACAGAACATAGTGGACAGAGAAATGTTTTAGAATACCTGCAGAGGTACGACGACGTAAGTAGTGGACGACCTCGGGATAATAGGGAAAGACAGATCAATACAGTTAGGTTTGACAATAGACGGGACAACTATGCTAGAAGGGGAATAGTTACGGATACCAGCGACAGAATTGGGAACAGAGACGACCATACGTTAGAAGTAATAGTTTAGGAAGGGACCTGCACCGAGACCGGAACCTACCAGAAGGAATAGTTCACCGGACATGAGGGGGACAGCTAATACAGACACGGAACGAGTGGAAACGCCTAGGACATACGCTGAGGTGACGGCTAGACCAGGACCAAGTAGGGAAAACAGACCTGGACAGGATTTTTAGAACGCGACAGACCACTAGATTTCAGTGTAAATGTATATGAACATCCACGTGAATTTTTCAAAATTGAGGAGGAAGTAGAGCCAGAAACTGTAGAAAAATTATGTTTGCCAATTATTAATATAGGAATTTTTGAGAATAATGTAGAAGTATTACTTGATACAGGGGCAGAGGCGAGTTTAATATCGGAGGAATTCGTCAGCAAAATTAGGGATAAGGTTTGTGATAGAATTATGCCTATAAAGCGTAGCCATTTAGTAGCTCCAAATAAAAAGAAGTTTGCTGTAGTGAATAGCGTTGTGGTGCTTAGGATAGATATAGGAGGCTTAAGCTGTGAACAGGAGTTTGTAATTGTACCTGGACTGAAGTTTCAGAGCATTTTAGGTGTTGACTGTATGATGAAGTTAGGGGTTTTGATAGATATGGAACGGAAGGTAATAAGGATTAATGATAGGGTAGTGCCATGGAAGGGCAGTTATGAAGTCACAGAGGATGACACAGGGTTGAGTATTAATGTAGTAGAGGTAGAAGATGATGAAGTTAAACAGATCAACACAATAAGATGTCCAGAGGATAGGAGAGTAAAGGTTCAAGCTTTAGTACAAAAACATGCAGAATTAGTGGGGGTAGAAGCAATAGCAGCATATCGGGAGCAGGTGAAGGCAGAATTAATTAAAGATGCACGTAAAATTAATCAACGGACCAAACCGCAATGCCATTGTCCAACATCCATGGACACATTTTTGACGAGGTTAAATGGCAAGTTTGTTTTTAATAAAGTAGATTTAAGGAATTTATTCTGGCTGATTCTATTACACAAGAATTCTAGAAGGTACATAGGATTTTCCGTAGAGAGAAAAATCGATAATTTTAAGGTAGTATCGTTTGGTTTGTCGGCAGAAAGGGAAACAATAGTAAATGAGAAACAAACATGTGTAGAGACTGAAGAAGAAGCAATATTAAAGAGTCAGGATAATAGGGATGAGTTTATTGTATGTGAGATAATAGGGATGATAAGTATAGATATAAAAGGAGGAGACATAGGGATGAAGAGTATTAGGATGGTGAGAAGAAAGACTTGGAGGGTGAAGAAGAGAGTTAGATTTAAATAACTTAATGAACAAAGGATAGAGATAGGTGAATTTTAGTATAGATATAGAATAAAGAGTATAAGTAAGTGTTTATAGAAAATAAAGCTAGGTATAGGATAAATATGGGAGATAATTAGAAATAGTTTTAGGATGAGAATAAAGAGTAAATGTAGGAAGAAAATAAGATAGGTTAAGTATAGATATTTCATATAAGATTAGGTGAGAGTTAGGAATAGGATAGGTATATAGGATTAGGTAGGGGGAAGTGAAGTATAGGGAAGATTAGTTAAAAGTTAGGAATAGGATAGGTATATAGGATGTATATAGGATTAGATGGATAAGTAGGATGTTTATAAAATTAGGTGAGAGTTAGGAATAGGATAGGGATATAGGACAGGTGTAAATAATTTTTTGGATTGGATATAAGTTAGGTAAGTTAGA
Source organism: Platerodrilus igneus (assembly GCA_036346225.1). NCBI lineage: Eukaryota > Metazoa > Arthropoda > Insecta > Coleoptera > Lycidae > Platerodrilus > Platerodrilus igneus. Next base: position 20,375,407 of record JARFIW010000089.1, on the reverse strand, counting down.
TAGATAAGGGTAGAGAGAGATAGGCAATTTTTTTGTAAGTTTGTTTGGCAGTCTAAATGCTTTATATTTGCATTCAAATAAGTGGGATTATTTGTATTCAAATAGGAGGAAAATACTCATATTTAGACCAGGGTAGAAAATTAAATAATCACATCAAATAATTTTAATCACCGTGTAGAAGCTTTGGGAAAAGGTACGCGTTATTAAAAAAAACCGTGAAGCATAAAAATTCATTCGTTTATTAAAAATAAGAGATTTAAATTATTTATAAGACGCTTTATATAAAAGGAAGCAGTATTAGAAAACTTTACGTGTAATTTAATTATTCCTAGTAAAGAAACAAAGAGAAATTACGTGCAAAATTTATATTAATTAACCCTATTTTAAGTAACCGGTATTAGACAAAATGTACTGATAATAATTGAATATTTAATTAGGATTCACTAAAAATTAAAGGGTATTATTTTAATTGGAGTTAATTGAACCGTTAGTAACAGATAATATCTATAAAAACTTGTAAAACCCCATTAATAGTCAAATCGTAGAAGGGTTATTTAAAATGTTACGTTTGAACACACCTGCGTATTTTTAAAAGGCAATTTCAGTTTAATTTGTTTAGATAAACATGTCGATTCTACGGATATTGGAAACGGTCGGATGCTTTAGCACGAAATACAGAACACCTGCGTATTTTTAAAAAAGCTTGTTCCGCGTAAAATTTGCAGATAACAAATGGTTTCAGAGAATATTGGAGAAACCGTCGCTTATATTACCGGGAAGGTTTGATACGGGGTTATTTAACCCAGATAACAGTCCATGTGGACTGAAATAATCGATAGTAAGGAATATCAATTTGCACCACTAAGAACAGGTTAGAGAAGGAAAGATAATGTGCGTAAGACAAAGACACTAATAATTAAAGGCGTGATATGAGCAACGTCACGAGGGTCACGATTGGTTGAAAATAAGATGCACATATGAGAGGTAGAAACAACAATTTCTGTACAAAATTTAATTAGTTATTCTCGGACATGTTTGCGTGCCGTGTGAGAATTTCTGAGATTTTAACTGGTGCGAGTGCAAATTTCGTAAAATCGCATGCCGGGCTGCGGAATGGGAACCTAGCATGCGAAATTCTTTAGAATTGTCCGTTTTGGGGAACAGACCGACAGACAGGCTAACCGCTATATATACCCAGGGGAATATGAACAAGCTCTCTTAGATCTTCGACTTGATTCAACGCGTTAAACAGTGCTTTTAGTTTTCCGGTTTTGATTAAATAATTTAAACAGTTTGCTCGAATATTTTGTGATAAAAACAGTTTGTTCTTTACGTGCTACAATGAATGTACGTTAGTGCACTTAGAAAAGAAGATACAAGGTAATAAAGTTTAGTATCACTGTACCAATTGGTAAAATTTACTACGACAAATAAATACACAAAAGTAGGCAGTTTTGGCGTATATTGGTGAAAGAAGTATGAATTTCTTTGTTATTTTTCGGGGGTATTAATAATTAAATGGTGCATAAACGGGTCTGGATCCACAAAACAAGGTTCAGTTATACACAGATGAGTTCCGGAAAAGCCCTGAAACAACTTTAAATAAATGGTGATGGAGAAAATTTTAAAAGCGTTGAGAATCAGAAGCCGTAAATATAACCCGGTTGGAATGGTGTAATTAACAAAGGGACGATGTACATTGAAGCTACGAGTGCAGTAACCTTCAGGTAAATTATACTATTTTGTTCGAACTTTGATATTTTGGTGTGTGTTGAATAACTTTATAATTTGTTTATTTAAAATGGACAGTAGTGAAATTGTACTAACAATAATATTTTAATTTTAAGGTGAAATTTGCTTGTTTAAGTAGAAAGGGTATTTAGTATTGATGTTCTGGATTATGATGAAAATATGGGTATGTCTTTGAGCTCAATTAGACGAACCTGGTTAATTAACGTAAAGGGTGGTAGATGCTCCTTTGTACTCAGACTCCGGTCTGCATATATTGTTATAGTAATTAGTAGGCATCCTACAAGGACTTTAATTCTGGATGCACATTAAAATGATAATAAATTTAATTTTGAAATTTTCTGATATTAAAATTTATGCTGAATATTAATTTTGAAATTTTAATGTATTGTGAATATTGATGTAAATAGAGTTGACGTTGATGTTTGTGGTAGGAATGTGTTTGTTTTTTTTATGTATGAGGATGAAAGCTATCTAGAGGAGCAGCCGAGGCGATTAACGGAAGAAAGTCAATGGACCAACACAGTTAAGGTAATGAATAGCTTTTTGTAGGTTTCACAGCATTCTTGACGCCCAAAAGTGAGGCTCGATTGCACCCTTCCTTTATACTGATAGGAAAGGGTGTACAACAGAGTCTAAATAAAACTCTGGCGGGACTAGCGTCGACCGTTTGTGGCTGCGGTAGATTGCAAGAGACTGTATCTCAGGGGTTTAGAGGACTAAGTTAAATTTTACCCAGGCAAGTTAAAGGGATGCAATTTAGAACTTGACAAAAGAAAATATCTTAATACAACTTATATATTGACGTTCGTTTAACAACATTAATAAGAAATTAAATATGTATCGTTATTTTCTTACAACCAAATTTGTATACGATATAATCACCAAATGAAGTATATATATATATATATATATATATATATATATATATATATATATATATATCTACACTCCTTATTTCAAAATTTTGTTTAAAACTCTACTAGATACGATATAAGAAAAATCTAAAATAATTATTGTGCTTAGGCACAATTTCAATTAAACTCTTAATAAAGGAAATCATAAGTACACTTTGTAGTGTTTAACATTAGTAAAGATAATTTAAAAAGAACGTTTAAATTGAATATTAACCCAAAATTTACATTAAAGGTTTCATGAAAGCTTTCTTGTTTACAACTCAGTGGGTTATATAACAAGGCAAAGATAATATTTAAATTAACTACGGTAATCGGTAATAGTTAAGGTAATCGATAAATAAGGTAATGACTAAACTTTACATGCATGATTTTTCAGACAATTAATATTTAAAACGGAACGCATGCACTTCGTTCCATCACAAAAATAAATACGATATATTCATACCTGTATTCCAGATATATAAATGATAAGAAACATATACTTAAATGTTGAGCTTTATGGCTTGTCCAGAACCATCGGATTTGCCTATTGTTGTTGAGACGAACACCTCAAACTTCCAATTTGTAAGGGCGAATCCTTGTTTGTTCCACAGCCATGTTTCATCAGCAAAACTTGATTTATTTTAGAAGGTACTTAAGAACGTCAACATAACTTTCTTAAACGATAAACGGTAATATTTGTAGATAATAAAGTTAAAGCATGAGCTTAAGCTCAGCTTAGATAATCAAATTCTCAATCAGAGAATACATCACCTGAAAATACTTCAGGAAGGAATATGCCACGAGAAAGCCTGTCATCAGAAGATATTCTATAAGGTAGGACACGCCATCAGAGGAAAACATGCCATCGTAGGAAATGTTACGGTAAGATATGCCACCATAGGAGGACATGCCATCATAGAAGGATATGCTACGGTAAGATATGCCACCATAGGAGAACCCTAGAAAATAAGCGTGTTACACTAACGAAATATTGCAATTCGTCACGAGGAACTAACTAAAATTAAAACTAAAAAAATTCTTACCATCCTTTAACATTATGAACGGGTTATCTAGGTAGGCCCTCTTCATAAGCGTTTTGCTTATATTCTAAAACGATATTTATGTATGTTAGGAAGAATAAGCAAAGACACCTTTTACATACCAGGTACAACAGCGTGGCTTTCGAAAGGACATCTTTATCAGAAGACGGCATGTGTTCAAAAAGGCAATTAGACATCATGACAAACCAAATTTTAATTCTCGTTTTCAGATAACCACACTTTTGAGAGAGGGGCAAAACAAGAAAACTATCCTAGAGGCTAGGTTCATATATACACCAGTTGTGTATTTATGAATATTATTCAAAGGTTAACCAATAGGAAAATTACATCTGATCTTAATTATTTATATTGTTTATACAAAGGAAAGAATATTAAATTAAAAGTAAAGATAGATGTATTTAGTGTATTATTTAATAATACTAAAGGGAAACGTTACACAAATCAAAACTTTTGTGATTATAAACGGTATTAGTATAAACTTAAGACAAATAATGCTTTCATATTGGGGGAAATTGGACCACAATGTAACATGGTAATAGAATGGTAAATTGGCATGTTACACGATTATAAAGCGTAGTTCCCGGACTAATAATGGAGGAAACACAGCAATATATATATATATATATATATATATATATATATATATTATCATAACGTCAAAAATTAAAGTCATAAACAGTTACATAAATTAATTTGGCATCAGGCAACTTTGATATATTAAAATTTGGCATACATAGTAAATTCAGTACATTAAAAAAGTGGTAAAACAAACGAGGGTGCAGTTTGGTTGGGTAGTGTACATCTACTCACGATTGAACTCACGGTGAGTAGGTGAGAAAACCCTGAGATTAAAGTTTCTAATAGTCGAGGCATATAAAATATAGTAATTAGTAAAAAGAACCAACCAAACGTTTGCTAAAGCACCTCGATTTGAAATCATTAGGGACGACGACAAAAGTCGTTAAACAAATTTTGTTTAAAGTTAAAAAGTAATAAATAAAGAAGGTATTAGCCCAAAGCGAAAGTAAAGTAATAGGGGTGATATAAAGTAAAGTAAATCAGGGCTGATATAAGAAGGTGGCGCCCAACGTGGGGCTCGAGAAAAGGTTAAAAGGTGTTAGAGCGAAAGAGAGTAGAATCCGGGAGCCCGAGTTAGGTGGGGCCCTGCAAGTTTTACAGGAAACGAGTTCAAAACAAGGAAACAGAGATGACGGACGAGGACACAAAAAGAATCACAAGATCGGGATTGATATACGGGGTTGAAATGGATGTAAGGAGACAAGACATAGAGCTGGACGCAGGGGGCGACCTACAGGAGACGGACACGAGGCAGACAGAGTTGGAGGTGACAGACACGGACACGGACCAGGTGACGGTACCGGAGGTTAAGGAGACAGAAACTGCAGGGAACCAGGACATAATACGACTCCTGATGAATTTAACCAACGAAATGGAAACTTCTCGTAAGGAACAAAAAGAACTGAAGACGGAATTAAAATTAGACTTTAAGACATCACAGACAGAATTAAAGACAGAACTGACAAACAAAATTACTGAATCACATACAGAACTGACATACAAAATTACGCAATCACATAACGAGCTAAGGGACGAGTTTAGGACAGCGCACGCGGACTTGACGGCGAAAATGAACCACACGCAGGACTACTTACTAACTCAAATACAGATTGCAAAGACGACGTGCGGACAGAGGTCCAACAACAAGTAGACAGGGTTGACGACAAGTTGGAACACACACGAGTACATTTGCAGGGAGATTTGAACGCGACACGGACTGATCTTAGAACGGAAATTAAGACACGGGTAGACACAGTGGAAGAAACGATGATTAGCGGGTTTTCAAATTTAAGTACAGAAATAGAAACATGTGACAAACGACATAGGACCAACTACAAAAATTTAGGACAAACCTTAGAGACCATACAAAACGAAAACGTACACGGTAGGACAAAACTGGACGAAAAACTTGACGACAAAGTCACGGGATTAGAAACCAGGGTAGGACAGGACGTTAGACAAATTCACGAGAAACTCGACGACATAGAAAGGAGGCGAATTGGACTAGACTACGGACCGCACTTTCGATTAAACCGGGACGCTTTACCGAAGTTTGAGGACGTAAGACAGAACAGCCCATGGGATTCCTGGACCGACTAGACGAGATCGTAGGGACAGAAAACGAACGAACAAAATTACAGATTGTGGGGGCGAGTTTAACAGGAAATGCCGAAAAATGGCATAACATTATTCGTAAACAGTATGACACGTACGCGGACTTCAGACGACTCTTTATAGAACAGTTTTGGAACACTACACATCAGACCGACATAAGGACGAATCTAATTACAGGACATTATAGCAGGACTCACGGCACACGCGAAGAATACGCGATTGACAAGTTTAATCAGGCGCAACACTTAACACCGAAATTGAGCGAGGACGACATCGTACTTCTACTGGCAGGTCATATGGAACCGGAGGTTACCAAAGTGGTAGTGGTACAAAATGTCAAGACGTTGAGGGAATTCTTAGGAGTAATGAGAAATTTTGATCTAGCGACAGTACTGGAAGCGAAAATGCGGACATACCATTGGGAACAAAACAGGGGTTACAGGGAAGACAGTCGACGACAACCGTACCACGAAAACAGACCAAATTATAGACAGGAAAATTTTAACTACGGACATAGGAATCATTGGGGACACGAGGTACATAGACGACCGTATTACAATAGGGACCACCGGGATAACGCCTACAATGGACAAAACAGAAACCGGCACGACAACGGCGAGGATGACGGCCGGACGACTGGGGGCGGAATACAAAATGGAAATAGCCGGACGGACAGGGACGTAAACGTCCAGCATATGACGACGAGCGCAATTACAACGGACCCGGATAGGATTGAGGTGGTGGAAATTCACGAGTCGCCTCAAGAACAAAAACGCGAATTTTGGACGACCGACTGCTTAGGAGTAAAGATTGATGTTTGCTATAGTATAAGGGATTTGTTGTTAAACAGTTACATTTTAATAAAAAGAATTTGTTATTTATAAATATTAGTTTAAGGGACCGTGTTTATGTTGCTTTAGTGGATAGTGGGTCACAGTTGTCGCTGGTAAATGAGAGGGTAGTAGTCGAACATGGAGAATTTTTAAAGGAAGAATAGGAACAATTGAGGGGTTAATTTATGGTCAGCGATGAACAAAAAGCTAACGACGATTTATAATGTTATCCGTGTACCGATATGTATAGGAAATAAAGAAGCAGAGAATGCAGAGTTTTTAATTACGAAAGGGTTACAGTTAGACTTCATATTGGGTATGGATTTTATAGAGGATTTTGGATTGAATATAGATGGAAAGGATAGGTCAATTAGGATATTTGATAAAGATAGGTCATGGGTGGTACCTACGGTTAGTGAGGAATATAGGAATGGAAATGATATAGATAGTACAGGATTAGGAATGATTAAAGAGTATAATGATGGACAGGTTAAAGTACGATTATGTAATATGTTTGTAAGATTAATTAATGAGGAACAGATAGGGAAAGTGAGTATTGATATTAAGATGAAGCTAGGAGAATTATTTAATAAATATGTAGGGTTATTTAATGAAGAGCCAAGATTTGCGAGGCGGTATACACATAAGTTGGAGGTCACGGAAGACATCGGATTTAATACAAGGGTGTATCCAATTCCGTTTGCCATAAGAAATAGGGTTAAAATAGAGATAGACAGAATGTTAAAAGAGGGTATTATAGAACCAGCGAGAACTCAATATGTGAACCCAGTAGTTATAGTACCAAAACCCAATAAAAGGGATATAAGGATTTGTTTAGATGCGAGGAAATTGAATGCGCAGTATGAGCAACCACAAGGGTTGGATAATTTATTGTATAAAGTATATGAAATGAAAGTTTTCAGTAAATTAGATTTAAAGAATTCGTTTTGGTTAATTCCGTTGCATGAAGACAGTAAAAAGTTTACAGGATTTAGTATCGAAGGCGAGATTTATATGTTTTCTGTAGTTCCGTTTGGTTTAAGTAGTTCTTCAGCAGCACTTGTAAGAGCGATGCAGAAGTTGTTTAATGAATATGAATGTTTCTGTTCGCATTATGTCGATGATTTGTTAATTTTTTCAAGAGACGAGCAAGAACACCTGGAGCATTTAGAAAAGGTGATCCAACGACTGGACGAAGGGGGTTTAAAGCTGAACGTAGAGAAATGCGAGTTGTTTAAAAGCAAGGTTACATACTTAGGGTTTGAAATTAGCGAACAAGGGATGAAAATTTGCAATAAAAGATTGGACGAGTTGAAAAACATTCAGCGACCAAAGAATGTGAGAGGACTGCGAGGATTTTTAGGGGTGCTAAATTATTACAAACGGTTTATACCGAGGTATTCTGAAGTGTGCGTACCGTTGGTGAGTTTGTTAAAGAAAAAGGAGAGATGGAAGTGGACTGCTGAACGAGAGAAGGCGTTCTAGGATTTAAAAGGTGCATTTTACAAGGAGTTAGCATTAAAATATCCAAATTTTAAAGATGATTTTATTTTGAGGACGGATGCGTCGAAATATGCAATCGGGGCTGAGCTGGTGCAGATACAGGACGGAGTTGAAGTTCCAATTGTTTTCATTTCTAGGGTGTTGAAAGACTGCGAAACCAGGTATGCGACGGCAGAGAAGGAGATGTTGGCCATAGTATACGCGGTGAAGAAGTTGCGTTTTTATTTGTTAGGTAAGAAATTTCTAATAGAATCCGACAACACGGTGGTAACGTTCATGAAGAAAAGGAGTTTTAAACAGTAGGTTGTATAGATGGGCATTGGTGTTACAGGAATACGACTTTGAAATTAAGCATAAGCCAGGAAAGGAGAATGTGACGGCGGATTTTCTGAGCAGACCGCAGGTGGAATCGAATCAGAACATAAAAGGGTGTTTAATTGCTTTGCAGGAGTTCAGGGATGTTGGTCGATGGACAAACACCAAACTTATAGAGGCGCAGAGGCACAGTGATGTGAGCTCGATACGAGAGAAACTAACAAGAGAAAATATGGAAGAGTACAGGGGATTTACCATCGTAGGGCAGTTTGTGGTGAAAAGAATAGGGGATGCAGAGCTGGTAGTGCTATCAAGAGACGTTGCCGCTGAAATCATAAACGAAATTCATCTAAAATTCGGACACATAGGTATCAGAAAAACATTTTAGTATTCAGAGAGGCGTTTTACGCAAAAATGATATCACGGTGATTAAGGAAAGAATAAATCGGTGTGAAATTTGTATTCTAGGTAAAGACAAGAACGTAGTGCTGCAGAATATGCCGATGAGCGTGAGCGTAAATGGACCATTGGAATTGGTGGCGATTGATTATTTAAGCAACCTGATCACGAGTGAACAGGGGTATCGACATATTTTGGTGGTGGTCGACGTTTTTTCTAAATTTGTAAAATTATTTCCTGCAAGACGGAGTAACACGGTGCATGCATTGCAGTCAATTGGAGAATTTGAAAGCCAGGTCGGGAAGATAGAAAGAATTTTGGTAGACAACGCAACGTATTTCAACAATCAAAGATTCAGGAACGGGTTAAAAAGGGCAAATATTAAAGTATCATTTAGTAGCATACGACATCCGAAAGCTAATCCATGCGAACGTTACATACGAGAGGTGATAAAATATTTACGATTAGCAACACAGGAGCAACACGACAGATGGGTTAGGTATCTACCACAAATAGAAAATTTTATGAACAGCGTACCGAGTTCGGTTACGAAAACATGTCCGGTAACATTAATGCGAAGGATTATACCAGCTAGACCATGGAGGGAGGAAGTCGAGGTACAAGACATAACAGAGTTGCTAAGTAATGCCAGGCGTAGAATCGTAAGGATGCAGCGTAGGGACATCGAACGAAGGTGTAGGAAAATTAAAAAAAGAACGATTTTTGGAATAGGGGATTTGGTAGTAGTCAAACGATTAAGGGTTTCAAACCGCGACAGAAACATTTGCGCGAAGCTGTTGTTTCCTTATGAAGGGCCGTACAGGATCACGCGTATTTTTGCTGAAGGCAATACGTTTGAGCTGGAGAATATGACAGGGGGATATCGCGGGCGTTTTCATTTGGAGAATTTGTACCCATATAGAGTAGTACAGGAAGAGGGTTTAATAGGATAGGTTATAATGTGGTTCATGCAACGGAAAGTTTAGTTTTTGTTTTTGTTTTGTTATAGTAGTATAGTATAGGTTAGAATATAGTGTAGGGTGATAGATGTGAGAGAAAGGCGAATGCGGGTTGCCAAAGTAAAATAAAACAACGAAAGGATGGTTTTGAATGAAAATCAGAAAATTTTGCACACCAGGGAAGAGAAAACATATGAAATTTCCAATTTCATTAAAACCAGTGGGGCCAATATTATGTAAGGGGGTATAAGGTTTCTAAAGGTATATTTGTATTAATAGGGTGTATGCCAAACGATAGGATCAATATTTCAGATTTAATAATTTAAAAAAAATAAATTTTGCTATACTTTACATACGTTAAAGTATGTACCATTTCAGATTGAAACTTATATGCCAAAAGGTAGATAACATGACTTTATGACGTTGATATAATGCACGGTACTTGAGGTTTTATACTGAGTTGATATTTCATGAGCCAGTTGAGATACATTTGCCGTCGGAAAGCCGAACGCATTTATGGATATCTGCAATATAACAAAGCGTCCAGGTCGTGTATAAATTATTTGGCTTTTCCTTTTATAGAATCAAATTTTGGACGAATTGTAAATCAAAATTTAAAGTGAATCAAAATGTAAAGGTTATTGGAGTTTAGTGAAGTGTTTTGGACCAATAGTAGAAATTTAAAATTATTATAAAGACTGTAGCGAAGGTATGTTGGACACTGAAAGAAAGATGATTTGTTATTGGATGTTATATGTTTAAAATGTTATTCTAGTAAGCTAAGTTTGTTGATTTTAATAACTAAGCAAAATAAATAAGGGACTTACTTTTCGAATTTGTTCAGATAAAGACCTATTTTATGAAACCTGCGTTAAAGTGTAAAATATTTTGAAATAAAAGTTTATATAAGTATCATCAGTATTATTTAATCCAAGTGTGAAAGGAATAAGAAGCTTCGAGTAGATAAAGACGACGAATATATAAAAGGAGTTTAAAAGTGTTTAAAAGTGCAACGGGAAAGTCAGCGTGTAGTTAAAGAAGATTTTGGAAGTGGTTATTTGTGCAAAGGGGAAAGCGACGGTTATTTGTTTGAGAAGATTGGTGTTGGTTTTGGAATAGATTTGGTATAACGGCAGTAGGAGACAGGAGTGGATAAAGAAGGCATCGACGACATAAATAATTTGGATTGAATTGAGAAGATTAAACGGCAGTAAGGACATCGTATGGATAATTGGAATAGCAGGACTAGGAGTGATTTATAATAGGACAGCGGGTTTGAATTGGATTGTGCGAAGAGAGGATTAATTGGGGTACGGAGCAGAGGAACAGGAGATCAAGATACGGCGAGGAAGAATTAACGCAGGGGAAGTAGACAACGGTTTTTTTTTTGCTAAATTCTAAATTGGGGTAACATTATTTCAGGTTTGGGTCAACTAAATTGTTTTAAGAACACCTGGAGGCAGTACGCAAGCGGACATCATTTGAGAATCTTTTGTAAAAGTGCGTACGGTGGTTTCGAACTTGAGCCAGCAGTTAAAGGAAGGCCTTCAGCGCGGTATATTTCTGGTAAGTACCGTAAATATATCATAACGTCAAAAATTAAAGTCATAAACAGTTACATAAATTAATTTGGCATCAGGCAACTTTGATATATTAAAATTTGGCATACATAGTAAATTCAGTACATTAAAAAAGTGGTAAAACAAAGGAGGGTGCAGTTTGGTGATGTCTTAAAGTCTAATTTTAATTCCGTCTTCAGTTCTTTTTGTTCCTTACGAGAAGTTTCCATTTCGTTGGTTAAATTCATCAGGAGTCGTATTATGTCCTGGTTCCCTGCAGTTTCTGTCTCCTTAACCTCCGGTACCGTCACCTGGTCCGTGTCCGTGTCTGTCACCTCCAACTCTGTCTGCCTCGTGTCCGTCTCCTGTAGGTCGCCCCCTGCGTCCAGCTCTATGTCTTGTCTCCTTACATCCATTTCAACCCCGTATATCAATCCCGATCTTGTGATTCTTTTTGTGTCCTCGTCCGTCATCTCTGTTTCCTTGTTTTGAACTCGTTTCCTGTAAAAAAAAAACTTGCGGGCCCCACCTAACTCGGGCTCCCGGATTCTACTCTCTTTCGCTCTAACACCTTTTTAACCTTTTTCTCGAGCCCCACGTTGAGCGCCACCTTCTTATATCAGCCCTGATTTACTTTACTTTATATCACCCCTATTACTTTACTTTCGCTTTGGGCTAATACCTTCTTTATTTATTACTTTTTAACTTTAAACAAAATTTGTTTAACGACTTTTGTCGTCGTCCCTAATGATTTCAAATCGAGGTGCTTTAGCAAACGTTTGGTTGGTTCTTTTTTTACTAATTACTATATTTTATATGCCTCGACTATTAGAAACTTTAATCTCAGGGTTTTCTCACCTACTCACCGTGAGTTCAATTGTGAGTAGATGTACACTACCCAACCAAACTGCACCCTCGTTTGTTTTACCACTTTTTTAATGTACTGAATTTACTATGTATGCCAAATTTTAATATATCAAAGTTGCCTGATGCCAAATTAATTTATGTAACTGTTTATGACTTTAATTTTTGACGTTATGATATATTTACGGTACTTACCAGAAATATACCGCGCTGAAGGCCTTCCTTTAACTGCTGGCTCAAGTTCGAAACCACCGTACGCACTTTTACAAAAGATTCTCCAATGATGTCCGCTTGCGTACTGCCTCCAGGTGTTCTTAAAACAATTTAGTTGACCCAAACCTGAAATAATGTTACCCCAATTTAGAATTTAGCAAAAAAAAACCGTTGTCTACTTCCCCTGCGTTAATTCTTCCTCGCCGTATCTTGATCTCCTGTTCCTCTGCTCCGTACCCCAATTAATCCTCTCTTCGCACAATCCAATTCAAACCCGCTGTCCTATTATAAATCACTCCTAGTCCTGCTATTCCAATTATCCATACGATGTCCTTACTGCCGTTTAATCTTCTCAATTCAATCCAAATTATTTATGTCGTCGATGCCTTCTTTATCCACTCCTGTCTCCTACTGCCGTTATACCAAATCTATTCCAAAACCAACACCAATCTTCTCAAACAAATAACCGTCGCTTTCCCCTTTGCACAAATAACCACTTCCAAAATCTTCTTTAACTACACGCTGACTTTCCCGTTGCACTTTTAAACACTTTTAAACTCCTTTTATATATTCGTCGTCTTTATCTACTCGAAGCTTCTTATTCCTTTCACACTTGGATTAAATAATACTCGATGATACTTATATAAACTTTTATTTCAAAATATTTTACACTTTAACGCAGGTTTCATAAAATAGGTCTTTATCTGAACAAATTCGAAAAGTAAGTCCCTTATTTATTTTGCTTAGTTATTAAAATCAACAAACTTAGCTTACTAGAATAACATTTTTAAACATATAACATCCAATAACAAATCATCTTTCTTTCAGTGTCCAACATACCTTCGCTACAGTCTTTATAATAATTTTAAATTTCTACTATTGGTCCAAAACACTTCACTAAACTCCAATAACCTTTTACATTTTGATTCACTTTAAATTTTGATTTACAATTCGTCCAAAAATTTGATTCTATAAAAAGGAAAAGCCAAATAATTTATACACGACCTGGACGCTTTGTTATATTGCAGATATCCATAAATGCGTTCGGCTTTCCGACGGCAAATGTACTCTCAACTGGCTCATGAAATATCAACTCAGTATAAAACCTCAAGTACCGTGCATTATATCAACGTCATAAAGTCATGTTATCTACCTTTTGGCATATAAGTTTCAATCTGAAATGGTACATACTTTAACGTATGTAAAGTATAGCAAAATTTATTTTTTTTAAATTATTAAATCTGAAATATTGATCCTATCGTTTGGCATACACCCCTATTAATACAAATATACCTTTAGAAACCTTATACCCCCCTTACATAATAATATATATATATATATATATATATATATATATATATTTACTGTCGACCATATTTCTTTAGTGTGGTTGAGTTTAGCTTGATATGAGGATAATCCTAGCACTGTATAAACATATTCGCCTAACATTTTATTAACAACATATTGTTTACATGTGGGTTTATGTTGGTTAATGTTTGCATATAGTTCTGCTTTTGTATCTTTAAGCTCAAAAAGTATGTTTCTTTTCAATAGCCAACACCGCATGTCTTCTTTTTTCCAAGCTGATGTTGGATTTGGTTGCACAGGTGCATAATGATATGCTGCATTATCTATCAATAATACCGATTTTGTTTCAAGGTTTTGTAATAATTTATCTTGTAACCATTTACAGAAATTTCTATTATTCATTTCATCGTAGTAATCCTCAGTGTTAAGTCCTGATTTAAAAATAAGGACCCATTAGGAACAAAACCCTTTTTTCTGACAGCATGCACAATAATTAATCGTTTTCCTTCAACTAACGGTGCCTTTAAACATTGATTTGAACCATCATCCCACGCCCTCGATACAGCATGTGAACTGTGCTAGTTAGTTTCATCACAACATAGAATATTTCTTCTTTCTGCTCAATATTACTATACTTATCGCAAATAATCCACTCGTTTTGCTTGGATTTCTGACTTATAAATTTAGACTTTACGATTGTCTTGGCACTTCTTCCAACAAAACCCCATTTTATGCACCAACCTTTTAAACTAATCTTTTTCCACAGAAATAAATTCCTTCCGATTTGATAGCTTCAAACACACCAAGCATTGTAGATTGTTTACGGTGGATGTTCTTAACAGTCGTAACCAAACATCAGTTGCTTTCGACACAATTTTGCTCAACTTGTTCAAACAAGTCAGAAATGACGTGTTGACCAGCATCTTTCTGACCAATTAAACAAAATACATAAAACATATACAAAAGAGCAGGATTCGCAAATATCAAAATCAAAGTGTGTACAGTATCGACTCGACGGTAAGTTATGAATTTGTAAAGAAGCATTACGTCGCATAACGATTATTTAAATTAATTATTTAGCCATACTTTTGCTTTATATTTAGTAGCAGTTGTGAAATAAAGAAGTTTGTAAAAGTTACAAAACGTCCACCAGTCTTTTTCAGTATGAAAAATGTAAAAAAAATATTCATATAGTAAAATCTATTTCTACATTATACTGTAGTAACATTACCGCTGTTGTAGTCAATATTATCATTTCACAACTATATTTTCAATTTGGTTTTTAGTATTTTCAGTAACACTTAGAGTATATGCGCAGGTCGGTGAGATTATAAAACACCTCTATCTATCAAGCGTAAGTCTAGGTATTTATTTGTATAAAGTTGCCAACATTGCATTACTATTTTAAGCGAATGGACTCTACACGTAAAGTAGCAGAAGAAAAATTGAATTTAATTATTTTCATAAATGTTGTCACGGAAAAAAGTTTGATTCAGGTATTGGGGGAGTGCCCCAAGATGGTGACGCAGTTAAGTGCTCTGGTACCTAAGTCAACACGAGATACTAGGATGGGGTTCGAATATTCTGCACTGGACCAAGGGACCTCGTGAGTCCAGCGGAAAACCAGCTACCTTGTAGAAAATTTTAACGGGCGCTGGGAAAAAGGGAGTGGTTAGCGGCGGCCAGAGCTTTACAGGGCGTCGCCGTGGATCAATGTAGTAAGCGTAAGACTACGGATCCCAAGGTCCTGGGTTCAAATCCCGACACGGCCGGCTGCTTGAAAAATGGCAGGTGAGCATTTTTCACAAAAATTACGCCCTCGTTCGGATGAGAGGTTAAATGGAGGTCCCGTGTGTGAGTGTTGTCATGCACGTTAAAGATCCCTACCTTGCCTAGAACGGCAAGGGTTCGGCAAAATTCTAAATTTCCAGGCAACAAAAAACTCGCCTCCTGGCCAATGTAGTACCTTCGGGTGGAGCATTGGGAATGTAAATGAACGGCCAGAGCTTTACACACTCTGGGGATTAATACTACAAACACCTGTCACAAGCTGCCAAAAAAGTAAAATAAAATAAGTTAACCCAATAGAAAAAGAATAATGCGTCTAAATAAAACAAAGTAAAAGAAAAAACACCAATCGAAAAGAAATATACGGTACAACGAAATTAATCAAGGCCCTTCACTAGATGATCTTCCAAATTTAAAGCAACGCAATAAGAGCGCAGCAATTTCCTAAAACACCCATAAAACTAAACAGAAAGGTTTTCAAGTACTGTAAGAAATTTGATTTCCTATGATAATTATCATGTTAAATTTATTTGTTAGGGCATTCAGTTTTGGAATTATGTTTCATATTTAAATATAAAAGTCTAGCTTTATTAATAAAATTACAGACATGAAGTAGTTATTTAAAAACGTTTATTTCAAAAATTTTTGTTTTCGTTTCGTACCATGTTAATTTATTCTAAGGTAGGAAAGTATTTCACTATATTTTACAAAGCATTCAATCTGAGTGAAGGTTAAAGAGTACGCATACCAATTTGATATTGGCATTTGCGTAAAAGGTATACAACATTAGCGGTCTTTTATTTGTTGAAAACCCACAAGTGACTTGCTAAGTATGTTGCTTCGAACCACAGCATGGTCCCGTAGATTTGTCATAAAGATTAAATAGATACTTATTTCTTGAAGGTTCCTTATGAGTGAGATATGGTATTCCTCACCGTAGACAAACGTTAGTAGTGTGAGTATTCTCATTTTCGTTGTCGTGGCGTGGAGCCGCCATATTTTTAATAATTAGTGATAAGTTTGTATTAACAATAAATTGTAACGCTAAAATATTCTAATTTCTTTATTGCAGCAGAAGCAAAGCTAGAATTGTCCAATTAATTATGCCCAGAGGGATGGGGTAACTGCGGGTGTAACTTTCTTCATTTCTCAGGTGGTATTATTTTAGCACTTCAGCTCAAGGGGTGCTATACCCTTATAAAGTAGAGAAAACCGGTTCATGACCTTTTGCCTTCAGCAACCAGCGCAATGTTGTGTGATTTAAGGTTTATAAATTTTAGTTGTGACTTCCTATTTCTTAGCTTCATTTTTATTTTTTAACCTTTTGAACTTGATGAATTGACAAAGGACTTTTAACGTAGTGCTTGAACTGAAATTGACTCCAGGGATACTAGAGTAGTAGATTTTTTGAAAAAAATTTTGTTTGTAACGGAGGTGTAACGCTTTGAAGTTACGTTAAACAGAAACCGGATAAGAAAGAGAAACATTAATCTAAAACGGACAACTTAATATTATAGCACCTGGTATAATTCTGATTTCGTATATATTGGAGCTCAGTAAACAAGCAATGGCATCCCAATAAATAGCTACTCCTATTAAAATCACAAACTTAAAAACCACAAAAGTATCGTTTATTTCTATTAAATACATATTGGAATGGAACCTAGGGTCATATATTATTTTAAGCCACAAAAGGGTAAACAAAATATTTATTTTAATAAATTTTCATAGCAGAATCATGCCATTCAAAGAAAGCTTTAGAATTATAAAGTAAATAACTGTGAATTCATTAATATGAATTACAAATATTAGAAAACCTTTTACAAATTTTAATTGAATAAATTAAATTTAGTGTTACGTAATTTTAATACATAGTTGCAATAAAATGTAAAAACCCAAACGCTGAACAGAAAAAATTCACGGATATTAGATTGCAGATATAATTTAATGATTTCGATGCAATCCAATGTATTTATTTTATATTACTGAACAGAAAAAACAAACGTTAACATAAGTAAATCGCATGATATCAAAAATACCTTCCCGAATTCATTTCATAAACCCAAGTGGAAGACTGTACCATAACACAAAAATTCCGGGCTGAACATGAAAAGGAAGCGTGAATTAAATAACAATAATTAAATTTGATCGAGAAAAATTAGTTATTCGCGAGCCGACAACAAAAACGGGTCAAAGGTGTAATCATTTGAGCGCGTAATACAGCGGTAGAGCAGCGCGGTAGGAATCGGTATGGCGAAAAGTTATATTTTGAAAAAGTAAAGCTCAGAAAGTAGAACTGAGGGAAGTTAATTTAGAAGGTAAAATATAAAATACAAGCAAATAATACAAAGTTGAACGAAACAGCTTTAGGGAAAAAATAAATATATATGTTCCCGCAGGGATTATAAACGTAGCGTGCAACTAATTTTTAAACCTACGCTTGCAAGTGCAAGGTTCTTTCAATTCACTGTTTGTGGAATTATTATCATTATGACCGTCTAAACGGGTTAGGACTTGTATAGTTTACCTCTTTATTGATTTAAAATTTTTTGATCTTGGGGTCAAGGAAACTGTAGGACGAAAAAATGAAGAATACTGATGGTTGCTAGAAGTCCTGGAATTAAACAGTGAGTAATATGATGAGCTTTTATGTAACTTTTTAAGAATGTATATGTGAATTTTTAAATGTAAACGGTTTACATTTATGCAGTAGGAAATTAATTAAAATAAAAGTGATTATTTTAGTTTTCAATAATTTAGCAACGAAAGAGTGTTAATTAAATTTAAGCATAATATCATCAGTTTAAAATATTAAGAAATTGATTTTAAATTATTTTTAATCAGCAATGAAGGTATATAAAGGAACTGTTTTTTATGTTTGTTATTAACGACATATCCTGAAATTGAGATTTATAAATGTCAGGTAATTTAGTACGAGAAGAAAAATGTGGAGCGATAGCTTTATTGATGGAGTAGAATTGAGTTTTTTTTAGATTTTTTTTTAGAGCAATACCTGGCCAGAGTGAGATAAAGCAATGTAAGTTTTTTTTGACAGTATGTTTGTATTCTAATTAAAATTATTTAATGTTAATGGAGCCTAAGTTTAGGCTAAATTTTATTTGAATTTATTTAAAAATGAAATAAACAGACATATTTTTGAAGGATATCCAGCTACTCCAGTTATGAAATTGTATTTGAAAAGCATTTTATTTTTTAATTTTTTTTAATTGGACCAAAACTTAATAAGTGTTTTAATATATTTTTGCAAATAAAATATAAGGTGATAAATTTAGGAGCCGAAGCAAAGGAAGCATATGCCGAATAACAGTCTTTCATATAAGGGATAACATCAAAGTGATTGCTGTGATGGACAGTTTGGCGCCCTTCAATTATTTCAAGTAGAAAACCCTTTCAGGGTAAATAATTTCGGAAATGTAGTTGTTTTCATTCCAGCCATTTTATTATTTTTATTTTGTATTTTTCTATTCATTTTTATAATTTCCATTATAGGAACCCATTCCCGCACCACTGCAGTTAGCTGACGCATCTTATATTGTACGTCCCTTCAGGGCAAATTAACATTTATTAATTTACCGCTCATTTTACACGTAACAGTACATTGAATACTTCCAACGAGCATCGTAGTGAAAAACCAGTTTCAACTTGACAAAGAATGCCACACTTGCCGTAATGAAGTAATTGATCGCCGCATAACAAAACAAACAATTACAAATTTGAATATCGAAAAAACGATAGACCTCATTATTCAACAATTGAATTACCAAAAAATCCAATTTCGATAGGTACCGATCCGTAGCTTATAAATGATAACACGCAGAACAAGAAATACCTGCTTAGAACTTTTAAAACGCTATCAGCGGAAATATAATGAATTCCTTTTCAATATAGTACCTGGCGACGGGATCCATACGTACAACCAGGAAGGAAAAGACAAAATATGCAATATCGACGTCAAGCTTCACCGAAGCTAAAGAAATTCCAAACGACTCCATCGGTTGTTAAACTTATCGTAACTATTTTTTAGTATTGTCGTGGAGTTTTCGTGACTGAGTACCTGCAGAAAGGGTGAACTGTGAATTTGGAATGCTAAATTGTGACAATTTGAACATTAGGTAATTGTACTCAGCGGATACGGAGTGTCAACACCAAGCATTGCACATCAAGGGAATGCTGTACCACACACTTGTAATGCAGCACAAAAAGCACTTGATCATTTGAGTTGACTTCGATGTTGATTTGCCATACTTACGGGACCTAACAACCTCTTTCCAATTTTGAAAAGTGGTTTCAAGGGTATGAATTTAGCGAAAACTATGAATTGAAGATTCGAAGTAAATTTTCGGAATTTTTCATGTACGCGTACCGAAACCGAGTGCAAAATTGTGTGTGTATTGAGCACGAACACGATTATGTCGAACAGTAAATATACGAGTTTAAAGGTAAAAAAGGACCAATATTTTTTTAAATTACAATAATGCTTCTTCCCATTTCAGACTTCGATCGGCATTACTGGTTAGACGGTCGTAGGTTAATAGACATTTTAAATCAAACGCCGATCAAAATCAATTATTAGATAGACCTAGTCTTGGACTTGTCCAAGGTTTAAAATGTCAGTGAAAAATTCACACATAACATTTTTCTCATATTGTATTAGTCAATCGAACCCTATTGAAAAAGTCTTATGCGTAGCAAAATATTGTTTTACGATGTCACTTTCATTATTAACCACTATATTGTCAAGTGCAACTATAAGCAAATTTTATCCATAGATCAATAATGATTCTAAATCAAACTTAACAGGAAATACATCTTCAACTATAAATCAATTTGGTTACCTAACTTATTCTCTAAATGGCTGCCGTATGAATAATTAATCGCAAAATTTAACTCGAATTCGTAATCTAGTAGATAGTTTTTGACGAATACTGGATGCCACAAACCTAAAATTCAGAAGTACTTTCCATGTGCTTATATTATAATTATTCTCATGCTATGCACGTTATGTTTTATTGTAGTTAAATTACCACTTTTAGTATATATAACATAGCTAATTGCCTTGTTGTTTGATGCCAAAATAAAGAAAGTTTTACAACTTGTAATAAATCCTAGTGAATAATTATTATTGTCTAACTGCATTTAGGTCTTTCTTTCATTAAAACACTTTGCAGGATATTCAAATGCTTATGTGGATATTTAAGTACTCTCTAAATTTTAAACATCAGTCATATCAGATTACCAGAAGAGAGATATATAATGGCACGTTCTTTAGGATATATGGCCTATATTTGTTCTACATGAGACTTAACACAATAAATTTGGAATATTTAATTCCAAGTTAAGCTCAAAACGCAACCGCAAAACACTTTAAATTGGTGTAGAAGGCGCCATAACCGAAGATAGCTATTATCAATAATTTAGCTTAAATTAATTAAAAGGGGTCAAATAAATCTTCACTAATTAAATTTCTAAATCGTGTTAGATTATTTTACAATGCAATTCTTTTTATTACCAAAACCAAATCATAATTACATTTTAATATCTACCTGCATTTAATCCCTTAAAACTCCACGGCAAACATTAAACGATCCATTTTTAGATAAGAATTTAAAACGCGCATCAAACTAAAACATTTTATAATTAACGTATTATTGGTTATTCTAAATGCAAAATAAAATCAAAAGTTGCTTTTAATTAAGTAATTTTTCATTAAATAATGATCTTTGATCATGTAAATTTATTTGCATGTACTAAAACATTTATATATATGAAGCTCGTTAATTTTCCAAGCATTGTATGACGTCATATTAGCAAATAACTAATTCAGCGTTCTCACGGTTATTTTATAATAGACTCACCGACCTGAGCAAAATGCAGTTTATGTGCGATGTTTATTCCTAGTTCAGAGCGCCATCGAATCGTATGGTTTAATGTAAGTTTAAAAACTCCACAGGAAATCAAAAATCCTGAAAATTTTGTATAAAAAGTTGAGCATAGCACGTTGTTACGTGTGGTTTTCTGTATAAAATTTATTCTATGTTCTCTGCGATATTTTAATCTATTATCAAAACTAATTTTCATTCTGCTTTAATTCATTGTTTAAGTACGTTTCTTAATGGCCCCCTTATCGCGACTGGCACATGTAGTTGATTCGATATGAAGAACGACATTCTGTTTGTAGCTATTAAAAGAAGAATATGAGTGCTTTATTTTTTCGTTTTAAGTCTTTCGTCTTTCGTCTTTCGTCTTTCGTCTTTCGTCTTTCGTCTTTCGTCTTTCGTCTTTCGTCTTTCGTCTTTCGTCTTTCGTCTTTCGTCTTTCGTCTTTCGTCTTTCGTCTTTCGTCTTTCGTCTTTCGTCTTTCGTCTATCGTCTTTCGTCTTTCGTCTTTCGTCTTTCGTTTTTCGTCTTTCGTCTTTCGTCTTTCGTCTTTCGTCTTTCGTCTTTCGTCTTTCGTCTTTCGTCTTTCGTCTTTCGTCTTTCGTCTTTCGTCTTTCGTCTTTCGTCTTTCGTCTTTCGTCTTTCGTCTTTCGTCTTTCGTCTTTCGTCTTTCGTCTTTCGTCTTTCGTCTTTCGTCTTTCGTCTTTCGTCTTTCGTCTTTCGTCTTTCGTCTTTCGTCTTTCGTCTTTCGTCTTTCGTCTTTCGTCTTTCGTCTTTCGTCTTTCGTCTTTCGTCTTTCGTCTTTCGTCTTTCGTCTTTCGTCTTTCGTCTTTCGTCTTTCGTCTTTCGTCTTTCGTCTTTCGTCTTTCGTCTTTCGTCTTTCGTCTTTCGTCTTTCGTCTTTCGTCTTTCGTCTTTCGTCTTTCGTCTTTCGTCTTTCGTCTTTCGTCTTTCGTCTTTCGTCTTTCGTCTTTCGTCTTTCGTCTTTCGTCTTTCGTCTTTCGTCTTTCGTCTTTCGTCTTTCGTCTTTCGTCTTTCGTCTTTCGTCTTTCGTCTTTCGTCTTTCGTCTTTCGTCTTTCGTCTTTCGTCTTTCGTCTTTCGTCTTTCGTCTTTCGTCTTTCGTCTTTCGTCTTTCGTCTTTCGTCTTTCGTCTTTCGTCTTTCGTCTTTCGTCTTTCGTCTTTCGTCTTTCGTCTTTCGTCTTTCGTCTTTCGTCTTTCGTCTTTCGTCTTTCGTCTTTCGTCTTTCGTCTTTCGTCTTTCGTCTTTCGTCTTTCGTCTTTCGTCTTTCGTCTTTCGTCTTTCGTCTTTCGTCTTTCGTCTTTCGTCTTTCGTCTTTCGTCTTTCGTCTGTCTTTCGTCTTTCGTCTTTCGTCTTTCGTCTTTCGTCTTTCGTCTTTCGTCTTTCGTCTTTCGTCTTTCGTCTTTCGTCTTTCGTCTTTCGTCTTTCGTCTTTCGTCTTTCGTCTTTCGTCTTTCGTCTTTCGTCTTTCGTCTTTCGTCTTTCGTCTTTCGTCTTTCGCCTTTCGCTTTTCGTCTTTCGTCTTTCGTCTTTCGTTTTTCGGCTTTCGGCTTTCGTCTTTCGTCTTTCGTCTTTCGTCTTTCGTCTTTCGTCTTTCGTCTTCCGTCTTTCGTCTTTCGTCTTTCGTCTTTCTCTGTATTTTTTACTTCATTTCTTAGTCATATTTACCTTATACCTTACTTATTATTTTCTCTTGGACTCCTACCCGTTCAACCCTGAAAGAAGCAATAGTCGCCTGGTCGTTTACATAATCCAGTAATGTGTTGCTGCTAGTAAGGATACACCAGACATATGGATCTTTAAGATCGAATACTTATTTATTTTGATACATGCTTTTTATCGCCTCTCCGACCAATTTAGCTCACGTTATCAGTGGAAATTATCCGCGTTTTTATACCAACTAAATCCAGTTGTGCAAAATAACAGATTTATATTATATTTTTGAAATTAGCAGTAAAGTTTGATATATCATTTTGTCAGGAGGGAAAAGTAGCAACATTGTTAACTAACAGTGTGTTCATAATTTTTGGGGTCATTATTTATGAAGGGTATATGTACATTTTTGGACCTAGAGTATGTCTATAATTGGTGGGGTGTACTGTTCTATTACTTTTGTAGGCCGTATCTTTGGGTAAGATTATTATTTCTATGAGGTTTAGATGTTGTATTTTAGTTTATTTATAGGTATATTAATGTACTATCACGCCCTCTCACCCAGGTGTCTTGTAAAAGGTCCACAAACGAATGCGTTATTATTATATTATTTAGATTGCTCTACGTTTACGCTTTGATAGCGGGTGAGCGACATGCCCCTCGGTGCGTTTTAGCCAGCGTAATTATTATTTATTAATTTGTACGCTTTTCGGTATTCGAACCGTTCGTGGGTCTCCCATCTTTTGTGTGTGATCTAGTATTGTGCCGCTTTAGTACATTTCTTGTGCAAAATTTTTATTTTTAGATTCATATTATTTCTACATGTTTTGTGTCATATTCATACTCCTTAGGTACTCACTCGTATGTGAATTGTTATTTTTGTGCTGAACTTGTATGTTTGATGCCATATGCTGTATTTTTATATTTTGTGTGCACTGTATATTTTCCAAGTTACACATTATATTCTTCGGGCTACTAGAACTTTTTTCTATTTTTTTATTTTTATTATTTTTGAGTTATTGCATGAGAACTGTGCCGCTTTGTGGTGCTAGGCTATCGTGTTTGGAAACTTGTGTAGTAGTTGGAATCTTTGAGTCGTGGTTCTATATTTTTTGTTGCAAGACTTTGGCGCCCTTACTCTTTAAGCTTCGTCATACTGGTCCTTAGCTGAAGACTTAAGCCCACGCCCTACTGGCTGAGCAAGCCACCCTTATTCTGCCATCAGCACATTAGGAACCACTCACGTATAATTCTTTATATCTATTTTCGGTTTACTATCCGCGGTGACAACGTACGTTTGTCTCAATAACACAATGAAGTCAAGAATTTATAAATTTTGCTACGTACCGTGACGTAGCCGGAGGAAAACGTAAATATACCAGGCTAACTACCAATGCGGAGAGGGGAGGGGTTCCTAGCAACACAAAAATAATACATCACCAACGATTTTCTATTTACAATAAAAAAGCATAAATATAGAAATTTCTATCGAAACAGCAAAATAAAATTAACTAAGGTTACTATTTAATAAAACAATTTTACTCTATGGACAAATTCACTAATTGTTCCACGAAGTGCGCAATTCGTAGCTAACATGTAATAAACCTAATCAGTACCAAAAAGAATAACGCTGATACTTTCGTATAAGCGGATGGGTTAATTAATAAAAAAACATTAAGTTTAGAAATCTTTTCAGTAAGGATTTTACCATACGAAGCATTTGTTATAACTCTAATTAGTAAAAAAAAGAATACTGCTGATACTTTCGTATAAGCAGATGGGTTAAGTACAAAAATCAAAAGCATTAAAGTTCGAAACTTTTCTAGTAAAGATTTTACTAGAGCAAACATTAGTGTATCTAATTTCAAATTGTGTTTATCTCTGGGTATGTTAGAAAAGGAAAACAAGTCACATACATGTGTCGGGATACTTATCTTGTCAGCCCCCGTAAGCGAATGGAAACGGCATCGCCGCGGTAGCCAGCAACAACCATGTTATTACCGTAATTGCAACGGCGGTCTACATGCAAGAGCAGTTGATCTACATCAAGGAATAATCGGGCTACGCAACAAGCAATTTAGCCTCCAGTTAAGAGCAAATCTACACATTTGATAGTGGAGAAACGTGCATCGCTCTTGGAGTAACAGAACGAGTAGCTTTTACAAGTGCATCAACGCACAAGCTGCAGAATTAAAGTTTAAAAGGAGTTCAAAATAACACAAACTGGAAAAGCAAACCTCCGGAAAACACGGTTTTACCGGAGAATAGTAGGATATATTATTTCGACAAATCTTTAGATGGGAAACTTACTAAAACGCAATTATACGTTATCGGAAGGTATAACGCGCTCACAGATACCTAAACAGGATCTTGACTAATTAATTGTAGCATAAACTTGTCGTTTCAAAACAACTAGATTTACGTTGAGAAATTCTTAGAAGGAGTATTTATTATTAATTATGCGAAAGGATTTAACAATAGACATGGAATTTATACGAACGGATAATGAATTAACAAGGGATTTAGGTTAAAAATTATGGTAAAGCGAGCTTATCTGAACAGGTGTAATATATCGGGTATTGTTGTAGAATTTAATACTAGAAAAGAAATTTATGTAAATAAAATAACCAATATTGCTGAAAATGAACGTATCAATTTGTTCAACTAGTTATTGGGCAATAAAAAAAAGCTTGGAAAAGAAGTATAATAGCATGTTTATTAAAAAATGTTCTAAATGTTAAAATTTAAGCAGCGTCTTGTTTATAGCATACAACATTAGTTCTAATTACCGTATACAAGATTATCTTTATTTACTTCACATATGTAATTAGGGTTTGCCCTATATATTTCATTTTTAATAAATAAATAAATATTTCGTTGGGTAACAACATTATAAAATTTCATTGGATTACCCAGAATAAACGCTGTAATTGCTGTTTTAAATAAGACGAGCAAAATAATTTTTTATATAAAGCAGCAGTATAAGAAGGTGGAGTTCACTTTGGGTCAGCAGCCAGTTGTAGTCTTCAGAAACCATCAGATAAGGTTAGTCAGTCTTTGAAGCTTTGAAGCTTTAAAAATTGTAGTTAGTATTTCTGATTCACACTTTTATATATTTTAATTACAAGCTGGTGTCATATTGTGAAATTTCAATACTGAGAGTAAATTAAGGAGGGCAATTGATAATGAGACACAAACAAGTCACATTCATTTAATCAAAGTGCAGTTTTGAGAACTTAGGGTTGAAGAAACAGTATTGAAATAATAGGTCAATATGAGTTTCTTACCTGTTCTATAATTTAGAAAGGAGTTTGATAGATTGAGGAGAAAGCTTTTGAATACAATTTTACTTTGTTATTTATCATATTTTTTAAGGAATTGCAAACTGTGTAGTAATTTACATAATTGAAATTTATCTGCGAAATATAAATAAAGAAATCTTTATTGAATTTGTCTGGGTGCACACTTTAATTTATAGATACTTACATTTTCTATTTATTTCACAGGTATAAAATTAGCAAACAACACAATATTTAAATCAAGGTGGTTTATCAATGAGTAAATCAAGTAAGTATTTTATCTGGTTTGCGTATGTTGCTGTTTGAAGCCGTTAGGCCATACCATAGTAATATATATTTGATGTGAGGATACGAGGGACACTATTTAATTTAATTTAATTTAATTTAATTTAAACATCGCTCGTAAATGCATGGAATCGAAACCTGTTGTACTCTTCCATATATATACTCAACTTGTCTACAAATACTGTTTTCTAACAATCTTGGATCTGTTTATATAAATTCGTATAACATGACCTCAATATCGCTATTACTGTATTTGCTTTTAATTATATCATGTGCGGTCAAATTTGCATATCTGATTTTGCACGCCAACTTCCATAGTGCGTATAATTTATGAAAGATTTGATATAAACTTCCTAAATACGTTGTCTTACCCCTAAATTTTCAAAGGTGGAAAATTCTGTAACACTATTACACTTTGAATGACTTTTACAAGAATAAATTCAAAATGAACTTTTAGTCTCATTTTCCCCGTATTTATGCACATAGAGAAAGTACAAGTATAATTTGTCCTTACACTCACCTAATTTAAATCAAATTATTATAATGTGTATTTTCATATACTAACTAGAATTGTAGGAAAGTACATTTCACAATTAATAGTCAGACGTTATTAACAAAACAATGCAAGGTTGAGGATCATACATTTCACTAAATTTATTTAAAAAATACGTTTTATTTTGAACTACATTTACAATAGATTATCGAACCACTTTCTAACCCACGGTGCAGAATTAATATATATTTAACTTTTTGGTTTAATTATTTGAATGTTGATGAAATAATTGAAAATTTTAACAATCCTAGATATTAATAAATATTTTTTGAGTTTTACTCTATTATTGAGTTAAATCTAAATAAAAATGCTGTTAGGTTTTTGAATATTAAAACATTATGCAGGTTTTTGTTGGAGCTAATTTTAAAAGACGTGAAAACTGATTTCGATTCCCTAAGAAATTCTATATTAATTTGATAGGTTACACGATAAGTTTATCTCAAAAGACAGAGCAATGCTGTTTAGAAATAGATTAAAGATGAACACCGTATGGTTTGTAAAAGGTTGATCTGTAAATCAGTAAGGGACCGTTCGATTTGAAAAAAATTTCGAAGAATTTGAGAACTTGAGAAAAACGCAATAATAATTGATATCTTGCACGACGGAGTTATATTAAAAATACCGCTAAGAGCAATTTATTATAAACATTCTAAAAATGGCGTTGGTGGTTAAATACAAACAGGTAGAACCCACTATAAAACAATTATAGGCATCATTTTTTTAGTCAAAACTTTCATATAACGCCAATTAATATAATAAGGAGCTGCGCACGCTCGACCGTCAGCATAAAAGGCGAGGGAGCCATGTTCCAGAGCATTAGTTGTCAAAGTATCGTCGAGTTGTTTAAAATTACAAGATAAAGATGGATTTTTTTTGTGTTGACGTTACAAGTGATGTAAGAGTGCCATTAGGTATCAACAAACTAGTAGGTAAAACCACCTATGCGCTAGGTAAATTTACATCAAATTTTCACCACCATAACGAGAACTTGGTTTTGATTTATACGGTGGTTTGCAACTAGTCGTAGAAATTATCTGCAATAGTAGAATGTGCCAAAATTATGCTATAAAAATGAACTACTTAAATGGAGAGAGTTTTGCAATTTTCAATTGAAATTTAGAATCATACAATTTACCCAAGAAGCAGCAAACGTAAGATTGAATGGTTTTTCTGGCGGAGATGTTTTAGAATTACAACTGGATCGTGAATTCAGATTGAAACTGATTGCTGAAACATCTAATAGAAGTATATGACTGACGAATAAATTCCAAGAAGAACATTTATATAATATGAAAATTACAAAAAATCGGAATGTTATTATGCTACCTGAGTACGAGTGTATCAAGCTATTAAATTTGCATGAATTAATCTGTTATAAAATGGAGGAGTTGAGGTGTAGAAACTTTCCAGGATTTTACAAAAAATTTGTAGGTGATATAAAAAATGTATGTGGAAATACGACGGACAAAGAAAGGGCTCAAACGTTATTAAAAGAAAAGAGCCGTGCGAGTATTTCTCTGTTGATTGCAACAATTCAAATTACTTGACAGTGTTGGAAATTATTAAATGCCATTCCATCCAGTGCTTAGAAGATGCGACTGCGGGGCAATCGCTTGCGCAAATATTTAGAGATTTGGCTATCCCAGATTTACCAGACTCTGATTATCACAGCGGTTTATAGATGTTATCAATATATGTATATATTTTATTAAAAACATAATATTTCTTGATAAAGTTTGTTTTACTTATTTGTATTGCCAACATCAGCAAAAATTATTAATGGACGTATTAAACTATCTTGTTTTTTATTCTTAGGTTTAAAGTGGTGTAATTGATAATTGTATTCCTTTTAGCGTCACCAAATATGCGGTTAATAGTATCTATTCAAAGTTGTACGGGAATTTTTTCAAAATGAGCAGTAAGGCCGACGACAATTTTTAATTCCGGTAAATACAATTAAACATTACTTGTATTAGGGAAAACAAAATTTCACTTTCATAAAAATCGACTGATTTCGTATGAATAATTATGACTAAGTTAGTGAACTACGTTAGTGGGCTTATAAGTGCTTTGCGTTTAACAAATGATATACAAATTGCTCAAACTAATGAGTGAATCATTGAATCTAGTCAAGTATTCAATTTCTTTATTTAAAACAAGTTAAATTTTAAATAATAATTAACCGCACTCGTAAAATGAGAAACTAATTGTTAAATTTAATAACACTAAGCATATAAATTTTCTAAACCTAGTCTATACGTTTAATTAATTTTCCCTTCATATAGGTAAATCACCACAACGCTACTTTTCCAAGGTCGGGGGTAACACCATAGCCTTTTATAAATAAAGAGCAATGTAATACTATTCTAAAAAAAAACCCGACCTTGGAAAAGTAGCCGAGAGCATGCGTTGTGGTGATTTTACCTATATGAATGACCTTTGGAACTCACAAAAATGGTTTTTTTAGACATTAGAATTTCCCATGTTAAATCCCATAAGAAAACCGGTTTTTTGATCTCGTACACACGTAGCTTATCTATTGACTAGCCATTTCTTTCTGGCTCATACGCATAAATCCACGACTCGTCACCTGTGACGTTATTGTATACCGCTTTGGATACACCACAGTTGCATTTTGAAATCATTTCACGGCACCAATCGACACGAGCATTTTTTGAGCATCTGTCAACGCGCATATAGCTTCCGAACAACGAATGTTTGTGCAAAATCTTATGTATGCTTGTCATACTAATGCTTAAACATCTCTCGATTTCTTGATATGTCACATGACGATCTTCTTCGATTAGTTTTCTCACAGCATTGATATTTTCCGGCACAACGACCGATTTTGGACTACCTTCTTTAACTTCGTCCGTGAGTGAATTACATCCATGTTTGAATTCAGTGTACCAGCGATTGATGCATTGTTCTGGAGTTAGACCACGTCGAATGTCAAAATAAATCATAGCTCGAAAATTTTCGCGAGTTAATTCCATATCTTGACTAGATGAAATTTTAAACAATGCAAAAACACAAATAGTGCTCGAACGTCAAAACGTTCTGAGTATTTATAACCTCAAAAACGTCAAACTTTACGATGGCAATTTCAGATTTCAATACCAGTGCTGCCAGTTCTCAATACATAAATAGTGTCCCTCGTATAGATTAAAGGATAATATATTTATTTACGACTTTCAAAAATTAAATATTAAATTTTATATTGAAAATTGTTAGAATGTAGTATCAACCTTTACTATTATCATGGGGCATTTGCTTGATTATAAATCTAGGAATTACTAGTTTACCAGTGTGTTATATACATAAACAAAAAATGCAGAAAAAGAAACAAGCAGTGACTTTAATTTCGTTTTATTTTCTGCTCCCAAGTGATTTTCGTCACGTATTAGGGAGACAAAATGATCAGATAGTAACTTAAAGCTGCAGGTTAAGTGAGTTTTTTCTGAAACTCGTCCAACTAAACGTGCATATTGAAACAAGGCGTTGCAAAGCAAGTTTAATCGTCATTTGCTTGATTTATACATTGCTCGATTAGTTATTCAAAGTTAAGCTCTAATAAAAGTAATGAATTTAACTACCGAGTTGAACAGCGTCGCGTACAAGACGAATCTGTATATCTACGCGAATTAAATTCCCATTTTCAAATAAGGATGGAGTTGTGATAAGTTGATTTTAGCACTATAGCACTATAACAATATAGTGATATTGAAAATTACCTACACAGTATTTGTGTCGCAAACGGCAGTTAATTAAACATCGTTTAAGTCTATAATAAAAAAACATTAATTAAATAGTAGAAATACATTTTGAGCACATTTTTCTGCTTTAAGGAAATTGTGTACTTTTAGCAACTACTGTAAAGTGGAACTTGTTTGGACCTATAAATATTTATGGTTTCGGGTTGGGATCGTGTCATTTTATAAATTAAGGTCAACGTTTTGCCCACTTTTGTAAGGAGCTTCATCAGGACAAAAAAAGAAAATACGTAATAAAATAAAAAAT
Source organism: Platerodrilus igneus (assembly GCA_036346225.1). Lineage (NCBI taxonomy): Eukaryota > Metazoa > Arthropoda > Insecta > Coleoptera > Lycidae > Platerodrilus > Platerodrilus igneus. The sequence goes on along the minus strand of JARFIW010000089.1, from coordinate 20,344,039 downwards.
ATAATAAAGATAAGAATGATAATATTAAGTAGACAAGTTAAGGTGTAAAGAGAAGAGTTACTCCTGAACCAGCAGACTTACTAGCCCATTCAAAGCCAAAAGGTGTCCTGTTGGGAAGTAACTGGTGAAAGTAGCGAAAGTGGTAGTTTATATAGGGCGAGAACCTGATGCATGAGTGATCATGAATAAAGAGAAGTGTCGTAGCGGATCAGTGAAAGTCACGGTTCCGCTGTTGTGAACATAGGCTTGTTTTCCAAATGGGGGAAAGGTAGTAGCCATCGTCTTTGTTTAGATTATTAGAATTTTTATTGATTTCTATGGATCCTCTAATTTTTCTATTGTAGAAAAATGAAATTCTGGCAATTAGTTTTGTCTTGTCAAAGTTAATGGTATGGCCTGTTTCATGTTGGTGTTCGGCCACCGCTGAACGATTGTACTGGTTTGTTCTTAAGCATCGCTTATGCTCGTTTAGTCTAGTCTGTACTGACCGTCCTGTTTCTCCTATGTATACTAAACCGCAACTGCATGGTATACTATATACGCTTGGGGCTTTAAGACTATTTTCGGAATCTTTTGGGTTGGTAATATTTGTGAAATTTTATTGGTGGGGTTTATAGATTGTTTTGATGTTATGTTTACGTAGAATATTGCCAATTCGGTTTGTTACTTTGTGTATATATGTAAGGATTGCTAAAGATCGTGTATCGGGATTACAGCGTGGTTTGGGGGTTCGTGTAGGATGTAGATGCCGGTTTATTATTCTGCCGATATCTGAGTTACGATAGCCGTTTTTTATAAGACTAGTTTCAAGATGGGCCAGTTCATTAGATAAGTGTTCTGGTTGTGAAATCTTAATTGCGGTGGACTAGAGAGTTGATTACCGATGATTTTTGTGAGGGATGATGATGTGACGACGCATGTAGGTATCTGTCTGTGTGTGTGTGGGTTTTCGATATACGGAATGACCTAGTCGTTCGTTAGGTTGGCGCTCCGCCAGAACGCCAAGGAATGGCAAAGTTCCGTTCTTTTCAATTTCTATAGTGAACTTAATATCTTTGTGTTGATTGTTTATGTGATCTAGAAAATTATTGATCGTTTGATGTCCATTGGGGCCAGATTACAGAAGTGTCATCTACATAACAGAGCCAAGTTTTTGGTTTAAGGTCTGTGGATTCTAGAGCCATGGATTCCAAAGACTCAATGAATTTATTGGCCACAATAGGGGATAGAGGTGTGCCCGAAGTTTGTTTGTAAAATTGTCCGTCGAAGACAAAATAGGTAGAAGTTGAGCATTTTTCAATGAGCGTGGCCAGGTACTGGAGACAGTGTCTATGACAGGTACGTTTGTAAATAGGGATGTTACGTCAAAACTGACTAGTATATCATTAAGGCCTAAGTCAATATTTGCAATTAGTTCTATGAAATGAGTGGAGTTTAAAACATTAGTAGGGGTGTTACAGGAATAAGGTTTTAAGAAATTTGGATCTTGACTTAATTGGTTTTAGCAACTGTTGATGCTGGTGATCGAGTATTCTGGGGGTTTAACTCGAACTTTTACATACCCGGGTTTGACAGATTTTAAAAATGATAACAGTATTCATTATAGTAATCATTTATTGTGTCATTGTATATTTATTTTATCACTGAATGAATCTTATGATTGATTTTATATTCATATTTTGTGCCAAATGATCGCATACGCATCTAGAATTAAAGATTTACACAAATTAAGAACAAGCCACAAATTAGTTTTAATAAAGAGTGTTGATTTGAGTACACTCACACCATAAATTCAGAGGAAAAGTAATTTACTTGGGGTTAAAGGAATAGATTGAATCAACTATTTGAGTAGATGGCTATTGGCAAAACCAGGCCCACATTTCCCCCAGCATCCATATTTCCCCACACATCTGGACCAATTTACATGTAAATTCCCATAAAGAGGAAATGAGGGAGATGAATCCCCTCCTGCTCTCGCCCTGTGGACCGCCTTGTGGAATTTTTTACCCCGACGATTTTGATTGCGTCACACCCGCATTCTTTCCACCCGCGAGATAAATCTTTCTCTACATTTCCAACCACGAGATAAACCTATCTTGTTTGGTATCAATTAATATTAGATTTTTCTCAGTTATCCAAATCTCTAGGAATTTTTTAGTTTGCATCATCCCCCAGGGAGCTACCCTCATTTTAAGATTTTTTTACCGCTAACATTCTGAACCAAATAGTTTTCTTCGTCTAACCAATGCATCTTTTGAGATAAACCTATCTTGTTTGGTATCAATTAATATTAGAATTTTCTCAGCTATCTGAATTTTTAGGAATTTTTCAGATAGCATCATTCCCAAGAAAGCTACCTTCATTTTAAGATTTCTTACCTGTTGCGATTTCTGAGCGTTCTTATAAATTTTTTTAGTCATGCGATACATCAAATTAGTCTAGAATTTTATACAGAATTCGAATATGTAAACAGATTTAAAATCGGACCACCCCCTGCAAAGTTACACTTTAAAGCTCTCAAACCTCTAAATTTTGCTCTTTGCTCTATAAGCAAACCTAAAAAATAGTTTTCTTCGTTTAGCCATTGCATCTTTCGAGATAAACCTATCTTGTTTGGTATCAATTAATATTAGAATTTTCTCAGCTACACAAATCTCTTTAAATTTTTTAGATAGCGCCATCTCCCAGAGAGCTACCCTGATTTTAAGATTTCTTACCTGTTGCAATTTCCGACCGTCCTTAAACATTTTTTAGCCGTGCGACACATCTTGCTAGTCTAAAATTTTATGCAGAATCCGAATCTGTAAACAGATTTAAAATAGGACCACCCCTTACCATTTTACACACACCCTCTAAATTATAAATTTCCTGCGGCTCATACCTAAAAGAAAATCTAAAAACCATTCTTAAAACTTTTTATTACAGACAATTTTTACTAATACATTTTAAATTTTGTAAACCACATTTCTAAATACATATTCACAATTTTTTATTCTTAACCTAGAACTTCTCATATCGGCTTATACTTATTAATATTTATTTCTAAATAGAGCACCTTTTCCAAAGACCAACCGGACTCACATGTTTCAAATTCCTCTGATTTTGTTCTTATTGTTTCGTTTAAGACCTCGTACATATTTTTCAGATTACTAGAATACGTTATAACCACATTTTTTGTGTGAAAGGATTTCACATCGGATTTCTCTTCCCCCATTTTGGTGTAAACGCTGTAGAGTTCCCAATAGACTTTTACTGCTGTATGTTATTCTTTTTTCATTAACTAATCGAATAAATCGCTCTTTCTGCTTCCAAAGAAACTCGGGCACTCCATCGTCGACACTGGCATTCTTTATGCGATAGCTAGCCACAGGTTGTTAAACGCTGTGCTAACCATTTCTACACCATCGTCGCTAGTAGCGGTAACTGATGCATTTTTATGTTTATTGCTCCTTAAGTGTGCGGCATACGTAGTTTTTTCCATTTCGAAATCGCATACTTTACACATAATTTGTGGTTGTTTCGTACAAGGCCTTTTAACAGCTGGCGGAGTTGAACGTTTACGGCTTAATGACATGCCGTGCTGTTTTTCCTTGTGTCGCTGTAAGCTGTCCATTCTCGTAAAAGCGATACCGCAAGTCCCACAGTTTAAGTACTTTGCTGCCGACGGATGTATAAGCTTAACCGTGGACGATGTTACACCACGACATTTGTTCTGGAGCATTTTTCCAGGTATAGGAAGCACCGCACGAGTCGCATTTAAAACGTTTGCAGGTACCATTTTAGTACAAAACAAAATCCGCACTATAAGACTTTGGTTAAACTTGTAAGCGAACTAACTTATAACTAAAAAAGAAATTTAAGCCGCATGTACGGCTCACAACCAAACTTAGACATTAAGTTCAACAAATATTACTTACCTTTGTGTTAAATATTTGAAATTTAATTGTACGCGAAAATAATAAATAGTAATGTGTAAAAATTCGTATTTAAAGTCGAATATCTTGATTAATAATTGAAATATCGAAAAGTGAATAGCGTATTCGTATTCAGCGTAAAAAACTGGATATGAATCATATATTATATGTCTTGTAACATCACGGGAACCGTGCAACGGACAGACAGACAGACCGACCGACAGACCGACCGACAGACTAGACCATCTCATTAACCAAACGAAGTTTGGTTGAGAAGCTTACTTTAGCGTACCTGATTTATGTTCCCTATAGAATGCATACCGAAGGTTTCCGAAGACGGTCGAACGATGTTGAGGATTCAGCGGGGAACTAAATGACGTCATAATCCTTGCTGCTCGTCCAGTACATTTAGCGCCAATGCATGCACCTGGTTTGCTTCGTCGATGGTGCGAATGCCGTTAGTAAAAACATCGGAAACGTCTTCCATGTTATACGGATCGCGTGCATATTAAGAATCCAAAAGGGTGATAGCACACGCACACAAATTGTGTGCAAGTCGTGCTGTAGAAGATGCAGTGCTACTATAAACAAAAACTTAATAAAAACACTTTAAACCTTTACTAAAGGAATACCAAACTTGTTGTCTACAGAATACTTACTAATAAAGCAATTTAATTTTAAATAACTTCTACGTCATACTTTAGGAAATGGTAGGCTTGAATATTTTCTAAATGAATCACCAAGCGAAAGTATATGTTTAGCGGTATTAAAATTAACTATTAATTCCCCATTTTTACGAGCGTGGTTAATTATAGATTAAAATTTAATTTGTTCACGTTTAAGCTTCCCGTAAACTAACATATTTTATAGTAACAATGCGCTGTATAATACATGCATACCCCTTTGCCGCGCTACTGATATTCTTATAATTGCTAGAAAAAGTCACTCTCCTTTTTACTGTTAGAACCGATGCAAAGCACTATTTTTTATACTTTCTATAGCACATCGCGCACTTTTTCGTCTGATAATTAAATATTGCTTCTGTAGGCTTATACACTTTCGCATAGCGGTCGGCCGCACGTAATGATTTCTAGAACCGGTAAGTACTCGATATCGTCTAAATAGAGAATTAGATGCTCGAAGTCTGTCAACTTTCGATTCCCTCGTAAAAGGTAGAAAAAACTCGGTCAATCATCCATCTAACTTAAACTTCGACCCACTCCTGTTCTGATAATTTCCAAACATTTTTCAAACTACAATGGGCTCAGAATTTTTTAAACCTTCGAGGGATCTATAAGTCGTAATCAATTACACGTTCGAGCTACCCGTAATCTAACAATGCGCTATATAATACATGCATACCCCTTCTCTGCGCTACTGCTATTCTTATAGTTGCTTGAAAAAGTCAGTTGCCTTTTTTACTGTTAGGATCGCTGTAAAGCACCATTCTATACATTCTTTAAAGGTGTGGCACATCGCGCACTTTTTTTGTCTGATAATTAAATTTTGCTTATGTAGGCTTTTACACTTTCGCATATTTAAACATCTATTACGATTGATTAACCACTTTCGATTATTCTAACGGGAACCGCCATACATTCCGCCACACCGTTCCTTTTGAATCCAACGATCCTACGAGCTTCCACGCACTAACACCTAACGTATCTTTCCTACTATTTGTTAAACAAAAACTACCGGCATCGCCATGTTCGTATACGAACGTAAGCAGATGTTTGTGGATGTGTACGAGAATATGTCATATACATTAATCAGTCTAAGCTATTTTATTTAGTCCGCGAATACTGCTATTTTTCTAAACCACAATTAATAATCGCCTTTATAGGTTTAACATTTCTACCATTACCCAATTACTGGTGCTACGTACATGGAAACTTTAATTTCTTATTGGAGAGAATCCTTATTCTCCCACGCACTGTTGCGTAGCTGCATGCTCACCCCCTTTGGGAATATATGCTCGTTATAGGTTGTAGCACCCGCGGTTTTACTTAACTACACTTCGTAAGACCCATTTAATCTTTTTAATCGTATCTTTCTCGCTTACAATACAGTAGGACTTAGCGCTACTACCAACAAATTATAATACTGGACCCCCCATTAAATTCGTCTTTGAATTTTCCTACAACTTTTTGTCGACAAGCGGTATATTGTGTTTATTATCTGCGGGGTAGTCACTCTTTTAAGATAAATATATTTTTTTTGGTCTCAACTAATATTAGATTTTTCTAGGGACCCCAAATCTATAAATAGATTTTAAATAGAACCACCCTTTACAAAGTCACGCCTTTTAAAGACTAATTTTTACCCATCTTTATTTAACTCCATCTTTAAAATCCTTTTTTCGCTACCCAAGACATATGCTTTGACCAACCATTTCCCTAGAAATCTAAAACCGCTGTGTCCCGCGAAAGTTGTCGAAAGTTGACAGACATCGAGCATCTAATTCTCTATTTGGACGATATCGAGTACTTACCGGTTCTAGAAATCATTACGTGCGGCCGACCGCCATGCGAAAGTGTATAAGCCTACAGAAGCAAAATTTAATTATCAGACGAAAAAGTGCGCGATGTGCTATAGAAAGTATAAAAAATAGTGCTTTGCATCGGTCCTAACAGTAAAAAGGAGAGTGACTTTTTCTAGCAATTACAAGAATATCAGTAGCGCGGCAAAGGGGTATGCATGTATTACCCAGCGCATTGTTACTATAAAATATGTTAGTTTACGGGAAGCTCAAACGTGAACAAATTAAATTTTAATCTATAATTAACCACGCTCGTAAAAATGGGGAATTAATGGTTAATTTTAATACCGCTAAGCATATTCTTTCGCTTGGTGATTTATTTAGAAAATATTCAAGCCTACCATTTCCTAAAGTATGACGTAGAAGTTATTTAAAATTAAATTGCTTTATTAGTAAGTATTCTGTAGACAACAAGTTTGGTATTCCCTTAGTAAAGGTTTAAAGTGTTTTTATTAAGTTTTTGTTTATAGTAGCACTGCATCTTCTACAGCACGACTTGCACACAATTTGTGTGCGTGTGCTATCACCCTTTTGGATTCTTAATATGCACGCGATCCGTATAACATGGAAGACGTTTCCGATGTTTTTACTAACGGCATTCGCACCATCGACGATGCGAACCAGGTGCATGCATTGGCGCTAAATATACTGGACGAGCAGCAAGGATTATGACGTCATTTAGTTCCCCGCTGAATCCTCAACATCGTTCGGCCGTCTTCGGAAACCTTCGGTATGCATTCTATAGGGAACATAAATCAGGTACGCTAAAGTAAGCTTTTTAGTTATAAGTTAGTTCGCTTACAAGTTTAACCAAAGTCTTATAGTGCGGATTTTGTTTTGTACTAAAATGGTACCTGCAAACGTTTTAAATGCGACTCGTGCGGTGCTTCCTATACCTGGAAAAATGCTCTCAAACGGCACCAGAACAAATGTCGTGGTGTAACATCGTCCACGGTTAAGCTTATACATCCGTCGGCAGCAAAGTACTTAAACTGTGGGACTTGCGGTATCGCTTTTACGAGAATGGACAGCTTACAGCGACACAAGGAAAAACAGCACGGCATGTCATTAAGCCGTAAACGTTCAACTCCGCCAGCTGTTAAAAGGCCTTGTACGAAACAACCACAAATTATGTGTAAAGTATGCGATTTCGAAATGGAAAAAACTACATATGTCGCACACTTAAGGAGCAATAAACATAAAAATGCATCAGTTACCGCTACTAGCGACGATGGTGTAGAAATGGTTAGCACAGCGTTTAACAACCTATGGCTAGCTATCGCATAAAGAACGCCAGTGTCGACGATGGAGTGCCCGAGTTTCTTTGGAAGCAGAAAGAGCGATTTATTCGATTAATTAATGAAAAAAGAATACAGCATACAGCAGTAAAAGTCTATTGCGAACTCTACAGCGTTTACACCAAAATGGGGGAAGAGAAGTCCGATGTGAAATCCTTTAACACAAAAAATGTGGTTATAACGTCTTCTAGTAATCTGGAAAATATGTACGAGGTCTTAAGCGAAACCATAAGAACAAAATCTGAGGAATTTGAAACATGTGAGTCCGGTTGGTCTTTGGCAAAGGTGCTCTATTTAGAAATAAATATTAATAAGTATAAGCCGATATGAGAAGTTCTAGGTTAAGAATAAAAAATTGTGAATATGTATTTAGAAATGTGGTTTACAAAATTTAAACTCTATTAGTAAAAATTGTCTGTAATAAAAAGTTTTAAGAATGGTTTTTAGATTTTCTTTTAGGTATGAGCCGCAGGAAATTTATAATTTAGAGGGTGTGTGTAAAATGGTAAGGGGTGGTCCTATTTTAAATCTGTTTACAGATTCGGATTCTGCATAAAATTCTAGACCAGCAAGATGTGTCGCATGGCTAAAAAATGTTTAAGGACGGTCGGAAATCGCAACAGGTAAGAAATCTTAAAATCAGGGTAGCTCTCTGGGAGATAGCGCTATCTAAAAAATTTAAAGAGATTTGGGTAGCTGAGAAAATTCTAATATTAATTGATACCAAACAAAATAGGTTTATCTCGAAAGATGCAATGGCTAAACGAAGAACACTATTTGTTAGGTTTGCTTATAGAGCAAAGAGCAAAATTTAGAGGTTTGAATGCTTTAAAGTGTAACTTTGCAGGGGGTGGTCCGATTTTAAATCTGTTTACATATTCGAATTCTGTATAAAATTTTAGACTAATTTGATGTATCGCATGACTAAAAAAATTTATAAGAACGCTCAGAAATCGCAACAGGTAAGAAATCTTAAAATGAAGGTAGCTTTCTTGGGAATGATGCTATCTGAAAAATTCCTAAAAATTCAGATAGATGAGAAAATTCTAATATTAATTGATACCAAACAAGATAGATTTATCTCAAAAGATACATTGGTTAGACGAAGAAAACTATTTGATTCAGAATGTTAGCGGTAAAAAAAATCTTAAAATAGGGTAGCTCCCTGGGGGATAATGCAAACTAAAAAATTCCTAGAGATTTGGATAGCTGAGAAAAATCTAATATTAATTGATACCAAACAAGATAGGTTTATCTCGTGGGTGGAATGAATGCGAGTGTGATGTAATCAAAATGGTTGGGGTAAAAAATTCCACATGGCGGTCCACAGGGCGAGAGCAGGAGGAGATTCATCTCCCTCATTTCCTCCTTATGGTAATTTACATGTAAATTGGTCCAGATGTGTGGGGAAATGTGGATGCTGGGGGAAATGTGGGCCTGGTTTTGCCAATAACCATCTACTTATTTGATATCGTATTTGTATATAAAAACTGTTAATTTAATTTTGGGGATGTCTTGTAGTTCTTAAAGGTTAGATTACCACTGTGTAAGATTAAGATTGAAGATACAACTTTTTTGCACAATAAAGAATGAGGTAAAACTAATGTGATGTTGATTAGTTCCAGTTTGATTTTTAAAATTGGACCACGTTATGGAATACCGAATTAAGCGACAAATTAACAAAAATTGTATTAGTGGTGCCATCTGCTTTATATGCTTATTAACTATCTCTTAAGGTGTCGATAATATCCTAAAACGATTTCAATTACGTAAAAAAGAGCATGAACTAACCGCCAATCCAAAGTTTTATATAAAATTTAAAATCTTAAGTTATGAAATAAAGAATCAATCGCCAAGTACGGTAATGCAAAATTTAAGTAATCTTTTTGGGACACCTTACAAAAACGAATTAAACGCCGTAAATCGCGTTTGATTCTCTATATTCAGATAACTCGAGCACAATGAATTTACATATACGTATCAACCACCAATGCGTGTACTTAATACGATAATGCTTATAAAAGAACGTTACTTTCTAGATAAAACATGTGATTACGCGACACTTCTTTGTTGCTTAATTCGCTCTTGATATTTTTTAAACGCACTTTTACTAGTTGTAAGCGGTCATTATGGTAGTGTTAACCAATACACTTGGTACGCAGTGTTTCCCGTTGAAATTTCTGAAGTAATTAAAAAAATATTTTATGCAAAAGTGTGTTTTCAAAGTATGTACCTTAGTAATTATTGAATGTGATGTCTGGATACTACTTTAAGAAGGATTGGCGAAGTTACAAGTTGATTTCTCCATTTATTAACTCCAATGAGACAAACAAACAGACGGCGACGGTAAGAAAATAATAAATTTATTACATACTTAGTATGTGATGCTGTTTTGAGTATTATACAGGTAAGTGAAAGCTCCAGAAGTATCCAAAACATCAGTAGTCTTGAACATGTACGTACAATCTTTATTTTTATAATCTAATATTGTTTCAATAATTAAATACAATAGTTTGAGATATCAGTAAATTCTTATAATATTGAACCGTTGTGCTCCTTTTGCTTCTAATCGCTTTACTTTCAGACTACATCCTGGAACATGACAGACTCCACTCAAGGAAACGTGCAAAATAGTATTGAATTTAAAGAGGTTTGTACGTAGACTTGGTGTTACATTTTTTACCGATTACTTCTAGGTTGCTCTCTTATCAAATCTAAGTGAAAACCGTGATGGCACCACTGAAGTCAATTTTCAAGAAGGCCCTGAACTTTTTAAAATGGTTTGTAAATATGAACTACGGTGTTTATTATTTACTCATAACATTTAGATCACGCATTTATCATCTAGTGCAGCCGAAGCTTTTATTGGACATCTCAGTGAACCCCTTCCGCTCATTATTTTCTTACCATCGCAGAACTTTAGTATAAAACTGACACTACTTTGTTAGATATTTCAAACATGCATCACGTTACTCAGGAACATGAAAATACAAATGATTCAGTTAGAACAAGCCCTTTTAATAATCATTACAATTTGGACGAAAATGAAACATTTATTTATGAATGTGTTTCCTCGGTTGATCAAATCGGTAATCAGTCAGCGTCAGTTTATGAAAATATTCCTACTGACTCAATCCGGGTACCTGAAATATCAATAACTGATGAAGAATATAATACTACCACATATGAGCCTCATCAATTTCAATCTAATAACAATGATATAAATATAGCGCAACCTGAATACCGATATAATGGGATCACGTCATGTGATGAAGTTGTGGATACAAATGAACGAAATCCTTTAAACATGCCAACTTTAATAACAGAAATTGCAAATGAAGAAAATACTAGTCAGACTACGTCAGATGATTCAGAACACCGAAAAGTAAGGCCCAAAAAAGATAGAGAATGAAATCAAGAGAATCAAACCAGAGAATCTAGAAAAAGGTGTTTCTAAACAAACAAAAAAGTATATAAGTCAGAAGGGAATAGCGGTAAATCCTCGCGAGTTTAGAGACTTTCAGTGTACAGATAAGTGCTACGAAAAGGTATCATTGTCAGAACGCCGAAACGAATTCAATAAATTTTGGAATTTGGACACTTTCCAGGCCAAATGTTTGTATATATCTAGTAACGAGAAAGTCATTCCAATAAAAAGAAAACGAAATAAAAGTTCAACAAAAAGGAGCCACACAAGAATGTATTACATTACCGGCAAGGAAGTTTGTGCAACGTTTTTTATTCAAAGTCTCAGAATTTCATCTGCAAGAGTTGATCGATACCTTAATAACGTAAGTAGTTCGGAGGATGTCATTAGAGATAATAGAGGTTTGTCAAAAAAACCTAAACACCTTTCCGACCAAGCTAAAAATGAAATAATACAGCATATACATAAGTTTCCAAAATACAAGTCCCATTACTTGTGACATGCCAAAATTGGTATTGTACACTTTTAAATTTGTGAGTGAATTCCCGCCATTATTTCAAATAAACTTGTTAAATTTCCGCCATCCCGGACAGTTGCGTTTGCGCAAAAGAATGCGTAGGCGCGGAGTGAATGGCGCAAGTGCGCGGTGTGTGACACGACATTATTAGCGACGAGACATCGAATGGTGACGTTTGCCTGTGTCTTTTTTTGTCTTTTCTCTTTTCAGGTTGTAGATTTCCCTTTATCTCTGCCTGATATCGGTTCCTACCTGTATCGTATCGTACCGCTACAAACAAACGAAAAAGGAAGATGAATAAATTTGGATTCAAATGGCATGACGCCACCCACCCCAACAAGGGGCCTGAGATTGAACTGTATGGAGCGTTTGAAGTGAGTACTCCGCTTTATTTATCTTTTTGAATGCCAATTGTATCATTATAAACGTATTTGGTATGTGATACAATTTGACACGTAATTATGTCATAATATCATTATTGTGCAATATTGCTAACGTGGATCGTATCAGTGTTGCCAACTGTAGTAGTGGCACTGAATACGGACGCCGGGAGTATAACATACTGAAGAGAAAAAACAGAAAGGCTCTATCTAGAATCTGATGTCACACTTCCATTGATGTACAACTTATATATAATAGACGTAAAAACGCCTGCTTCGTTTTCAACATATAAACGCATTTTTTATACTGAATTCAATCTTCAAATGAAAAAACCAAAGAAAGACACTTAAATAAGTGTGATATATTTGAAATCAGTATTAGTAATAGTACAACAGCTGAAGAACGAGCAAAATTTGAGGAAGAACGGAATTTACATCATCAACAAGCCGAAGCAGCGCGTGATTTTATGAAAGATGATCTGAAACGTGCCCAAGATGATGATACTTTAGAGGTGTTAACATTTGACATGGAAAAAACGTTACCAATGCCACGTGTGCCAACTAATATAGTTTTTTACAAACGTTTGCTATGGTTATATAACTATGGGGTATATTCTGGAAAGACAAAGCGTGGATTCTGTTGCACTTGGGTAGAGGGTTCTGCTGGAAGAGGATCACAAGAAGTGAGTTCCGTACGTAGAAAACACATTCGAAAAAATCTTGCTATCCAAGCTAATGAAATCATCTTGTGGTCTGATTCATCGGAGACAAACCGTAATATCAAGTTAACGATGTTACTTTTTGTTATAATGGAGGAAAACCCGCATATTGAAAAGATAACCTTTGGATTCCTAATTCCGGGCCACTAAAATCGCAGCTAAGATTATATACACCCGATGACTACATAAACGTAATGTTAAACTGTGGAAAGAAAAATAAACTTTCTGCTGCAAAAATGAACAAACATGACTTTGTGGGTGTTGGTAAATTGTAAAAAATTATAGTCAACAGGAAAAAGGATGTCAATGGCGTTTCGGTAAGCTGGTTGAAAACTAGGGAAATTTCTGTTTTTAAGAATAAACCCAATAAGATATATTTAAGCTAATCGCATGGAAGAGAATTTCAAGAAGTTGATATAACAAAAAGGGAGTCAGCTAGGAAAAATGAAATTAGAAGGTTTTCCTATTCTGACAAATTGGAAGCGCTATGGCCTAATGGTAAGCCAATATCTACACTAAAACTAAACGATTTAAAATCACTTTTGAATCTTATTCCAAGTGATGCAAAAGAATTTTATACTAATTTAATAAGTTCGGACACCATTATGGACGACATTGAGGGATACAATGGAAGTTTAGATTTCGAAGTTGATATCAATATGGAGTAAAAATATAATGGTGTTATTACCAGAATGTTGTCGGTTTTTGTTTTTTAATAATATAGTTTCGTTAAAACTTAAAACATTGATTGACACCAAAGGCACAAGCAGATTGCTTTATATACTTCTGCATTTTACTTTAAAACTTATTTTTTTACTTATTCACGTAATAACATACTTTTTAAGTTTATAGTTATTATTTATTTTTTATTTTTATATGAATAATAAAATATCGTTAGCACAAGTGTATTGATGTACTCAGTTCTTCATTTAAGAATTAAACGCCACTTCGTGGCAGTTAATCCTTTATTACGAATTAAAATCTTACATAGCGCTTCTTAGTATTAAAATATCAAGCGGAAAATGCCATTTAAATCAAAAATGAAGAAAAATTTTGATATTATGGTTAGGCTACAATGTATTCCTACTAGTGCTCTATATGTATTTAATTTTTGAATTAAAAATATTAAACAATAGCATCGCATTACACTTTTAACTTTAACGTTATTTTACTCAATTTCATGCAGATGTCGCTTAATCGACTATTCCATAACGGGGTCCAATTGTGATTTAATGTATTAAGGGTAAGATATGTTTCTAATACAAAAAATATTGATTGACTCGTTCGTGTTGCACACTTACTCGCTTGACAACATACACACTTGCACGTTAAATGTTTCTTGTGGATTTCGTTACTAGGTTAATGTTGCAATAGAATTTCGTGTTGCCATTAAATAATCATATCGTTATCTAAGTCCTTTTTTAAGAAGCAACAAAAATAAATCTAATAAAAAAGCTAGCCAAATAGCTGGACTAAATTACTTGATTATTAAAATGAACGACTATATCGCTGTTACATTTACATCTTTTTGTTGTTAATAATTCTTAGTTTTGGTCTAATAATCATTCTAACATTTAGAAAAACTATTCACTTAATTTATTACATCTTAAATTAAGCGTAATCGGTAAATTAACAGTCTTATCTTCGTGGTTATTTTTTAAAAAGTAGGTTACGTATAAATTGTCGTAATATAATAGCATGAGTGACGAACTCATCTACTATAAGAATTACCGCAATATTTCTATAAAATCAAATCCATAAACGAAAGTAATTTTCACTTTCAATTTATATTATGCAAATAATGTTGTCGGCAATTAATTTAGACAGTCACGTTGTTAAAAAGCTTTTGTGTTCTTTGATTATATCAACAAATACTGTAATTGGAGTATACACTCAAAGGTTTATTAAGCTTGTCGAATATAGAGTAGGCGTTCCTTTGAACTTTACCTCAACCGGAGCACAAATCATAAAGAAAATAGAAAAAGATTACATCAAACAAGAGTTATTCAAGTATTATTAATGAAATAAAGAGATGGATTGATTGTTTCACTCCTTATTAAAACTGTCAGAAATGGCATTACATTATTTGTCTTATTAATTAATTTCTACAAAGATGTATACTAGCGAATAAATAATTAACGTAACAAATAAAATTCGTATAGTAAATTTATCAAATACATTGAGGTTCATGAAATCAGCACCATAACAAGACGTTTTTAATTTGTTAATTTATTTGTATTTCATTGCACTTAAGATCAGCTTATGATATGTAACAGACTGTTTTGCATAGTTATTCTATCACTCCGTTCCAAGAGTTAACTTATAAATGTTAGAAGCAGTTTGATTTTTTAATTTTGAGCTTTACATTTAGTTTGAAACGGCTGGGATCAAAATTAAAAATACTTTGTGATATGCTGACAGGAACTTTTACTAAATCTTAAATCAGAAAGAAGTAAACAAAAATTATAACAAAAAATTGAAAATTACCGTATACACTTTTTTGTTACAATACATAACGTGACTCCCATGAGGACCATTAGTATACTGAAATAAATATCATATCCATAGGCGGATAGCACCTATGTAAGACAGTTCTATATGAATAAAAATTAGCTTGTGTAATTAACTACCTAAAATATTTATATATATTTAATACTGCGAAGTTAACCTGGATCGAAGCCCCACGCTTGGGCTGCTATAAATACTGCGAAGTTAAGGGTTCTAAGCCATACAATTGGGCTGAAGATGACCTACCTTCAAGGATGCCAAACTACTGCCAGCTTTTTGTTATTAATAAAAAAAACACAGCTTCGTCAGTGAAATTCGTCACGGCTGCTCAGCTGCTATCTGAAAAATATTACCCTACTGTTTATACAAGAAAACTCGACTACTAGAATGCACCTTGATTTATTCGAATAGAAAAACTCCTTGTCAATCATTATTTGCTACATTATCAACATTACATACATCGTCGTTTCAAAATAATACATTTTCTTTCTAATATTGCCTGATAAAATTTTATCTTGTTACATGCCAAAAATTGACTATGTATCACATTTAGATATATAGTATAAATTATTATAGTATAAATTATAAGGTAGTTCCCGCGTATCTCTTTAAATTAAAAACGTCGACTTCCGCCTACCCGGACATTCGCGTCTGCGCAGAGTGGATACGGGGTGCGCGAGTGTGAAAAGACGCCATTAAGCGACGAGTCCTGAAGTATCAAACATCTATCTGTGTGGTGTGCTTTTTCTTTTTAGGTGTGTAGATTCCTTTCTACTTTGCCTTAATTGTTTCTCATACCTGGTTGTTCCTTATCGTTCCCCTACAAATGAATAGAGTTTGGACGGATGAAATTTGGAGTCAACAAGGCGTGATGTGACCCATAAAACGTGATGGACCCTGGGATTTGGCAGCAAGGTGCGATTAAAATGAGTAAATTGTTTTTATTTATATTGTGCATAAAAATTTGACCATTGCATCACCTTTAAACGTGTTTGGTATTTGATACAAAATGGCGCGTAATTATACGTTACATTATAACAATTGCGCAATAGTATAGCAACGCGTAAAGCACGAAAATCTAACAATAAACCATATAAAGAAACCGAGCTTCACCATGAAAATACGTTACCCCCAGGTTTAGTAAGAGCTCATAGTAAAACCTTTAAATACTTGTGCTCAATTTTGCACTGCAAATAACCAAAAGTCTCTTTTACTTTGTACATCAATAAATATTATAAAATTATTTTATAAATATTAACTCCTGTATAAAAATATTGTCGAAGAATCAATCATAAAACGTTCATTAGGTAACTCTTTAGTTTATAGAGTTTATAAAAATTATACCAATAAAGCAGCAAATTGTCATAACACATCAAATAAGCACATAAAATCAAAGTTTCACAAAATCTGTTACCTAGAATGCACCACCGCTTTTGGATTTGCAATCTTATCAACTATGACTGTTGTTCTCTCCTAACACTGCACGTTCTGGCACCTCTCTGAGTTGTAGAACACCATCCGTAATGGCAATCAGCTACTCAAATTTCTCCAACTACCAATAGACTATACATCCAAACTTCCACACTCCCGCTACTGGTCCATTTACCATAGGTAAACCATCCAATCCATCCATCAACACTCTCTTATCCATACAACCAAAATATAACGCAACTTACATTTTTCAATCAAGCTTTGTATTTTTCAAAGTACTTTATAAGATTTTCGGATAGCTAGTGAATATTACACCAATTTGTGTAATTAACTTTCTCACAACATTAAAATCAATTGAAATTTGTTCACTAATATAAGTCGACGCTTGGATGTTCAGGCAAAGAGCCGATGAAGAGCAAGAGAACAAGAGAGCCTATCACCACCTCCTCGTGCTTATTTAGACGAATCTGCCTCCCCATATACTTGAAATTTTTCAAAATCCCTCAATACACACAAACTCAACTGTCACAACATTTCTCAAAACCCCACATCAACAATTTTCAACTGCCACTTTTAATTCCATTAACACACGCGTTAACGTACAAACCGTCTCCAAAATCCGAGAATTTTTAACAATAAAACAAACATTTTTTACGAAAATCCACTTTAGCCTGGCAACGGATACTTTAGTTCCTCGAATCTAAGTTTTAACAGCCAGACGTTCCTTGTTTAACACACGCCCCTCATACTACGCGTAGTAAAGTCATCTCACTCTAACGAACATATGAAAATTTCCTCTTCCTTACTATATACCCTTAGTATCTTTCATATCCGACCATGAGTTATTTTCATCCTAATTTAATCCGTGTACCACATCTTCTCTCTTGCTAACACCATGTTTGCCAGTTTGTTTCTCCCTAAAATAACATTCACCCCTTTTATATGTGAGATCCAATGCTCCTTCTTTGTTCCTCATATGCAAGGTTCATCCGTCCTTGCACATATACAAAATACCCTCATCTTATTCTTATAAACGGGTAATCTAATACTTTTGCCCTGTTTCTCATTAACAGCTTGTCTATAACCTCTTCTACGATATTTCTCATTTCACTTTTAAAACGATGTTTTATGCAAACACTCTGCCTCTCACTTACACCTAAAGACTTTAATTTTTCCTGGTCCCACATTTCCTTTCAAAGTCAAACAAACGCTTTAACATATGATATCCTCATCTCACTCTAATGCATGCCAAAAATAATCTGTCCTTACTTTATATCGATTCCTGCCTGTTTCAACCGTCATTATCTTTGCAGATACTAAATGTTTTGAACTTGTGTACAACAATCTTGAACGTTACAAAGAAATCCTTGACAACTATTTTCACCTTTTAAATTAATACCTGGAACGTGTTTTCAACTATATACGTTAGCAACCACTTCTCTTTCGCTATAGTTAAACTTTTGAAGGTTATACAAATATTAAAGCTTCTTACTAACACTATAATAAACTACACTAGGAATATTTACACTTATAACCCCTGTTAATTCATAAAAATTTGTATTTCACCCTCTTTAATTATGACCTAGAATTATTGATTTATACGTTAACAAACCTGAATTGCTTTTGACTAATACATGCAATCCACTATAATTTTAAGATGCACGCTTTTATACTGCACTAAATTATTCATTCCAAACCAATAATATTTGCAATAATTATTTACTATTATACCACATAGCCTTTAGATATTGTAAAAGTTTTTTGTGAACATTTACACACGCTAAAATGAAAACTAACTCTAAAAATTGTTAATTCCTACACTAAAGTTTTGGAAAAGCGTCTCCAATTTTTAATGAGTTTTCTTTATATACGGTAACCTGCCATAAATTATTACCTGACTTATCTAATCAATTTTAACCTATAAATTCCACAATATTATATATATATATATATATATATATATATATATATACTCAGATTTAGACCAGGGTAGAAAATTAATTAACGACAGCAAATAATTTTAATCACCGTGTAAGAAAGCTTTGGGTAATAATACGCTTCATTTAAAGGCATATTGGATAAATTCGTCATTTACTTCTAAACATAGGGTTTATATTGTTTAGATAATGTTAAACACCGTGTATATCAAAGCAGTGGAAAATAGTACGCTTAATTAAAGGCCTACTGTGTAGATTTAAATCATTCAATTAGAGTGTAGGGTTTGTATATAATCATAATCAACGTGTCGAAGAAAGTAATGTAGAATTTCATTAGATAATACGCGTTATTAAAACCGTGGAGCATAAAAATTTATTCGTTTCATTAAAAATAAGGGGTTTAGATTATTAACTGGACGCTTTCTATAAAAAGAAGCAGAGTGAAATTGTTCAATTTGTAGTTAATTTAATCGTTCCAAGTACTCGAACTATCGAGAAATTATAAAAGACGTGGGAAAAGTCACGTAAGAGCCTTCGGCGTATTAGAACTCAGAACACCTGCAGAAATAACGATGTATATGATAGTCGATAAGCTTTAAGCTATGAGTGCAAGTAAGAAAGCGAGTTTGTGGTATAAAGACAAGCGAGATGGAATGCATTAGCAGTTAAATGAGGGGAAAAATGTGAAACAAGCGCACAGGTTTTAGATAGAACAAACAGACTAGATTGGCGATTAAGGTTGAAATAAGATGCAAACATGAGAGGGGAAGCATATCAGTTGGTGTGTAAAATTAATTAGTTGTTCTCGGACGTGTTGCGAGCCGTGTGGAAATTTTTTAGATTTTCAACTCGGATGCGAATTTCGGAAAATCGTCCGTCGCGGGACAAATTCATTTTGCAAGCGAGCCATTATATAAACCCGTGCTAATAGGAGTTTCGCTCTCTTATATTTTTGATTTTATTCAATACTATAAACAGTTTTGCTCTTTATTTTTTGATTATTCGATACTTTAAGTAGAATACGTGGTGATTACGTGCTACAATAAAAGTTATTAGTACACTTAGAGAAGATAAATGAAGGTAACAAAGTCTAGTTATATTTGCGAGTATTACTGTACCAATTATCCAAATTAATAACGATAAATAAATAAATAGAAGTAGGCAGTTTTTGGTATAGCGTGAAAGAATTATGAATTTTATTGCTATTTGTCGGGAGTGTTAGTAATCAAATGTTATTCGTAAACGTGATTGGATCCACAAAACAAGATTTCGATATATCTAGATGAGTTCCTGAGAAACCCTGAAACCGTTTAGACGAATGGTGGTGTAGAAAAATTTTAAAGGCGGCTAGAAATCCGAGGACGTAAACATAAACCAGCTGGAATGGTGGGATGAGCAAGTCCGATGTACATTGAAGCCACGAGGGCATTAACCTTCAGGTAAATTATGCAATTTTGTTCGATCTTAGATGTTTTGGTGTGTGTTGAATATCTTTATAATTTGTTTAATAAAGATGGACAGTAGTAAATTTGTATAAACAACAAATTTTGAATTTTAAAGTAAAATTTTCTTGTATAAGTAGAAAGGAGTATTTATCAGGTTTATGTTTTTGATTATGATGAAAATTTGGGTCTGTCTTTGAGCTCAATTAGACTAACCTGTTAAATTAACGTAAAGGGGTGGAAGATGCTCCCTTTTATTCAGACTCAGGTCTGCAAATATTGTTTATTTAATTAGTATGCATCCTACAAGGATTCTAATTCCGGATGAAAATTAAAATGATGACAAATTTGAACTTGAAATTTTATGATGCTGAAATTTATGCTAAAATTTAATTTTGAAATTTTACTGTATTGTGAATATTGGTGTAAATAGAGTTAACGTTGATGTTTGTGGTAGGAATGTGTTTTTTTTATGAATGAGGATGAAAGTTTTATCTAGGTGAGCTGCCGAGGCGGAAGGAGTCAAGAGGCGATATTCAGCTAAGAGATCTAATATCAGAGGAGATTTCACCGTAGTAACGAGAATCACAGCAAATCTTGACGCCCAATTCGCGAGGCTCGAGTCTTATAGGGAATCACAGCAATATATATATATATATATATATATATATATATATACCTATTTGGAAATAGGGAGATTAGACATCCAATATCGTTTTAATAAATCGGCGGGATATAATCTCCATATGGTCAGTATATAGGTCAGACCAAACAATTCTTTTGTATAGAAGCAAGGACCATAAATACAATTCTAAAAATTCATAATAATAAAGACATCATAGCTTTAGTCGCTCATTATAAGTCAAAAAAGCACGAATTTGATTACGAAAATACCTATTTTAGCTATTGAAGAAGTCGTTTGTTTAAAGAAATGTTTTTACACATAAAATAAAAATTCAATTAATTAAAAAACGAATACTCTAAATCTCTCTGCAATATACATTAACATTTTTAGCTTAGCATAACCAACCTATCGTTAACTTTAAAATACTAACTGTAGCCATAAGTGTATTCTCCGCCAACTAACATTTAGAAAATGTATATTATGCATCCTTTTGCACTCACAATAATTTATTACTCACTCAACATGTTAAACGTATCTTTTTATGTTGATATCTCTAACACGCCTTTTAATTAAATTGTAACGTTTAAGTCTTATCATTTACTTTTAATTATTTACGAATTGAGGTACGTATTTTTAACTAATTTCAATTTATTCTTAGTTGTTTTGGGTTTTTATAGTTTTGATAACGTGAATAAATTTCACGAAACGTCAGCATACAAATTTACAAAAATAAATATGTAGGATATGATTATAAAAAAAAAAGTTCCTTACCTTATTTTAAATTATCAGAACTAAATTTCCTTTTTTATGGATATTTTACCTGACTGTTTATTCTCACGCTTGAAAGGTTTGTGTGGCCACAAAATCCTTGACAGATGATCTATTAAAAGATCAAAGTGTTTCGAACTGTAAACACAAACTTTCCTGGCAAAAATCTTCACAAAAAAAATTATATGATTAACACTTATTATTCTCCCTTAAATTAAATACAAATACTCCAATATCAGTTAAAAATAAATCTAAAAGTAATACTTGCAGAATCCACAAAAACGCTTCTCGTAACCTTCTTATTTTAAATTGACGTAAAATCGGCTTACAAGATATTCCATATTTAAAATCCTCATTTCAAACAACAGTTACCAAAGTACATTTTTTTGGTTAAATCTTTCTTTTGATTATTTAATAAAATTTTTCAAACAGCGTTATATTGAAGAGTTTTCTCTCTTAATTGTAATTAATAATTTCTATTTTTTTATGTAATTTGCGTTTAAAACATCACTTCTATATTCATTGTAACAATGTAATTATTAAATTACAGTATGTTTACTGCATACTTCAAATATTATCTTCTCAAAGCAACATCTTGCGACTTAAATCAAAATAACATTTCGAGATCAAACTTAAGAGTCGACTGAATCTCTGTTTTTAATAAACGTATCCTTGTATATCCAAATTATCCATTTCCAGAAGGTAGTAGAATAGCATGAAACATTATGATGCAAGGTTTACAGAAGAACTCATTAGCGTCTAAAATCGCGGCGTTCATTACCTCGTAATTTCGTTGGACTTATTTGTGACGCGCGCTGCTTTGTCTTTGTTTAACACCCAAAGTTAATGTGTCGCATCGCTTTTCTCCAACAATGAATGCAAAAGATAATAAATAATTTTTATTAGTTATTCCAGGGATTTTACGGGTTTTTCGTGTTCCGGCCACTTCTTGAAATAAATGTTTCATTTATATTTAGATATATACGTATTTCTAAATGCGAATGACTAGTCTTTTTATATTCCTAATATTCTAGAAAATTCTTTATTTAAAATAAAATTGTATAATCCACAGGGTAATTAATTGAAACTTTAATTGCTTTTTAATGCAAAAGGGATTGCATTTTGTAGAAATATTTGCTTCTATGGTAAAACGTGTTTCATTACACAAAATTAATATTAAAATTGGGGTTTTTCAATACACGTTGATTGTAGTTTTTATGTTAAATGCGTAAAGCTAGTACTATTATATGTATTGATAATTAATAAGTAAAAACAAATGGCTTTGTATTTATCTTAAAGTGATCAATTTGCGTTCGCATTGAATGCGTTTTTAAGGTATCTTATAATTAATTATTTTTACATATACAACTTACGTTACTTGCTATTCATCAACAATACGCTTATATCATACAGGGTGATTATGTATACACGCGCAATTGCATTTTTCGTTTAAACATCAATGAATAATAGTACTCTTGTATTATACAGGGTGTAACCATAAATTTACGGAAATTTCCATTTTTCCGGATTCTTTTATATCTTAGTGGGATTTATTTTTAGAATTTAGGTTTCAATGACCTCTCGTGACCCCTTATCACGCCAATGTATTTACACACACACACACACATATATATATATATATATATATATATATATATGTGTGTGTGTGTGTGTGTGTGTGTTAATTTTGAGGTTTCTGCGGACGTTGTCTGCTTTGTCAATTTTCCAAGTATTGCTCCGCCTAGCTGGCTGATTCTGAAGTGAACCGCTGCTAATTTGGCAACGTTTCGGCAAAATCACATCTGCCATATTCAGGCTCTGTAGGGAGCAGTGATCACTGCATATATTTTCATATATATTGCTATGATAATAGGGTGATTTAGTAGTATATAAGGTCACAGTGGAAGTATACTTCATATGAACATCATAAAAAACAAGAAAATCAAACATTTAAATTATAAATAGTACATAATTCGTCCATTGTGCAAAAGTAAATTTCAATCATCTTGTATAAAATCAACAACCAGCCACAATTAACAAAAGGAAGCTCATTCTGCAATTACTTAAAAACATTAATCAAATTAATAATTTTAGAAGTCATTCAATACATTTCTAAACATTTAAAACATTTTCAAGCGCCAAAGCAAATACAAATCACCTGGTATAAAATAAAAGTAAGCTCATTCTGTAATAACTCAACCGCATTTAGCAAAAGAAATAATTCTGGGTGCAACCCAGTTTATTTTAAAAAGATTTAAGGCGTTCATAAACTCCAAATAAATACAAATTAGGCATATTTAAACGTGAAACAAATCTCTTTAAAACTCGACGCATTGCGTAAGAAATAGAAGGCAATAAAACGCATAAAATAAACGTTAGAAAAACGAGCATATTTCATAACGCAATAAGATATAGATATTGGGGCAAAACGCGTACGTGACATTAGACAGGTAGAAATCGACACATTTTTGTAAAGCCCGTCATAGGTAAACAAAATATTAAATCTTAAGTTTTGGTATACGTGTAGAATTAAATAGAAAATTTAATAACTTTCTGTACAAAATTATGTCTACATGATGTTTCAAGCATCAATTACAACACTTGTTAGCAAATCCCAATACAAAATTATGTCTACGTGCAAAGTTAAATGCATAGAGTAAGCAATTTTGAATAAACCCAGCAGGTTAAGAGATAAGAAGGAACGAACTTGTTCTATATAAAAAACCAAAAATGATAACATACATTCATTCCACTAAAGATACAAGGCTGTACCAGTGTAGACGGATTTATTACGTGAATCTGAAATTAAGTGAAGCCAAACGTGACATAAAATCAAATAACGTAAAGAATTCGAATAAAAATTAGTAGAAGTACGTGTTGTGAAAATTTGCCGTTAGTATTAAAAACGCAAGTTTAAATTTAATTAATGTAAACATAATCTTTAACATTTATTAATTTAAGGCTCTAAGTAATTATTTAAGTTATGTTCTAAATAATGTTCTAAAAAACCATCTAAAAATATTCTAAGAAACTATCTGAGATCTAATGATGATGGTAAACTAAACAAGCAATTAAAGGATTCATTAAAGAACGTCTACAAGTTATTGAAAAACTGTGGATTATTGGGTTTAGAGCTTCCGTAAGAGTTAACAGAAAGATACAAGGTCAGAATTTAAATTTATAATTTCTTGAATGTTGCGTGTCCTATTTCAAATATTTTATAAACATAAAACTCACATGTAATATAGGTAATTTTGTGTAAAAAGTCAACAAAAAAATCTCGGTTAGAACGTAAAAATTACGTTAACAGGGGAATAGTTTTTTGAACGTTCAATTAAGCTTTCTATATAAAACATAATTATTTGTGCTGATTTTAATTGCTTAAAATTTTGGTAGTGAGCAAATTTAATAGGAATATTTATTTTCTTATGATTCAAAAGTTTTTATAGCTAATAATATTACAAAGACGTAGAGTTGTAAATTGTCCATTTTCTTAGCCTATTATACAAAAATTGGTGAATTTCGTTTGTCTTATTCAGGTATCTGATGTGTTAGAGGCGAGTGGGTAAATATTCTCTGTTATCATATCGTCGTTCACTCTGTGCAGGGTATAACTGGGCTAGTCCAGGCATAAATTTAATTGTGTTGATTTTAAAATTAATTTAGATATTTTAAAAGCACAGAGAGTTTGTACTGAACGTTCAAGATTTTTTTTGTTTACGAAATTTTTCACGCATCAAAATTAATTTTTGTTGACGTCTTACATAAATTATTCAAGTTTAAAATATGTTCAAAAATACTAAATAGAAAATAATGCTTTAATATGATCAATGTTCAAATGTAATAAACAGTAAATAATTTCTTATGCAAGATAGTTCTGACCTGTAGTTTTCCTTGAGCATCTTTTAGCCGCGTGCCGTGGATCAGTACCCCAATATTGCTTTTAGTTGAGCGTTGCTTAGTCTCCAAGTTTTACCCCGTTGAATGTGATCTGCCTTAACTTTTCATAACGTCGTAATGTCCTTAGATTTATTATTAACGCCTTTTAGAATTTTGTACTTAAAGTATTGTACTTAGTTTGTCCTTAGGATTGTTCTTAGAGTTGTCCTTTAATTTATTCTTAGATTTGTTCTTAGAATTGTTCTTAGAGTATACTTAAAATTTATTCTTGGAGCCCTGAGTTTTAGCTAAATTAATTAATAAATTTCTACTTACGTTTTCTAGCAAACGGCCAAGCTTTGTCTGATAAATTTTCACTATAATTAATTCAAAATATTTTATAACATCGCTTTTTACAACATTTTCATTGTTTGATTTGTATATTTAATCGTCGCCTAAATTCTTAAGTATCAGTGATGCAACTTGTACATGGTTCAAACTAAGACTGTCCGCTCATCAAACCTGCCACATTATATAGCCTACGCCTCATTTAAATTCATTGGTTTATCTGAGCTGTTGTTCAAAGTGTATGACCAACCATTAGTTGTTTTGGATATTTGTGGGCTTTTACAGGTTTATCACTGATATTGCCTTATAGAAACGGTCCGTTGATCACGTAGGTACTCGTATGTTTCTGGTTTGTATTTAATTTATAGCGTCTGTTTTGATGTTGTTACAGGAATTTCTAATTCGCTTTGGCACGTAATTTCACTTATGGCTTTGTTTGTCAAGATAATACTTTTGGGATCTGCACTAACTTCATGTATAAAATCACGTAAACCAAGTGACGTAAATTAACATATTTCTGTTTACATTTTTGCGTTTCCGAAACGTATTTATTTTGAAGGATGCGTTTCTTATCACTACACTATGCTATCTGCTTTCATCATCGCTTGTTTAATGTGAATTGTATTATGATTTTTCTAGGTTTTTCCTGTATTTCACGCGTATTAATTTATACTTTATGAACATTTTTGGTTTAGGACAAGTTTGATTGCGTGTAGAGTTATTTCTTTTGCTGCATGTATGTGTATTGTAGAATGATATGCTACTTGGCATTAATTAAAGTCAATTGCGATTCTTATGCGGGGTGTTAAGTGTTTGCTCTTTGTGTAAAATGCAAATTACCTATTTTTAATGCTAAATAAATGCTGTTTTCTAACTCCTAGTATTATTTACATGTATTGGGTAACCATTATGACTCAGTATACCTTACATGTGATTCTCCAATGCTCCACCCGAAGGTACTACATTGGCCAGGAAGCGAGTTTTTTTTACCTGGAAAATTTGAAATTTTGCCGAACCCTTGCTGTTCCAAGCAAGGTAGGCGGCTCCGTGGCGTAGTGGTATGTGTGTGACTACTACGCCCAAGGTCCCGGGTTCGAATCCCGACACGGTCCGCTTGAAAAATGTTAGGCGAGCATTTTTCACAAAAATACACCCTCGTTCGGATGAGAGGTAAAATGGAGGTCCCGTGTGAGTGTTGTCACGCACGTTAAAGATCCCTACCTTGCTTGGAACAGCAAGGGTTCGGCAAAATTCAAAATTCTCCAGGTAAAAAAACTCGCTTCCTGGCCAATGTAGTACCTTCGGGTGGAGCATTGGAAAATCACATGTAATGCTCCAAGCAAGATAAGGATCTTTAACGTGCGTGACAACACTCACACACGGGACCTCCATTTTACCTCTCATCCGAACGAGGGTGTATTTTTGTGAAAAATGCTCGTCTAACATTTTTCAAGCGGACCGTGTCGTGATTTGAACCCGAAACCTTGAGCGTAGTAGTCACACACATACCACTACACCACAGAGCCGCCTGACTCAGTATACCCCTAAATAACTCCTCATCATAGCAATATATATATATATATATATATATATATATATATGCTGTGAATCCACCAAAATCCAGGAACTACGGTTTTCGAATCGTGGCCCACAGATTGGGCGTCAAGAATGCTGTGAAACCTTTTTAATTAGAATCGAGCCTCACGAATTGGGCGTCAAGAATGCTGTGAAACCTACAAAAAGCTATTAACTTAACTGTTCCGTTGACTTTCTTCTGTTAATCGCCTCTTTACTCTTTTCCGCCTCGGCTGCTCACCTAGTTAAAACTTTCATCCTCAATCATAAAAAAAACAAACACATTCCTATCACAAACACCAACGTTAACTCTATTTACATCAATATTCACAATACATTAAAATTTGAAAATTAAAATTCAGCATAAATTTCAGTATCAGAAAATTTCAAGATTAAATTTATTATCATTTTAATGTGCATCCAGAATTAAAGTCCTTGTAGATGCCTACTAATTAATATAACAATATATGCAGACCTGAGTCTGAGTACAAAGGGAGCATCTCCCACCCCTTTACGTTAATTAACCAGGTTCGTCTAATTGAGCTCAAAGACATACCCAAATTTTCATTATAATCCAGAACATAAATACTAAATACCCCTTTCTACTTAAACAAGAGAATTTCACCTTAAAATTAAAAATTTGTTGTTAGTACAATTTTCCTACTGTCCATTTTAAGTAAATCAATTATAAAGTTATTCAACACACACCAAAACATCAAAAATCGAACAACAAAGCATAAGTTACCTGAAGGTTAATGCACTCGTGGCCCCAATGTATATCGTCCTCTGTTAATCACACCAATCCAACTGGGTTATGTTTAGGTCCTCGTATTGCTGGTCGCCTTTAAAATTTACTATACCACCATTCATCTAAAGTTGTTTCAGGGCTTTTCCGGAACTCATTTGTGTATATCTGAAGCTTGTTTTGTGGATCCAGACACGTTTACGAATCATTTAATTATTAACACCCCCGAAAAATAGCAAAGAAATTCATACTTCTTTCACAAATATACGCCAAAACTGCCTACTTTTGTGTATTCATTGGTCGTTGCAAATTTGACTAATTGGTACAGTGATACTAGACTTTATTACCTTGTATCTTCTTTTCTAAGTGCACTAAATTACATTCATTGTAGCACGTAAAGAACAAACTGTTTTAAATCACCAAAATATACGAGCAACTGTTTAAATTATTCTATCAAAATCGGAAAACTAAAAAGTACTGTTTAACGCATTGAATCAAATCGAAAAATCTAAGAGAGCGAAACTCATATTAACCCGGGTATATATAGTGGTTAGCCTGTCTGTCGGTTTTGTCCTCAAAACGGCCAGTTTCTAGAATTTCGTATACTATGTTCCCATCTCGACCGCCTGTGCGTCGGTTCTTATTAAATTTGCACTCGCACCAGTTAAATCTCAGAAATTTCGACACGGCTCGCAACGTCTGGAAATAACTAATTAATTTTATACAGAAATGTTACTTTTACCTCTCAAGTTTGCCTCTTATTTTCAACCAATCGCAACCCAGTGACGTTGCTCAACTCACGCCTTTTACTATATGTGTCTCTGTCTTGCGCATATTATCTGTCTCTATCTACCCTGTTCCGAGTGGTACAAATCGATATTCTTTAGTATCGGTTATTTTCAATCCATGTGGACTTGTGAAATAACCCACCTTATTAGCATTTCCGTAAATATTAAGCAACGGTTTCTCCAACATTCTCTGTAACCATTTGTTATCTGCAAATTTTACGCAGAACATAAAACATTTAAAAATACGCAGGTGTTCAAACATAATACTTCTACGATCTGAATATTATTGGGTTTTACTAGCTTTTATACATATTATATGTTACTAATGGTCCAATTAACTCCAATTAAAATAATACCCTTTAATTTTTAGTGACTCCTAATCAAATATTAATTATTATCTGTACATTTTGTTTAATACCGGTTACTTAAAATTGAGTTAATCAATATAAATTTTGCACGTAATTTCTATTTGTTTCTTTACTCGGAATAATTAAATTACACGTAGAGCATTTTAATACTGCTTTTTTTATAGAAGGCGTCTTGTAAATAATTTAAATCTCTTCTTTTTAATGAAACGAATGAATTTTTATGCTTCACGGTTTTAATAACGCGTACCTTTTCCCAAAGCTTCTACACGGTGATTAAAATTATTTGATGTGATTATTTAATTTTCTACCCTGGTCTAAATATGAGTAATATATATATATATATATATATATATATATATATTAAATTAAATATTATCGTGTTGTTGGAGGACTGAAGTATAAAAATTAAAAACTTAATTATATGCTGACGTTTCGTAAAATTTATTTATATTATCAAAGCTCAATGCTTAGATAAATTAAAGTTTTATTTTTAATTATTCTAGCAAACGGCCAAGCTTTGTCTGATAAATTTTCACTATAATTAATTCAAAATATTTTATAACATCGCTTTTTACAACATTTTCATTGTTTGATTTGTATATTTAATCGTCGCCTAAATTCTTAAGTATCAGTGATGCAACTTGTACATGGTTCAAACTAAGACTGTCCGCTCATCAAACCTGCCACATTATATAGCCTACGCCTCATTTAAATTCATTGGTTTATCTGAGCTGTTGTTCAAAGTGTATGACCAACCATTAGTTGTTTTGGATATTTGTGGGCTTTTACAGGTTTATCACTGATATTGCCTTATAGAAACGGTCCGTTGATCACGTAGGTACTCGTATGTTTCTGGTTTGTATTTAATTTATAGCGTCTGTTTTTGATATTGTTACAGGAATTTCTAATTCGCTTTGGCACGTAATTTCACTTATGGCTTTGTTTGTCAAGATAATACTTTTGGGATCTGCACTAACTTCATGTATAAAATCACGTAAACCAAATGACGTAAATTAACATATTTCTGTTTACATTTTTGCGTTTCCGAAACGTATTTATTTTGAAGGATGCGTTTCTTATCACTACACTATGCTATCTGCTTTCATCATCGCTTGTTTAATGTGAATTGTATTATGATTTTTCTAGGTTTTTCCTGTATTTCACGCGTATTAATTTATACTTTATGAACATTTTTGGTTTAGGACAAGTTTGATTGCGTGTAGAGTTATTTCTTTTGCTGCATGTATGTGTATTGTAGAATGATATGCTACTTGGCATTAATTAAAGTCAATTGCGATTCTTATGCGGGGTGTTAAGTGTTTGCTCTTTGTGTAAAATGCAAATTACCTATTTTTAATGCTAAATAAATGCTGTTTTCTAACTCCTAGTATTATTTACATGTATTGGGTAACCATTATGACTCAGTATACCTTACATGTGATTCTCCAATGCTCCACCCGAAGGTACTACATTGGCCAGGAAGCGAGTTTTTTTTACCTGGAAAATTTGAAATTTTGCCGAACCCTTGCTGTTCCAAGCAAGGTAGGCGGCTCCGTGGCGTAGTGGTATGTGTGTGACTACTACGCCCAAGGTCCCGGGTTCGAATCCCGACACGGTCCGCTTGAAAAATGTTAGGCGAGCATTTTTCACAAAAATACACCCTCGTTCGGATGAGAGGTAAAATGGAGGTCCCGTGTGTGAGTGTTGTCACGCACGTTAAAGATCCCTACCTTGCTTGGAACAGCAAGGGTTCGGCAAAATTCAAAATTCTCCAGGTAAAAACTCGCTTCCTGGCCAATGTAGTACCTTCGGGTGGAGCATTGGAAAATCACATGTAATGCTCCAAGCAAGATAAGGATC
This sequence comes from Platerodrilus igneus, assembly GCA_036346225.1. NCBI lineage: Eukaryota > Metazoa > Arthropoda > Insecta > Coleoptera > Lycidae > Platerodrilus > Platerodrilus igneus. The sequence goes on along the minus strand of JARFIW010000089.1, from coordinate 20,312,971 downwards.
TTTAACGTGCGTGACAACACTCACACGGGACCTCCATTTTACCTCTCATCCGAACGAGGGTGTATTTTTGTGAAAAATGCTCGTCTAACATTTTTCAAGCGGACCGTGTCGTGATTTGAACCCGAAACCTTGAGCGTAGTAGTCACACACATACCACTACACCACAGAGCCGCCTGACTCAGTATACCCCTAAATAACTCCTCATCATAGCATATATATATATATATATATATATATATATATATTGCTGTGAATCCACCAAAATCCAGGAACTACGGTTTTCGAATCGTGGCCCACAGATTGGGCGTCAAGAATGCTGTGAAACCTTTTTAATTAGAATCGAGCCTCACGAATTGGGCGTCAAGAATGCTGTGAAACCTACAAAAAGCTATTAACTTAACTGTTCCGTTGACTTTCTTCTGTTAATCGCCTCTTTACTCTTTTCCGCCTCGGCTGCTCACCTAGTTAAAACTTTCATCCTCAATCATAAAAAAAACAAACACATTCCTATCACAAACACCAACGTTAACTCTATTTACATCAATATTCACAATACATTAAAATTTGAAAATTAAAATTCAGCATAAATTTCAGTATCAGAAAATTTCAAGATTAAATTTATTATCATTTTAATGTGCATCCAGAATTAAAGTCCTTGTAGATGCCTACTAATTAATATAACAATATATGCAGACCTGAGTCTGAGTACAAAGGAGCATCTCCCACCCTTTACGTTAATTAACCAGGTTCGTCTAATTGAGCTCAAAGACATACCCAAATTTTCATTATAATCCAGAACATAAATACTAAATACCCCTTTCTACTTAAACAAGAGAATTTCACCTTAAAATTAAAAATTTGTTGTTAGTACAATTTTCCTACTGTCTATTTTAAGTAAATCAATTATAAAGTTATTCAACACACACCAAAACATCAAAATCGAACAACAAAGCATAAGTTACCTGAAGGTTAATGCACTCGTGGCCCCAATGTATATCGTCCTCTGTTAATCACACCAATCCAACTGGGTTATGTTTAGGTCCTCGTATTGCTGGTCGCCTTTAAAATTTACTATACCACCATTCATCTAAAGTTGTTTCAGGGCTTTTCCGGAACTCATTTGTGTATATCTGAAGCTTGTTTTGTGGATCCAGACACGTTTACGAATCATTTAATTATTAACACCCCCGAAAAATAGCAAAGAAATTCATACTTCTTTCACAAATATACGCCAAAACTGCCTACTTTTGTGTATTCATTGGTCGTTGCAAATTTGACTAATTGGTACAGTGATACTAGACTTTATTACCTTGTATCTTCTTTTCTAAGTGCACTAAATTACATTCATTGTAGCACGTAAAGAACAAACTGTTTTAAATCACCAAAATATACGAGCAACTGTTTAAATTATTCTATCAAAATCGGAAAACTAAAAAGTACTGTTTAACGCATTGAATCAAATCGAAAAATCTAAGAGAGCGAAACTCATATTAACCCGGGTATATATAGTGGTTAGCCTGTCTGTCGGTTTTGTCCTCAAAACGGCCAGTTTCTAGAATTTCGTATACTATGTTCCCATCTCGACCGCCTGTGCGTCGGTTCTTATTAAATTTGCACTCGCACCAGTTAAATCTCAGAAATTTCGACACGGCTCGCAACGTCTGGAAATAACTAATTAATTTTTATACAGAAATGTTACTTTTTACCTCTCAAGTTTGCCTCTTATTTTCAACCAATCGCAACCCAGTGACGTTGCTCAACTCACGCCTTTTACTATATGTGTCTCTGTCTTGCGCATATTATCTGTCTCTATCTACCCTGTTCCGAGTGGTACAAATCGATATTCTTTAGTATCGGTTATTTTCAATCCATGTGGACTTGTGAAATAACCCACCTTATTAGCATTTCCCGTAAATATTAAGCAACGGTTTCTCCAACATTCTCTGTAACCATTTGTTATCTGCAAATTTTACGCAGAACATAAAACATTTAAAAATACGCAGGTGTTCAAACATAATACTTCTACGATCTGAATATTATTGGGTTTTTTACTAGCTTTTATACATATTATATGTTACTAATGGTCCAATTAACTCCAATTAAAATAATACCCTTTAATTTTTAGTGACTCCTAATCAAATATTAATTATTATCTGTACATTTTGTTTAATACCGGTTACTTAAAATTGAGTTAATCAATATAAATTTTGCACGTAATTTCTATTTGTTTCTTTACTCGGAATAATTAAATTACACGTAGAGCATTTTAATACTGCTTTTTTTTATAGAAGGCGTCTTGTAAATAATTTAAATCTCTTCTTTTTAATGAAACGAATGAATTTTTATGCTTCACGGTTTTAATAACGCGTACCTTTTCCCAAAGCTTCTACACGGTGATTAAAATTATTTGATGTGATTATTTAATTTTCTACCCTGGTCTAAATATGAGTAATATATATATATATATATATATATATATATATATATTAAATTAAATATTATCGTGTTGTTGGAGGACTGAAGTATAAAAATTAAAAACTTAATTATATGCTGACGTTTCGTAAAATTTATTTATATTATCAAAGCTCAATGCTTAGATAAATTAAAGTTTTATTTTTAATTATTTAAGAGTTGAGCTTTGATAATGTGAATAAATTTCACGAAACGTGACAATTATCTAAACCTTCGCTTATTGATTTAGGAAGAATTAGAATGTCATCCATGTATAGTATATTAACAGTATCAGGTGTCTCAGATGATCGAAAATTCATCATTCTTTGAAATCCATACGATTAACTAGTCCAAAAGGGGTCTGAGAAACTCGAACGTTTATATTTGCAACACGTCTTTGGACATATCCAAAAATATTAAACTTGCTGATCCAAAATTTGGTTACACTGCTTCGATAGATTTACTGATTGGTGCAGATACTTTTGGGATTTACTAGATTTAAACTTGGCGATAATGGTCCCATTTTACTAAAAAGTAAACTTGGTTGGCTCATTTCAGACAAAATTTACACACAAAATTCTACTTCTAGTATATAACATTTGTTATCACTCTTCTAATGACACTTTAGAGGACAACTAACTCAATTTTGGTTACATGAAGAACATCCCAAAATGAAATTCTTTTCTAACAAAGAAAACTGCTTTGAAAACCACTTCAAACAAAACCCAACACTTAGCGATGATGACCATTTTATCGTAAAAATTCCTATTAAATACCCACACCAAACTAGAAAATTTTAAAGCTTAAAACCTTAACACAGTTACATGCGGCACAGCTTCTGCATCATATTTAGCTACCAGAGCTCTTCATGAGGTTGTTTGCAGACTTATAAATGTAAATCCTAAAAATTGCTTGTTTTTTATATTGACGATCTCTTCACTGCAGATGATACTGTCTAAGAAATAAATTATTCATCTCTAGCCGGCTGTATACACGTTTTTCCAAGAAGTAAAAATCTGGAATGTATTTACGTGTAAAGTTTATTAAAAAATAAATGAAATCGCAAAGCGCTTTCGGTAAAGTACATCATCAGTGCGCCTTTGTCCTAATTAATAAAAATTGGCGTTATCCAAACAACGTCAATCTACACTCAAATCACAATTAAAATATGTGAACTATTGTTAGCAAAATATGTTAAAAGACAAATTGATTTACTTTATAAATTTGGCTAGATGTTGCTCGGTTGGATGAAGAAGTCGACTTCATCATCCAACCGAACAACGTGTAGCCAAAATGACAATTTTTATGAATTAGGACAAAGATGCAGATGATGGCTTTTGCGGAAAGCACTTGCGATTTCGTTAATTTTTTAATAAATTTTGCACAAAAATACATTCAAGATTTTTACTTCCAAACAAATAAAAACTAAAATTTCAACACTTCTATTTTACAATCCTACAGATTTCCACTCCGCAAATTTGTTTCCAATGACAAATCTATACAATACGATTCTAATCAAACATCTGACACTTTGGTGACACATGACAAAACAAAACCTTAGGATTGTTTTGGAATTCGCACAATGATACATTACAATACGCAATTAAATTTCTACAACACACATCCAAGGCTACTAAACAACAAATTTTGTCATACATTTCGATTGTTTTCGACCTACAGGACTTGCTGTCACCTGTAAGAATAACTGTCAAAATTATTTTACAACAGCTTTGGGAAATAAAAATCTTAAGATGAAACTGTTCCTGTAGACCTATACTTGCTGCGGCAAAAGAATCGCTCTCAACTTGAGCAATTAAACTCATTCAACATTGCAAGATAAGTTACATTTTCTAACCCCGTTTCTATTCAATATCATGGTTTTTTGAAGCATCAGAAACAGCTTACGGAGCTTTTATTTTTATACTGTGCACAGATGCTCTTGGATACATTACCACAACTCTTTATTGAATTATCTGGCGCTCATCTTGTAGCTGAACTTAGTTACGTTTAGAAACATGCACTTTAAAAAGGTTTTTTATTGGTGTGACTACCGTAGTTATCTCTTAGATAAATACATCTCCTCATCTACTGAAAACTTTTGTTGCGAACAGAGTCTCTCAAGTATAAAACTTAACAAAAATTGATTCTTGAAGGTATATCAATACTTCACACAATCCCGTGGATTTCTTGTCACGGTTTCATGGTCCGAATTGGCTTAAATGGCCTGAAAATAATTGGCCTATTTTCTTTTATGAATTAAAAACTTCTGAAATTTCAGAAATTCGTTCCACAAATTCAGTACTTGTTGCCACTTACGAAGATTTTGATCTTAATAAATCGATTTATATGTTGTGTAGTGAAACTGTGAGTGCCACCTAATCAAAAACTCTTAACCAGATACTTATTTTTAGTGTTTTTATTCACATACATAATCTTAGTGTCTTTTTATAAACATATAAATATTTTTATGTACTTATTTTCACAATCTTTACGTTTTTCTGTATGCCTAAATAGTATGACATTCGTTCAAAAACATTATTTTTGTCTTCTTCATTCTTCTGTAGAAACCTTAGAAAATTTCAAGAAGGGCTGATTATTTTACTACAAGTCAGTCCCTATACGAGAGTAAAGTGAAAAGTTCTCGGTTTGACACAGAGATGGCGTTCCAATCAGCAACAATTTGTGCTTCCTGCCTGCGTTCACATGTCATTAGTTTGTATGACAAGTTTCAACTTGCTATCTCAAGTAGTTTGTTTACACGAATTTTTTCAAGCAGACGTCTTATGCGTGTATCCTTAAGATGGATGAACTGTAATATCGTGCGGTCATAAAAATCTTCGTTTTGGACGGATTAACCCCTCAAAAAATTTAACCGAAGTTGACAAAAGTTTACGGAGACTCTGCCCCTTCCCTGTCAACCGTTAAAAAGTGAGCAGCTGAATTTAAACGTGGTCGCACGTCTCTCGAAGATGACTCACGTGAAGGACGACCAAAATCGCAACCACACCGGAAACGATCGAAAAAGTGCATGATATCGTGTCGGGCGATAGACGAGTGAAAGCGAAGGAGATAGTTGAAGCTGTAGGGATCGGACGAAAGGGTCCGAAACATCTTACACAAAGAGTTAGGGATGCGAAAGTTCTGCGCAAGATAGGTGCCGCATGTGCTGAATGCCGATCAAAATCAAATTCGAAAACAAGTTTCGCAGCAATGTTTGGCCGGTTTAATAAGGATTCGAGCGATTTTGTGCGGCAATTTGTCACTATGGATGAGACATGGGTCCACCATTACACGTCAGAAACGAAACAGCAGTCAAAGCAGTGGGTGGAAACCGGTTGTTCAGCGCCAAAGAAAGCGAAGTCGATCGCATCTGCCGGTAAGGTGATGGCCAGCGTGTTTTGGGATGCGAAAGGGATCCTGTTAATGGATTATCTTGAAAAGGCAGAACAATTACAGGCCAATATTACTCCACCTTTCTTGACCAGCTGAATGACAAAATTTAGAAGAGGCCTGGCTTGAAGAAAAAAAAAATCATCTTTCACCAAGACAACGCACCTCTGATTTGGCGCACTCAGACTTCTATCTGTTTCCAAACTAAAAGAAATTTGTTTCTCTTCATGTCCAATGAAGAAGTTGAGAAAGCCGTAGACGAATATTTTCACAGCCTTTCGGACTCTCACTTCCGGGAAGGAATACTGATGTTGGAGAATCGCTGGACCAAGTGTGTTGAAGTTAAGGGGGATTATGTCGAAAAATAAAATCTTTTTTACTGAAAATTGCAGTCTTTCATTGTAGGCCGAGAACTTTGACACCTTAGCCTCGTATATGTATTCGTCACAACGACATCAAAGATACACCTCAAAATCAATGCATTTACGTCCGGTGCTCTTGAACGGTTAAGATGCATTGCTAAGTTCCAGCAATTTTATTGTACATTGCTTTATCTTTACTTATTTCTTATAATTGTATATTTCAGAAATAAAGTTGTGTACTCTACGTGAAATTCTCATAAATATCACATTCATTATTTACTTCATTACACTGTGATTCATGCTGAACCTTACTGTGGTGAAAGTACGAATTTACCGAAAACTGGTCTTGGGAAAGGTCTAGACGTAGTGTTAGAATTAGTGGACCATGTAAAAGTTTCCAGTGGTACAATGCTGTCCCTTAATAATCTGTTCATCTATGGTGATTCGTTGCAAGAGATATTTCAAAAAAATATAAGTGGTACTGCAACCTTACGAGAAAATCGCTAGCGTAAAACTGTGGCGAACAAGTGAACAGAAAGTAATTTGCTGATTTCAACAGAAACTTCGGTAAGTGTAAGAAATGGTCAACTTACTGCAGTGGAATAGATCGATAATGCTGTGGCCACTGTTCTTTCAAAATGTCATGTAGAATGGCCACTTAAAAATGCAACAAGGTATAGCCGGAAAGAAAAGAAATGAATAAACATAACCATGCTAAATGTTATTTTTGAGTATAACTGCAACATACGTGGAGTTGATCTCAACCATCAATTTACCGCACAATGTAGATGCGGAATTCAAATAAAAAAATGGTGGTGGCCAGTCTTTGCTTGGGGGTCGATTCTCGTGTTGTGGGTATGTTCGCTTGATGAATAATCACATTATGTGGTTGTTCCTATAGAAGCAAAAAATCATATTCTTGAACATAGTCGATCATGCTAGCTCTACCATACTTCGAGAGAACGTTCCAATCGACCTTGTCATGTGAAAACCGTTTAATGTATCTAATATTAGTTAAAATGTACACAAAAAATAGTGAGACTAGGCTAAATAAGAGTTAATCTCGAATCCATAAGCTTTTAATCTTTAAGCAAAGGGTATACTAATTTTTAAAGCATTACTGGTTTGGTTTTTAATAATGAAATGTAAATTTGAAAACGGTAATTAAATATTGCAATGCTCAACAGCCGTAAAAATGTTACTTCCCGTAATTTCTTGGTAATTGCCTGTGGTAAAAACCGTAAAGCAAAAAGCACCTAAAGTAGTAGCTAGATGGTAATTTTCTATAATTCATTTGCAAACTTTACCTTTATTTTGATACTTAATGCAGAACTTCTTGATGGTGGTAGTGTCAATGGTGACAGAAGATCTATTAACTCTATAACTAATTCCTTATTTAATATAAATTATTTAACAAATTTCTGATCAATTAATACAAATTCATTATGACTTTTATATTGAGCCAATTCTTCAGCTTTTATAAAATGATTTACAACAGCTTGAACTGGTATATTTGCATTCCAATTATTCATCTTAACAACAATATTTTGGTATTGTATGTTTTTATGTGTGGCAGAAATGACTATTTAGTCGTTTCTAAACTACACACTGTTTTTCAAAACCAAATTCCAGGTGGGTTGACGCCCAGCATTTTTATTATACCAAAGGTTCAGAGACTTTTCCAGATAGGTGAAAGCTTGCATACCTATAAAAGCTTTGCAGTTGTCTTCATATAATTTGCCACTAGCTGATTTATTATTTCCGTTACGTTTGCATAGTACAGTAAATTTCAGAGGTCATTAACATCAATTTCACACAACAATCCATCCTCAAAAAAATTATTATTGGAACGCATACCTTAATTATACAGAGTTTATAAAATACTATGAGGTGATTGACGATATAATATTTTAATTGATTTACTATTTGCTTCTAATGTAGATGGTAAAATGTTGCATTATAATACATTTCTCATAACCTCACTTAGAGTCGTATTTGATGCCTCTTGTGAAGATGTTTTGAGTAGTTCTTTAAATCATAATATGCTTAATCGGGCCTGCTTTATTGTTGTGCTTTCTGGTGCATCACCTTATCGTCACTTCTGATATACGCCGAAGTAATTATGCCACTATATATTCTCTAAAGAACGGAACCTTTGCTAACTTCAATCAAAAATATCGTGGCAACATACTATAATGAGGCGGCTTCGTGTATCAGACACGTTCGAGCATGATTGCTGATCCCAGAGTCCTGGATTCGATTTCCGACACGAACCGCTTGAAAAATGTTAGGCGAACATTTTTCACAAAAATACGCCCTCGTTCGGATAAAAGATAAAATACAGGTCCCGTGTATGAGTGTTGTCATGCACGTTAAAAATCCCTGCCTTGCTTGGAATAGCAAGTGTTCGGCAAAAATGAATATTTTCAGGTATAAAAAACTCGATTTCTGACCATGTAGTTTCTTCAGGTGGAGCATTGAAAAGTCAAATGTAGGACAACATACTAATGACTTAAATTTGTATTGGAGAGTTTCAATAGGCTTACACGCAGTAGCTTATGGTAAATAGCATTGGCTTTAAATATTTCTTTTTTAAAGTTTATGAGAAAGTGACATATTGACAGTGGACTGTGGTGTTGGGCGCCAGTGAAACAGTAATGGTTGCTCCGAGTGTGGGGCTCTAGTTAAACAAAAATTGGGTGCAAGAGTTATATCACCTGCCTTACTGTACCACCGACTAGCTTAAGGCTCAATTTACGGAAGATTGTGAATTTAGATATGGGTTGAATGTGGTAACTCAAAATTTCAGAAGAAAACAGGGTATCATCGCATCTTTAAATATGATTAAAAATAAGTTTGGGTGAGGAAGATGCAGAAACCTTCCAACAATTAACTCAAGGTCTGTAAATAAATTATCAACAATTTACTACAAATATTGTTTAAATCAGTTTTAGTACCAAGTACCATAACTTGTCAGCGTTGACTCTGAGAAGAAAGTCACATAATTAAATTTATTATTGGAGACACTTTTTGTGTTCCTCCAGAATCCAAAAGTTATAAATTGTAAATACACTTCCTATAACACAAAGTATAAAATATTGCCTTTAATTTTATTACTCGTTTAATTAAGTTATGAGCTTCTCAAAAATATTTCATATATCCGTTTCAGATATAAATAAAAGATCTATCTAATTAAACGTTGTAACAATAACGTCATAGTCTTTATTTATAAGTTAAAAGTTTAGTTAATGAAGTTTACTTCTTAATTCTTAAATCCAAGTTTATTTAAAACTTACTTTCAATTAAAAATCAATCTCAAAAATACAATCATATTAATTTAAGTAAAGGTCAAACATCAGTACTGGTATTTGTTTACATGTGTTCACTTTCTCTAAAATATGTTAGTCAAGACGCACATTTCATATATAAATTACTGAAATAAATATTTATAATGAACAATTTATAGTATAGAAAAGTAACATATATTGAAATTATTACTTGGAATGCAGTATGTTTCTGAACAACATATAGATTTTTCATTTTCGACAAGTTAAACTAAATTACGTTTTGCATTATTTCTAAGTACAAAAAGAATTTCTATTAGAAGCAAAGCAAGGTTACAGTTGGATTGCAAGCATAGCCATTATTTAACAATTCTTTTTTTTGTACTTAAACTTCTAATTTTCTCATTATTTCAAACTTCCAAAACAGGCACATTAAATTTTAGTTTTATGACTCGCCTTGAAAGTACACTTCATAACCAAAAAAAGCTTTAGATACCTTATCGAAACTCGGCAGAACGATTTCGAAGACGAATCAGCATATCGTCTACTATTCATTCAAAGTCAACAACAAATAATATCCAAATTGTAAACCTCGTTTTAAACCTTGTATTTCTAATGAACGTTATCTTCAAATAAAAACCACCATAAAAATTAATAAAGTTTTAAGCGTAGGACTTGTTTTATCTTCGCATATCAAACTTCGCCAATTTTCAACGTTACAATTAATCACGTTAAATATAAATCACTATAATTAGATTAATTTTTGTTCACTCCATAACTAAGGTCATTCTTGTTTGCTCTAAATTTTAAGGTAATTCCCTATTTGCGCTGGAAATTTTTTATCAATAGTTGATAAAATTATACTTTTTAATAACCACTAACGAACGTGTCTTCACATTTATATGAGTAACTTTATTATGAGACGTATAAAATGGCGATTCTCTAAGCCCAGACTATGGTTTTATTAAGCATCTTGGTTTGCTAATTCCCACCACGTCTCCAAAAAAATCTTTACAAATATTTCTGCTCGTTATAAAATTGCTTTTTCTATCAGTGCGCACGCGTTATCTCTATGCGCGTGTCAACATGGAGCATTTAATTTCAACCAACAGAGGCTTTGACAGATATAGACTTTAAGACAATAATTTTCAATGAGACTTAAAAGAAATAAGCTTTAGGTACATAACCAATAACAAATAAATGCTATAAGGCATCTACATTTAAGTACTATTAAGAGTGACAAAATTCTAGACGTGTTAATTTCACCAAGAATTAAATACGTTACAAAACAATAAAATAATAAATTTAAATTTCAAAAGCAGTACTTGAAGGTTTGTATAAAAGCGGTTGTTGTTTTTATCTTCAGTTATAACATCCTATCTACTAAAGAAATTTTACTCTTTTTATATCACTTGAAAACGAATTTATTTAACAGCAGTTACCTCGGCCGTAATTAATAAAATGCTGTTCGAATTGGAAAAAATAGTTCAAACACTTGATTTGTTATTTAAAATCGTAGATTTAATATTACTAATACATTCTTAACCTTAGGAAGTCGTGACGCCCCCTAGCGAAAGACGCAAACAGTATTTAGCATGAAGTAAGATCATTTTAAGAACAGATTAAGCAATTTTAATTATTAAAAAAAGACGCCAAGGTTTTGTATGCAAAATTTAAATATCCATTCGTTAACGCTCTGGTTTAGATACTACACCAAAAAATAGTTTTTGAACTTCGAGGCACTTGATTTTGTAGATATTTTGACTTTCAATTATGTCTAGAAGTATTAACTTTTTAAATAGCTTAGTTTAAGACACCGATTCCGTGGATTAAAGAATTTACATTACCATATTTCTAACATTTTTCCATAAGAAATGGGTAATTTATTTTGTTACCTTAATTAAATTTGATGGCTTATAGCTTCACAAATGTAGCATAAATATATACCATTTATACCGTAGGAGTTTCTAATATCTTCACGCACTACCTATCAAATATGTTCGCAATTTTTACGCATTAAATTAACATTGAAATCATACAGTACAAGAAATCTGTCCTTGAGATTGCCCATTACACAAGAAAACTAAGCCTCAATTTCTTTCTCGTAATATGCTAACAAATTGCAATACACAATATTTCCCACCGAACCTAAACAATAGTCTATAATATATTCTAACGAGTGCATTATTATCATAATTTTTAGTTTATTTAACAAATAATTAAGAATAAATTTTGGAGCTGATGCTACCACCACTGCAGTTTAAGTTACACTCTCCCTACACCAAATTTAAAACAATAACCCAAATATTTATTGTCTAATGTACTAACAAATGAAAGCTTAAGTCTAGTATTTGGGGAGATCTAAGAGCATTACCTCTCATGTATATATAAAAGGTAAATGGGATGAGCACTCATTTAGTTAGTTTATGTTCTCTTGTGCTGCATATTAGGATATACAGACTATTACAGGTAAGATTGAACCGTTGTATTTTGTTGCACCACGCTATGGTGATTTATGTAAAAGAAGTGAACGGTGTAATTAGTCTATATTGTAATCGGTGCTCACTTTTATTACCCAAAACATGTAAAAAATTTTAATTAAACACAAAGGTTCTATTAATTATGCTCAAATTCTTGTGTAAGTGCATTTTTTTTATGTCTGAAATCTATTTCGAAAGTGTTCTATAATTTTATTTTGACGGAAATATTTTTAAAAGCGTATAACCAAAATTTTGGGCGGGCAACATAAATCAAATCTCGATTATTCAATGAAAACGAAAAGGAAAGTGAAACCTCTGGTTCGTTAGCAATAAGATGGGAAATTCTCAGAGTCTATGAATATGCTTATGTCATTTATCTCTTCATATAATAGCAACAAATTTGTGTTAGATATTTATTGTATAATCTAATAAGCATAGTACCATTGTAAATTCAGATCTGCTAAATACTTTCTACTGAAGATGTTAGCTTTCGTTTTTTGAGTGTACCGATAGGAGGAGTTACCAAAAGAATTCTATGACAAAGTCAAGCAATATTTGTACTTTTATAAACAATTTTGTGATGACGGTTTCTAAAAATTCTTAATTATGTACAAGACGCAGTTTTTCTAAATTTAAAATGTGTGATATTAAAAGATTTCAAATAAGATACAATATTAACTAACCAACGGAGAAAGTATGCACAACAGGTTTTGTTTAATTTTTTAGCTTTTGGGATATGTTAGAAATGCAAATTCGTGAGAAATATTGACTGCTTCTTAAAGACACTATACATCTTAAGCATAAAATGTAAACCTGCATATAAAAAAGATCATTCCAGCATGCAGAACAAAAATAGGTATTTAAATTAAAATAAAACTGCAGGAAACGTCGGTTTTTTTTACAAAACAGTCATAATCTAGCTATTTGCAACTGACCATCTGATTTAGTCGTGAAAATAAATCACACTACTTAGCCTATGTTATTTTGCAATTCTAATAAAGTAGGTTTAAGCATATTCTTTTTAGTTTAGTAAGATGCAACATAATCTTTCTCGCTCTTACATAATTAGGATGTCAATACCGATAGCTTTCGATGGGTATATTATTTTAGTTTTAACTGTTTCAATTAATTTTATTTATAAATCTGCTGTTTATATTTAAAAAAATTGATTACAGATATACTAAGTATGTATAAAATCCTGAAACTGTCAAATAACTTTGCAATTTAAAATACAACTTTCTAGAAGTTTAGTGTTAATGTATAATTAAAAATAACGAATTTATTTAAGACGGCCCTTTTTCTTCCTGTTTAACAGGAAATACTTCCTACTCAATATTTTAAATAGGATATCCTCTAAATCTGAATTTTTGGAAGCAGAAAAAAAATTTCAGGTATTAATAATAACATTTTTTTTTGTTCGTGAGAAAGCAATTGAAAAAATAAAAACTCCAATTGCATAAAATCAAGGTACTTTTGAAAATAGTTTAAAATTTTATTGAAATTACAAAAAATGTTCCAATTGTGCATCATCTACAACTTGTCAATGATATCATAAGCCATAACCGAATTGGAATAACAATTTAACAAGTTACTTCTGTATGCAAATTTAAATTAAAAACAAACATTACAAATATTACAAAATAGGGCAATGAGAATCATCTTAAGGTGTAATTATTACGCTCCGGTTAGTGCAATGCTAGACACATTAGGTTTCTTAAATGTATCTCGTAGAATTAATTTAAATGTATGAAAATTTCTTTACTAAATGAAACATGGACTATTGTCTACTTATCTATACAAACAAATAGAATACGTTTACAATAAGCTTACATATAATACTCGGAATAATATAAATTACATTATAATAAGAGTACATTCTCTTCTACAACAAAGATCACTTTTTTATAAAGATTTTCAAGAATATAACGCTTTACCGATAAATATACAACAAGCCGAAAAATACAGAGGTTTTATAGGTTATGTATATGTGTTTATATATATATATATATATATATATATACATATATATATATTCTAAGTAGATAAGCTAAGTTACTTCTAAAACAAAACCACCCATTTTCCCATGTATTTTCTTATGGCAAAATCTAGGGATCAATCTGGTCATTTTTGTACCATACATTGAATTCCCCATAAGGAGTAAAATCTCCACTTCGCTATGCTCTCGGTTACCTAGTTTAAGCTACTTTTTCAAGGTTGTGGTGACGTCATAGCCTTTTGTAAATAAAGAGCAATATACTATTCTAAAAATTTTATTCTGACATTATACATAACATTTTCGGTCGTATGTTCCGTTGTTCGTTCCTGTTTCCTGCTATATTAATGACTATCCCGTTGTGTGCGTTTTCTTTGTCTCGTATCCCAGATATCATTAAATTTCCCCATTAATAAATTATCCCTAATCCTATATCGTTGATTATCCCCCCCCCCCAATAGTTCAAATATTTCTGTTCAATTCTAAGGACGTGTTTATCTTCATCTTCACTAGCCTAAACCAAATTTTTGGATTACCCTTTCGCGTTGATCTGTTTATGTTAAATTTATGTTGCTCAACCCTAATGGTTACTACAATAACTTTTAAATTGTTTAACATTATTTTATGCTTGATTTTTCCATCACCATAGAACTCTAAAAATTGTTTTGAAGGAACAATATTACTATCACACTCGAAGCTATCTCCCCAAATTTCACCAGGTTCTTTTTAAATTATCTATTTCTACCGTTGTAATTTTATTATTTAATCTATTATACTTTGTTTTACCTCACTAAATATCACCGTCATATTTTAATCATTTTCTCCTTCGTTTCCTTTTTCACCTCTTGAGATAACTACTTTCTGGACCTCTTTCCTAAGTTCCATGCTCGTATTTAGCTCATTGCCCTCTACAGTTTCTTGTAGATTTTCTACGATAGCAACCTCATACAACATTATATTTATTTCTATATCTACCTACGTCATACTCGAGTCAACCACTTTTTGTACCTCCTGTCTCGTAAGAAATGCAGAATTAACCAGTCTATCATTTGTTTATTAATTTTTTCTGTTCTTTTAATTCTTCCAAATTTTTCTAAATTTCTTATTGAATCCTTTCTACTGTTTTATTATGAAGTTATCGTGCTCCTTTTACTCGGATATCGCTTTTTTTTTCCTCAAAAGTACCAAAATCTTTCCAAAAGAAATTACACTAAATAAAATAATCTCTGAAGTTTTTACAAGATAAAGCCTGAATGTTGAATTGAGTCGCTTTAGTTGGGTTGCCAATAGTATCGTAATGTTTGAAAGCCCTAGCGTTGTGAAGTTCAAGCTAATGACGTATCTTGTAACCTTTGAGTTGAATCGCCAATACTATCTGCTGTAATATTAAAGCGAAAGCCATTTAAGAAACTCCACGAGCTGGATGCCAATTATATCTGCTGTAATATATTGAACTAAGCTCCATCTTCTCAATTATTTCAGTTAGTAAACATAAAAATACAAAAAATGCCAAAGTTTCAAGTTGCACCGAGAATAAACTTACCTTAAATTTCTAGCGTCAGGGTATACTCTCACAACCGTTCTTGTATTAAAAATATACCTTTTATGAAAAATACGTGCAAATTGTTTTTTGTTATATAAATAAACTTCCTGAGTAAAATCTTGAAATCATGAATTAATTAAACCTTGAAGTTACTTCTTCTCCAATAAAATTATTAAATACAAAGTACTTCTTTAAATATTTTCATATAGCTGTTTACACAAAAAAACACAAATCTTAAAAATTAATCTGACCTTTGCTCCCAGGTGCCTTGAATTAATTTCTGACACGCCCGTTTTCAATACTCTAAGCTTTAAACCCATACTATTTTTCAACGAGATTGTCTCTTGAATAAAATTATACATGACCTTCACCAGATCTAAGCCAAAAAAACTAATATGCAACGAATTCAATTGCAGTGGAATTAAATTAGTTAAACTTGCATAAAATTTGAACAGAATTTGAACTAGGATTAGGCGTTGATCCAGAAATTTAAAGCAGAACTGAGTTTTGATGAGAATTTGAAGTAGTATTAAACCCTAAAACAAACCCCAATACTTAAATTATTTTAAAATATTAAGGTTTGCAATTTCTTAGAATCGGCGAAATCAACTACAAGGAAACACTTCTATAACATTTGCAAAATTTGCATAATAATAGAAATAGCCAGCTTAAGGTTTCTCTAATCGTATATATGACTCCAAATTCAGATTATAAACACCAATGCCTTTAGAAAATCCACCACATTATCAAAGTACGAAACTCCTTACCAACTACGTAGTTTAGAACACTACATACGTTTTTGTTCATAACAAAGCATTTCATTCGTTCAGCGCTTTTATCAATGCAAAATCGACTTCATTTACTATACGTAAATTCTAATCATTTTAATTTTATTAATCTCCAAATGCTTCCTTTTTAAATAGGAAATTGTGTTTTAATAATTCAGTTTATCATGCAAATGTTGGCTTTTATTGAATGAAATCACGGGAAAGTACGTGACTATTTCCTGCAGTACTTTATAGTAAAAATGAATTCAATTTTTCAGTAAACTAAATGAGTCCTTCTTATTAAAATTTTGTCTATATATTAAATGAAAGATATGCGTAGTGTCCATCTGTTTAGCTAATATAAAACGTACTTTTGTACACCGAACATTATTAATAAGTGTTGGTGCTTCTATAATTGATAATTGCAAATTGGGATTATGTCCTTATCGACCAAAATGGCGTTTTTTTCTACCAAAGAAAAAATATTATAACGAAGCGTCATATAGTCTACCCTTAATCAGAATAATACATATGAACGTAAACGCAGCATGTGTACACAAAGCATAATTAGTAGCTACCCTGAGACATGACATCTTCAGATAGGATGATTGAGAAGTTACAAGATGGTACACTTAAAAACTTTATCAAGCTTACAATAGGAATATTCTAGATTTAATTTGCAATAAGTCTAGTACATTCTTAGAAGTATATAGAACAATTGAAATAAGTAGATAAATGGCCCATTTACTAGTCATAAAGTGAAATAAAATAGTATTAACACAGTGTTAAAATAAATAACTGCATGTGATATAAATTATTGAAGTGATCGAGATAAATTAATAGTTACTGTTTCGATAGTTAATTATAAGTGCATCGAGTAGTAATTAAGCAGTTAAAATTGTTGCTTTAAAAAGTTAGTTTTTGTACTGTTAGTGATTAGCTGGAAAGAGATCGTCCCGAGTATATCAGAATTTTACTATAGCTACGAGTAGTTGAAAAGGTTGTGTAATCAGTTGATAATAAAAAAAAAACGTTGTTATTGCAAAAGAGTTTTCGTTACAATATATCACCTAAAGAAATCAGGTTTCTGGATTCATGTTTTTGCTCTACGTGTACATAAGCTAAGTAAGAGTTTGCCAATTTTTATTACTATATTTCAACAATTTTACAAAGTTTCATAAAAATTGGCAAAATCTTATATTACTGGTGTATTTTCATAAAAATATTTTAACATTCAAAGCATTTTTAAGGGTTGTCGTAAAAAATGTATATATATATATATATATATATATATATATTGTAGTGAATTTAAATGGTTAAATTTGGGTATAAACAATGTAATTTCAAACACCCTGTATAGAGGAAACAACCATAATTTACGTGCGAAAGTTATTTCATTTATTTAATTTAAAGTAACAAGTATTACCATAATTTTATAAGAAGGGATTAAAGATTCGTAAGTTCGTAAAGAAAAAAATTGTATAAGCCAATAGAAATTATTAATTAATTTAATTCAGTTTAATTCAAAGGGTTATAACGTCAGAAAACGCATAAAAGCATGAAAAATCGATAACTCCAAGGCGAAACGACTTACTAACAAACAAACAGACGTCGAATATATGAAATACCGTGAAACGCAAACTCCTAAAAATGTTATTTTAAAACGATCGTTAATTGAACACTTGCATGTTTTGAAAAGGTCATATTCCCCTTATTTCTGTAGATAACAAGACAAGCTTCGAGGAATATCGTTCAACCGACGGTTGTTTCGCATAAACGTTAACCAAAAGATTCTATTAGCGCAGAAAGGATGAACAATCAATGATATGCTTCAGAATGAGACAGGCATAATAGCATTTACTTCGGTAGGCACGTATCCAACTCCACGTGGAGTAGATAGCACGCGGACAGTAATATCGATTTTCTACCACTCAAACAAGGTTAGAAGGAAACATCTAATATGCATAAGAGAGGAATAGAGTTAATACAGGCGGGGTTTTAAGATGTCACTGCAATATATCATTGGTCGAAATAGTTAGTTTTACAGCAGACGAGCACGGGATAGATGAATGCGGGTTTTTCGGAAAATAGCGTAGCAACGAGCTAAATTTCGGGGAGTTTGAAAACGGTTATACAAAATTTGAAGAAAGAGTTAGTTTAATTAAATATGTCGCGTTAAAAGGGTCTGGAGAGGTTACATTTTGAAATCGTGTAAATACGAGAGTTGAGTTATTAAGTTTCTCTTTGGCTCTTTGACTTATTTAATTTGCATCGCTTACGACGTACCAAATATCTACTAACGAGCTTGTAAGTATTAAAATTTATAAATTAAATAGTACAGTGTTAGATTGTTGTGGCCCGATACTTTGAACGCGGATAGTGTCGAGTTTATTTATATTTAACTAAGGTACAACGTATACTGCAACAAGTTCGTAACGTAAATGAAATTATGCAATAATAAAAAAAAGTGTAATATACTTGGATTTGGACATTGAGATGGATCTTGAATGCGTAGCATGCAGCGCAACGTAGTTGGTGTTCATCTATAAATAGCTGGAGGCGGCAAGCAGCGAAATACCACTAAGCCGAGGGTTCAGGAACAATACATCGTCATCGGAGTTAGAATCTTCAAGTTTCCAGGTAACACATTAGAATTTGCTGTTTTTTATAAACTGTGGAAATTATTTGTGATGTGTGAGAGTGAACTTTGATGGTATTTTTCTTTGTTATTTTGAGTATTGAAAAGAATACGCATAACTAACTTTTATTATGGTATTTGAATATAAATCTAAAGATGTACGTAAAGCTTATTAACGTTCCTCATGAATTTAAAAATTTATTGTTAAGAGTACATGGGTTTTTTTGTGTTTGTAGTAAGAGTATGCAAAGTAGAAAGCATACATTAAAAAAAACTGGGTTATCATGAGCTCACCATACCCCAGAGTGTAATAATTAGAAAAAATAAATAAGGTATTATTTAGGGCCCATTTACTCCTGTTACATTAAATGTGTTTAATATTTCAATTTAAAAACAAGGACTTTACAAAGATATCATTTATTGAGGTGTAACTTGAGCACCGAAATGTACATAATCTTGAATTATTATTTGTAGATAGTGGTAAATAAATATTGTATGATTGTTGTATTATTTTGTGGTTTTATTGAGAGTGTGCGTGAACGGTAAAGAGTATGATAGTAAATCTAGGTACCCAAGAGGAGGCCCAACTGAGCTAGCTAAGGAGCGGTTGAAGAAATCAAAGTTGATGGAAGCAGAATCTGGGTAAGAAATTTTTTTTTGAAAATTTTCCTTTTTGTGAAATTTTCGATTTTTGAAAATTGATAATTTTCGAATCTACTGAGGACCAGAGCAAAGTTACACGGCAATATATATATATATATATATATATATATAATATATACACACTTTGCAAGAGGTACCTTTAGAATTTAGGAAAAATTGACTAAGTGATGTATTTTGTCACCAAATCCGACATTTGACTCTTATTCAATCATTTTAATTGGTAATATTTAGGACCAAGAATTAAAAAATCGGAATTGTATTTTGTATAAATTTTAGTGTTTTTGCTATTGACATTTAAATATTTTTAGGTCAACCATTTCTTTGCGATTACTTAATTAAATATATTCTATAGTGTTGTATAAGGTTTCCCATCAAGAACTTTCACTATAAGGTACAAAAACTGATTATATTTTATTTTAATATAAAATTAAAATTCTACCATTAAATGTGAAATACGATATCTGGTAAATATCCCCCTCGGTTGTTCTTACAAGTAGTGATTCTTTTGAGAAAATTGTTTCTTACACTTTCACCCATTTCTAGACTAAGTTCACAATTTAGCTGTTCAACTGTTGTGGAATCGTATGCGTAGATCTTATTCTTCAAGTAACCCGACAGAAAGTAGTCTAACGGACTCGAATCGCGAGATTTTGGCAACTACTTGATCTGCATTGTGAGAAATTAAAAGTTCAAAACATTTTAGTGTAATAACGTGATATTTCCCAACTGGTTTTTGCATGTAGCATCGTCCTGTTGAAAATAAAGATCGTCCATGTCCAAAGCATCGACTTGATACCGAAAAAAGTCGGACAACATCGTTTGATAACATATTCTATTAACTGAAAGGATCATTTCTACTCAGACCAACGACGCTACCAACTCAAAATCCGCACCAAACTGTAAGCCGTTTGAGATAGAGTGGTTTTTCAACTACTTCACTATAGCTTTCAAAGCTCCAAATTGAACAAATATGTTTATGTAAAATACGGTGCAAACTGATTTGTGATATGCCCAATTCCTGTGATCATCTTGGAATAGACAAGCAGGGATTTTCTGCCACACTTTCAGGTATAAAGGTTATGTTTCCATTCGGCTTGCTGAACGAATACGACTTCCACTCTTCGCATGCTATCCAAGACGTTAGAATTTGTTGATTACATACACGGTGGTTGAGCGAACAAGTGCCTTATTACGTTCGAACGAAGTGTGAACTTTACGATCTATTTTTGCGCAATTTGCACCGTGTTTATATTGAATTTTCGCTACTGTATATCATCACATTTTTGTCAACCGTATAGTTATTACAACTAAAATATCACTGCCAACTTAACACAAGAAAAATGGGACTAAATTAAAACTAACGGCTTTCAATGGGAAACCTTTTAGTTAAAAATATCATATCTCAAATTATAACTATGTTTCAAAAGAATTTAACAGTTGTTTTATTGAATTTAATTTGGGGCAAAATACAAAATTCGAGTACAGTCAAAAATCGTCCATAACTCCAAAGTAATATTCATCCCAAAAAATTTTTCGCATTTTTATTGCGCATTCCAAAATGGACCATTTAGTCGAATTGTTTACAAATTTTTGAAAAAGTTGACATATGTTCCTTAAATTTTATTGGTCTTTACGAATTTGCGTTCAATGTGAATCATGTTGACTGAAAACCTCTGCAGAACGTCATCTATTTGTAGTTTATAGCAAGCCTATTGTCGCCGCGGTAGATAACATTAAATTTTGAAGATAATTTGTAATTAATCAATGTAGTTATTATAGTATGGCAACCTCTTTTACTTGGTAGTTTTGCAAAACCTTCAAAGCAGAGTTTTTCCAAAAGGTGCCAGAAGAAAATTCTCAGTAGAAGGTGTCGCGCAATCAAATAGATTTGGAATAAATGGCCAAACAATGTGGTGGGGGAATTAAAGTTCGCAAAAAAGAACGGGCGCCACCTAATTGGAAAAGAGATTAAAGAAAATGGGGTTAGGGCGTCTTTCAATATGAGAAATATTTTTTATTAACGATATTCTGCTAGCAAACAAGAGAAATAAGTTGATACCTTAATGATTCACCAATCTCTATAAGTGCCCATTCGTTAAAAAAACCTTAGCTCAGGTCAAAGTAGCGATAACCTTCAAATAAATTTCTCGCCAAAAATGTATGGTTACCAGTTACAGTACAAACGTTTAGACCCTAGTACAGCACAAACAATAAAAAATATATATTAACTTGATTTAGAGGCTTGTAAATCTTTTACGCAAGAATATCACAAAATTAAATTGTTTTTTTTCTTTACTCTAGACCTAGCTGTAACGTCCATGTTGACTCCTAAATTAGTATTCAATAGACGATGCAAAAAAATGAACGAAATCAGTTTACTGATTTAATACATGTATATAGAGGAAATTCGGTGATAGATATGTGGAACGGCAAAAAAAGATTTACAAGTTTTCAAACAATATTCAATAAGTAATTTAGTATTTTACGATACTTTTTTTAAAGAATGAAAAACTTAAATAGCTTAAAAGTACTGTAAAAATATATATATTCTGAGCACGAAGCACACATTGCTTACAAAACATCTCGGCTTGTTCTGCAGCTTTTACAAAGGACCGGAAAACTCTAATTAAACTATTGCATATTGTTGTTTTCAGACCTCCATACATAAATTAAAAACTAACTAGCAAAATATGTTTAACAGACTGTGCCAAAAAAAAATACGAAGGTAATCACAAAAAGGAAATAAAATTTTTGAAAGACTCGCCGTTGGTCGTACCATCACTATCCTAAAACATCGCATTTACGGGACAACCACTGCGGTCACATTTGCCCGTTTCCGGCACCATTACACGTTGTCAATATTAAATATGAAATGAATTATAATACAAGCATGCACCACCCAAATCAAAAAACAATCACAACCACTTCTTTCCTCATACGATCCATTTTGCAAACAAATCCAGCTCGAAAATAAATATCACGCCACTAGCATCAACACGACAAAGAGGCCAATATAAGAAATATCAAAACTAAAATAAATTGTTTACGATAAATAATTCCAAGGACTTTGCCAAATGTTTTAAATTTTATAGGAGCTGTAGTTGACAAAAAAGCGCACACTACAAGTGTTTTGGTTATAGGTTACAAGCAAAACTGATTTAAGCTGTGAAGTCAAACGATGTTCAGCAAACTTTTATAAAAGTTATAGATTTTACAAAAGCAAATTTATTATTTTAAATTACTTTACCAAAAGCAGATTAAATAAGATGAGTTCATTGGAAAAGATATTTATTTGCAAAGCTCACTATACAAGAGGCGTTTCAAAGTAAATAAGACTTTTTCAAAACGAGAACAAAGACTTATTTTTAGGCAAAACTCATTTATTTCATTTAAAATAGTCTCCTTGAGACTATGCAGCGATTTGTACAGTTAAGAAGCATGTTGAATGAGTGTTGTAGATCGTCTCTAGAGAAGTCGGTGCAAGCCTTTTGGCTGCCACCACGTTGGCATAGGGCTTTTCTTTTATTGGCTAGTGCATGTTTTCGAATTGGTAAAAATTACACGGTGCCAAATCAGGCTAATATAGTAAGTGTTTGATGATTAGATGTGACTTTTGATCAAAGAATCAAATATAAGTGTCGATTGATGAGATACCGCATCATCATACAACGCTCTGACTTCCTTTCTGATGATATTATCTTTGATTACGACAAATACTTCGCACCAAACCCTTCAAAAGTACAGCATTAACCCTCTGGCAAAGTAGAACAAATTCCCATGAATTAGTTCCATAGAATCCTAGAAAAAACATTGTTTGCATTTCAACTTCTCCAAACAGCTTTTTTTCGAATTAGGTGCTTCTATTCTGCGCTTTAGCGCTTGGTATCTGGAGCTTATTGAAAGCACTGCGTTTCATTCGAGTTACAATGTTGTACAAACAGTTTCGGCCCTTTTTTGCTGCTTGATGATATTCTTCCAATGTTGAATTCTGTTCGATTCTGATCAATTTGTGCGGAACAAAGCGTAAACACACCTTTCGGAGGCCCAAGTTTTCGGTTGAAATGCGATACATTGATGTTTTAAACATATTCAATTCCATTTTCATTAATTTCAGTGACGTTTTAGCTGATCTTTGAAGAATTTGCGCTATACTGACATTTTCGATTATCACAAATTTTGATCGCCCAACATGTTGGTCATCATTTACGTCTTCACTACCATCTTCAAAGCATATATACCATTCGTAGATTCTGCTACGGGATAAACGCTAATCACCATAAACTTGTTTCATCAATTGAAATGTTTCAGTAAAGGTTTTAGCAAAATTATAACAGAACTTAATGTGAACTCGGTTCGATATTCATTTTTCTACTGATGTACACACTGTCCATTACAACGTAATAACTCGGATTCCACATGTCCGATTGTCATGCTTGTTTAATAGATCATCAATGAAGGATATACTTTTCTACCCAGACAGCCATCAGTAACACCACTAGAATGTACTATTCTGAAAGAGTCCTGTTTACTTTGAAATACACCTAGCTAGTATTGGTTTTACAAACAAAAAACTGCATGTTAAAATATGCCTAACAAATCTAGTTTCTGATCTAACCATTTTAGCATAATTTAATCAAGCTCTGGAAATTTATCACCAATAAGCATTTTTGGCAAGATTATTAACGGCCGTAATACTTTTGATTAACAATGCTGTAGATAAAAAGTGAAAATAGTGTGTGAGCTTTCTACTACGTGTTCATTAACTATGAAACTACCGAATAAAGGAACTAAAAAGCCCATTAAAGCAGATATATATTTAATAATAGTAGTTACTAGACTGTAAAACACGATAAAATTTGCATTTTACACTACCAATATTTTTTAAATGTTTAAATGCTCAAAATTAAATAGACTAAATACAAAACAATAAATTAAGAGAACCTCTTTACTTTCTAAGATTTACCTTGAAAAATCTGATAAATCATTTCGTCTTATCGATAAATACCAAAAAAGCATCAAAAGACACACCTGGAATAACCGACATTCCAAATAGAAGATATTAGTATAAACGAACTTTTCTTATTACCGTTCCACAACTTATTGAAAATATTTGTTTCCAGCAGAATTACAGACTTCTCACTTGGAATAATTTACCTTTGCACAAGTTTTACAAATGAAAACACAATTATCTTTTTTATTATTCGAGTTTCTAAATATTTAACTGATATTATTGTCTAAAATATAAATGCAAT
The DNA here is from genome assembly GCA_036346225.1 of Platerodrilus igneus. Taxonomy (NCBI): domain Eukaryota; kingdom Metazoa; phylum Arthropoda; class Insecta; order Coleoptera; family Lycidae; genus Platerodrilus; species Platerodrilus igneus. The sequence continues at coordinate 20,288,148 of JARFIW010000089.1, read as the reverse complement.
GTTGTTTTCACATTAATTTTAATGTATATGAACGATTCCAAAATATTAAAACCCAGGTTAATACATGACATAGTCAAAAATGCCCAATAATCGCGGGCTTTATTCAGTTATAACACTTAGAAACAGTTTTAATTTTCTGCATTTCTACGGTTAATTTTGTTTTTGATCTTTAACTTTATTATAATTTTAAAAACGTTCACCATCACCATTAGGATTTCGTCCTACAACTGGTTGGACGCATACTTCCATTGTTTTCTGTTCTGAGGTAACATACACATTTCCCTGCAATAGTCTCTAATCTAGGTTTACCTCTACGTATCTTTTTTCCTATATCTGCTTCTAATATATTACGCGCTATTCGCCGTGCCTTAGCATGTGTTCTATCATCCTACATCTCCTATTTTTTACTGTTTTCCACATATTTCTTTCTTCCCCTACCATTTCTAAGACCTCTTTGTTCTTAACTTTGCCAGTTCATGATATCTTCATCATACGTCTCTAACACCACATTTCAAATCGACATCCTGTCCGTTTCTGCTTTCCACATTTCACAGCCTTACAGTGCTGTACTCCACGCATATGCTTTCAGCAACCTTTCCTTTTGTCTGTTTGTTGTCTTTGAACATGGCAGCTGCTTTTTCTTGTTAAATACAGCCCGGCCTTGTGCTAATCTATTTTTTTTATATCGTTGGCACTTTTTCCTTTCCGTTGTTTTCTAAAAATACAGGGTGTATTTTACCGATATTCAATGGTATGCGAAGGGGATTGAGCAACCTGACGGCTACCAAGATCCCCGCCACTTAGATATTTGCTAAATAAATAGTTTTCCAATTACTCCTTTCGCACAATCAACATTTGTATTGCAAAATCAAAATCTATATTTGTTTACAATAATTATCAGGTTGAAATATAATTATTTTTCATCATTGGGGTTTCCGTACTGGAACTGGTTGGACGCATACCTCCATTGATTTCTATTCTGAGATAACCCACAAATATCTCTGTAATATTCCTACAATCTGCATCTTTCGCTATCTATGTGCAATAGTCTAATCTAGGTCTACTTCTACTTCTCTTTTATCCTTTCTCTGCTTCTAATATATTCCGCACAATTCCCTCTCCTATTTTTTATTGTTTTTATTATATTTTTTTCTTCCCCTACCATTTCTAGAACCCCTTTGTTCTTAAATTTATTTGTTTATGATCTTCATCGTATGTCTCTAGCATCACAATTCAAGGGCATCTATCATTTTCCTGTCCGCTTCTCCTACTGTCCACATTTCACAGCTGTGCAGTGCAGTACTTCACACATATACTTTCAGTAATCTTTTCCTTGTTTCTATGTTTCTTGGCTTGGGACATAGAAGTTGCATGTCCTTTTTAAACGTAGCAGGACCTTATGCTAATCTTTGTTTTATATCTTTTACACTTTTCCCATCTTGCGTTATTTGACTTCCTCGACCTATTGTAAGTTCTTGTTTCCTATTTGCATTCTGGTTTTTGACTTACTTACCCTTCCTTTACATACTAGTATTGCAGTTTTATTTTTGTTAATTTTCATACCGTATCTCTTTGTTGGCATTGTTTCCATTTCATTAACAACTACTTCTTTGCTACTTCTTTGCTAGATGCTAATACCACAATATCACCTGTAAATCTGAGCATATCAATTGTTTGTCCCTGCATAATAACTAAAAATGGTTTTCTGCAATTGAGAGTATTCATTGCCTCTGTACAAATTAAAAATTAATGTAGATAGGGCACATCCGTGTCTCACCTCTTTCCTAATTTTTACTTCTCTACGTTCCTATTCTAATTCTATTACTGCTGTTTGCTCTTTGTATAACTTATGTATTATCCGTCTATCCCTAAAATTCGTTCCTATCTTTTGAATATTTCATAAGTTTTTTCTCATTTTATATTGTCGAACGCTTCTTTCAGATCTACAAACCCTATATACACATAGTTTCTCCTTTTTCTATTGTTGTTTCCATTATCATCCTTAAAGCTAAAATAACCTCTGGTATTTCCCTGTTTCACCTAAACCCAAATTCATCTTCTCCTAGTATTTTTTGATCCGTTTTTCCATCAGTGTTTGTACAATTGTAGTCAATATTTTAGATACCTATGCTGTCAAACTTATTACTCAAAAATTTTCACATCCATCTGTACTTCTCTTTTTTGGTATAGTGAGTATGGTGTTACGTTTCAAATCATTGGGTATTTTGCCTGACTCATACATATACCTTACAAGTTGGACGGGACATTCTGTTACTACCTGTCCAGCGGCTTTTAGAGTTTCGGCTTGTACCTTACCTACAACCGGTGCCTTATTATTTTGCAAACTTTTTAATGCTAGTTCAAACTCATCTCTAAGTGCAGGATATCCCAAGTCATTCTTTTCAATGTCTGTTTCTTGTCCTAGTGCTTCTAGTTTCTGTCCTTCATATAAATTTCCTGTATATTCTTGCCATGAAACCATTTTCTCTACATTTTCTATAATGTTGTCTCGTCCCATGCTCCTTATATTTTTGCTAAACGGTTTTATACTCATAAAATTCATTCTAATTTATTTTCCATATTAGTTTATACCTGTTTGCACTTTACACCAATCCATTGTTTCTTAGCTTAGGTTGTCAAATTCTTTATGGCGGTTTTTAAGGTTACGAATGTTAGAATGGTTACTTTGTACTCTAAATTCTTGCAGTTTTATGATTCATTTGTTTTGATTAATAAGGTAACGTTGACGCCTATGACATCATCGGCTTGAAACGCAGAAGTCTTAATTCATTTCTCCCAATTTAGTCGAAGATAATCTCGAATCGTTTTGTGGAGAAACAGCTTATCCTTAAACAACATAACATTCAGACTTGAATAGGTGTAGTTAACCTTAAAAAATACGGTATCAAACTGATTAATGTGATTAGTCAATGAAGTTTGTAATAATATCCTACCTTGGTTACTTCCAATTTTAAGAGCATTTGAAATAAGGCATGTCAAGTAAAAATATCCAACTCTTTAACGAAGTTCCGTAGAACCTAGTTAGAACGAATTGAATCCAGAATAGCATTACTTTTAGTTGCTTCCGAGGTATCTACAGTTGATAATCACTTCAAGTATTTATGATCAAACATCTAAAACTATAACCTACAGTAACTATAAATGAACTATCTTTTTTTATTTTAACTGTATGAACTTATAAACGTACCCTCAGTATGTTCTTGTTGTTAATTTAAGAACTTAGAAAGTAACTTTGTTTGCCGAAAACTTTTTCATTAAGCTAAGTAATTTTTGATACATTTTAATTTTTTGTATTTAAAAATGTTTGTATGTACTTGCAATGGAAGCATAATTGTGCAATAGTTCTATATTGGTGTTTTTCATAATTAATGTAAATGTAATAGTTCCAGCTTTATTGTAATAAAATATATTGCAATTACCTACAGGCGTGATTATTTTCACATTTGATTTTGAAAACCTTTTCAGCTAGCAGTTTCTAAATACGTATATTACTGTCCTTCTTGTTAACGTTTATTTTAATTTGCTTTTAGCATTAGTGTATTTGATTATTGCTCGAGTGAATTTTAGGCTAGAATCTCTTTCCTGAACTTAGGTTTTAGCATTCTCTTGTTACTCTTTTTGGGATTTTTTCCTAGAAATCCCCGTATTTCGAGATTACGTGGCGTTGAAGATACTTCCCGATTAAGAAGTATTTTGCACATGATAGCCTTCTGGGATCCTCGTCAAACACTTACACCACCCTTCCCACTGAGTTAGTCGGCAACTATTCTTGTTACTACAGTCGACGTTTTCGGTACCTTATGGAAACAGAATTTTTAGCGTGGTACCTCACCGGCGGCTTTTTAATTTTATCCTCTGTCGTTTGGTTACTAGAGGAGCTTTGTGCCTCTCAAACCTAATCCGTTTATTCGTGCAGGTTCCTTTTTCCTACTATTTATTTTTTATATTTGGTAAAAGGAGTAATTTTGTTTCCCTTATGCATAAAGCATGCTTATGCTTCTAACGTATTCAAGCAGAATCTTTTTTATACGGGTAAGTCCCTACATTTCTACTGTTTATTGTTTCTGGGTGTATTGCATGTTAGTAGACCTTCATCTCGAATTTAGGAAATTTCCCTTATTTATTCTAGTTTATTTTCTGTAGAGGAATCCCCGTCCCTTATAAAATTGGAACTGCAACTGAAGATTAGCCTTGTTTGCTACTTGTGACGTTTTCCACTTGTGACTTAATTACTTTTGTTTAGTAAGATGGATGCTTATAAAGGAGAAATTAATGCGCTACAGGCACTTCATAATGAAGTACCAATTCAGGAGGTTTCTGAAGCATCCAACTCAGAAAATGAAGATGCACAAGACATAATTGGTGAACCCGATACAGATGCGAAGCAAAAAGAACCATATGAAGATGATAACCGATAAGTACTGCTAGTACTATTTCTAGATATCTGTATTGTTGTGGAGGAGATGGAACCAAGTGGAGAAAGCATGCTGCAAGCCAATGCGTTTGAACAAGGCAGTAAAAAATTGTTACCGACCTACCAGGTGTTTGTGCAGAAGCTAGAAACGCAAACACGTCAATTCAGTGTTGAATTCTCATTTTTGAGGAAATTTTGGGTAGTTATAGTAAATATTAGTTTGTAGATACAAAAATAGCACCATGATACCAGAGTAAATATGACGTGGCACCTACTACTAAAGTGGAAATGAATGCGTTTATCGGTTTGCTATATTTTTCCAGCCTCAGTATAGAGGACGTAAAAGATTATGCTAATTTTGGTCCGAGAGGGGCTCAGGGTTCCAATTGTTTCCTGCTAGCCTGTATCGGCGAAGATTTATATTGCTGATGAAGTGTATACATTTTGACAACACCAATTCAAGGGAAAAGTGAAAGAAGTTGAATAAACTTGCTGCCGTTAGAGACTTATTTGAAGAATTCAACGTACAGTGTGGGTGAATATGTGACCCTAGACAAAATATTGTTCAAATTTCTTGGAAGATGTAGGTTACGGATTTACATTCCAAATAAACCGAACAAATATGGGATCGGTGTTTTCTACAGTGGATGCAAAAACCTATTACACGTCGCATTTGGAATATATGCTGGAACCTAATCTGAAGGTCCCTTTCAGGTAGACAATTCTGCAACAGCTGTCCTTCTAAGAATGACGAACCACGTCTCATGTACTGGAAGGAATGTTACCATGATCAAAGGTTTACTAGCATGGATAATGTAAGTCGGTTGTTGCATCATCACCACCTAAAAGACCAATAGAAAATCAATGCTAAAAGAAGTTAGTATCAAAGATAGGGCAGTAAGGAGTACATTTTTTGCATAACTCCATACGTCCCAAAAAAGTCAAAGAATGTATACTTGCATCGTCAATGCACTAGGATCAAAAAATAGACAAAAATACTGGTGATCATAAAAACTAGAGATGCTAACATTCTACAACTCCGCAAAAAGCGATAGTGATTTAGTAGACAGAATGATTGCCATCTCACAGTTTATCTCCTAACACAAGACGACGGCCATTTGTGTTTTTTTCGGCATATTCAACGTAGGAGCAATCAACTCATTTTTAATAAATAAAATTAACAATTCAGATGAAGAATTTTCAAAAAGCAGACGACTATTTGTTGAAAATTTGAGCAAAGACTCGGTGCTAGAAAACATGAAAAACTGAGCGAATATGTCAAATCTACCTCGGAAAATAAGACTTTCAGCGGTTAAATTCTCTAGAGTCGCAGAAGGGTCGCAGCCGACGACTTCGATTGCTCGAATAAGATGCAAATTGTCCAAGGACCCAAAATCAAGATATTCGTGCAAGTTTTGAGGTGTCTTATGTAGCTGGATTACTATATTGGAGCTGAAGATGTATGAGATAATCAGTTCAAAGCGTTCTTCCTATTTTAGTAATCAGGTAGATATCATTGTTATAGCTTGAGACTTTAGAAACTCCCTAAAATCACTCCATTGTTTTGGATGGAATATTAGTTTTGTATAAAACTCTTCTACTAATACAACATACGGGTAGCCGTTTCTGTTTAGGCTTTTGGTATATGTTAGATTATATAAATCTTGATGCTTATTTAAGCACCAATATTTTTTTTAATTTTTCAAAGCCCTACACATTCAGAACTAAAGATTTTTAGAAATATATATTCTTCCATATCTACGAGATTGTCATTCTCCGTGCGGCAAATAAATAAAATATTTTTAGTACAAACTATATGCATATTATCTAATAGGATTTGATACTCAGTGGAATTAACTTTTTAATTACAGTACAGCTTGTTATTACTAGTTTCATCATTTGGACTGAAGTGCAAGAGCTCAATTACTAGAACCTGTTTTTTTATTTGAAACAACCTTACAGAAATTGCATATCCTCAAAACTCTTGCAAAACCAATTGATAGAAATATTTGATGATATGCAAATTCGCGTAAATGCTTTATTTATGCATGTAACCGCACCCGCGTATTATTCAATACAAATAAGGAACTACTTAACGAAACATTCGGCAACTAGACTGGGCGATGTGCTTCGATACCATGTCTGCTCCATTCACCAGATCTAAATTCGCTTGATTTCTGCATTTGAGGCTATCTAAAACAACTAGTTAACTCACCCAACTCAAGACTTAAATGTTCAAGGAATAAATTTAGCAATACTTTTGATCAAGCCAAGATCCAAGATTTTGTGAACGAATATGATAGAGAATATGACAGATAAAAAAGAATCCAGGCATGCGTAAGAGTACGTTATGGACACATTGAACATCTTTTGTAACAACTTATTTGATGTAGTGGAATATTACTTTTGTTGTGAATTTTTTAAATACAGTGCTTTTATCACCGAAAATGTGCAGTGACGTACATATGTCTATTTGACCGTAATGTATACTGGACACTCTGTATACCTATATCATTATTCTCCTTAACGATTACCCTAGTAAATACTTAAATGCAGAAAATAGGAACCAGGATGTTTTTTAATCTTACATTGCTTTAAAGAATGTTGACTCTTAGACAACTCCGAATTTACGTAAACACATGTAGATATAATTTATCTTCAAAAGCTTTCTTCGTTTTTCTACAGAGTATTATTCTACATTCTCTACATAAATTATTAAGAACTGTGTCAGGGTGATAATAGTGTTATAACTAACATTGTTTTAAATTTAGTTACGATACTTAGTGTGACCTGGTATGAATTTACTTACTATGTGGGCGACGAAAGTAGTATTTACTTGAAGGTATGTGTTGTACCGTAATTGCATGTGTAGAACTTTTTTTTTAAATACACTTAAGTAATGACCACATTCATTTTAAGTGTTTGTAATTGCATCGTGTTCTTTCGTTATCTACCAAATGCATAACCCTGTTTTATTTTAAAAAGTTATTCCATTGAGCTTCAAATACTTATTACTTACCAAGGTATCCTACAATACTAAACTCAGTCAGTAATGACAATATAGACACTATAGACAAAATTGTGAACGCGAGATTTTGAAGTTTTTGAACGTTTAAGTCTCTTCTGGAACTACAGAAAGTTTTTATATGTGACCTAACACTGTTGAAAATGCTAAACAGAAACCATATATTTCATGGTGCATTTGTTCAAGACAGCTTTAAACGAAATTAATTTTTTATGCAAAAAAATCGAAAGGGTGGAAAACATGAAACGACATTTAGCAAATTATTGAACTAGAAAAAAGCTATCAATTGATTCAAATTCTTTAGCTTCAGATCAAATATGACAACCTCAAGATATAGTTTTCATTTTTAAAATAGAATATATTTGAAACTATTCAATTAATTGAAATGAAATGAGAAGGTTCTGAAATGCTGCTATGTAGTAACTGGCAAATTATTTAATTATTTCTAAAAAAAATATCACCAATAGCATTTCAAAGTTTAACGATTTATAATCGATTTTTTAAATATTGGTTTCTCGTTTTCTTATTAGGTCATGTTGTCAGGCTTTTAATTTTCTCTCACAAGAGAACTGTTTTAAAAGAAATCAAGGCCATTCTAAAACTTGCATTCCAAAAATTTGAAGTTCAACCATCTATTTGACACTGTTGTGTTTCTAAAATAGAAACTTTTCTCATTATCATTAGGCATTCGGTCTCGGAACTGGTTGGGCTCGTACCGTCACTATTTCCTATT